>OX493398.1:1249138-2465776 GCA_950371165.1 Lacanobia oleracea
GTAAATGAATAAAGGAAATAATAATAATAATAAATTTGTTTATTAGGGCACTAAGTCCCGTAAGGGTTCCGTTTTTCCTTTTGAGGTACGGAACCCTAAAAAGAAACCAAAAAGGTACCTATTTTGTATGGTATAAAAATTTAATTTTCATTATTTTTTGTTATAGAGTTACTAAATAAATCAACACCAATCTTGCCAAGAACTGCCGTGTTAGCCAGTTAATGGGTTGTGGAGGTCTGGTAGGCAGCCGCTCTGGGTAAAATACTAGTATTCAGCTGAATCCGGTTTCAGATGATGTTGTTATATTATGTAGTCACTAGGAATTCCACACTCTGTGTTAATGTGTAAATTACTATCTAACACTTAGGTAATACAGCTCATGAGATACTGACGGACAGACGGACGGTAGAGAGAATATTAGGGTAATAATTAGCCTTTACTTAATTAGCTTTTACGAGTACGTGAAGCATTTTAAAAGAAAAAAAAAATAACCCTGTCCAGTAAAAACCGGATAAAATGCGGAAGTTTGCCAATTACGTAAAAGTAGACCGACAAAAGTGAGACAAGGCAGTAAATCATAGTAGCATTGACTTTGGTGTGGTATTTGTTTGAGATAGCGGCGACAGGTGAGTACATAATAACGATGATTTTATAAGATAATTTTCACTGAAATCTGAGAATTTTAGTTTAAAAGAGAGCTTCCACTTACTATTTGCAAGCGACGAACAAGAGTGACCGGTGTATTACTCATTCAGTTTACAAGCATCACAAAATTATGCTTAGATTACTTTTACTTAACGAATAAATAAAAGCTTCCACAGGATTTACTGGGAAAATACTAATGTACTGAAAATATATATTTTTAGTTTTAAACTTTAAAACTCTATTTTCAATTAAATGCCAAAAGTATCAGTTCTACGGAATTGTTTTGTTTTGATTGTTTGCTTCTTATAAAAAAAAATGTCAAATATGGCAGGCAAAAAGGATCTAGCGAAAATGGATATTGAACCTGATTTTAAGGGTGAGTATTATTTTTGTTATTTTTTACACTTCTAAATTTTCAAAGGGTAAAAGGAAACGATGAGATGTTCAAAGAATAAAAATTCTCGAACTATGGCAGCAGATGATTTAACTTGTAATGGAAGCTTGCAAGGTGTTGGATTCTGTGACATTCGACCAGCTCACTGGCTGGATGTCACTGAATCCTACATCTTCACAAAAGTTTATTCTTTAAAAAAATAATTGCAGTTCATTGCCTCCAACTCAACTATCAACATACGCAGGAGCATAAAAAAAAATGCAGATAGTAAATAGTTCTTGACTTATTGATTACATGACAACCTAAAAAAAGTTTCAGGTTTTGTACTTCCATGTTAGAAAATTGGGATTCATTCGGAACCCTTTGCACGCGAGTCCTACTCGCACTTGGCCAGTTTTGAATGGCTATACTAACTAATTGTAAAGAATAGTGTTGGACATTTAGCTTGTTTTTCCTGAATTTGAAAATAACCTCGAACTCTAAATTCAAATACATTTGTATTAATTGTCATGAATCGATATCCATATGTGCAGACTTTCGTTTGTTCATTATATTGACCCCGCGTATCTGACACTGCTCTTGCAAAATAATCACATGCCTCAATCACGTATTTATCGTCCCAGCAACGTTTCAAACGTCATTTCCAAGCAAAATGAGTCAACATCGTCGGACCTGAGTTGTTTGAACATCGTTACTGCTTTAGATCAACACGGAAGTAAAAACCTACGTGTATAAGCAGCCTTGGAATAGGCAACACAAACATCACTCCCTGGGGGACACCGGGTCTGAATACGGTGGATAATAAAGACATGCTATGATAGTACTTAATTAATGTTTTATTTGTTTAGTAACTAAACGCGTTTGGGGAAATTAGTGGCTGTGTTTTCTTATTTAATGAAACTCACATTTACTTCAACCTTTACGAATAACACTTAAGCCATGGAACTATAACATTAGTTATCTCTTTGAAGCAAAGGAATATTTTCGAGCGAATCGACAAAGCTCACAAACAATAGTAATTGTCTGTCTTACCGTTTACTTTGCGTCTTAACGGATAAACAGATTTGAGTAAACTTGGCACACTGGTAGACCATGTCCACCCTATCCAGAGTCTATGTCCTTGCACCACCATTCCTGAAAACTGGTGATACCTACCAGTGTAGTGTACATTTTGTCCTGGAAGAATGTTCCTGACGAAGCTGGTGGTAAAGGCTAGTTGATAATAAGCATCTTGATGTTATAATTTTGTTTAAAATTTTCAGTTTCAGGATGGGGCTATCGCCATCAGCAATGTTTCATACTATTCTGTACTTTAACGATAGCGTACAGTATGAGAGCCTGCATGGGAGTGTCGCTAGTAGCTATGACGTACCATGAAAGCCGTGGAAATGAAACCAATGCTGATAACGTCACTGAATTCAAAATTGAAGGAATTATGAATGCTCTTATGTTGGTGCCTCCGGTAAGTGTTTATCTAAGCAATGCTTGACCTTCAAGTTATTTCTATACTTAAGATTTAAGGCTGTATCTAAAATCTATCTTTGTTCAACCAATTCTTTTGGTTGTTTTTAAGATATTGCCCTTTTAGAAAAGACCGCTCACTGTCCACCTGTCTTGTTTTTTTCAAAAATGTTTGGTTCCTACTAATAGGTATTTTCTTCTTTAAGAATACTGATTAATGTTTTCTTATGGTGTTTTTTACCTTGTATATTTATTCTACTACAAAATACACATATATCCTTCATATTATATTATTTGAGAGACCAGCTTAAAACCTTAGGTATCTACTAACAATAGACGGTCAGGTGGTGTAAACACAAATAGTCATAATATGTGTAATATCTCTATTTTAGTACCCTTCCTTCAATTGGACCAAAAAAGTGCAAGACACAGTGATAGCGTCATTCTTCTGGGGATACATGTTGCTGCAGATCCCCGCAGGTCAACTGGCGCATAGGTTCGGCACCAGGAACCTGCTCACTGGTGCCATGATGATCAACTGTGTGGCCTCCATCGTGTTCCCGATCGCTGCCTACTACGTGAGTCGGAGTTACTGCACTGCTTGATTCATTTCCTTCCCCAGATCAGAGTTATTGTTAACCTTCGGGTTACTTGCTAACACCGGGTTAAAAAACAAACGTTTCATACTCAAGTGTGGGTTCAAGGGTTAGCAACTTGCTAAGAGTTAAGGATGTATCCAATTATTTTCATGGACTACTAAATTCAAAGTAGATCAATGTTGATGTGTGAAAAAAATATATTTACAATTTGTAATGCAAAGAAACATCTTTTTTACAATTAAAACTAAAAATAACTTATTTCAGGGTGGTTGGATATGTTCGGCAATTTGCAGACTAGTTCAAGGTCTAAGTCAAGCTTGCATTCTGCCAGGACTTCACACAGCTTTAGGAAAATGGGCACCTCTACATGAGAGGGGACGAATGTCTGCTTTCGTATATGGAGGTAAGATTCGTGACAATGTCTTGAATTAAATATCTTTCTGTATCTGCAATGCAAATATTAAAAGGTCTGGACCAAATACGTTTATATTTTCATCAATTCAATAAAACAGAAAGAATGAAGCGTAAATATTACTTTTGGTGGTGTTTATTTAGGTTTATATTCCCAATAATAAGAGTAAATAGTAATAATATCAAAATAAATACAAGGCAATACTTGTATAATTTTATCCATGTCTGTTTACACGGATCAGTTTGCTTGTTCTCAATTTAGTCAGAACTTGGTTCTAATATTGATTTTATTTTATTCTTGTCAGGTCAAGCTTTAGGAACAGTATTCGGACTCCCGATGACGGGGTTTATTGCAGCTTCTCCAATGGGCTGGCCTGGCATCTTCAGGTTCTATGGAACCATGTCTGGTCTCCTTGGTGTCGTGCTTTGGTTCATGGCTGCCGATGCTCCCGCACAGCATCCTAAGATCTCAGATGGTGAAAGGAAATACATTGAAGATGAATTGGGTAATGGGGTCAAGACCAAGGTAAAATTCATTTCAATTATTTTAGAAAATGTCTACGAAAATCTGAATAACAAATAAAAGCTTACTCACTTTTTAATGAAAGTGCTAAACACAGCTAGCACAAAAAATTAATCTAGTTTCACAGAACATTTTTATAATTTATACCGCAAAAATCTGGCTCTGCGTCCAAAAAGCAAACACGGCTCTCAGCTTTGCAAAATGATTTATACCTTTGTTTCCACAAACCGGATATAAAAATAACCTTTATATTTCAGAGTATGGCGGTGCCATGGGGAAAAATACTGCGTCACCCTGGATTGTACGCCATTATTGTATCTCACATTGGACAGACGTGGGGACAAGTGACTCTGTACTCGGAAGTTCCTGCTTACATGGACAAAGTAATGGGTGTTAATATCAAAGCGGTAAATAGTTTGACTAAATTAACACCTGAAACACTTCGTTAAATTGCATTCAGTGGAAAATATTGTGCCAATCTATACAGAGAAAAGATAGAAGAAGAAAACACTACATTATGTTTTCTTCGTCTACATTTTTTGCTACATTTGTAGCACATTATAATTATGTACTTTATTATATACACATACTAAAGGCTATTCTATTGTTTCTACATAGAACGGACTGCTGACTGCTCTTCCATTTCTGGTGATGTGGTTCACGAACTTTTTCTTCAGCTGGATGACTGACATGCTGATTGTGAAGAAAATACTCAGCGTCACTAACACAAGGAAATTGGCCAATTCATTGGGTATGTTGAAGATTTCATCGATTGTGATGATGAAGAAGTCAATAATTTAGACAAAGCCTGAGGTATTTTTAACCGACTTCTTAAAAAAGGAGGAGGTTCTATGTTCGGGTGTTTTTTTTTTTGTTTTTTTTTTTTATTTATGTTCACCGATTTCTCCGCCAATTCGGGACCGATTTTAAAAATTATTATTATATTCTAAAGCCTATACTCCTGAGGTGGTCCCATTGATTCCTAAGTTAGATTCTGGTGATGGTATCCCATGAAAATCGAGGGAAACCCTTTATAGGCACAATGTTTTATATAAACTTTCAAACGCAATTCAGATATTTGTGCCTGGTAATCAACATCTCATGTTGCTGAGCTGATGACGGAAGGTCATAAGTCAGGATCTGATGATAAGATCCCATGAAAAATTATTGTTCAGCGATATTTTTGCCAATTCTTAACCGATTTGGATGATTCTTTTTTTGTTTGTAAGAGTATTTTTTCAGAATGTTTCCACTTAAATTTGGTGAATCTGAAAAAGAGCTTTGGAGGCAGACAACAGAACTCTTCAATAAATGAAAGCAAATGGATCGGGATTTCTGTAATCGCACGTCTGTTGATTGTTTACACCAGTTCATAATATAACATAACATAACATCATGCCGGTACGCTGTGAAAAAAAAAACTTTTTTTACAAAAAAAAAAAACCGACTTCCAAAAACAAAACATTACAAAGTAAAAAATAACTTTAATTTCAGAAGTCGGTGTTCATAAACGAAATAACCAAAAACACCGACTACCGAAATTAAAGTTATTTTTTACTTTGTAGTGTTTTGTTTTCTGAACTATTATACCAAATACTGATGAATTCTACAATGTATTGTATATTTTAATTAAAGGTAACGTCCCTGCAGCCATTGGTCTCGTTGTGTTAGCCTTTGCACCCAAGAACATCTACATCGTAGAAACAATATTAGTCATTATCTGCGGTTTCAAAATATCAGCACACTTGGGATTCCACGTAAGAAAGTTTGATATTGCTTTCATCATCAGTCCTAGCCAGATTCCCATGTCATTTGGGGTCGGCTCTCACGTAAAAGGATACACCTTTTGCGGCATTCTATTCTATTATTAACCATATCAGGGGTTATGATTTTGCTTTGTTTTAAAATATTATTCTTATATTTTATTTACTTTCTTCTCTAAAACAGCAGTGAATTAATGATAAATAAAAATGTATGAATTACTCGTACTTCTTCAGCTTACCATATTTATTTTTACAGATAAACCACATCGATATTTCTCCAAACTTCGCCGGCACAATGATGAGCATCAGTAACTTTGTCTCTAACTTTGGAGGATCAATGTCACCTTTAGTGGTCGGCTTTATACTTACTGATGTTGTAAGTACAATTAATATATATATATATATATTCACCTAACAGGTGAATCACATGTTAATCGTTCTAATACTGTTACTTTCATTGTTTTTTGAAGATTGTGTTGAGTTCATAAAACGATAATTCATTCGTGTTAAAACCAAACTCAATTCCAAACCATAAACAATTATACAGAAATCATAAGCATCCAAATTAAAATTATTTGATAAATGATTAAAAATATTTGTGGCAGTTATTTACGTATTACCAATCTCTACAGACCGACCCATACCTCTGGAGGCAAATATTCTTTGTGGCAGCTGGAATCTACTTCTTCACAAATCTAGTCTACGTGATACTTGGAACTGCTGTCAAGGCTGAATGGAATGACCCACCTCAGAAAGAAACAGCTGATGAGGAAAGTCAACCAATGATGGAGAAATCTAAAGTGTAAAAAGAAACCAAAAGATGCAATGAAGAAACAAAGCCGTGATGGCTCATAGGGACTGCTTGAAGTCGTTCAGTTTTTGGCTCATCAATTAAAATCAAAGAAAAGTCAGTCGACTTCAAACTATGAATATTCACACCTAATGATGGCAAACGGTGTGGTTCAAATATTCATTGAGGTTTTAATTATTATAATTTACTTAATACCTAAATGTTTTACTATCATTAGAAATCACATACAATTTTGTGATGACCGAGACGTTAGTGGAACTGCTTTTCAAGCATCAGGTCAGGGGTTTGAACCAGACAAGTACCGTGAAGGTAACGGTGAAGGAAATGATCGTGAGAAAACCATGGCTTGTAAGAGTTTGAAATTACCCACCCACTCTGAAGAGCGTCGTGATGATTTTATGCAGAAAAGGCGGTTCTGTAGGAGGTTTTAAGAATAGATTGTGTAAAGCGCTAATTATAAGTGGCTAGATGTAGCAATCAGAAATAGTTACATCCATAGAAAAGGAGAATTTAATTTTAATGAAACATAATACCTGTGAGAATAATGTACAAATTTTTTTAAGCTACTTAATAAAATTATATCTTAATATTCGATTGTTTTATTGTATTTCCAATAATATCCAAGATTTAAAAAGCAAGGTTTAATAAATTACATATCTTATTTACCTGACATTAGGGATTGCCAAACTCTTGCAGTTTTTAAAAGAAGAGTGAAAGAACACTATCTTTCCTTCTCGTCATAGTTGCAAATAGGTATGTATTATTATTTATCTTTTGTATCATATAGTATGTATTAGTATGTTAATTATGTATTGTATGTTATATTTAATATGTATAGTTTTTATTTTAGCTTCTTACTGTTACACACTATGTCTACATCTCTTTTACTCTACTCTCCTTTCGCAGGTATGCTGGAAGAGATTTCTATTGAAGTAAGCATCAGCTTTGTACCTATTTTTCTGTTTCTTTCTTCTTATCTTATTAAATGTGTGTACATAAATTGTTAAATAAATAAATAAATACGTAGTGAAGCCAAACTGACCTTATTCAATATTTCTGTTGTAATACACAATTACGGAAACAAACAATAGACATGTTGCACAAATCAATCTTTATAATTTTTCAACCACGTTAAATTTGTCTTCTAGTTCAACAATATGTGGAAAGACTATATGTATCTGACCTCCAAATCCCAGCAATTGGGTAACACTGGAAGATTGGCAAGACTGGTGTTAGATTTTGTGGCTTCTGATTATCCATAGCGACATTTGCACCTACCTTTAGTAAATTGGGATAAATAAGTATTTATTTCTCAGTATGTTTCACAGACTACCATTGCTGGTGTAGAAATATTCAAAAATAAGAGAAATACACATGCAAATCAAAAACTATTTTACTAATTTTCATGACAAATTGACTTGTATCATTATTGATTGATTGATTTATTCATTCATATATTATAGTTATATAAAATAAAATAAATTAAAAGTAAATTAAGTGGCAAAATGTCAAAATTAAAAATTACATTGTTAAATAATTTATAATAAGGCCAAATAATAATAAGGGTAAAAGAATGATGAGTGCTGATGGTTTCATAAACTAAGATTATGATGATACAGTTATCAAGTAAGTAGCAGTTCTATTTAAAGTTGCAATGAACTTGGTACATTATTTGCATTTGATAACAGTGACACTAGAACACACAAGAATTGTTCCGGACAATTATAGAATTGTTCATCTATTATGAAAGACGCATTCAAAGATATTATACGTCAGTTTAGAACATATCTCGAAACAAATATTTTGCAAATTGTCGAAACACGGTAAAGGAACGCAAAAATACTGAAGCTATTTAATTATCTCCTAGGATAACGCGTAGATGATGTCATTGCACAATAATCAGTTGTTTCTTGTTAAAAGTTTTAATTGTTAAATTTATAAATGCAAAGATAAATGATACAAGTAATCTAAATATTAATAACAACAGTAACTTGCAAGTTCAATCCAAAATCGATTCTTGAGTTAATGCAGTGAATGAACCTCAAACACTTATAAACAAAACTAATCATAATGGTGGAGAAGCAAGAGGTACTAGAGAAAGGATCCGAAAGTAATTTCAAAGGTGAGTAAAAACTGTTGATTAATGGAAACTATGCGTCTAAAAAGTTTAGTATCACAGGCTTGTGGACACTTAGCTTCAAACTGTTTGGCTTATCACCTGATGAATTAATTACTATCAAACTTGATTTATATTTAGAAATCTAATGTTTGTTTGGAATTTAATTTCGATTGCAATTAGTAAAGCAGATGGTGGTCAAATAGAAATTGATTATGTTTGTTGTTTCTGATTACGAACTTAAAAATCCTTGCATACTTTAATAGCAAGCTTGCTTTGTACTGTCCCTCACCAGTAGTATAGTAGTGAAATACGCACCGAGGGGATAGTGTGTGTTTACTGAATCCCGAACCTAATGAATTATTTGAAAGTTAACTTCCAAGCGTAGAGAAGAGTTTTATTCACGAGAGAAGCGAGGGAGTTAATACAAGAGTCCTTTATGCAGCGAGGGATTTCTGCATGCCAAAGGCAAAGACACCTTTATCCCTAAGGAACATACTGTAGAGTATATTTCACACCTACTGCGAGAAAATTATTCGCAAGTCGTGAAGAGAGGCTGGGTGCGAGCGATTCCCTTTGGCTGCCAAGTTAAATACCAAATTAATTAAAATTAGTGAATAATTTTATACTGAATTTAATTATATACCCGGCAATAATGACTAACTTTAGGTTGAGTTTGCACGACAAATAATTTGCAGGTGGTGTGAAATGTGTTTTATTGATCTTTGTAAGCAGCTTCTTTTAACAAAATTATTTTAAATACTAATAAGATACCTATTCATTTTTTTATTATTTAGGACTGCATCTGCATTCACAATTTTTTATCTCTTTCATCTTTCCGCAGTGTCCTTATTCTTAATTCAATATTTTCATTTATTTATCTTGACATTACTGCTTACTTTTGTGTGTAAGCAGTAATGTCAAGATAGCAGTAATAACAAGAACAAGACTGAATATTACATTACTTGTATATTATGTAATGTTTTATTTTAATTTGAATCTTGCCACATTATTTTAACTATAACTTCGATACCAAAACCATTATTTCCAGTTTCAGGATGGGGTTACAGACATCAACAATGCTTCATCCTATTCTGCACCCTAACGATAGCTTATAGCATGAGATCCTGTATGGGGGTGTCGCTGGTAGCCATGACAAAGTATGGAGATCCCATCACAAATGCTACAGCATCAAGTCTGGCAGCAGAAGAGAACCAGTTCAAACCTGAAGGGATATTAAATGCTTTGATGTTAATACCACCAGTAAGTTTCCTTACATAATAAGTCTTTCTTAATTAAATAAAAAAAATTGTAATGTTGATTCAAGACTAAGGTATTAATTTTTAATTTGCATAGGTAGGGTTCTTATCAATTTGCGTGCTACTGTGAGTATACAACTACAATCC
Source organism: Lacanobia oleracea (assembly GCA_950371165.1). Lineage (NCBI taxonomy): Eukaryota > Metazoa > Arthropoda > Insecta > Lepidoptera > Noctuidae > Lacanobia > Lacanobia oleracea. The sequence continues at coordinate 1,259,268 of OX493398.1, forward strand.
TAAACGGAGATAAATTTATCACAAAAGATAAAGGTCTTTTATATTTATACACTAGTTGACCCGCGAAACTTCGTCTGCTCCGCTCCTATCGCGTTTTAGCGTGATGATATATAGCCATCCTCGATAAATGGGCCTTCTAACACTGAAAGAATTTTCCAAATCAGAGCAGTAGTCCCTGCAATTAGCGCGTTTCAGTAAGCAAGCAAGCAAATAAACAAACAAACAAACTCTTCAGTTTTATATATTAGTATATATATAATAAGAAAGAACTGTGGAATACTTCGGAACACACATTATTTCCGGATTAAAGAGACTTGGACAAAGTTTTTAATCTGTTCAGAGAGAATCGTTTGAACAAAACAAAGACAATTTCCTTCTGCCAGATGCAAACTTGGTTGTAATTTTGTAAACGATTACTTTTGAAGTCATAATAATGTACACTTTCAACTTGTAGGCTTTTGTGCTCCAAATGTGCAGTGCCACAGGAAAATATTGATATACTAGCTGGTGCCCGTGACTTTGTCCTGTTGGAATATAAATATTATGTCGTTAGAAAAGATTGCTAAGATCAGATAGGAAGACGAACAGTCAATATCTTGCATTACCTGACCCCTCTTAGAATTAGATATTCAGAAAAGTGTGCAAGGCACTGACTGTTTCACATCTACCATTTAAAAGGCTGAACAGCCTTGGTATTTTTTTGTAATGAGAACATTTTTAATAATAATGCTTCTCTTAACAAGATGTCAGCGGTAAAATTATTTGGAGAAAACACAAAAAGTTGCTAGTGTTGATATGTTTGCACGTTGCATAAATTCGGCAGCCGCAACAATTTGTCTGCAGGACGTACACATTTTTTCTGTGCAAATTTTTCAGCTCTATATATTAGTATAGATAGATTTTCGTGAAATGTTAGTTATGTACCTTCCAATTAGTTACAATGCGCAGTAAAGCATCCTGGAACGCCTCCTATAGAACTTTACACACTCTCTTACCTGCCCTGATGTTGGTCAGGGAAGCTCAAGACTATTGAAGAGGAAAGAGTTTTAAAGAGATTTTTAAACTTCAAAATATGTATGATATAAATACGTCAAAATATATTATAACGTAACAATCAAAATTAAAGTTGAGGAAACATTAGAATGAGGTACGAAAGTTCACCGGTCAATAAAAGTTGTAATTAATGTTCTAGTACCCAACATTCAACTGGAACAAAAAGACCCAAGACGCGGTGATAGCCTCCTTCTTCTGGGGATACATGACGCTGCAGATCCCAGGCGGACAGCTAGCGCATAGGTTCGGGGCTAGGTACTTGCTGACTGGCGCCATGATGATCAACTGTGTGGTGTCCATACTGCTGCCGCTGGCTGCTTATTATGTAAGTTAGATGGAACAGGAAAACTAACTAGAATGAAACTAACAAACTAAACTACATCAACAACAGTTGCTGAGATTGTTCCACTTAGTGCTCCAGATTGATCCTTACATGTTTTCGAGCGATATTTGCTCTGAACTTAGTTGTATGCTTGATTTTGTAACTTAATTTAATACTAATAGTATCCTTTCTGCCTGCGGTTTGCTCTCACATACTTATTTTCTCAGTAGGTAACAAAATGTATGGGATAGAGTAGATAGTAAGTACTTTGAACGTACGCTTATCTGCTAACTTCAGCCGATGGCTCTGGGATCTTAGTTTAAAGGAGCAATGAATAATATTTTTATCTGTCTGATTAGAACTAGCGATCGTCTCATATGGGTACGTATTTGAATATCGAAGATTAAAATACCTACGCTTAAAATGTCAATGTTCAAAACATCGAAAATGGAAATATTGAACGACCATAAAACCGAAAATTAAAATAACGAACGTTTATATTATCGAATGGTTAAATAACCTAACGTCCAATATATCTAAAATCTTAATATCTACAAAAGTTACATCGAAATATCGAAACACAGATAATCGACTGTCCTAAATGCTGAAGTACAAAGTATCAAAAGTCCTAAATTTCGATGGGTACATATTTGAACATCGAAAATTAAAATACCTACGTGTAAAAATGGGCTAATTTTCAATATTTAATACATTAATTATTTATATCCACGCTAAAAATACCTACAAGTTAAAATTTCGAACAAATTTTGACATAAATAGTATGAGTGGGAAAAAGTTGCTTCTGCAACGTGTCCGGCGCTACGGGAAGTGTAACCCCTTCGCCCTTGCGTAACAAAGGATAGGCTTCCATGTTCACCTTTGCGCCTCCGGATTTTTATACACACTCTGGGGGTTACAGCCAAAAGACTACGTAAAATCGGGGTCCCCCAATTCGGTTTCGGAACAATTTTGACCTAATTTGTCCATGAAAATCAGTGTACAGTGTACTAGTGTAAGTCAATTGTGATGGTATTATTTAGGTTTAAAAACTTTCTTGAAAAGGCCGAAGCCCCGCAGCGCTGGAATCGTGACAGAAACCATGCTAGCTGCATGTTGCATGCTTGTTTGCATGCTGTGTGCTTCTAATCCGTATTCCGACATGATAATATTCTCTCAACAACACGTCAAACTTTTGCAGTGAACAGACTAATGACTAATAGCAACGCATTTGCAGAGTGTGACAATTTCAAATCAACCTACATTTTATGAATACACTTATACTACATGGGTTTTTTTAACGTAGATATTATGAACTTAGATGTATTAAATGTTGACATTTTGAACTTAGGTATAACGTCATTCGATGTTTTAAAAATTAGTTATTTTAATCACTCGGCATTTCAATCTTCGACGTTTTAAGCGTAGCTCGTAGGTAAAACAATATTCGATATTATGTTACAATCGATATTTAAAGTTTCGATGTTTTGAATGTTGGTATTTTACGCGTAGGTATTTTATTCTTCAATATTCAAATACGTACCCTCTCAAATTCTAATGATTGGTTCCAGGGAGGCTGGATATGCACGGCATTATGCAGAGTATTGCAAGGTCTCAGTCAAGCCTGCATAGTCCCTGGGCTGCATACTTCCCTTGGAAAATGGGCACCTCTGCAGGAGAGAGGAAGGATGGCAGCTTTCGTTTATGGAGGTAAGATGTACAAAAAGTGAGGGTCGTTGACCTTATACACAGTTATGAGAATTATTAAAGAACATACATTAAAGGTTGTCTTAAATCCAAAAATTTGTATATCTGATTATGAACTACTCTTGTGTTTGGGGTGAACTTTTCCCAACCTAGCAGCAGGAATATCGCAAAATCTGAATTTGACTATTTAGTGGCTGATATCCGTTCATTTATTTTTTTAGGACAAGCTTTAGGCACAGTTTTTGGGTTACCGATGACAGGATTTATTTCATCATCAGCACTGGGCTGGCCTGGCATATTCCGGTTCTACGGGATTTTGTCTGGTATCATTGGGGTTCTACTATTCTGGTTGGCGGCTGATACTCCAGCAAAGCATCCGAAGATATCTGAAGCTGAAAGGAGATATGTGGAAGACGAACTGGGTCCGGGCGATGAAGCAAAGGTAATGTGAGACACCATTAAATAAATTCACAGAAAATTTTGATTATATCTGTCGGCTTATTCCATTAAACTACAAAGCCATTGTTCTCAAAATTCTAAGGTCCATACATTTATTCCACCTTAAATCCCAAAACTTTTCTATGCTTTAATTCCGCTTAAACCGCAGAACAGTTTTGGTAGAGACAACAGCAAAATTGCAGTTCACAGTAACGAAAATCTTTTCTATATGGTTAACCGATTTCTAAAAATATAACATCAGCTTCAGATTAGAATTTCTTTACAGTAAACTAATTTCTCTACTTTAATTTATATTCTTAAGAAAATCGGAATCTCTGATTTTGCCTTTGACCCATTTTATCTCTAGAGTTTAGCATAATTTGTAAAGAATCATTGTAATATCAGTGTCGTTGTATTATTGTACATATTTGTCTTGAGCCCCTAAAATTCATGTGTTGTATTTATGCAATTATGCATCTTGCAATTTTGCAGTTGACACTACTAAAACTGTTTTGGGGTTCAAGTGGAATTGAAGTATAGACATTATTTTGGGGTTTAAGGTAGAATGAATGTATGGACCGTTGAGTTTTGAGAAAAATGGCCTTTAAGTTTAGTGGAATAAACCTTTTTGTCATCCCATTAAGTTAACATTTTGTATGTTGCGATACCATTAAAATGTTGCGTTACCATTAAAATTTCATTAAAAAAAAATCACTTGTTATACTAAACTTTTACAAAATACGTATTTATGTTTGTACTTAAAAAGACATTACAGTCACTTTCTCATAATTTATTTGTTAACTTTTCAAAAATATTTTTTACTTTACATTGCAGAAAATGTCTGTGCCCTGGAAAAAGATCTTCAGCCATAAAGGAGTTTACGCCATTATTATAGCACACTTTGGACAAACTTGGGGACAACTTACTCTTTACTCAGAAGTCCCTGCCTATTTGGATAAAATCATGGGAGTCAATATCAAAGCGGTTAATATTTAATACGTGTCTATTATAATTACAGCAGAAAAGTTTCTTTTTTTGGTTGGTTGAACGCGAAAATCTCAGGAACTTCTGCTTCAAATTGAAAAATTATTTTAGTGTTGGATAGCTTTGGGCTACCAAGCTACGATCAATAGGAGCGGAGCATTAATGAAAAAACTTTTTTACAAAAAAATAAAACCGACTTCCAAAAACAAAACACTACAAAGTATAGAATAACTTTAATTTCGGAAGTCTGTGTTTTTAACCGACTTCTTCAAAAAGGAGGAGGTTCTATGTTCGGCTGTATATATGTTTTTTTTTATGTATGTTCACCGATTTCTCCGCCAATTCTGAACCGATTTTAAAAATTCTTGATTTATTCGATAGCCTATACTGCTGAGGTGGTCCCATTGTCACCATTCAGAATCTGATGATGGGATCCCATGAAAGTCGAGGGAAACCCTCAAATTTTATAAGTACATACACTGTTTTTCATGAACTTTCTATTAGTTATTTGTGCTTGGTAATCATCATCTCATGTTGCAGGTACCACTAAAAATGAAACCACAACAGGTGTAAAAAATCAACAGACATGCGATTTCAGTAATCCCGATCCATTTGCTATCATTTATTGAAGAGTTCCGTTGCCTACCTCCGAAGTTCTTCATCAGATCTTCACCAAATTAAAATGGGACCAGTCCGAAAAAATATTCTTTCAAACAAAAAAATAATCATCCAAATTGGTTAACAATTGGTGAAAATATCGATGAACAAACATTTTTCATGGGATCCTATAATGAGTGATGATGACAGGCACAAATATCTGAATTGCGCTAGAAATGTAATGAAAAACATTGTGTGTACCTATAAAATTTGATGGTTTCTCTCGATTTTCATGGGATTCTATCATCAGATTCTGACTTGGTGACGATGGGATTAAAGAAATAATTTTTAAAATCGGTCAACAATTGGCTGAGAAATCGGTGAACCTCCTCCTTTAAAAGAAGTCGGTTATAAATGTGACACAGACGAAGTTGCGCGGGTCAGCTAGTAATTATAAAGGTTCATCATCATCATCATATCCGCCGAAAGACGTCCACTGCTGGACATAGGCCTCCCTCAAGCGTCGCCACAACGACCAGTCTTGCGCGTCTCAAGATCAGGGAACAACACTGCCAACAGTTTATTAAACAATACTATGCGAGTCTTGGAGCAATCTCAGTAGGTATGAATGGACACCTATCCACAGATCGACCTCAGCAAGCATCGCTTAACCTCAAAAATCGACCCACGTGGCTGTTATAATTTAACCAAGAGCTCCTCGTGAACTCATAAAAAAACTACATATAAAAAATATCAAAATTTTTAAAACTTACAGAATGGACTGCTGACTGCTCTCCCGTTCCTGGTGATGTGGTTCACCAACTTCTTCTTCAGCTGGATGACCGACATGCTGATTGTGAAGAATATTCTCAGCCCTACAAATACTAGAAAGTTTGCTAATTCTCTAGGTAAGTAATTAGTGTTACTATCAATTTACACTTTTTTCTCTCAATAAGTTGTTGTTCTCACACAGAAAACCAATTCAAGTTCTAATTCAACGATCAAATCCAGATCATAATATTATGAATAGAGGTTTGCGGAACAAAGAGTAAAGTCGCAAACTTCCATTGGAACGGCACGGTTGTTGTGTCTGGTGTGAGCAACTGCCTGATAGTTGATATTCGGGCTGATGAATATGATCAGATCGCACGGTAACCTCTGATTGCACGATCCAGGATTACGACGTAGTAGTTCGCTGCTAGTTGGATGGCGTTGCGGTTCTTTTTTTTTTGCAATGTTGATTTTTTTGCAATGTTGATAAATTGGCATTGGTTTTTTCTTGTGGCGGCATTGATGCCGCTACACTATTGACAATCAATGTCGTAAAAGCTTGTTAAAATGTATGGTAGTTAGATGTGTTTTTGACAGATTTCAAATCAGATAAAAATCATCTGCCTAGCCTTTCCCAACTTTATTGGGGTCAATTTCCAGTCAAACCAGACTCAGCTGAATACCAGTATTTTACGTGGAGCGGCTGCCTACCAGACCTTTACCACCCATTAAATGGGTAACACGGTATTTCTTGGCAAGACTGGAGTCAGATTTACTGGCTTCTGACAATCCGTAACGACTGGCAAAGTTCTACAAATGACAGCCGGGATCAACAGCTTAACGTGCTTTCCGAGGCACGGAGGAAACTTGGTATGTTAAGATGGTCACCCATCAAGATGGTCACCCATCAACAGACCAACCTTGGCAAGCGTTGCTTACTTAACCTTGAAGATCGACCTCTGCAGCTGTTATTCTGCATGCATATGAAAGTTTGAAAATACCTTAATTTTAACCTAATTTTAACAAACTTTTGCTTGTCAGTTGCAACGCAATCTGTCAGAAATGTATGGAAGTGGTTTTTTTGACAGATTGCGAATGAAATGCGAATGCAAGTTAGTAGCATTGGCCCTTTAGTTAATTTGACTCAAAAGTAAACATGAAAATATTCAACTTAGTGTACTCCACATAATTTACCATTTACTTTTATTTCAGGAAATATTCCAGCAGCTATTGGGCTGATAGCCCTAGCATTTGCTCCTAAAAACATTTACGTTGTGGAGTCCATCCTGGTCTTCACGTGCGGTTTTAAAATAGCAGCTCACCTGGGATTTCAGGTAAGAATATCTTTTTATTTTCAACGCCTACGTTGTTTTATTAAGCTTATATTTCATAAAAGATTGCTAAATGTTTGTGCCAGGCTAAAGAAATGATAAGACATAAAATCCTTTTTTTTTGCGGTTTCGTTACCAAAGGGTAACCAACGGAACCCTATTTATAAGCCTCCGCTGTCCGTCCGTCTGTTTGTCAGCGAGCTGTATCTCAAGAACCGTAATAGGTAGACAGTTGAAATTTTCACAAAGTATGCGTATTTCTATTGCCGCTTTAACAACGGTTAATAGAAGTGAAATTATATCTATACTAATATATAAAACTGAAGAGTTTGTTTGTTTGCTTGAACGCGCTAATTTCAAGAACTACTGGTCCGTTTCGAACACTGCTACGTTTACCGTTTCTTCTTTCAGATCAATCACATCGATATTTCTCCAAACTTCGCTGGCACAATGATCAGTATCAGCAACTTTATGTCGAACATTGGCGCTTCAATTGCTCCTTTAATAATTGGCTGTATCCTTACTGACGTTGTAAGTAACCGATTAAGTTGATTACCTTCATAATACCATTATGAGGAGCTCGTGGCTAAAGAATTACAGTCGTAATCTGGTTTGACTGGAAGCTGACCCCAATATAGTTGGGAAAAGGCTAGCCAGATGACGATGGTTTAATACCAAATTATAGTCGAATGAGCTTCTACCAGTGGCTTCAGTAAGTCTTCCAAGAGAATTGTCTTTTTCTTTTGAGCCAATGTAACATCCGCTTGGATGTTACATTGGCTCATTGCTTTAAATTTAAGACGTGTAGAGGTAACAAATAAACAGACGGTTTGAGTTCGGCTTGTTTCACACGTAAGTGAAACAAGCCGAACTCGAACACACCTTTACTACAACACGTGGGCGGACGCTAATAGTAAAATTCACACGGACCACATATTACCGTTATTATCGACCGCGTGCGTGATACCGACAACATCGCAGCTACATTTCAACCACAATGTAACCACCAGCGACACCACGAACTAGCTGCCGGCCAAATTGCAAACACATTCACAGTTTGTAGTTACCACAACGCAATCGCAAGAAGCCGCAGCGACAATATTCACACGTAACCACAGCTTGACCACGGTGTGGTGTGGTTGTGGTACGTGTGAAAGAAACCTTACTCAAGATTAAGGGTGTCTTTCCATTACAGCGGAGCGAGGGCAGTGGAGCGAAGAAACGGAGAAATATTAACCAATCACGTCAGTCAAAATTTCAGTGAGACACGTGGTGCGGAGATATTCCGCTGTAATGGAAAGGCACCCTTATAGTACGGGCTAGTCTATTACCCAATTTGGTAACAAATTTAAGAGCTGCGGTCCATTGAACCCAAATTTTATGTATCGTGGACACGAAGTTGAAGATATAAGCATACTTTTATGATCCCATCTCACTTTACTTGCATTTTCACAGAATGACGTATACCTGTGGAGGAAAGTTTTCTTCATGGCAGCAGGCTTGTACCTCGTTACTAATCTGATCTACGTAATCTTCGGAACAGCTGAGAAGGCTGACTGGAACGACCCACCTCCGGAGGAGAATCATGATGAAGAAGGCCAGCCTATGATGGAGAAACCAAATAAATTATAAGCAGATACTAGTAGATAGCGAAATTTTTTTTTTATGTTATTAGCTAAAAGAGTTTAAAGAAGTACAAAATCATAGCTTAATATTTGTTTCAATTGCGTTTCAAGATAGTGATTAAGCTACTATTAATTTTACAAAATTTTATGTACAAAAGGATCTACGGAAAGATTATCTAATATTTACGTTTAATAATAAATGAATAACATTATAAGAACCTATTTGCAAATTCACAACTCATAAAGTACAGACTGCAAAAAAAAACAGTTAAACCACATCATAAATCTCACAAAATGCAGACGAGGGACCGTGATTTTCAGATGTAACGTCAAACACAAAAACGACGGCGAATTAAAGTGTAGAACATAAATGGGAACGTCACAGCATTCGGAAGACGTGATAAACGAATGTTCCCGGGAATGCATTATATTTCCCGAGATTTTCCTTCCATGTTTAATGTTCCGAGCTGCAGAGACTTTTAAATGCATTCAATTTATTTTGACTAAAGAAATGTTTTAAAACATGATTTATTTTAGTTTCAGAAACAATTTATTGTGCTCTTTAAAATAGGAGTGAGTGATTATAGCACAAAGTGTTTTAAAACGCTGTAAAGAGTAAAATACTGCAGTACAGCGATGCAATTTTTCGGCTAGTGAACAATAAATGTTGCAATATTAATCTAAGCATACAAACTCGTATATCTTTTAAAGAATACATTTATGGCGTAACAAAAATAAAATATGTTATGTGTGTATATCTTAGTATTTTTTTAATTAAATTCTTTATTATTTACAAATGACGCAATAGGGAATACGCATGCCATTTTTTATTTGAAAAATGAAATACTTATTAGCTCTCATAAACGATCAGTATTTATAAATACCTTCACCAGCTATGAATTTATAAAGCTTCAAAGATTACAATTAGAAAGAGAAGTCCGATGTAAACTTTGACGTCATCGTGTATGATCCTATACAACTGCCATAGAAAACAGCTTTTTCGCGAGAGGGACAGATATATTTGTTTAAAATAATTATATCTCCTTCGTTTTTTCAGTAATTTTTATTCTATTTTCACTGTTAGTATTATATTTTTGTATTTTTAGATTAACTGTATAGATGATTAATATGTTTTTCATGCATAGGTATTCCCTATTTACACATTTCATTTATCAGCTCGTATCAAAAGCACGCTAATGGCTGTTCTTTATCAAAATCTAAATGGACATTAATTTCCAAAAAGTTTTATTAAATTCTAAGAAACCTTGAACATTATCAGATCCGTCGGATTTGGCATTGACCCTAAGTCATTAACGGGGACAAAAATAATTAGAAATCTTTTGTCCGTCAGAAACGTTTCGTTGTCGACATTTTTAAGAGCCAACATAAATGTCTGTGCTCGGAAAAGGCAAAAGCAGTGAAAAATACTCGAGGAGCGATTAATTTCCTTCGACGGAAGAATTTCATTACATCGGCTAAAGGATCTACGTTTCAAAGGGCAACTGAATTTTCCGAAGGTTTTTACCCACAAAGTTTCTTTTTAAAACGATTTTTTTTACATTGTTGTTCTTCTTTCTGCCACCGTGTTAATTTGCATGAACCCTCAAGATTTAGAGTTCCACTCGAGGGTCCAAACTCAAACCTTTGTGGCAAACTCGAACTGGGTTGCCATACTCATAATTTACACATTTTAATTGGAAAGAGTAACACAAAAACTTTAATGTTCTTAAATCGAAAACGTTTTTCTGCTGCGTTTTCAAGTTCTTGTCAAACTTTTCTCAAAATTTTGGCTTGAACAAGGTGTTCATTTAATTGCGGATCACCATTATTTGATCACAGCGTTCAATTTGTTTTATTGTTTGAGCTGATACTGTTAAGGTTTGTCGGTTACGCGTTACAGAAGTTTTTTTTCAGATAACGTCTGCTAAAAGTAAGATGAATAGGTATGGTTTCGGAGTTAATAAATGTGATTGTATTCAGTTAGATTATCACTTAAAATATTGTACACGTATTTTTTGCTTTATCAAATAAATAAAAAGTGTACTTACAAAAGACGTCACACGAGTTTTCAACGCACTGTATCGTCTTAGTTTTTAGGGTTCCGTACCCAAAGGGTAACCAACGGAACCATATTACTAAGCCTCCGCTATCCATCTATCCGTCCGTCCGTTCGTCTGTCTGTCAGCGAGCTGTATCTCAAGAACCGTAATAGGTAGCCATTTGAAATTTTCACAGATTGTGTATTTCTATTGCCGCTACAACAACAAATAATAAATGTTAAACTTTATGGGACTCTTCGTGTGCGAGTCCGACTCGCATTTGGCCGGTTTTTTTTACGTGAAAACCCAAAAGTTAACTGGTAGAGAATGTCTTGTTGCATTGAGTCCGCCCATGTACCACAAGTGTACAAAAAGTTAAAAAAAAAAAAAAAAAATACTGTGTCTAATATTTATTTAAAATCTATCTGATGCACTAATTACATTTTTTTAGTTATCTATCCTATTGGGGCTGTGGAAATCGGCTATGGGAAACTGATTTCCATTAATTTTAGCTTATCCGTTAATCATATTTATGTATCTATTTACAACTATTTGTTTGTGTGTTTATTGTATTTATGAATAATAAGTTTGAAAGTCTATTTTAAGTTTCTTTCTCTGTCTATACTACGTCTAAGCCCGGTAATTGATCTAAGTTTCTCCTCCCGGTTTATTGTCGCAGGTGTGTTAGAACACTGATCAACTGAACTGATCAGAACCAGGCCCGGGTCCAGTCGCGCCTCAAAGAGCTCTCAGCACAAAAGACGGGGCCCGCTAGGGCCAGTGCCTATCAAGGCTGTGGACTTCGTTCGAAAGAGGCACCGTACCCTGGAACGCAAAGGGCACTAGGAGGAACACAGATGGGTTTTAGTCAGTAAGAGTCTGACACTCCTTTCTGCTTTACCCAAAGCGGGAGGAGTCATTTGAAGATTTCCCATCCTTAAAAGAAAGAAAGGTGTGTTAGAAGAAATTTCATTTATAATAAGCTGTCTATGTCCTCGTAAATAATTTTCTTTTATAAGCTTCTTGTGTGTACTAAATAAATACATCATTTGGATAGCCTTCTATACCACTTAGCTTAGTAGTGACCAAGCTAACTTTAGTATTAAGTTCTAGAAAAATGAAGACAAGTTATAAAAACTGCTTTCAATTTTTCTTCATAAACATCTAACTGCTATCTTTTAGAAGAAAAAAACGACCACAGAGACAAGCATCTCCTTAATTACCTTCGACTCAGTTACCGGAGAAACGATGAGAAATTCTTTGACGTACTGTTTTTCTCCGAACTTCAATGTCCTAGTTTATTAAAAAATCACCTCTATTGTCTCACTATAAAGTATAGTGTTACTCATTATCTTTATGTCCCTTTTCTTTGGCAGTAGAACTCTTGGAAGCAATTTTCTAATCTTAACTACCTTCAAAAGTTATTCAGTCGTAAGTACCAGTAGTTAAGGTTCAAAATTGTGTGGCTAATTTTATAGGACGTAAATATGTCTTTCAAATTGAGTTTCCCACCTGGCATTTCGTAGTTTGTTGGAACAAAGAAGTCAATAAGGGTTATTTTTAAACAGCATTACATTTTCACATTTTGTTTCAACGTGCTAATTAAAAACAGAACTACAGCCTGTTTTTTTTTCGAAGACTAAATCGACAAGTGCAAATGTCAAAACTGACTTAAATTCCATTGTAATCTATGTCAGTTTGCCAGTTGCACTTGTCAATTTAGTCTCCGAGAATAAAAAACCGACTATAGTGCATTTCATTTGTAAAATTTTGTAATAGTTCAGGAAAATTAGCTCAAATAACGTCGATCAGAGCGAATAATTCGAGTAATTTTGAAAATTGGTACAGTTGTTTTTTGAGGTGTCCAGATGAACATACTGAAAGTTTCCGAGGATGGGAGGTGAACCGGCGGTGGGGGAGGGGGAGACAGGTACCTTTATTCAGGTTTTTGCTTGTATCTCCAAAACCGTTAAAAATAACTCCTTGCTCACTTCTACACTAAAACTTTCTGTACATTAAGTCATTACATTTAACAGTAGGATCAATACTATAGGAAACAGAGGGTATTTAAAATTTATAAAAAAAAAAAAAAACATAAATCATACAAAGACGAATGGTATTTTTTGCTCCAGAGGCCGACAGAGTTAAGACCTACCGTAGTTTTTTTGTGATTTAAAGTAGAGCAGGACAATCATTTTTTTTTTTTGATTTCGATGGCTAACGCGAACGATATATGACCTTGAATATGTCTTCAGCAGAAGAAATCTTAAAAAGTTATTATGCAATTCCATCGCACATTCCCCAAAATGCAACCGGTAAAAAACCGACAGGCTAGCAACTCGTCGTCGATGTTCAAGACTTTGGAGCTTCGACGCGACGAGCCTCTCATTGCCGATGATCCTCTTGGCTCGTTTCTCAATTGACTCAAGGGCATCAAGCTGGTATCTGGCAGATCCATCCCAAAGATGAGAGCAGTATTCCATACACGATCGAACTTGCGCTTGATAGAGTTTGAGCAGCTGTTCCGATGGGTATTATGCATAATTGATAACAATGGTCTAATGATGAAGAGCAGAAACCTGGAAAGTGATCAAACGTGTTCGTCGCTATTTCTTACCCAGAGTCCGACAGGATTGAGACCTATCGTATTATTTTTGTCATTTTAAATGGAGCAAGAATATGAATGTTTTCTTTATTTCGATGGCTTTTTTTTTCGATTTTAGTGAGCTTAAGTATTTCTTTAGACAAACTACAGAAAATTTATTCTTTAACCACTCTAACAAGTATGCCTGTGAATCGTACTGTGAACTAAGAGAGCCACTGATCACCTTTATGGTTTCCATCATCAGAGTATTGTTACTAGCTGCAATGGATAGAACCCATCTGCACAATTCATATGACCTCAAACACGATGGGTATAAGAGCAGTCAACTAAATGAGCCACTGCTCACTTTTATGGTTTCCATCATCAGGTCGTTGTTACTAGCTGCAATAGATATAACCCATCTGTACAATTCATATGAGCCCAAATTCGACCGGCATACTTGTAAAAATGGATGTATGATAACTTTTCGAGATTTCTTCTACTGAAGACTAATTCTAGGTCTTGTAAGTATTTATGCATTAACCATCGAAATCGAAAATCAAATTGATATTCTTGCTCTATTTTAGATGACAAAAAACTACGATAGGTCTCAACTCTGACGGCTTCTGGGTCAGAAATAAGCATTCATCTTTGTCAATTTTAGATACCCTCTACCTCCTAAAGTATTGATATAACGTAGATAATTAATGTAGAAGTAAACAAGGAGATAATTCTAATGGTTTTGGAGATAGAAGCAAAACCTGAAAAAAAGGTACCTCTTTCCCCCCTCCCTCTCCGCCGCGGCGCTCACCTCCCACCCTCGGGGATTTTTGACACGTTCATCTGGACACCTCAAAAAACAACTGTACCAATTTTCAAACACTACACGAATTGTTCACTCTGATTTCCTTACTTTTCCTGTACTAGTAACGGTTTCAGATACATACGTTTATCACGCTATGTTCATTCAATACGCTAGATGACTAAAAAATCGAATAAGTCAGTTATATAGATTTCAAAATAATATTGGACACGTATTTTTTTTTAAGCTATTGCATAGCTTCTATCGCGGGCCTTGAGCGTGGAGACCGAATCCAGAAAACCGACCGGCACAGCGGTGATATTTTTTAGTTTTACTTTTTCTTTTTTTTTAGCTCAAAGTGTAACTTGAATTAATATCAAAGAAAAAAAAACAAAGAAAAAAAATTACTGCATAAATAAAATAAATATATAATTATAATTGCATAAGTTGATAAAAAATGCTATGCAATAGCTTTACCGCGGCAGTCTCCGAGTGCCACACGTCTTTTTTTTTGTCATGCTTTGTTTGTCTAAAAAGAGGCTCCAAACAAAATTCATTGTTTATGAAGCATTTAGTTTAAATTTAAATAAAAGATTTTATCATTTTAAATTTTTACACGTAAACAAACAATAAGACGATACAGTGCGTTGAAAACTCGTGTGACGTCACAGTTCAGTACATTTTTTAACGAATAGTGACGTCACAAGGCCCCACTCCTGAGTTTTGATGTGATTTATCTTCGTCGAATTCTATTAATTTCATAAAGCATAAAAAATAACTTTGTCAAAAAACCAGATCAGTGATTGAACTGCATTAGATTGCTTGAAAAGCGACTTGTTTCGAGCTTGTTCGAGGGCGGGTTTTTCGACAAAGTAATTTTGTTTAATTCCTACATTTTAGTCAGTTACATTTTTGGAATTGTCTCCTCGAGCGCTTTATTATGATACCCCACTCAATAGGTTTTGAAAATTAAAAATATTTTGAAGGCATAATATGCCGCCAAAAATCGGCCATTTTGATTTTTATTTTATTTTAATGTACCCAGTGTCACTTTTACTACTTAGACGAATCTATTGACACCACTCACATAAAAATACGACAAGCCGTTTAGGCTCTAGGGCGTGCCAAAGAAATATACATACATACATACACTCTAAAAACATAACCCTCCTTCTTTCGCAGTCGGGTAAAAATAAATGTCCAATATTGTTTGGAAATCTATCTGACGAACCAAATAGATTTTTGTTTAGAATTTACTGACATACAAAGAACAGCCAAAACACTGGCTCTAGACCACAAGAGTGACAAGCGCAAGAATTATTTATATTATCTAAGGTACCTACTGAGTAAACATTTAAAATCAATACCCTGAAGCGGTTTAATGTGAAGTTCGAATAAAATATCGTCATTCTGGCCAATGTAAATTTCAAGTGGGTACATTGCCAGCCCAAAGTTTATTTCTGTCTGAAAAACACAAAAAATACGAGGTATCATACCAAAACACCTTAGACAACTTTGTTTTTCTTCAACAAAAATCATCTCTTCTAGACTACTCCTGCCATTACCAACTTTTAATTTCAACATACAAGACCCCATCCAACTTGATACTTGAACAGAACTCAATTTTCCCTATTCGTACTTACTTGTCTCCATGACGTGAGTACGAAGTTTACTTTCGAAACAAACGAGAATCGCATGCTGGAAGACGAGAGAACGGAGATGTAAAATGTATGTGCGTTTAATAAAATATGTTTAGCAAATCAAAGCGGAATGTTCGAAACTCATTTTGAATTGTTAAATATTTGCATCAAAAGAAGGGAAGTAAAATCGATTTTAAATGAAAATCTGCTTGATCAAACTTTACTCAAAGCAAAGTTACTCACAGAGTAAAATAATCTAAATTATGTATTAAAATAGTTGCACAATTGTTTCACAAGAAATCTTAACTTTGAAGCTGGGTAGTGACCGGTGCTACGGGGCGTAGGTAATGTAACATGTACCTAATTTAACATGTTACATAGCAAGCATTCGTGCAGTTAGTACGTGAAAACGAGCACAAACACGTGCATGTGACTCGGATTTTAAGACACAGCGTATTGTAACATGCTCGCTACAAATGGCACATAACGGCCCATAACATCGGTCTGTGCTTGACTGGACAGGTTCACTGTCCGCACAGCAGACACAATAGTTAAACAATCAGCGAAGACCACATGTTAAGACCACCGGTTAAGAGTACAATGGCGGTCTTTTTTTTGTGATGTGTTTGCTCTTGACTGTAGTCTAGTCAGAGATGACAGAGACAAAGTCTACGATGGAGCGAGCCTACCCAGAAGGAGCCTGTTCACTCTAACTTTGAAGAGATTAGGGTTGTAAGCTTTTGGAAACACAGACGCAGGCAGAGAGTTCCAATCCTTTGCTGTGCGCATTATAAAAGACGTTTGGAAACGCTTAGTGCAAATTGGTGGAATAGCAACAAGGGGCAAGGGGATTGCAGATATTGCTTTTTCATAAATAAAGCAAGCCCTGTAACTATATATAAAGGTATATATGCACCAATGGGATAACTTCAATTTCCCAGTTTGATTTAGCAAAGTTCTTATGGGTATGCGCTGGTGAGCAATGTTTGTATAGACCAAAAACAAGAGATATGCAGTAAAGGGGACGCTACTGAGGAATGTGTGGACACAGCTGAAAAGAGTCCACTACGCTCACCACGTTTCATAGTTTCGCTACACATCCTCGCCCTCTAAAGCGCCTTGTACAGCTTTGGTGGAAACTTACACTTAGGAAATGCAGGCCACAATGAACCTAAATCATATACTTTTATTTTGACGTGGTATGTAAATCACTTATTAATACATCATTTTAGACCTAGCCTCACCTACCGCTAAATAAGTTCACAAAAACACACACAATTAATTAACATTCTTTATTTTTTCAAAAAGGGAAAATGACGTTTATACTAGTAACGCAGTCTTGAATCGACATTCTATCGTGATCCTTTACATTTTCCGGTAGTAAATAACGAATCCTTATTTATTTTTTGGGTACCTATGAAGATATAACATTTGAGAAAGTATTTTTGCAAATCTACCGCCTACAATAGAGGACGTAAGAACTATTTTACGATGGCCTGCACACCACCAACTACTAACTTAATAAAATAAAAAATGATTCTCGTCTTGTCTTCCTAAAACAATTGAATTATGGACACGAAAAAAAAACTGAATATCCAAACTTTAGCAAAAAATGATTCATAGTAGTGGCCGGTTCAATGGGCAGCTAAAAAAGATATCAAGTGAACCGTAGCCGTGGCAGTGAGACGCTGAGCAGATTTAACGAGGAATAATTGCGTAATGACTTTTTCATTTATCAGAGTCTGAAGAGTTATCTGGTATATCTTTAATAAGATTTGGTTCACTGGAGGGCAGAGGCGTCTTTTTACTTTTTTGTCGAGAAATGTAGATCTATCTTTCGCCACCCAGTATTAACTGGGAAGTACGGTACTTCAGGGTTGTAAAGGTCTGGTAGGCAGCCGCTCCATGTAAAATACTGGTATTCAGCTGAATCTGGTTTGATTGGAAGGCGACCCCAAAAAAGTTGGGAAAAGGCTAGGCAGATAATATGTAGTTATGTGCCGAAGTTTGTGCACCTATCCTGATACACAATTACGCGCTGCATTTATTATGTTTCATATTGTACAAAGTGGGTATCCCTAGCTATAAAACAACACCACAATATTATATGTGGTGTTTGGCCATAATGGCCTACACAATATTTGGAGCATGTTGTTGACCCGCCTATGTTTGCTTTGACATTTTAATGGTATTTGTATGGGTACGCCGCTGAAACTATGATAATAAAAGCTTGCTGAATCGGGCTTATTTTCTATAACATTTAAATATGTTTTATTAAAAGGTAGGTATGTTTTTTCCAAAGGGAAAAAGAGTGAAATTATTCTATCTCATTTTCATATAAATAAAAATTAATCGCCGAAACGTATTTACGCGCATAACTTCGTGACGACAAACGCAAATTAGATAATTATTTTTTTGTAACTTTTTTAATTGTCATTTAATTTTAATATACAAATAGTGCACTGAGAATCAATCAATCAATTTTCTTTCAAACAAATGAAATACAATTTTGAAAAAAAAATCCAAGCAAAGCCGAGGCGGTGACTAGTTATAAATAAATAATACTATTACTGACATGATGACTATTAGAGTACAATGGAAGATAGAGACATGTTGCGCCAAACTTAGCTTTTGTATAAGGACCAGAGAATGAAGTAAATACCTACCTATTTGCAAAGTTCTTAGAAACCAAATCTAGTCGGCAAATATTTAGAAAACTCAATTTGTAATGCGAATCAGAAAACCTATAAAATAAAATGTAACTCATATCGTACACTAGTCGACATCACTTTGAATTTAGATACAGTATTTACATCAAGATTGAGTTTTGAATTTTAAAGTGAATTTATATTTATTTTGAAGCTTCATGAATTTTCTATTTAAATGAAACTTTCGTGTATCTAATACGGCAACTTAACCAGCTTAAATTTTCAGAAGTTGGTTAGTATGAATAAATAATAAAGTAGGTACTTAGAAAACCCTTTAAAATAAATAGTCAAAATTTTGTAATTTAAATATAAAATAAATATACTTCACATAGGTTTTATTTTTCTAGTCTCGACCTTTATGAATCCAAATATATTATCTATTTATCAAATGTTTCATTTTGCATTATTTTGTATCACTCGAGTTTGAACTCATACATCCAATTCGTCTCAAAGTAGATTTATTAAAACATAATAATATTATCATAAATGTAGAAGAAAAATTGTATACAGGTACATAACTTTTTTGAAGGACCCACTGTCTTAATATTTACATTAAGTTAATAAAATAAATAAATAAATAAATGTTTTTATTTTCCAAATAGATTGTACAGTTCCACTTACAGACTAATAATATCATCTGTTAAAAGTTATATAACTCAAATTTGTAAGTAGTTTATGGAACTCTGGTACCCAAGGTAAGATTAAACTTGTGTTATAGGTACCAGTGCTCTCTCATGATTTGCACAGAGTTACATGAATTATTAGATAGAGGACGTGGTTTTAGTGGGACAACACATTAAATTGAAGAAAAACAAAGATAAAACAATATAAAAAATAAAAGCCTCAGCATGACATGTATGACTATGTTATGTATGTATGTTTTTGTGTGTGTGTGACTGTGTAAGAGAGCGTGGGTGTATATAAGTGAGTGAAGAATGTGTGAGTGTGTGTGAATGAGTTAATGTAGACTTATATTATTCCCTTATTTTAATTAACCTTTCTGTCTCTTCATTATTTAGAGTTAGGATCCAGTTGCAGACCTTATCCTTACATAATTTTGTAGTGAGAGGGAAAATATTGCAATGTTTATTGATTAAATTGTACAAGTGGCTTCCAACAGTATTATAATGTCTTTGGGCAGTAGCAGTATGAGAGAATTGAGTGGTACAGACATTGTATGGTCGACGACTGTTAGCAGCACTCGCATCGAATTCTGAACTTTTATGCTTACGAAGGATGGTTTGGAGCACAAAGAGCTGTCTCACTGTCAGAACCTTACAATTCAAGTACAACGTTGTGGTTGGAAATCTGAAATGTTTGAAGGTCATGACCTTGAGAACAGCCCTCTGTGCTCGTTCCACTTGCAAGAAATGAGTCTTTGGTGCCCCACCCCATACAGTGATGCAATACGTGAGTATAGACTGACATAGAGCATAATAAACAGTCTTTAGTGTACTAATATCAGCTGACTGTCTTAATTTTTTAAATATATAAATAAGCTTACGAACTCTAGAGGACAGATTTTCTAGATGAGGTTTCCAGTTTAGGGAATTATCTATCTTGATCCCAAGATACTTGACAGTATCAGTTCGTGTTAATTGTGGACAATTACAACATAAATCAGAAGAGTTTATTGAACAATTAATGGAGTGTGCTTTGAGAAATAAGGAATCAAGAGTGTGGAGTGAAGAAGGTTTAAGCGCGAAAGGCATGTACATTGTCTTACTAAGGTTAACAGTTAAGAGATTGGCGGAGAACCATTGCATCACTGCCTTAAGTGCATTTTCTGCGCACCGGTACGCCCCCGACCAATCTTTACTATATACAAGTAATGCCGTGTCATCTGCGTATGTATAAATTGAACAGTTCCCAAGAGAGAGTTTGCAGAGGCCGTTGATGTACACCAGAAACAATGTTGGACCCAAAATTGATCCCTGGGGCACACCAAAGTTTAGTGTTTGGCTGTCACTTATCATATCGTTTATTTTTACGCACTGGGAACGATCACTGAGATAGTCACGAAACATTTGAAGGGTAGTTCCACGGATTCCAACCGCTTCTAATTTCAAGTTTCTAAGTTGTGTGAACATGAATTTTATTATGGTACGTACCTAAAGGCTATCTACGAGTATACCGTAAGGGCTGGTACGAAGTGGCGCGAGAAAAGAATTCTTAGAAGAATTTGGGTGAGGCCTTTGCTAAGCAGGGAGACAGAGCGAGCTAATAAAAAAAAATAAAAAATACGTACCGAATTGAGAACCTCCTCTTTTTTTTGAAGTCGGTAAAAAAAGTTTCTAAATGGTATGAAAATAAAAATATTCAGAAAATTCACTGTCGGTTGCATTTTGGGGAGTGTGCGACGGAATTGCATGATTTAATTCCGCCAAGCCTGTCACAAGACGAACGGCAATGCGCCACCGGTAAATGGTGGACATCCCACACACACACATTCATAATTCGTACAGCTAAGGAGTGGAATTCCCTGCCAGAGTCTGTGTTTCCAGATAGCTGCAACCTGGGAGTCTTTAAGTCAAGAGTATTCACTCTTGACTTAAAGACTAGAAGTAACCTATTCAGGTTACTTCTAGGCAAGCGTGCTCCATCTTCGACCACATCATCACTTACCATCAGGTGAGATAGTGGTCAAATGTGTGCCTATCGATAGTAAAAAAAAAAAGTGAGCAGCAGTGCGATGCTGTAAACATGTCGAAGTGAAAACTTGGGTGAAGTGATCATGAAGTGGAATGACAACTCATTTTGTGATCACTTCACTTAAGCCTTCACTTCGACATGTTTACAGAATCGACCGGCTGAATTGACCGGCAGCAGTGCAATTTTGTAAAAAACTCACCATGTAAACTTAGGTGAAGTGAACACGAAGTGAGTTTTCAATCCATATAATCAAGATGGAATGTCAGTAGTGTGATTCTATAAACATCTCGAAGTAAAGGCTTGGGTGAAGTGATCGCGAAGTGAGCTGTCAATCCACATAATCAACATGAAATGACAGCTCACTTCGTGAGCATTTCACCCAAACCTTCACTTCGACATATAGGTACACATCAGTACGATTCTGTAAACATGTCGAAGTGAAGGCTTGGGTGAATTGATCACAAAAAGAGCAGTCAATCCATGTAATAATAGGTGGAATGACAACTCATTTTGTGATCACTTCACCCAAGCCTTCACTTCGACATGTTTACAGAACCGACCGGCTGAATTAACCGGCAGCAGTGCGATTCTGTAAAGAACTTACCATGTAAACACGAAGTGAGCTTATATAATCAAGATGGAATGTCAGTAGTGTGATTCTGTAAACATCTCGAAGTAAAGGCTTGGGTGAAGTGATCGCGAAGTGAGCTGTCAATCCACATAATCAACATGAAATGACAGCTCATTTCGTGATCACTTCACCCAAACCTTCACTTGGACATGTTTATAGAATCACCTGCTTTAGCTTGGCCCACCGCGGCGCACTGTGCTGCTATACAGTTGTACATAGTCGTCGGTTTATATTCGTATAGGGTGTATCGCATGCGAAACAAGCATGGCTTTGGCAGCGTTGAACTATGTGAGCGCCATATTCGAGCAAGCCACGCATATACTAATGACGTCAATTGATGCGTAGCGTGTACGTGGTTTGCAGTGGACACAATTACATACATTTTCTTGCAAAGATTGCCTCTCCGCGGTGGTTCTGCACCTTTATGGATGGTATCGTATCCACAAACCAACCGTTCCTTAACCTTGAAGATCGGCCCATTACTACATAGCCACGAGCTCCTCTTTGCTACAATCTCTTCAGAGTCAAGTATTTAACATGCCTTATCATCTGGCATCACCCCGGGTGATCTTCTGACACTATCAGCGCCACTACAGCTGATTGTGTCAAGGCGTTATCGATAAAAATACCCAGCGACAAGTTTGGCAACAACATTATATTTGTTTAAATTAATTTTTGTTAGTTTAGAACGTTTGGATTCCAAAATGAGTGGCGAAGATGTGGAAATTGAAAAGCCAAGTAAGTGATTTCATGATCTATGGTAGGCGCCAGCATGTGCAATAACGGTCATTGACTCGCATATATTTATTGACTTTCTTAATATCAAAAACAGAACAGCTATTCAGCTGTCCTGAATTGACTTTTATCGTGATCATTTATGTTTTCTAGTAATGAAAAACAGTTCATAATTTATTGTTCAGTTATCTAAGATGGGTTATTAGGGACAGGTCAATGTACTTTATTGCAAGTTTATCTGGCAGCCTATCGTAGTAACTTTTGCCAAAGGCTTTGCTTGTTCATATAGATTTCCGCAAAAGGAGTAGCCTGCAATCATATCCAGGGTTTCATTTATTTCTGTACCAAATTAAATCAAAATTAGTTCAAACGATTTGGTCATTAGCGTAACAATAAAACTCACATTCGTATTATTTTATAATATTGTAAGGATAAGTAAGAATAATATTGTTATACAAAGAGTAACAGGATAAACGCAGTATCCCTCATCACTATGAACAACTTTCACAATGGGAACAACGCTGAATTTGCGAAAATTAATCGATTGCCCCATACATTTAAGTGCGCATAACTCGATCAAATGTACTGAACAGCTGTTTTTTTTCGTGATGTCGGGGCTGTTCTGTAGTAAAAAAAAAGCCCCTTAAGATGTATTGCGTATATTCTGTTACACGTATTATTTTCAATCAGTCACTTACGATTATGGTGTAGTTGGTACAGTCAATTTGACACTGGATCCTTTATTTCATAACAGAGTGCCTAGAACGAATATTTTGACGTATAGTAAGGTTAAGGGGGCTCTCTCGAAAAAGCTTAAAAATATCGTGCAGATGAAGCAGTTTTTCGTCGGCATTTACTGAGAAATTACATTTGAAAAAATAGGTAGTAAATCTACATCATATTGCACGTAACTTGGTTTACCCAGTGTTCGGCACTGGTCAACTGCCCGAGGGAATTTGTTTAAATAAAACAATTTGTTCCAAGCAAGTACCAAAAAAAATGTATTCATCAAAACCTTATAGCATATTGGCGGAGAATCTTAACACCGCGATTCAGCGGGCGACTCAAATTGTACAACGCCATCTATCGATCTAATAGATCAACTCGCGATCGAACATCCCGCCCACCATGGACAAAATGTCCAGAACTAAGCTTAACATAGCATAAATGACCGCCCACCATGATATAAATTCAAGATGGTGGGAAGTGAAAACACTAATGGACTGTATGTGTGTGAACGACAAAAATAACATATAAACCTTGAAACATTTCAAATCATAATTTTAAACTTAAGATGTAATATAACTAATATTAATTAATTCTTAAACTACAACACTTTTTATGAAGTAATAGGAAGCACGAGTAACTTTGACACAGGTCTTTTGATAGTAGATCCTTTACAATGCAATGAAACCACTCTTGTGATTTTGTCCGAGCCAGTATGCTTTTCAGTAATAAGTCCGTAGAGCCATCTAGCAGGTGGAAGATCATCTTCCATAACCAACACTACATCACCCAAGTTTGGTTCTACGGTTTGATGCACCCATTTGTTCCTCTGGTGAAATTGAACCAGATACTCACGCGACCACCTGCGCCAGAAGTCCTGAACCATGCGTTGAGTCAACTGCCATCTTCTCATGGTATTTGAGTTTTCAAAATTAATTTCGGGTACGAGAAGCAAAGGCTCACCCACTAGAAAATGACCCGGTGTTAATGGGCCTGGATCTTCTGGGTTAGTGCTGATGCTGGAAATAGGCCTAGAGTTTAGACAGGCTTCTATCTGGGCAAGAACTGTTGTCAGTTCCTCAAAAGTGAGTGTGCTTGTACCAATTACTCTTTTAAGATGATGCTTGGTCGACTTTACTCCAGCCTCCCAAAGTCCCCCAAAGTTTGGGGAGTGAGGTGGAATGAAGTTCCAAGTTGTTCCATTGGTCGCCAACCAATCGGCAATATCAGGTGCTATGCCAGACCTTTCGTGATTGAACAACGCCTTCAACTCCTTGTTCGCTCCTACAAAGGTGGTGCCGTTATCACTCCACATTTCACCACAACGGCCTCGCCGCGCTTTGAAGCGCTTGAAGGCTGCTAAAAAAGCTTGCGATGTCATATCGCTGACGACTTCCAAATGTATGGCCCGAGTGGCCATACAAACAAATAAACATAATATATAGCCTTTGGTGGAGTGATACCCGCGACCCTTGGTAGGCCGGATGCTAATTGGACCTGCATAGTCCACGCCACTTCTAAAGAAAGCTCGGCTTACGTTGACCCTAGCAGAGGGCAATGACCCCATTAAAGGGTGTGTCGACCGAGCGGAATGACGGATGCAAATAACACATTTGCGTATGTAGTGCCTAACGTTACCCTTTGCGTGTATTATCCAATATTTGGATCGCAAATAATTGAGAGTTACCTGAGGCCCGCCATGCAACGTCCTCTCATGAGCGTCAGCTATCAGGAGGTGGGTTAAATGTGACTTACGAGGAAGAATTATCGGATGTTTTGAATTCTCGTGAATGTTGGCCCTGTGTAATCTACCGCCAACTCTCAAAATCTGTTCCTGATCCAGGTAAGGATTGAGCGAGGTGAGTATTCCATTTTTATGTATTTCCCCTTTTAACGATAAACTATTAATTTCTGATCCAAAATGATCCCTTTGACATAATTTAATGCAGGTGAGTAATGCCCCTTGAATTTCAGGATGTGTGAGAAACTTATTAAATTTTGTAGTGCAATTTTTATTTTTAAATTTTAAAAACCTCTTACAATAAGCTATCACTCTTGTAGCTTTTCGAAGAGATGAATATCTTAATATTACACCATCCTCACCTACTTTCCCCACCACAGTGCTGCATGCCACAGAGGCCTTTCTCTCTTCCAAGTTAGTTTCCTTGAATTGTCTTTTGTTATAGATAATTTCTTTATTTTTTAACCAACTAGGTCCCTGTGTCCACAACTCTAGGTCAGCGAACTCTGAAGGATTTACGCCACGCGATGCGCTGTCTGCGGGATTATCACTGGACTTGACGTGCGACCACTGATTATTTTCAATGACGGTAAGTATTTCCGAAACCCTGTTGCCGACAAAGGTCTTCCAGCGGCTGGGATGGCTGCTCAACCAGGCGAGCACCACTGTTGAGTCAGTCCATGCATGTATGTTTTCTTTACATACATCCAAGGTTTCGGAAACTTCACGCAGAAGTTTTGTGAGCAGTAAGGCACCACATAACTCCAAACGAGGTATGGATACCTGTTTGACAGGGGCCACCTTGGTCTTAGTCGCAACCAGACTGACATGAACGTGACCGTCGGCGTCAATACACCGAACATAGACAGCGGCTGCGTAAGCGACATTAGACGCGTCAGAGAACCCGTGCAACTCTAGCAGGACATCAAGTTGATTTGTGTGAATCCATCGTGGCAGGCTGAAATTCCTAAGATGGTAAAGGTTTTTCCTGTAACTAAGCCATTCTTTTGCCAGGTGATCTGGAAGTGTATCGTCCCATTCGGATCCTGCTAACCACAGGCGTTGGATAAACACCTTGGCTGTGATTATCACCGGCGCAAGCCAGCCAAGAGGATCAAACAAACGGGCGATGTCAGAGATTACCTTTCGTTTGGTTATGGGTGCTTCGGGCGGAGAAAGTTGGACACTATATCTAAACTCATCTAAATTTCTATCATAAGTTAACCCTAAAATCTTAATAAGTGCATCTATTTTAAATTCTAATGTGTCCTGCCTAACAGTATCATCGTTTATTTTAGTTAATAATTCGTCACTGTTGCTGGACCACTTTTGAAGCTTGAAGCCCCCACGACCTAATAACTCCTTAAATTGGTGATAAATTTGTTCACCTTCAGCAACAGATTGACAACCCGTTAACAGATCGTCGACGTAAAACGATGTAAGGACGCGTTCTGCCACAAGAGGAAAGTCTTTTCCTTCGTCACGAGCTAGTTGTTGTAAAGATCGGACCGCTAGGTACGGCGCAGAGGACGTTCCAAAAGTAACACGTAATAACCGAATATGCTTTAATTCACCTTCTGGATTGTCACGCCACAAAAAACGCTGATAATTAGCATCCTCATCTGCAACCTTGACCTGACGGTACATTTTAACGATATCTGCAACCAAACTTATGGGATGACAGCGCCACCGCATAATAATTTGACGCAAATCAGGTTGTAGGGTTGGGCCAACCATTAATTCTGTATTTAATGATATTCCATTGTGGCCTGAACATGAAGCGTCGAAGACGACCCTAACCTTAGTGGTGCTTTTATCCTCACGAACCACTGCGTGATGTGGTAGATAGAACGCATCGTTACCTAATTCTATCTGAGGGACAACTTCAGCATGTCCCAGTTGAAGGTATTCATTAATGACTGCACTATACTGTGTCCTAAATTCCGGTTCCCTTGATAATCTTTTTTCTAGATTGATAAAGCGCCTACGGGCAATGACCTCTGACTCACCAGACGTGCAACTGGGCGACTCGGTTTTGAATGGTAGTTTTACAACATATCTCCCGGTCGCGTCGCGTTTGGTGGTCTTAGAGTAGAACTCCTCACATTTTCGTTCTTCTTCAGTCAAGATCACGCTGCGAACTGAGGGCTCTGACTCCAACTCCCAAAACTTACGCAAAAGGTCATTGACGTCCGCTGACTGTACTACAGTATGATAACATACTGGCCTAGAGATTGCTGACGATGGGATCTCACCAGACAAAATCCAGCCCAATTTAGTCTTCTGGGCAACTGGAGTTCCCGGCGGACCCTTGACTAAACCATCCAATAAAACTTCTCCGACTACACGCATACTTAATAATAAATCAATCTTCCCTGGTGTATCAAAGGTCGGATCAGCTAATTTTAAGGACGAGAATGAAACCGGTATCTGAACGATTTTCTTCTCAGGAAGATGAGATGTGAGTTTATTCAATACATAGGCATCGACATATAAAACAAAGGAGGGATCTAGACGTGACTGCAATTTTAATCTAACTATCCACTTAGAGGGCATTGAGTTTCCCTCGTCATCGCCTAGTCGAAATATGTCAGTGTGAGCGGGTGTTTTCTTTAGTCCTAGCAACTGAACTGCAGCCTCTGTTATGAAAGAGACTTGAGAGCCCTGATCCATCAGAGCTCTTAAAACAAAAGCAGTACCAGTTCTTGACTCAACGTTGACCAAGGCTGTGGCTAACAGACCGTGGTTGTGAACATCCGCAAAACAACAAACGGGTTTAGTCTCGCTTTGACTGGAAGAGGTGGCTGCATTAGAAACCACCACCTTCGTTTCTGCTGAACCATCAACAATTTCAGCAGAAATGGCAGTTGACTTTGGGTGAAGTAAAGTGTGGTGCTTCTTCTTACAAAGGTGACATTTAGTGTGCAGGCGACAAGAATAAATGGAATGGTTTGTTCCTAGACAGTTACAACAAAGCTTACTGGCTCGCGCAAACTCACGACGTTCGTCACAATTTTTCTTTGCAAATGTTTTACAGTGACACAATTTATGATCTCCAGAACATAATAAACAGCTTTGAGAGGCGACATGAAAAGATTTGGCATTATTATCACGAGTGCTATTATGTTTATTAACTTTAGGATCTAAATACTCTAAGGCTCGAAACCTAGACTCCATAAAAGTTTTGAACTCATCAAACGTAGGTAAATCATCGTTAGAACTAATTCTTAATTCCCACAATTTACGAGACTCGGTATCTAATTTTTCGGAGCCCAAGTACACAACAATTGCATCCCAGGAGCTGACATCAATTCCTAGACTGCGTAAACCATGCAAACAATCAACAGTCGTGTCTAACAGAGTTTTGACGTTGGTCGACGATTCCTTTGTAATAGACGATTGATGGACTAACCGTTTGAGCAAACAGTTAGCTAAAAACCTTTTATTATCAAATCGCTTGTTTAGAGTCGACCAACACACATCGTAATTAGACGCAGTCACGGGAATATGCCGAAGCAACTGTTCTGCTTCGCCTGAGAGATGACTCTTTAAATAATGGAGTTTTTGAATGTCATCCAGTGTATTATTGTTGTGGATTAATGACGTAAATAAATCGCGGAACGTAACCCATTCAGAATAGAGCCCCGAGAACGTAGGCAAACTAATTTGTGGCAATTTCACATTTGAACTATTTTGATTAGAATGTTTATTACTATTGAGATCAGCACTATTGCACGGACTATTTTGAAGTAAGTGTTCTTTTAATTCAGACTTATAGGTTATGTATAAATCTTCAGTTAAATCATATATTTCTGACGTAAAATAAACATTACTTTCTAATTCCTCGTCGGTTGCTTTTTCAACGATCCGCCTGTGAGTTTCAACAAATTGTTTCCACTGTTCCTCTAAAAATTCTAATCTTGTTTCAATATAAGTTTTTGTAAGACGATCTTTAGGTGATTTTTTGAAGTTTATTCTACCTTTTTCAATTATTTTTTTATAATTTAATTGCAATTTACTCAAGGAATTCATTGTGTACAACAAAGCTAGTTGTCTACTTAGTAAATCAATTCAATATCTGTATATTGCAACCGACGAAAAATTACAAGTCACAAAATTCAAAACAACAAACAAAATCAGTTAACATTTAAAAGTGATGTAAATCGGGCATGGAATTTCCCCGTCACAACACTTTATTCATAATAAAATTCCAAAACTACTATTAAATCTTTAATGTCTCAATCACTTGAAATTTCACTAAGTTGATCTTCAAAATTCACTGATATAGATATTCACAAGTCTACGAAATAAAGACACTGGGTTGTAACTCACGGTTTTGTCTGCCAAACCTTTTCGAAGTCCGAACACGTCCCTGCTGCGTGTGCGTCGTCACACTCGTCACTCTTGAAGTCGTTGCTGCTACGCTGATGTCACTGTTGCCTCGATACTGGTGGCGCCCTCTGGCGGGAACGACTGCAAACCTCGTTGCTGCGCTGCTGTACACCGCTGCTCAGCTCACCACACACCGGGGAGTTCACAGGCACTTCAGGGCGATCCACCACTGGTTTCTATGCCTCACCATTCGACACACTAAAACGGTCACCTCACTTGCCGACGCGATTATACTTTCACGATCCGGCTCGATAGGACCAAATGTTCGGCACTGGTCAACTGCCCGAGGGAATTTGTATAAAACAATTTGTTCCAAGCAAGTACCAAAAAAAATGTATTCATCAAAACCTTATAGCATATTGGCGGAGAATCTTAACACCGCGATTCAGCGGGCGACCCAAATTGTACAACGCCATCTATCGATCTAATAGATCAACTCGCGATCGAACAGCCAGAATTTATGTATCGGTTATACATAATAGGAAAAAAAATCACCAAATCACCTACAAATCGTTGAGATCAAACCATTTTACTCCTACATTTTTGAACAAAATACTAAAAAAAGAATATCTACTGCTGTGCAATACAAACGAAAATAACTTGGTTTTGTTAATACACGTAATACAGTTTGTTTTACAAATATGTGTTTGTTTTATTACAAAAAAAAAAACATGGGTAGCGCAGTGGCGTGAAGAGGTGTAGTAAGCCCCGTTTGTATGCACAAGGTCATTGGCATATATACAAGCCTTAACTTAAGTGAATTTTGAATGTAAAAACTACAACCCCATAGTATTTTGGTTTAATTTTATGGCAAATACACAATTTATATCATTAAAAAAAACGCCTACTGTAGCTATGGTAAAATCTTACGTTAAGTTACTATACGTCAAAAATATTCGTGCTAGGCCCAATGAAATAGTGGTTTTGCGTAATTCGACTACTGGTAAAAGCAATTGACCGTACAGTAGACGTTTTTTTGAATAAGTTCTTTTAGTAATTATTAATCATTTTATTTTCCATTCTGTCTGAAACATCATCACTGATTCAGACAGAATGAATCAAATTGATTGTTCACCCATGGTCTACCATTGTTTTATATTCTAAATGCTGTACATAAAATTATTTTTAGTTATTATCATGTTTTCATGGTTACTCAAATGAAATCAATGGTAGTCCGTTTAGGACGTTATATGAAAAATATTTTGTGTTATTTGTGTGCCTTACACAATAACAAAATGCAAGGCGTTTGTAAATACTGTTTTGCGTATAAAGTTGTATTTTTATTTCAAGAGAATGCGCTAAAATCAATAAACATCGATAATGTCATTACACCGTTTTTGTGTCATAAATCAGAAATAATCTTAGTGTTTATGAAATTTCAGAACACCACCTGATACGATCCATATATACTTTTTTTTTGCTCTGTCTACGTTCATACATTCAGGTAATACACGCACGCTTTTCGTTTCTGAAAAACGTAACCAATTAGTAAGGTCAGTGTATGGCCCTCTGCCCTTCCATTCTTATCAGGAATGATGATTATTATTCGCAAGAGAACCAAAGTTACCGATATAGCCCGAACGATCGCCAAACTGTAGTGACAGTGGGTAGGACGTATAGCTGGCAAAACATCCGTTCCTACACCATCTGGTCAATGGGGCTAAAAAGTTCTGGTGTGGCCACTGTGTACTGGAAGATGCCACGTTGGAAGGCCTCTCACCAGGTGTAACGATGACCTGGTGAGGGTCGCCGGTAGCCGATGGATGTGGGACGCAAAGGAACGGTTGTTGTTGCGACACTTGGGAAAGGCATATATCCAGCAGTGAACTTCTTTCGGTTGATATGATGAAGCCCTTCTATGGCGTCCCATCCCGGGTTTTCCAATTCTTGGCAATCACACTGCAAATAAAACTTGCTTAAACATAACATCCATCATCCTTCAATCACATAATTGTCACAAAACCTTTATTTCTAGAGGTGACAGGTGCCATCCGCCATGTCCAGACAGTCATGATGTTCTTCGCTCTGGTGATCGCCTACGGCATGAGAGTCAACATGAGCATGGCTATAGTCGTCATGACGGATAACACGCTTGAAAATGTAAGTACTATGTATTATTTAGAGTAACGAACTGATCCTTTCGAGGAGACAGAATCTTGGTCAAAACAGGTGAAGTAAGGCCGTGACCGATTGGTGTGCGCGGACTGGAAGAAGAAGATGGACAGACGATATTGTTGCCATTACGGGTAGATGAAATTGGTACAGGAACGTGGGGATTAGCATAAGAAAATAGAGGTCTATGCTTAGCAGTCGGTGAAGTGTATGAAGATGATGAATAATGGAAACTCCATAGGTATAAAAAGATATATTGAAAGATAATGCATGCAGTATGATTGTGTGGATTTCACAATGTCTACGATGTTTTGTTTCCTCAACATAATCATCTTTACAGTGAAGTTAAATTATTGTTCCACAGTCCTTTGACTGGAGCATGCAGACTCAAAGCGTGATCCTATCCTCATTCTTCTGGGGGTATATCGTCCTGCAGATCCCAGCTGGAGAGATGGCTGCTAAATATGGTGGCATGATCCTCGTGACCATGGCCATAGCGATCAATGCTCTCGTCTCGCTTGCGGTACCTTTTGCTGCGTATTATGTGAGTATTCGAAACATACATTTTTTAATTAAATAAATTACTAAAACGCACTAAAAACATTTAGTATTTACTGAATTTTTAATCCTCCTCCATTAACTGCCTCTGTGGTCGAGTGGTTTAGGCGTTTGCCTTGTGACCCGGTGGTCGTGGGTTCGATTCCCACGGAAAGCATACTTTGTAAAGTTGTTTCCAGTTTGGCTAGGACAATGCAAACTTGAATCACCTGATTGCCAGATAAAAAGTTGATTGCTTTGGAAGGCACTTATAAGCCGGTGGTCCCGGTCGCCAAATGGCCGTCTTCAAATAAACCATGTCAGAGGCCCTTGAGGCGGTTTAGAAACTCTGATACTAGGGTGTGTAGGTTCGTTAGACCTTACTGCCCACACAATAAGAAGAAGATCCTCCTCCAACTGATTTCGGTGAAGGTGGCCAATCGCCACAAAGATTAGTCAAGTATTTAGGAGATATTGTTCAATTGTGTGCAACTATAGAACACTCTGCTTCCTTTTACGGCAATCCGAAACGACTGGGGTGAAATAAGGTGCAGTACCAACGACTTTAAGTATTTTCCGAGGTCCGGTGACGTCACGCCACTAACTTTCAAGTAGCGGGATACTTCTGCAAAATTCCTAATGGAAAACCTAACTTTCCGCTATCTGAAAAACGTAACTCTGACTTTACCTAACTCGAGCTAATCTCTTATCCAACTGCTGAACAAATAATTTATAGTTTCTCCTTCCCAGATTTTGACGGCACTGTTGGCGCAGTGGTTGAGCGATTGACTGCTGTGCTACGTGTCGCGGGTTCGATTCCCGCACATCTGTATGGCCTACATATAGTTGTTCCGAATCTGACTGTATGTGTATGTGTATTTACATATTATGTGATTGTAAGCGCATCCGAATGTGGCAACGTTTTGTTTAAAAAAAGATACTTTTATCCGGAAATCTATCTTTAACTTCCAGGGTGGATGGCAACTAGTATGCGCCTGTCGTGTAGTCCAGGGTCTGGCTCAAGGATTTGTGGTGCCTTCGATATACAACCTGATCGGCAAGTGGACGCCAGTTGAAGAGAAAAGCCGGACTGGTGCCATGATTAATTCGGGTAGGTTAACAATATTTTTAGGAATCACTTAAATTGGATTAGTGATTTCAGAAAATGTATTCAGAGACAGAAGATTCAAAATCCACAGATTTTAATAAATTAAGAAGTCTACGGAATTTAAAATACATCATATTCCCAAGGAACCACACAGGATCGGTTGTTGTGGCGACACTTGGGGAAAGCTTATGTCCAGCAATGGATGTCTTTCGGCTGATATTCTCAAGAATACCTAAGTAAGATGCAGATTAACATCGATAGCAGTGAAGTGATTGGAGGATTCCTTTGTAAAGGATGGGAACACCACAGACTGTACTAAACACAAAAATAATGCCAAAGACGAATTTATTCGCCATTTATATTTTTAGAAGATGTGAATTTTGTTTTGGACCTGATGAAAAACAAAATCTTTAAATGCTTACTTTTTCCAGGATCTCAACTCGGCAACGCCATCCAGCTTGTAATATCAGGCTTCATAGCAGATGCTTGGGGCTGGGAAGCTATCTTTTACGTGAATGGAGCGATAGGGGCAGTATGGGTGGTGGTGTACTGCATTGTGGGCTCTGATTCACCCCAAAAGTCTAAATTAATAGGTGCGCAGGAACGGCTGTACATACAGACCTCTTTAGGACAGGTTGGGGAACCAAAGGTATACAATGTCATTCAATTTCATTTTTTTGCTGCTGGACATAGTCCTCTTGGGCGACGTCTTTGTCCAGCAGTGAACGCACAACAACCGATCTTGTGCGTCTCGCATCCATCGGCTACCTGCAACCCTTACCGGTCATCGGACTACCTTGTGAGAGGCCTTCCAACGCTGCGTCTTAGGACGCAGCGTTACAATTTCATTACAATTTAAATTTTCAAGCAACTTTCGCATTCGCATCTCAATCACAAACTGTCAAAAATTTATAAAATGTAAGGCTTTCTTGACAGTTAACAACTGACCAAATTTTTTAGAAATTCAAGACACCATGGATGGCTATTTGGACCTCAGTCCCGTTCATTTCGCTCATCGTGCTTCATTGTAGTCAGAACTGGGGGTACTGGACACTCATGACAGAGATGCCATCCTATATGAAGAAAGTGCTGGGGGTAGATATCAAAGCGGTAAGTTACAATTTAAAATACTTAAGTTAGCAAAACTCGTATTCCGCAAAGGGATAGTTAGAAATCTTACATTGTTTGGTTTTGCTTTGCCTATTCCATACTTACATCCAAATGTGAAAAATGCGAAAGTGACTGTTTGCATGTTATAAATCTTCACGCCATAACGGCTTGACAGATTTAGTTGAAACTTGGCACACGGGTAGTCAATAGGACATAAAACGGGTAGGAATAGGACAAAGGATTCCATTTAGCCGAAAGTATGTTTTCTTGGGATAGTTTTGAATTTCACTTGGGCGTTGCAGCCGTCAGAAACTTTACTTAGGACAGCTGCAAAGTCCGCAAAGGGAAAAAAGCAAACTTTTTTGATATAGGATAAATATCCTATATGAAAAATATCTGGCTTTTCCCTTTGATCAAACACTAGCATCAGGACAACAACTCAGGATTCCCAATGACAAAGTCTACGAATACTTGGCTGGTAGCCAAAGGCAAGCCAAGATCATCATATTATGCTTAGCATAATATGAGCTTTGTAAACCAACGAGAGCCAGCAATAGTTTTATCACGTAACAAACTACTAGTTATTTTCGGGAAATTATATGTGCGGCAACAAAAGTTTTCTTTAGCACCTGCAACCTAGCGTCTTTTTTTATATGTGAGCGACGAGCTAATAGAACAGCTTCAATTATATTAATTCATCATCTTTACTATTCCAAAAAAATATCAAGAAACCAGCGTCAATTTACGAGCGTAAATTAATATGACTCCGAGCTACCGATAAATATATTTACTTCTGATTTGATAACTCAGCGACTAATGTTGTAAGTGAGCTACTTTATATATTTTAGAGATTCAACATCTGTCTGCTAATAAAATCAAAATCCAGCCTCAAAATTAGCAACGAGTTCACGTGTATTAGGTTAGGTTAGGTTAGGTTAGGTTAGGTTAGGTTTCCTGCGGAGCATGGCCCTGTACGGGGCCCCCATCTGGGCGGACTCCCTCAACAGGAGGGAGAACGCAACTGCCATGCGCAGGCCCCAAAGGGCCATTGCACTGCGGGTGGCGAGGGCCTACCGCTCAGTGGGCTTTTCGGCGGCGTGCGCTCTGGCGGGCACCCCTCCTTGGGAGTTGGAGGCGTGGGTGCTCGCCAGAGTGTACGAGTGGACGGCGCGGCGAAAGGCCCTAGGAGAGCGCCCCGTCGCGGAGGAGCGGGAGGCCGTGCGGCGGGAGGCGAGGGACGCCATCATCGTCCATTGGACGGACGACCTCGCCTCCGCCACCTTTGGCCGCCGAACGTTGGACGCGCTCGGTCCGGTCCTGCGAGACTGGCTCGAGCGCTCCCACGGGTTCCTCTCATTCCGTCTGGTGCAGGTGTTGTCAGGCCACGGCTGTTTCGGCAAGCACCTGCACCGGATCGGGAGGGAGGAGACCCCGGCGTGCCACGACTGCGGCGCGGCGGAGGATACGGCTCAGCACACCCTCGAGGTGTGCCCGGCTTGGTCTGAGCCGCGTCGCAGTCTAACAGCGGAGATCGGACAGGACCTCTCACTTCCCGGCGTGGTCAACGCCATGCTGGAGAGTGAGGGGTCCTGGGCAGCTGTCGCCTCTTTTTGCGAGGATGTCATCTCGCAAAAGGAGGAGGCGGAGCGCGCGCGGGAGGACGACCCTCTCGCTGCGCCGCTCCGCAGGCGCAGAAGAGGTCGGAGAAGACGTCGTCTTCTCCCTCCTCATGGTGGTGATGGGCGGGCGATAGGCGCGGGGGCGCCTCCGCCCGCATTGCACTCCACACCACCCTCGCCGGTCATTCCCAGCCCTCCCCCTGAACGGGGAGGACTTGAGGGGCCCGCCGCTTTAGGCGGGTTGTCGTCGGAGGAGGACTGGACGCTAAGGCTGCGCCGATCTCCCAGTCCTCTTCCACTCGGACGACGCGGGAATAACACTGGGTCGTTTTAGTGGGTATACCGGGTCAGCCCGGGGAGTCCCACATACCCCTCCCGTTCCCCCGACGGGAGGGTATGCGTAATGCATTTTTTCCCAGTTTAAAAAAAAAAAAAAAAAAAAAAAAAAAAAAAAAAAAGGTTAGGTTAGGTTCGCGACGAAAGGCCCTCGGGGAGCACCCCGTCGCGGAGGAGCGGGAGGCCGTGCGGCGGGAGGCGAGGGACGCCATCATCGTCCATTGGACGGACGACCTCGCCTCCGCCACCTTTGGCCGCCGAACCCTGGACGCGCTCGGTCCGGTCCTGCGAGACTGGCTCGAGCGCTCCCACGGGTTCCTCTCATTCCGTCTGGTGCAGGTGTTGTCAGGCCACGGCTGTTTCGGCAAGCACCTGCACCGGATCGGGAGGGAGGAGACCCCGGCGTGCCACGACTGCGGCGCGGCGGAGGACACGGCTCAGCACACCCTCGAGGTGTGCCCGGCTTGGTCTGAGCCGCGTCGCAGTCTAACAGCGGAGATCGGACAGGACCTCACACTTCCCGGCGTGGTCAACGCCATGCTGGAGAGTGAGGGGTCCTGGGCAGCTGTCGCCTCTTTTTGCGAGGATGTCATCTCGCAAAAGGAGGCGGCGGAGCGCGCGCGGGAGGACGACCCTCTCGCTGCGCCGCTCCGCAGGCGCAGAAGAGGTCGGAGAAGACGCCGTCTTCTCCCTCCTCATGGTGGTGATGGGCGGGCGATAGGCGCGGGGGCGCCTCCGCCCGCATTGCACTCCACACCACCCTCGCCGGTCATTCCCAGCCCTCCCCCTGAACGGAGAGGACTTGAGGGGCCCGCCGCTTTAGGCGGGTTGTCGTCGGAGGAGGACTGGACGCTAAGGCTGCGCCGATCTCCCAGTCCTCTTCCACTCGGACGACGCGGGAATAACGCTGGGTCGTTTTAGTGGGTATACCGGGTCAGCCCGGGGAGTCCCACATACCCCTCCCGTTCCCCCGACGGGAGGGTATGCGTAATGCATTTTTTCCCAGTTTAAAAAAAAAAAAAAAAAAAAAAAAAAAAAAAAAAAAAGGTTAGGTTAGGTTCGCGACGAAAGGCCCTCGGGGAGCACCCCGTCGCGGAGGAGCGGGAGGCCGTGCGGCGGGAGGCGAGGGACGCCATCATCGTCCATTGGACGGACGACCTCGCCTCCGCCACCTTTGGCCGCCGAACGTTGGACGCGCTCGGTCCGGTCCTGCGAGACTGGCTCGAGCGCTCCCACGGGTTCCTCTCATTCCGTCTGGTGCAGGTGTTGTCAGGCCACGGCTGTTTCGGCAAGCACCTGCACCGGATCGGGAGGGAGGAGACCCCGGCGTGCCACGACTGCGGCGCGGCGGAGGACACGGCTCAGCACACCCTCGAGGTGTGCCCGGCTTGGTCTGAGCCGCGCCGCAGTCTAACAGCGGAGATCGGACAGGACCTCTCACTTCCCGGCGTGGTCAACGCCATGCTGGAGAGTGAGGGGTCCTGGGCAGCAGTCGCCTCTTTTTGCGAGGATGTCATCTCGCAAAAGGAGGCGGCGGAGCGCGCGCGGGAGGACGACCCTCTCGCTGCGCCGCTCCGTAGGCGGAGAAGAGGTCGGAGAAGACGCCGTCTTCTCCCTCCTCATGGTGGTGATGGGCGGGCGATAGGCGCGGGGGCGCCTCCGCCCGCATTGCACTCCACACCACCTCTGCCGGTCATTCCCAGCCCTCCCCCTGAACGGGGAGGACTTGAGGGGCCCGCCGTTTTAGGCGGGTTGTCGTCGGAGGAGGACTGGACGCTAAGGCTGCGCCGATCTCCCAGTCCTCTTCCACTCGGACGACGCGGGAATAACACTGGGTCGTTTTAGTGGGTATACCGGGTCAGCCCGGGGAGTCCCACATACCCCTCCCGTTCCCCCGACGGGAGGGTATGCGTAATGCATTTTTTCCCAGTTTAAAAAAAAAAAAAAAAAAAAAAAAGGTTAGGTTAGGTTAGGTTAGGTTAGGTTAGGTTAGGTTATATAAAAATAACGGTGACTCTATGAAATTAGAGTACGTTGATATTATTTTATAGATGAAGTTGATACACTTATTAGAAGCTGGCAATGAGTAGACATATCACAAATTTAGTTGCTTAAGAATTATCACCATGTTGCGTCATATTAACAGTAGCTTGTTTTACAATATATGGTCGCTTATAAACCATTTATTAGACGCTAAAAGTTTGTCGCTGACCTATTAATTCATTAGACAACTAAATATATTTGCAGACGAGAATGACATTTTAAAGAAGCTGCCTTAATTAGCACCCGTTATTTTCTAAATAATGACTTTTCTTTGTTCAGAATGGCATGATGTCTGCTCTCCCATACTTGGCCGTCTACATCTTAAGCTTCCCATTTAGCTACATGTCTGATTACCTACCGAACAAGAAGTGCCTCAGTGTCACAGCGACGAGGAAACTTTCCAACTCCATAGGTAAGTACAATGTGTGATGCTGCCATTAATGTGACGTCATAGTATTCAAGGGGCCTTCCCCTGTATGCAGGTAAAAGCATAAAAAAGTGTTTGCTGTAGGAAAAAAACTTGAATAAGGTAGATAAACTAACAGTGCTACTTGAGGATAAAGTGCTTCTAAATGTAAATAAAAACCCAAAACCAGTGGAAAACCGGTTCCCGTCCCAGTTAGAAGTGAGTATGGCGTCTTTAAGAAATAAACCTAAATCTTTCCTTGCACAGTACTACACAGTTTTATTCAAGTAGTTACTCTCACATCTATACTTATATAATTATATCAAATGGTAAAGCTGAAGAGTTTGTTTGTTTGGTTGAACGCGCTAATCTCAGGAACTACTGGTTCGATTTAAAAAAAAAAATAGTTCTGGATAGCCCATTTATCGAGGAACGCTATGGCCAATATGAGCGGAGCATTCATTAAACTGTGACGTAGATGAAGTTTCGCGGATCAGCTATCATACATAACGCATTATTATTTTATTCAAAATCACATCATTTATATTAAGCATAGACTTATTGCATGGATTCCCCTGATAAATACTGTAATTCCATTTTTGTAATTTTTTTTAGGTATGAGATTACTCCTTTAAATCGAAATTTTTATTCATAGCAAAATTGAAACATTGCATATAATAAAATGTTTTATGAAAGGACTGTAGATGTTCACGCGAGCCGATAATAGAGAAGTAACATGACATGATCCCCTCACCAGGTTTCTTCGGTCCAGCCATCGCTCTGATCGGGCTATCATACGTGCCGGCCGGTAATGTGACCCTGGCGGTCGTTCTTCTTACCATCGTCGTTGGCCTCAACGTTGGACATTTGACAGGACTTATGGTAAGCTTTCCTATTTTACTTTTACTGATATAACAGAGGCACGGATCATTCAATTGAAGAATTTAAAATGGTATTTTTCTTTCCCCAGTTAGTGCACCTGGACATGGCTCCTAACTACGTGGGCACACTGCTCGGCATCACCAACATGGCCGCCAATATTATATCTATCATAGCGCCTCTAGTTGCAGGAGTCGTTTTGAAAGATGAGGTTAGTAAAGCAGAACTTCATTACTAGGATAGGCAAAGAATACTATCTAATATACTCAGAGTGGCAACCCGCCTTGGCTTCGCACGGGTGCAAATTATATACCAAAACATTCCTCGAGAAACACTCTATCCATTAAAAAAACCCGCATCATAATCTGTTGCGTACTTTTAAAGATCTAAGCATACATAGGGACAGACAGACAGCGGAAGCGACTTTGTTTTATATACTATGTAGTGATTAGGTGACGTCACGCCAGACCCTGGCAGTAATGAATGGTTGTCTATCGACACTTTTGGTTCAGACTTTGTCAAAGTCAGGAGTAATGGACGGAACGGGAGGCCTTTATTAAACCTACAATGAACAGAAGAGGCTGACAACAAACCATAGTAATACCTACATCCAGAAAGAGTAGATCACCCTGATCACTCACCTTTAAACATTTTACTGATGGTTAGGTAACCATCAGTGAAATGTTTAAAAGTGAGTACTGACCGGTGTTGAGGTATGCTATGCAGCTATGCAGCTATGCTGCAAGAATGCAAGAGATAAGCTACGAAACTATATGACCACTAAAGCTAAGCTATGTTTCCACTAAAGCTAAGCTATGTAGCGGAGCAAGTAAAATGCGCTATGAAAATGCGCCGCCGCGTGGTATCTGTGCGAGCGGTGCCAAAATGTACAATTCTCCAAACTTTCGTTACTACTCTATCTCATAAATATCGCGTTAATGAAGTTTTTTTTTGCCATTGCTGTACCCATGCAAAAAAAAATCCAAAAGTCCTTTCAGGTTCTACTAAATAAAATAAATTACTTTCACTCATTTACAGACAGACCCCGATGAATGGCGCAAAGTGTTCTACATAGCTTCGGCGGTGTACATTGCTGGAAATACATTCTATCTTATATTTGGCACCAGTGAGAGGCAGAAATGGAATGAACCCACGGAAGAGACTGACAGTAAGGAAATTGGTAAATTTTGTACTGTTACTTGAAAATATGTTTTTAAATCAGGCATTTGCGGTAGCATTATTTTAAACTCAAAAGTATTTTCTACTATATTTGTGACTATCTAAGAAGTTGAATTTGACAGCAGTAGAAAGGGATAGAAGACATGCGAACGAGGTTTACTTTCATGTCTCTGATACACATACTAGTAAATTAATCTAGTATCCTGCTGTCAAATAAACTGCTTTTTAATGATAATCTCTCGCTCATATTTTTTTAAATTATTGTTTCAGATGATACTCGTACATCCGTAAAAAACCCTGACAAAATCGTCTAAAACCTGAAAATAAGGAAACAGATTTTTATTAAAATATGTTAACTGGAATATTGTTATTATTTATTTATTTATATATGTTAACTGGAATATCGTTATTATTTATTTATTTATATATGCTTTATTGTACACCAAAGAAGAAAAAAACAAAGAATACCTTAAACTAAAACAAAATACAATCGGCGGCCTTATCGCGTTCGTTATTTATTGATTACTTACAATAAATACAGTCTTGCCAAGGAGTACCGCGTTACCTACTAAATGGGTTGTGGAGGTAGTAGGCAGCCACTCCACGTAAAATACTGGTATCCAGCTGAATCCGGTTTGACTGGAAGCCGACCCCAATTTAGTTGGGAAAAGGCTAGGCTAGATGATTTACAATAAATTCAGAATCTTCCAAGAAAAGAGGAAAAGGCGCATTAAGTAGTAATGGCTGACTATAATTATTGATCATCAGCATAATAAGTTTAGGTTCATTAAACATTATGACTAAGGTTAAGGAAATGACAGGAAAAGTAGCTACTGCCGCGATTTATTACGAGTGTTGCCTACGTACGCTCTACGTAATGTAACCTAACGTATACATGACGTATACAGTCATTATCCCTAAGGGGAGGGCACATGTGATGCATGTGTTTGCTAACATCTGTAATTATGGCTAATGCTGTCGGGCCCTTTTCTAGTTTTTTAAAATAAAATTTTGCATCAAGAGACCAAAATTTGCGTTGCTAGAATATAAAACCACTAGAAAATAGCGGAAATAATTAAATTGAAAAATAATGATTTTTATTAAGTTTTATGTAAAAACAAAGAAGAAGTTAGAAGACAATTTTATTGACGTACCTTGAAAATGACAATTCAGCAATTAAAATTAAAATTAGCAAGTGAACTTAACTAACATTAAACTAAATAAAGCATCAACTAAATTAATTCTCAACGAGAAGTCAGAAGCAGTACCTAAGTATACGTATTTTCCAAAAACAATGTGTTTTCATTCAAAATAGTCTGAATGCATAATAGCTTGATAAACTAACATAGGAATCACCAAAGTGAACGAGGTGTAAATATTTCTTAAAATTACGGAAAAAAAAAACAATGTTTTCCAGCCCAAAGGCTCTCTTTGCCAACCATTCACCAACCGCAACTTAGGTTTCCCATAAACAATACAGAGCAAAACCAATCCGTTGTTGCATAACTGTTCGTGGCATTGAATGAGATGCCTTTGCCTGTGATTAAGAAAAAAAAGATCAAGTCTATCGACAGGCAGCGCGCGCACAACACAAGCGCGGAGGCCGCGCGTACATTTAAATAAAATAAAGAACCTTTATTATTTTATTTTGATGGTAAAATAAAATATTATAAGGATAATAAAGACTTTTATTTAGTTAACAAACTGTTCAGTATTTGATTTTGTGATATTGTTAAGTTAATTATTTTAAAATGAGTGAAGAAGAGTCGTCTAAACTAAGCAAGGGTAAGTCGTTTATTTATTAAAATGTGTTTGTTTTTTGTTAGCGTCTAAAATAAGTAAGAATTTTATTTTTAAAACAATGATTATTTAGATGAATGGATTAAGAAACTGACAATGTTTATAGCAGCTGCGCTACTTGAATTAAATACCAAAAGATTGACACCTAAGTTTATCAATATTTGTATATTCAAGGTCTTGTCTTTTACTTCAATATTTAGATGAGATGAATTTAAATTTGAACATTTAAAAGTTATTTTACAATATTGCAACAGTAATTATAAAACTTTTATAGCTTTTATTCTTTTAATTATCTTAGTGGTCAAGACAATTATAATTATTTTTTTTTTCGATACCATTTTCTATTTTAATGTTATTTTAAAAGTTTAAATTCAGAACCGAATATTTATTATGAAATTTCAATTTGACTCCAACTTTCTGAGTTGATATCACTACATAGTATAAAACAAAGTCGCTTCCGCTGTCTGTCTGTCCCATGCTTAGATTTCTAAAATTCCGCAACGGATTTTGATGCGGGTTTATTAATAAATAGAGTGGTTCTCGAAGAAGGTTTCTGTATATAATTAGCACCCGTGCGAAGCCGGGGCGAGTCGCTAGTGCGTTATAAAATATGTATGTATTGTAAGCATTGCAATGAAGATATGAGATTAAAACTATGAAGGAAAATATCGCAATCGGTATTAGTCATGATGCTACAGCAGGCAATAAATTGCTTCACTAGTCCATTGACTTCAAGTTTCATCATCCCAAATTAAAACCTAAAATGTAATATTTTGGCCAAAACATTTGTCGACAAGCCACAATTACTAATTAATTCGTCTCTATCAATTCAATGTCAAGCGCTTCGTTTGTAATTCGCTAATTATCTTATTCTTTGGACAAGGAAACATCTTGTTGTTCTTATTATGGTTTTCCTTGAGTCGATAGTTTACAACTAATAAATATTAATTCTTTTGCAAATAATCTTAAGAGATTATTATGTGTTTACCTGTTTTTAATCGTTTTTCGACCGCTCAATGTTGTCACAGCATGAGATTTCTTTTTTATTTCAAAAAGCGAAGATGAGGTTAGATATCATACGAGTACATAAGTCTGATAGTTAATTATATTCGTTTTGAGCTAAAAATAATGTCAAAAATGTAGACAGTTATGTAGAAACGATGACACCGGTGTCAGGCTTTGATCAGTTGTAATGATGTTGATCTAGATAGCGAGAAGCACAGGACCGGTTGCTGTGGCGACACTTGGGGGAGGCCTATGTCCAGCAGTGGACGTCTATTGGCAGATATGATGATAATTATGATCAAGATTGGTGGGCTGGATTAGCAAGCCAGCTGCAAAATATAGTTTGTATAATTGCTTTTGTGCTGTTGACATAGCAACGCGTCTGTATGAAATCTTAGTCAAATTTATGATGGGCCCTGGGGGAAGCCATCTTACAAAAAGCTTTTAAAATGTTTGTTGCTAAGCCAAAATCGGTTAACCCTATCACACCAACCACTATGCTATAGTACAAACTGATGCAATTGAAGTACAAACAGTTATATAGGTGCAGTCATTGATGATCGCACACAATAGTTGGAAGCCTGCTCACCCATGAACCCACGCACGTGTGAAGATAAGCCAATAAACAATTGAATAACCGCATCATACAGAGATTGGACGTTCAATGTTTGATGTTATCATGAAAATGCGTCATGTGTGAATTTTTAAAGCATTACAATTTTGAGGAAATAATGAAATTGTAGTTAGTTGTC
Source organism: Lacanobia oleracea (assembly GCA_950371165.1). NCBI lineage: Eukaryota > Metazoa > Arthropoda > Insecta > Lepidoptera > Noctuidae > Lacanobia > Lacanobia oleracea. The sequence continues at coordinate 1,303,629 of OX493398.1, forward strand.
GTATTTTCTGAGGAACGTCCTCCAATTTCATCCTCTCACACAGAATGCAGACATGTGCCCCAACATTGAGAACGATATTGGTTAAATTAAGTCTGTATTGTAGTGACGTACAAAGACTATAAAATCCTAATCAATACATATAAATATTAAAAAAAAAAAACTATTCGGTTACTGAGTGACTAACAGACAACGCACAGCTGAAACTGCTGCTTGTAGAATGCTGAAATTACTGGTATATGCAGAAGCTATTAGTAATTAATCAATCCTAGTACATAAAATTCTACCATTAATGACCGATTGAGTGATTGACAGAGGAGCTCGTGTCTAAAAAGTAACTGCCGCACAGGTCGATCTTCAAGGTAAGCAACGCTTGCCAAGGTTGGTCTGTTGATGGGTGACCATCTTAACATACCGAGTTTCTTCCGTGCCTCGGAAAGCACGTTAAGCTGTTGGTCCCGGCTGTCATTTGTGGAACTTTGGCAGTCGTTACGGATTGTCAGAAGCCAGTAAATCTGACTCCAGTCTTGCCAACAAATACCGTGTTACCCAATTTAATGGGTTGTGGAGATCTGGTAGGCAGCCGCTTCACGTAAAATACTGGTATTCAGCTGAATCCGGTTTGACTGAAAGCCGACCCCAATATAGTTGGGAAAAAGGCTAGGCAGATGATGATGATGATGATGATGATGAGTGATTGACAGACAACGCACAACCGAATCTGCTGATCACAGAAAGCTGAAATTTGGTATGTAAGTTTAGGTTTCTTGGGGAGTGTAGGTGAGCACTAAGATAGGATTCCCGATTTTCCTATTACCCCAATCTCTTCAAAGTTAGAGTGAACAGGCTCCTTCTGGGTCAGCTCGCTCCATCGTAGATTTTGTCTCTGTCATTTCTGACGTAGACTAGGGTCAAGAGCAAAACCATCACAAATAAAACAAAATACTTACTTGACTTGACTTCAGTTCCTGTGTCCCCTAGATGGGGCAGAGGGCGTCCCCAGTGCACCGCCATTCCGAACGGTCTTCATTTCGGCGTTTCATTTCACTCCAGGTTTTTCCTAATTGCTTCGCTTCTGCAATGATCGTCCGGCGCCAGGTCTGCTTGGGGCGGCCACGCTTTCCTTGTGGATTCCAGTCTAAGGCTTGCATCGGTATGTGCTCAGGATCCCTTCGGGCGTATGGCCAATCCAGCTCCACTTGCAGCGTTTGATCTGCTGGAATTCCTATGGGAACGGAGAAAAACAGGATTTGTGAGTGCAAAATTGAGGCAGCGGTGACTCTCAGGCTGCCAGTTTTGTGTAGGTAGTATACAGCATGCTAAAACGCATTACTTCATAATTGAAACACAGTAAACAAACTAAAATGGAGCTGGGCAGGACACCTGGCAAGGCGCGCTAACAGGTGGAGTAAGGCAGTGACCGACCGGCTGGCACAGGAACGTGGTGATTGGCACAAGAAAAGAGAGACTTATGCTCAGCAATGGGCGAAGTCGAGCTGCGGATTATGATGATGACGAACCGCACTGTTAAGTACTTTGCTATTCATTTCAATGGCAATATTATGATTGACATTACGGTCACATTATTCATTCATTCTACAATAGCTCGAATGTTACATGTAGTATTTAATTACACCTTTCATTAAAATCGTGCTGACAATATAGCAAGGATGTTATGCCAATATCCAATTATAAAATATTGAAGATGATTGGAAATTTTTCTATGGGTGATTGATATCCATAAGTTGTAATTTATTATAACTTGTCTTTCCACTTCGATCTATGATGTAGCTTGACCCACGGTTTTATCTGCACAAATGGAAGTAGGTATCTCTTTTGGAATTATGGATAATTAGGTTTTCGAACTTTTTTTACCGCAATGGTCTATAATTACCACTTTTTCTTCTTCTTATCTTGTGAGCACTAAGGTCTAACGACCCGAATCACCCTAGTGTTCGAGTTTCTAAACAGTCTCAAAGGCCTCTGACATGGATTATTTGACGACCGCCATAATGACAATACCACAAGTATAGTGTAGTGGTATATTTAATTACCACAAATCTTTGCTATTTGGTTAGTTGATTGTTATTCTATACCGTCATCATATCAGCCAAAAGGCGTTCACTGCTGGACATAGGCCTCCCCCAAGTGCCGCCACAACAACAGGTCCTGCGCGTCTCGCATGCATCGGCTACCCGCGACTCTCATCAGGTCATCGGTCCACCTTATAGGAGGCCTTCTGACGTTGCGTCTTCCGGTACGCGATCGCCACTCCAGAAAATTTCGGCCCCATCGACCAACTATCCATACCGTGTGTTTGTTTAAATAAGGCAAAAAATAATAGCCATGCAACACATCCACCTCAAGATTTTCCCGTTTTGTTCGGTCCCTACACCTTTTCCATCGGACCCCTGATATTTTTTTGGATACATACATAATGTAGTTTATGACTCTCAGCCATAGATTGACTTTGTGCCAGTGAAAATAAAATGCAATCAAATCAGCACGGCTAGAAATTAATCTCAGCACACATACTTGTAACCAGTTTTATCTTTCAAAAATGTTAGTTTAAATTATCACTTGTTAGCTTTACGAGACTTTACGTAGTGTGATTGTGTCTTTATGTTATTAAATACATAGCTCACTGGCGAGTATTGACATTCCGGTATGTAAACATGGCTGATGGCCACGATTATCTTCACATTAGCAATACATCTTAGTGATGGATGAACTAACGACGTTTTTATTATGTAGCAGCTTGTACATAAGTGTGTTTACTTTCACAAATGCTTAGCTTATGTATTATAGAGTTATATTATTTGAGGAACCTGTTATGGTGGTAACGGATAACGATATTATATTCGAAGTTTGCTTGGCAAAGTAGTCCAAGTCAAAGTCAATTATTTGTGCTAATATTTGTCGGCCATATAATGATGATATAGAAAGGGAACGCAGGGCGATGGCTGTCCGAGGTAATATGCTGATTCGCAGATTTGCACGTTGCACGACACAAGTCAAAATAACCCTTTTCAGAGCATACTGCCAGACTTTTTACACGTGCAGTCTGTGGGTCAGGTATACGCTGAGGGCTTACAATGCCTTGCGTGTCCAGTATAACAATGTATTCAGGATGCTGTTGGGTCTACCACGTTTTTGTAGCGCTTCTGGGATGTTCACCGAGGCCAGGGTTGATGGTTTTCATGCCATTATACGGAAAAGGTGCGCTTCTGTTCTCAGTAGAGTACGTGCTAGCTCCCACAGCATCCTGAGTGCATTGTGTGATAAGTGGGACAGCCCCATGTTGGCTCACTGGATACGGCTGCACACGTAGGTGTCAGTCGTTTCAATTGTGTTTGTTATTTTGTACTAACATTAGGGTTAAGACTTTTACTAACAACATATGGATAATTTGGTCCGAAATAAATGTTATTATTTATTTATTATTTATATACTTGGCATGGCGAACTTCAATGCACATTCCATTTAAATAAAAAATCGGGGAAATTTTATTTAAAAGAAAACTGTATCTATAATATCTCACTTACGCTCTGTCAGTGGTGAACAAGATGGCGATCCGTCTGTCTACTCCCGCGTACTTCAAGATAAATATCAATTTTAAAAGGTACCTTTGAACGTCAATAATCCTGAAAAACTGAACGCGGTTTTCAGACTTTTTGGGAATTTTATACACAGTTTTCCATTTTTCGTAATTCAGCATTATTAAAGGGTTACGTTAAAAAGTAGTGAATTACAAAAAATCCATTAGACTCGTAAACAGGGATCAACAAATAACACGAAAAAGCCATAAAAACACCATCAATACCAAACAAAATACTTCCACCCAAGAATTGATCGCTCTTGGGGAATATTATGCAGAAATTGCAAAAACTCATTAACTCAGATATCGGTACGAAGTCGATTTAATTACGTTCGGTTTAAGGCGAAGTCTTAATTAAATTCTGACACCGATGACACTGAATAGAAAATGTAAGTACAGAAGTCTCATACTACAAGCGAAACGGTACACGAGCGAGGGATGTGTTTGTTTAAAACTAAATGGAATCCCTTGCGCTGAGCGAGATTCGGTAAATGAGGTGATTCTAGTACTTAGTTCATCCCTCGCTACACAACCTAGTACATCTCTGGTGGAAACGCAACCTCAAGCTAAAGTTATATTAATGTGTTGTTTTTGTTTTGTGCACGAAATACACCAATGAAACGAGTTTTGTAGCCATTAACTTAGTAAACCCGGCTTATAACCCTTATTATGAATTACGTTCTTTTGTAGTTAGGCCCAGGTGTAAGGGATTGACCACAATTTCAAGGTAGGTCAAAGAACTTTAACTATGGAACCAACACTAAAATCATGAAAAAAAATTACTTTACCATACATTAAATGTGCGCATAACTTGACAAAATTTTCTGAACAGCTGACTTTTTTTCGCTATTTCGGATTTGGTCCCAAAAGTGATTAAAAATTATGAGTAAAACGATCCCTGTTCATGTATTGCGTTTATTCCTTTACACGCTGTATGTTAAGGAATAAGAAATAAAGAAAATAAATAAAGAAAGAAAATATCTTTATTCAATTTCAATTCGTAATAAATCAATAAAACCTGTTAAAATATAAACTACTGACCAGCTTTGCCCGCGACTTCGTACGCGGTTTTTCCCGTTCCCGTAAGAATTTCGAGAAATCCTCTCTTCGTGCTCCCCTACACTCTTCAAGGAACCTATATGCCAAATTTGAGCTTTCTACTATCAGCAGCTTCGGCTGTGCGTTGTCTGTCAGTCAGTAACGGAAGAATTTTATATATTAGGATGCCAATCGGACATTACTAACCTTACCTTACTTAGTATGTGTGTGTGTGTTCTGTCTCGCTCGTTGTTTGGAGTCGACCTTCTGTAGTTATCTATTTGGTGTCGGCTGGCTATGGGTTTGGGGTGAAACACGACGTCGCGTGAGATTCTTGACACTCTGTCGGGTCAAAAGGGACTGTCGTTATGATTTATTGTTTGCTGTAGAGTAACGTTACCATGTTTGATTTTAGAACTGTCTTTGATTTTTGAAGTGTCTGGCAGGTATGCTGAATTTGTTCGAAAGAGTCACCGTGGCCCTGAAACGCAAAGGGCATTGACAACTGGGGAACACGAATGGGTTTTTTGTCAGTAAGAATCTGACACTCCCTTTCGATCCGCCGAGAGCGGAAGGAGTAATTTGAAGATTTCCCGTATTTAAAAAAAGATGTATGAATGAAGATGTGTTGTTCAAACCAAAATAAAAACTATCTTGGAAATGAGCAGAAATCTTGTGTTATCCACATAAATCTTTCTACATTCCTCGTAAGCTTGGCTAATGATGCTGTAAAGATATAAAGGGATAATGCTTTGCCTATTCTATTCTTATGTCTATCAGTATTTTAACTTCAACACTGGTATTCCAAGACTAGAACCCATGCCTATTTTGAAAAAGACTACGTATATTGATTGACTAGTTCTACAAGTTGCATGTCATGTTAAGGCTTGTTTCACATGTACTACAACCACACCACAACCACAAAACGTGGGCGGGCACAAACTTATACTAAAATTAATTAAGACCACATTTCGCCGTCATTAACGACCTCGTTACAACCATCAGCCACAACGCAAACAGATCCACATTTTGTAACGCACAACACACCCGCAAGAATCCGCAGCGACACTATTCACACGTAGCCACAGCTTGACCACCTTTATTTATTTGTGATGGATTTGCTCTTGATGCTAGAAAAAAAAGTAAGCCGATAGTTTCAAGTAGCTTGGGTCAGTGATTTCTAGAGACGCTACCATCGACGCCGACGTCACCCACCGAATTAACACAGGTTCGATGAAGTGGAGGGAACTATCGGGGGTTTTGTGTGATAGGACTATACCAGGACACATTAAGGGCAAAGTTTATAGGACTGCTGTTCGACCCGCCTTAACATACGGTGCCGAATGCTGGCCCCTCAAAAAACAACAAGAGGATAGATTGCATGCCACCGAGATGAGGATGCTACGTTGGTCGAGAGGTGTTACGTTGTTGGATCGTTTTCAAAACAGCTACATCCGCAGCAGCTTCCGAGTAAAACCCATCCAGGAAAAGCCGTCTCAGATGGTACGGTCATGTAATGCGTCGCCCACCAGAACACATGACGCGACAAGTACTCGAAACGTTTCCAGCCCCAAAAAGCGAGGTAGACCCCGACTCACTTAGATAGCCGCTGTAAATAAGGATTTGAAGGGCGCAAATGTCACATCTGCGACGACCCAGGACAGAATGTCTTGGCGAAGAATAACTAGGAGAGCTGACCCCAAATAATGGGACCAAGGCTAGGAGGTTTGCTCATAACTCTAGACTTGGTCAGAAATGACAGCTAGCTCATCCAGAAAAAGCCTGTTCACTATACTGTATCTACTGCCTCATTAACCTCATTTTTTGTTAACTTCCAGGGCCGATGCTGGGCATCCGGCACCTGCAGGTGGTCATGCTGTTCTTTGCCATGGTCATCTGCTTCACCATGAGGGTCAACATCAGTATGGCTATCGTCGCCATGACAGACAAGGATGCTGAAGGGGTATGTAGTGTCGACTGACTTGAGTCACCTATGAAGTTTATTTTTATGTTGTCCTAGGGCTGGGGAGATATTTCTATTTTTATTTTTGGTGTTATATTCGGGCATAAATCTCTCAAACCTGACTTTGTATCATGACCCTGAACAACATTTGTTCTACAACTTTGACCTCAACTAAACAATGTAGATAAAAACAATTTGTTTTCATTTATTTGAAGTCTGTTTATTTCGCGTATACTACGCGCGTGCACGCTCATAAAGAAAATAAATAAATAAATATGGAAAATTTAGATTATGTTTATATTTTTTGTATGAAATGGTCTAATTTGAACGTAAAGATATGAAGAACTTCGAAGAAACAGAGGATGGTTGGAATGTTGGGACGCCCCCAGTAAAATTAAAAAATAAAAGACTTTTTACAAAAAAAAAATACAACATACTACCAAATAACAATCACTCCAAAATACAAAATAACTTTAATTTGGAAGTCGGTCTTTCTGGTGTGGTTTTTGACACCGACTTCCAAAATCAGTTATTTTGTCAAGGTCGTTATATATTTTTTTATTCTTTCATACCTTTTGTAAAAAAGTAATACTTACTCGTACTTAATACATGTTCATTGTTAAGATACATTAGGTTAGTAATAGGTGTTTTAAATTGTTATAACTACTCGTACAATAACATTGACCGGTTGTAACTATTGTAATTCATGATATAATAAAATAACGGTATTATACAATAAAGTAATTCAATGCTGCATTGTGTCGATCAATGCAAGAACAAAATTATTTTACATAAATACTTGCCATAGTTTTCAAGCATTTAACGACATCAACTCTTTCTATACTACTCGTAAGTAACGCTGAGTAACTTGTATTTTAAGGTTTTTTTCTGCTTTAAATAATAGCCAAGGGAACCGATGTCTTAAGTTCCGAATATTTTGATGACAAACCATTCTACATCAATCAATATAATCCTTTGTACCTATTTTTCTGTCTCTTTCTTCTTATCTTATTATTAAATGTGCGTACATCAATTGTAAATAAATGTAAATAATTAGATTTACTTTTACACTGAAATTTGAAATTTGACATTTATAGGTTCCTTGGGGAGTTTAGGGGAGCAATTGAAATTCGGCATACAGGTTCCTTGGAGAGTGTAGGGATGCACTTGAAATTTGGCATATAAGTTCCTTGGGGAATGTACACTCCCTAGGAGAAGATATTTAGGAATTTTTACCAGAACGGAAAAAACTAAATATGTGCTTATGAAGTAGTGGGTAAAATCGTAATTTAAATCATTATTTAGACTGATAAAGTGGTAACAAAATAAATCCACTAGGTATTCAAAACAATCATAATATGGACTGCTACTATACTGTTGTCACGATAGTCAATATTATCGTGACAACCGTACGATTCCCTCAGATTACCCCATGTCTTCACGTGAAACGATAAGTGGCTCGTGTTTCTCTTATGTTCTAATCAATACGAGATACCGGCCAGATACACATACAATTCTTATTGTTTATTTACTTACAACGCCTATGGAACTTTTTGTAATGTTATGGTTCACCTCTTAGAATGATAACCAGTGATAGTTAAAATTTTTTTACAAAAAATAAAACCGTCGTTCAAAAACGAAATAACAAAAAACACTGACTTCCGAAATTAAAGTTATTTTTTACTTTGTAGTGTTTTGTTTTTGAAAGACGGTTTTATTTTTTTGTAAAAAAGTTTTTTTTTTCACTTTTTAGTGGAAAAAAATTCGGCGTGTCGGCGTGATGTTATGTTATGAACAATCAACAGACATGCGATTTCAGAAATCCCGAACCAATTGCTATCATTAATTGAAAAGTTCCGTTACCTACCTCCGAAGTTCTACATCAGATCTTCACCAAATTGAAATGGGACCAGTCCGAGAAAATAAAAAAGGAATCATCCAAATCGGTTAACAATTGGCGAAAATATCGCTGAACAATCATTTTTCATGGGATGCCATCATCAAATCCTGACTTATACCTTCCATCATCAGCTCAGCAACATGAGATGATGATTACCAGGCACAAATATCTGAATTGCGTTAGAAAGAGTATGAAAAACATTGTATGTGCTGATAAAATTTGAGGATTTCCCTCGATTTTCATGGGATCCCATCATCAGATTCTGACTTGGTGACAATGGGACCACCTCAAGAGTATAAAAAATATTTTTTTTAACCTCCTGAAGTATCAGGAGTTTAAGAAAATAATTTTTTAAATCTGTCCAGAATTGGCGGAGAAATCGGTGAACATACATAAAAAAAAAGAAAATACATACAGCCAAACATAGAACCTCCTCTTTTCTGAAGTAGTCGGTTGAAAAGCCATTTTAGAGAGTCAGTTGTTTTTTCACGACTTTGGCGTTGCCACATAGTAAAAGGGTTCTGCGTTACTTTTGTTACACGTATGTATGGGAGATAAATTACTCAATTCTTCGTAAAAGTTTCAAACAAGTTGCACTGCTGTCGCGACAGAACAAGAGTTATTTCTGATCTTGACGTTAAAACAATGCTATCTGTGTATTAACAACTTTAACATGGTTAAAAGTCCCGCAAACAATAAAATAAAATAGGTACATAAACATAGAACAATAACTTGAGGAGCTTGTGGCTAAAGAATAACAGCCGTACAGGCAGATCTTCCAGGTTAAGCAACGCTTGCCAAGGTTGGTCTGTGGATGAGTGACCATCTTAACATACCGAGTTTCTTCCGTGCCTCGGAAAGCACATTAAGCTGTTGGTCCCGGCTGTCATTTGTAGAACTTTGGAAGTCGTTACGGATTATTAGAAGCCAGTAAATCTGACTCCAGTCTTGCCCAAGAAATACCGTGTTACCCGTTTAATGGACTGTGGAGGTCTGATAGGCAGCCGCTTCACAAAAATACTGGTATTCAGCTGAATCCGGTTTGACTGGAAGCCGACGAATATAGTTGGGAAAAGGCTAGGCAGATAATGATGATAAACATAGAACAATAACTGAAAATAAATTATTTCATATAACGGTTGATTGATATTTGTAAAGTTGTATATTTTGTGATACCGATCTATTATGTAGGTAGGTATTGTTTAGTAATGATCTCAAAAGGATAATATTATTATCAGATGTCAATATTATCAATTCAATACTTTCTTGACGCAGTTTCATATCATTTTGTTTGATAACAATCAACTCTTATTTAAGATAGATAAACAGTATCAATAGCTATTGAAAATGATGTATTGAGAGATATCTTGTTCAAACCAGTCTATCGATACCTAGTATTGCCAGATACACAGGTATCATGATGTTTATCAAATACAATGAAACCTCTAGATTATGCGGTGCCCGCCCATTCTATTTACGAAGTACAGAAAGTGGATTATCTTTTTATACCTAAGTAGGTTTTGTCCGTGAAAATCCCGTTTTTTCCCGTTCGAAGGAAGTTCGGAGAATCTCTTTTACACTCCCCATGAAACCTACATGCATCAGCTATCTACGACCAGTAGTTTCGATTGTTCGTTGTTTGTTAGTTACTCATCACTGATGCTCATCAGTAACGGAAGTATTGTATAATTATGTTAGAATTTTAGTTGTTTTTTTTTTTTTGATAAATTAACATTATGTTAAACAGTGAATGGGCAGCAGCGTTCTCTGTAAAACTCAACACCATGAACTGCGATCGCCAACCCGCCAGCCAAGCGTGGCGATTATGGCAACCGCTTCCCCATTTTGGGGGAGGCCTATATCCAGCAGGCTTTCGGCTGATATGATGATGATGATGTTAAAAAGGTGCTAGGTACACATACTATACATTCAAGTTAATCAAAATATGCGCTACCTTAAGCTTCTTACGTCATTATATCGGTCATCATCCAGTAGATAGGATTTAATCGAGCTTTATTACATTATTTTTTAATCAATTTGCATTCATTACTCTTTTTTTTACTATTGATAGGCACGCGTTTGACCACTATCTTACTTGATGGTAAGCGATGATGTGGTTGAAGATGGAGCACGCTTGCCTAGAAATTACCTATTCACTCTTGACTTAAAGACTCACAAGTTGTAGCTATCAGGAAACACAGACTCCGGCAGAAGTCTTACTGAATTTTACTCCATTTATATAAAATTTACTCAATCAAAATTGCGAGAAACTCTAAGGGGAATGAATGCTAATAATTTTATTGAAAATGATTAAGTGATGGTTCTACTATTTTTAGTACTTGTGCCTAAATAATAACAGGTGTACCTACGGGTCCATCTTCGAGGTAGGTTTGTTGATTGTGGGTGACCATCCACGGCAGTGGTCAGATAGACGTCACTCCTTGTAAAACCTGTTACCCAGTTGCATCACAGTTTAGAAAAAGCTAAGCAGATTTGATTAAAATTAATGTCACCGTCATTTTGACAACAATTCCGTAGTGATATACCTTTCCAGCCCACTAGGGCCAAACATTATTTTTCACATGCATAAGTAACAACATTAGAAAGGAGATAGAAACTATCTGGTCTAGTCCCCCGCGCCATTTGATTGATTTTCATTGTTTCCACATGAAAAGGAGAAGAAGGTCGCACTTTAGGGCACCATGTTGTGAACAATTTTAGTTTGTATGTTAGATAGTGCGCCGCAACATTGAAAAAAATCAAAATGGCGGCGAGGTGCTATACCAGCTACATAGAAAAAAAAATTAACCCCTTTAAAAACTCTCCCTTGACCCACTTCCATATTATTTTAAACTGAAAAATATGTTAATTTATGAAAATGTGAGTACTTATCTAACTGTGACAGATAGGCTTAAACAAACGGTAAGGAGGACCCTTCAAATATTGTTTTAACTGCCGATTGTGTTATATGAAACTCACGTAAAACGTGAACACATTATACAGGCGGAATTTACATACAAAAACACATAAAAGAGGTTTTTATTTAATTCGGCACGTTTTTTGTACAAAATTGCAAATGAGGTTGTTATACTTATAATTGCGTTCCCTGCCTACGTTTATAATGTTAAATTGGTTTATTCACCTCCCACAAAGAGAAGCCTATGAAATAATATTAATTGATTGACAGTATGTGAGGAATTTTAAGGAAAACTGACTTATACCCGCGGCTACGCTTACGTTATAGTAACTTAATACCGTGTCTTTAAAAAATAATGAGTTGCTGCTTTGTAAAAACGGTTCGGTGGCTTAAAAAAATAACAAATAACTTAACCATTTCGTCATTTACAAGGAAATGCAGGCGGATAGACTTTATATTATGTAAATTGTCATAATTCGGGGTTTGGCTCTCTCCTGTATCCTCCTCCAATATAAGACCGATTTAAAAGATATTTCACGAAATGAATAAGAAGGATGTATACTGTGTGTGTGTTTATTTATTAAAGAGTTCCGTTACCTGCCTCCAGAGTTTCTTCATCAGATCTTCACCAAATTGAAATGGGATTAATTTGTGAAAATACTTTTCTAAACAAAAAAAGAATCATCCAAATCGGTTAATTGGCAAAAATATCGCTGAACTAACATTTTTATAGGATCCCGTTATCAAATGGTAATTTATACATTCCATAATCAGCTCAGCAGCCCTGCATTCCTTTCATGTATACTCATGTTTCTACAAATAAATGTCTTGTCTTGTCTTGTCTAGAGATGATGATTACCAGGCTTAAATATCTGAATTACGTTAGGAAGTTTATGAAAAACATTGTATGTGCCAATAAAATTTGAGGGAAACCTCGATTTTCATGGACTCACATCATTAATTTCTGACTTGGTGATAATGGAACCACCCCAAGTATTTAGACTTTCGAATAAAAAAAGAATTTTTAAAATCGGTCTATAATTGGCGGAGAAATCGGTAAACATACAAAAAAAAACATACATACAGCCGAACATTGAACCTCCTCTTGAAGAAGTTGGTTAAAAAATTGTACAGAGATACCTTACAATATCATTTTTGTGTTTTGTGTTTTGTTTTTTGTTGTTTTTTGTTATGTGTTGTGTTGTATTGTTGTGTGTTTTTGTTGTGTGTTGTTTTTATTTGTATTTTTTTATTTTATATATATATATTTTTTTATTATTATTTCTATTAATTTTTGACATTCTCGGGTCCCTAGAGACCCGGTCCTTTGGTAGGCGTACGAGGGGCCGATGCCAACTCGCAGAGGCCTCTTTAGACATTTCAAATGGAATGGGACACCAACCGACGATTATCCCTGTATGCACTGTGAAAGTATACCCAAGGACAATCCCCGGTTGGAGCAAAACTATTGCAAAATATGAAACAAAAGATGAAACGCTATGGGTTTGGCTGGTTTAGTGGACTAATAATCGTTTACTATGGAAGAACTATTGGCCCCTGCCTGACCATTGACAATTAAAACGGTTTTAAAATAGCAGGGGGTGACTTGCACACTCAATAAATGGGCCCCCCGATAAGGGTCGCTAGCACAAAGTGACGTAGCGCCAAGGGGGCAACATAAACTGAGGTGCTAGAGGAGTGGAGAAGTATACCACGGCTATCAGGACAATCCCGGAAGTATGGTCAAGATCCCTACCAGCACCTTACTGGATTATACGTCCTTCTCCCGAGCACGTTTGCTCTTGCGAATCTCCACTCAGACCGGCCGATTAAGGCTAGAAAGAGGTGGGAGCTCTGTTCCTCGTCAGTGTTCACTCCGGCCAGCCAATAAAGGCAAGCCGGAGATGAGGAACAAGAATTCTCCCTGGAGATCAGGTCCGTGGGGTCGCTAGTGCCCAACAGTTCGCCACAAAACTGCCTTGCGGATTTATTATTATTATTATTATTATTTTTATTATTATTATTTCATTTATTTATTTATATATACTTACTTATTACATTTTTAAATATTTCTATAAAAATACAAAAAACATTTAAAAATATAAAAAATAGTAGCCCACCGGTATCGGGAACAGGGTCCAAGCTACCGGTGGTCAGGGCTTCTGAGAGAGGAACCTCCTAACGATGCGCGCCGTGTCCAGGAGTACTGCTTTCTGGATCAAGCCCTTGATCCATCTGCCCAACGAGAGCCTCTTGAGATGTTAGTCGAGGCTCTTGGCAATAATGCCATTGGCCGTCACGATTATCGGCACAATAACTGCTGTGTTTACATCCCACATGTCGACAACCTCGCGAGCCAAGTCAAGATACTTCGTTTGTTTATCTTTCTCTGACTTCACGAGGTTCTCGTCATGAGGGACTGCTATATCAACAATCATTGCGCGACGCTCTAGTCGATCTATCACCACTATATCAGGCTTATTGGCAACAATAGTCCTGTCAGTGATGATAGACCGATCCCAATACAATGTGCAACTACCATTTTCGAGAACTGGGTCGGGCACATACCTATAGTACGGTACTTCCGATTCCACAAGATTGTATTTAAGAGCAAGTTGCTGGTGGATAATCCTGCCTACAAGGTTGTGCCTGTGCAAATAGTCTCCGTTAGCCAGACTAGAACAACCGGAAATAATGTGGCGGATGGATTCCCCGGGCCGGTGACATGCCCGACATATGTCAACCGTACCGTCCTTCACAATGTATTTCCGGTAGTTATTAGTCATCATAACTTCGTCCATAATTGCACAAACAAAACCTTCGGTTTCCCCGAAGAGGTAACCAAAACGAAGCCAGGCTACGGACGCTAAGAAGTCTACATCGGGCCCGTGTAGGACCCGATAAAAGCGTCCGTGAAGCTCCTTGCTCTGCCATACCTCCCTGCGGTCGTTAGTATCTAATACCACAGGTTTGCGCCAGTTCTCGTTAGCCAAGGAGAGCGCGGTAAGGCCTTTGTCCACCGCTACCACATCTCGATGCATACCCACGTCGGCCTCTAGGAAGTATTCCCTAAGGCTGCATACCTCGCGGTTGTGCAGGGTCTTAGCATTTAAGAAGCCACGACCCCCGCACTTCCGCGGGATATACAGCCTCATCACCGATGACCGTAGGTGATGCATCCGATTTGCGGTAAGCAGTGAACGTACCCTCCTATCCAGGGCGTCAAGTTCCGTCTGAGTCCATTTGAGTATGCCGAAAGAATACATCAAAACCGGCATGACCCAACCGTTGAAGGCGCGCACCTTGTTTCCGCCTGATAAAAGACTGTTAAGTACTTTGTTCAGGCGGCCAAAGAAGCGCTCCTTCAACGATTGTTTCATGTCAGCAGCACTGATGCCTAACGCTTCCGACATACCCAAATACTTGTAAGTTTCGGTTGAGGAGAGGGACCTAAGGTGTATGGAATCCGAGAGTTGTGTTCCCACGGATTCCATAATCTCCCCTCGCTTTACATGCATGACCGCACATTTGTCCAATCCAAATTCCATCCTGATGGCGCTACTGAAGGTTTCTGTTACCTTTAGTAGCTTCATCAGTTGCAAGTTGTTAGGAGCAAAGAGTTTCAAGTCATCCATGTAAAGGAGGTGCGATATGACCTGATCACCTCTTCTCAACCGGTAGCCTTGGCCCGAACCCTCCAGCAATGTACTGAGAGGGTTGAGGGCCAGACAAAACCACAGTGGACTCAGACTGTCACCCTGAAATATGCCACGCTCGATCCTTATCGGTTCGCTGTTCGCCTGGATCTGTCGACATCCTGGATAGTGAAGAACCGTCCTCCACTGCCCCATACACGACTTCAGGAAGGTGCGTAGAACTGCATCAACTTTGTACAGCTCCAGCACCCTCATGAGCCATGTATGTGGCACTGAGTCATAGGCCTTCTTATAATCTATCCAGCATGTCGACAGATCCCTTCGGGAACGACGAACCTGTTGGCTAATGGCAATGTCGATGAGGAGCAGCTCCTTAGTACCGCGGGACCCGTTCCTACATCCATTCTGAGAGGCAGACATAATTGAATTACTATCAACATGATGGTTAATCTTTCCTCTCAAAATGGATGTAAAAACTTTATAGACCGTCGGTAAACACGTGATCGGCCTATAATTTTTAGGTTCCGCAGTACTTCCTGATTTATAGAGCAGGTGGGTTAATCCAGTAGTTAGGAACTGGGGCAGCGACCCTGACTCTAAGGCAGACTGGAATTGAGATGCCAAGCGAGCATGCGATCTTTGAAACCATTTAATCCAAAAGTTGTGCAGCCCGTCCGGTCCTGGAGATTTCCAATTAGGCAACGGGCGAACTGCACGAGCTACATCTTGGGGGCTGATGGTAATTGCCCCCATTTCTGGTATCGGATCGCACGCACGTTCGACCTCCCGAGTCCAATCACCCTCGGTGTGACTGACAGGCACCGACCAGATGCTACGCCAGAATGAACTCATGGCATCATCATCCGGTAGGCACGTAGGTAGCCGAGGCCTAAGCTCTGGCGGTGTGGAGCGATACTCTCGGAAAGCATCCTCCAAAGCGCTCCTCAATCGCTCATTGCATTGGGTACTCACGGATATAGCCCCGTCGTCATCATCCTCACCAACAAGGTTGGGTCGCGGTGAAACACTGAGTTGTATTTGCACCGCGGCCGGTGGCGACGCAGGTGAGACGCGGCCGCTCCGTGATTCCAGACGCAGTCTATCAAGTACGGCGTCATCCAATATATGGTTACGCTGGATGACCCGCACCTGATCCGACAATCGTTGGGCTGAAACGTTGACAGCTGGCTCAAGTACCTGAAACAGAGAGAGCATCCGACCACGGTACGCAGTCAGGTTAGTTCCCCCCTCTGTAGCCCCGAAGTATGAGCGTATCACATTCTCGTTTATCGATTGCGACCATTTCATACGCTGCACACTTCCACCGGTAGCGGGGACCCTGTCAGAGGCCGGTGGGCCTCGAAGTCCTAAGCTGGCCGGTGGTCGGCCTCGTCCGCGCCGACGCGCAGGTGGCGGTGTCGTCGGCGGCGGCGGCGAGAAGTATTCGTCGCTCGAACTCGACGCAACTGCAGCTACCGGAATCTCAGGATTTACGGCTGGCGCTGGTCCCGGCGGCTGCGAGGCGGAGCTGAGCGACGAACCCGAAGATGATGTTGGTGCGGCTTGTGTTCTTGTCCGGCTTCTTGTCAGCATTGATTGTTGTGATGTTTGTTACTGTTTTCGTACAAATTTTACTAGTTTACATGTAGTTTGTTTTTTTTTCTTGAAGTTTCTTGGATTTTGTTCATTTTGAGAATCAGTTTTTATTTTAAACAATATAAAAAATCGGGATGAAAATTTTTCTTGTCAGTCAAGTTGACAGCCGGACCGCAGATTATTATTATTATTATAATTATTTAGTGAAAAAACAAACAATGCGTCTTCCTATTTTCTAGCAAACAGCATCATTGTCAAGACCACCAAAATTTTACTAAAAAGTTTAACAACAATATGAAATAATAGTAAGGATATCACTACAAACACGCAATGTAGTATTTTTAATGAATACCCAAACTATTTTAAATTTCTTTTTAGTATACTGCTGTTACGTCCCACTCTGAAGCCAGGCTCCTTTAAATCACAATTCTTTGGGTACTTTTCTCTGTCTATGGTCAGTAAGGCCTAATTCATATAGAAGAATCACTTTGATATCGATCTAAATTGCTTGAGGAGCTCATGGCTAAATAATAACAGCCGCACGGGTCGATCTTTAAGGTTAAGCTACGCTTGCCAAGGTTGGTCTGTGGATGTGTAACTATCTTAACATAACGAGTTTCCTCCATGCCTCGAAAGCACGTTAAGCCGTTGGTCCCGGCTGTCATTTGTAGATCTTTGGCAGTCGTTACGGATTGTCAGAAGCCAGTAAATCTGACTCCAGTCTTGCCAAGAAGTACCGTGTTACCCAGTTAATGAGTTGTGGAGGTCTGGTAGGCAGCCGCTCTACGTAAAACACTGGTATTCAGCTGAATCCGGTTTAACTGGAAGCCGACCCCAATATAGTTGGGAAAAGGCTAGGCAGATGATGATGATGATGATATCGATTTAAATTGCTATATTAGTCCGATGTCCATAAAGCAATCAATCATGTATCTACCTACGTTAAAAGGTTTGAGTTTATGTATCTAACTTCTGAATGTGTTGCTCAAAATATTTTTGCTAACAACAATAGGTAAAACCAGTTCAAGTTTCATTACAAGGTCAAGAAACAAAATGAAATAATTTGATCGAGATTCTAATAACACAAAGCCTTAACCAGTACCTACACAATTAAAAGTTGGAACCGGATTTAGTCCTAAATATGCAAACTCGAAATCATAAAGTCAAAAACATTATTGTTAAAACACCATCGTCATCGTATCAACCAAAAGACATCCACTGTTGGACAAAGGTCTCCCCCAAGTGTCAGTGTTCTATAGGTACCTATAAATACCTGTACTAATCATAGAAACAAAAGAAGTTTGTTACCTAATTATGTAAACAAAAACTACTCATAAAATAAATATAGATAGATTCATATTCGCGGCAATCTCGGATCAAATAGTTTTAATAAAATAAAAATGTTTCTCTAACTTTTTGCTTTCAATTATCTTCTTCTAGCCCGGTTAAGCAGTATCCACCCTTTTAGAGGTGAACTGCGAGTGGCCCGTATAAAAAAAAAAAAATTCAATTATCTTCTTACCTATATATAAAATTCTCGTGTCACAATGTTCGGTCCCGTACTCCTAGGGTAGGTCGGGTAGGGTAGGTAGGGTAGCCAGTTACGGGAGCGAAGCCGTGCGGGTCAGCTAGTTATTTTATAAAAATCTCAAACATGACGGCTTTATTATGTAACCTACGGTTGGACCATAATTTCGTATGAGAACTTCTTAAGCTTACTTTTGACGAGCTCGTGGCTAGATAATAACATCAGGTCGATCTTTAAGGATAAGGAACACTTGCCAAGGTTGGTTTGTGGATGGGTGACCATCTTAACATACCGAGTTTCCTCCGTGCCTCTAAAAGCACGTTAAGCTGTTGGTCCCGGCTGTCATTTGTAGATCATTAGAAGTCGTTACGGATAGTCAGAAGCCAGTAAGACTTCAGTCTCGCCATGAAGTCCCGTGTTACACTGGTAATGGGTTTTGGAGGTCTGGTAGGCAGCCGCTCCACGTTAAATACTGGTATTCAGCTAAAATCCAGTTTGATTGGAAGCCGACCCTAATATAGTTGGGAAAAAGCTAGACAGATGATGAACTTCTAAAGAATACTTTTTTTTTATCTCTAAACCTGTAAAAAATATGTAGTGTTAATAATAAAGGCAATGTATTTTAAATGACATTCATTCCTTCTACCATCGGACATCCAGAAGCACTGCATCTTACCATCCCTACCTTGTAGATATTCCACCGATTCGCACTCTCTTGTCTGTCGATTCTATTCCTTTCTATTTCACCAAGGAACTCTTTGTCTGCGTCTGTATTTCCAAAAGCTTACAGCCCTAATCTCTTCAAAGTTAAAGTGAGCAGGCTCCTTCTAGGTAGGCTCGCTCCATCGTAGACTTTGTCTCTATCATCTCTGACCTAGACTATAGTGAAGAGCAAACCTATAAAAATGAACCTTGAAAATGTCAAATCTTGTAAAAGAACACCTTTGTAACATGGCAATTTATCTGGTAGTCATAATTTTCTAATTGTTACAAAGTAATACGTTTTACTTCAACACGTGCTGTGTTCAATCCTGTTACAATGAATGCAGTCATTAAGAATAAAATAACACTATTGTTTCTATTAACTAGCTGGCTTTGTATTTTGTTTAACAGTTTTACTGTTAAATAGTAAGGGTCAGCTTATACTGCTCTTTTTTAAGGATGGAAAGTTACCGTATTACTCCTTCCACTCTGGGCGGAACAGAAGGGAGTGTCAGACTCTTACTGACTAAAACTTATCCGTGTTCCTCCAACTGCCCTTCGCTTTTCAGGGTCGTGGTGATTTTTTTCAGACAAATCCCCAACAGCTCATACTGCTTTAAAATGAAACGCGATTTGTCACTTAAATGTGTAATAATGTAGTAAATAACGTTCAATTAAGTACCTATGCTAGCTATCTTTTGTAAACAAAAAGTACGTAAAGTTCTTAATGTTAGCTACACAATAACTGAGAAAGAAGAAAGTAAAATTTTCCTTTAAAATTGACCATAAAAGCTCGCGAGTTTTTACTTGCGCAAACCTCGCGTTAAAAGATTTTTTTCCTTTTAATTTATTTTTTACTTTTTAGTTATTTCGAGTTACTCTCAACAAGCCCTATCATTATTTGATACTCATATTGTAGAAGTGCATAAAAAATAACTATTCCGCCTTATTGGATTTAGAATGACGTGACATTATTTTTCGAGTTACTCTCAATAAGCCCTTTCATTTAATACCCATAATTATTGTAGAAATGCATTAAAAATAACTATTTCGCCATTTTGAATGGTCCGCCATATTGTATTTAGAATGACGTCACATGTTTATCGTGTATTGTCTTCCAAACTAAACGTGGATACAAAATTTCAGCTCAATCGATTGCAGACATCTGCTTCAAAATTGAGTAGCAAGATTCCACCCGAACAAACATACATACATACATACATTGCAAGTTTAATAAAAGCTTTTAAATGCTTGCAATGTCTAGACAGGTCTAACAAACAAGTTTGATTCTTTTCTCAAAAGATGGTTGTCTTATGACTCTATCAGTGAACCGTGTGGAAAACAGACTTTGCTTTCTATCTGATTTTGTTTCAGTGTTTTTACTCAAGGTCAGCTAGAAAACACCGGTCTCATCTAGTTCAAAATGACTAAAACAAATTAACGCGTTAGGACCGCAGAACATGCTCGCGAAGTTTTCTGAACGCATGACACATTGGGCGAAAATTCGCCCAATGTGTCATGCGTTCAGAAAACTACCCCAGAATGCGCGAATACCGCAAGACTGCGCGCGGATGCGACAGTATGCACTAGATTGCACAAACTAGACATACCGTTATCATTAGTTTTAGAATTTTTCCAGACTCCAAACTTGTACGACCGAAAGCGAATGCGCGCGGAGTAGCGCGCATGTTCTCACAGTTGTGTTCCTACCTTTCGCATATAGTCGCTTCGATGCTCTTCGGAAATTATTTGTTGTGTTAATTGATTTTTGATTTCTAGAGGGCAATGTCAGTAGTAAACAGTTGGACAGTGAAAAATGGAATACAAATTCTGTTTGCCAAACAAACAACACATATAAGAAAACTGTTAGATCGGGTAGTATTTTTTTATTCATTTTTTACTAGAGCGACTTAAATAAATTCTACCAAATATTATGTAAATTTCAAAGATAATAGAAGTTAAATGAAAAAGATTCGATCATTATCTGACATTGATCTGATAAGTATTAAGATTCAAGTATTCACGCTGTTTGTTATCTGTGACTTACTTTTGAATAGATAGTGAATATAGTGATACGTTCGACAGAAAAGGTTGTGATGACAATGATGATAAAATAAGTTACCATGCTAGACAACTATCGGAACACAAAAACTTGCCGTTTGTAGGTAGAGCGAATTTACTTAAAATTAAATTAAATAAGAAAATTTATAAGAAAAGTATAATATTATGTAAAAAATATGCGAAAACAGGGTTATGGTTTTTTTAAGGATGGAAAAGCATCAAATGTCTCCTCCCGCTTTTGGCGGAGCATAAGTGCGAAACTTGAACAAATTTCGCAACTCCAACAAATTCCGCAACATGTCATCTATCCCTACCAGTTTTGTAACTATGAAACTGTCTGTTTTTCAGTTTATTACCTCTTAACAGCTGAACAGATTTCGATGAAACTTGAACTTGGCACACGGGTATAGCATATCTTCAATTGGGACACGGTTATATATTATAAAGGTCGATAAAAGTAATCAATTTTGATGTATCTTTTTATTTAAAAACTCAATTTAAATGCAAACAAGAGTTGAAAATTGAGTACATATCAATTTCTGTTTTATAGCCTCAAAATCTGCAAAATTAAAGAAAGCCTCAACATCTTCTTAACCTGAAATTCCCAATATAAAACTCTGCATATTATTGCAAGATGCCAGAGGCCCCAGACATTAATTATTTTCTCCGTAAAAAAATCTAATGCATATTATATTTTTTCCGGACATCAGCTAACAACTTAACGACGGTTCACGTGACCAGAGGGCTGGGCTTTTCTTCCGCTACAGAATCAGCATTGCCATTCAACGCGGCAATACTGCCAATTTTGCCACTGACGAAATTGGCAGATATGAATGAATTTTTTGACGTCCAATGATTTATTTTGTTTTTATACGTGTTTGGACATTATTTCGTGATTATTCGTATAGTTGTTTATTTAGAAATCCATAATAACAAAATATGTTTTAGTATTTACAATAAACATGCGCCTAACTTCTAGCTTGAGCCGATGGCTATTTATTTAATCCGCCTCCTCCGGCTTTGGTGTCTTGGACTAATTAGAAGATACATGAAAATTATTGCCACCGTTTCTTTTTTTCAGTCATTCGATTGGTCTATGCAGACCCAGTCCGTGATCCTATCGTCCTTCTTCTGGGGGTACATAGTGCTGCAGATCCCCAGCGGGGAGATGGCTGCCAAGTTCGGTGGCAAGATCCTCATCACGATCTGTATCGCTGTCAACTCGGCTGTGTCTCTGCTGATACCTATTGGAGCTTATTATGTGAGTATAAAAAATTTAATTTAAGTTATGAAGTCTACCGTCCTCTGCTAAGCAAAGTGGGCTTGGTGTGCATGGAAAGGTTTATTACGAAAATGACGCGGTTCTTTTGTTTGCCAGACAAGTAAAGCCTAAGCACACTGGAACGGCATGGCAGAGGATTTAGCCACCACGATCCCTTAGTGCGCTCTATAATGTTAGTTACGTTAGTGTATGTGTGTGTACGTGTATGTTAGTTTATCTTTCGATTTGAACCTATACATCAGCCCGATTTTCAACTATCGGGCAGTTGCTCACACTAGACAAAACAACCGTCTGGTCGGAGGATCCTCTCTTTTCAATGGAGGTTTGCGGGACTTTACTCTCTGTTTCGCGTACCCCCGAACCGTGTCAAGAAAAACCACGATGCCACGAAATCAATTTATATATCTACTAGATATGTTTGAATGTCCTTTGGTAATAAAAATATTTTTCTGCCATTTCGGGTCGTTGTGCGTAATCCAGTATTCGTGCATAGCATAGTAGTGGCCTGCGATGAACAATCCCTTCTACATTGTCTTAAAAAGCAAAAATGCTGTGCATAGCTTAACCAACGGATTGACATAGAGCTGCGCCTCGGTACTTCAAACTAGAAGAAACTCAGAAAATATGAAAAAATCTAAATTTAATTGGATGGTCGTGTATTAACCCCTTAGAATTAATTTTGGTGAAAGTTGTGTACTTAACTGTTTTAAGTGAAACATTTTATCAGCAGTGTGCAAGTACCTTTCGCACACTGCTGTTAAAATGTTTAAAAACATCACTAAACATTTTATAAACAAACATTTTGATCACAAAGCGAGAAAAAGTTTTCATGTTAGGTAATGTAGTAAACATTAACTAAACATTTTAGGTAACTAACTAATTAATAAATTTCTAAAAACACAAAACACACGCACACACATTTCCAATCCAATTAATGATCAAAGTTTAAATGAATGAGGTTAGGTAACACGAAGTTTTTTAGATTTAATAACAGCCAAGCAAACTTAAAAGGTATTTCGTCTCATCTTAATTCTAAATTGTATGAAAATATTAATAATAATCTACTTAAGTAATCAACTGAAGCCTGGGGATTGAAAATCCTTCGCATAATATTTTGAAGACGTTTTTCTCAATTTATATCCTTCGAGACCTAAAAAAGTTCGTTTAAAAACGGACAACGCAGCCAACTCGCAAATATCCTTTAGATAAATTTCATGGTACATATCACCTAAAGGCCCTCAAAGCAAGATTTCACTCGCATCTTCAGGGCTCGTTGGCTCGTTAGAAAGTTGTTAAGCTGTTACAGCTTCTTAAAAAAATTTGAAGTTAATAAAAAACGTAGCAAAATAAAAGGAGCTACATGGTAGCAAAAAGAACCGCAACGCTGCTTATGCCGCCATCAGCAAACTACAAAAAAAAACCTGCATCGCAGTATCAGAGTTTTTCCTGCAATCTAAACATAATACAACAGCCCCAATATAAATTATTTTGCAGTTGCCCACCGGACACAACAACCGTCCGATCGAAGAATCCTTCCTTTTTAATGGAGTTTTGACGAACTTTGCACTTTGCGTTCCACATACCTCTATGTATGAATTAAAGATAAGTATTTTCTAGGCCTTCTTTATATCATTTATTCTGTTTTTTCAGGGAGGCTGGCAAGTTTTATGCGCCTGTCGTGTCCTTCAAGGCCTATCTCAAGGCTGCTTGTACCCAACGATGCACAACTTGATAGGCAAATGGGTTCCGGTACAAGAGAAGAGCCGGCTCGGGACCCTGATATATGGAGGTATGTTATGACAAACGGAAATTAAACGACCTTTCTGAGTAGCCTTTGGGTTTTAGCTATATTTAGCTAAGGGTGGCAGGCAGTTGGTTGTTCCTTTTTACTTTTTTTTTTTGTATCTGGCGATAGTTTTTGTGGCGGTAGGTATATAACGTAGACAGAGAATAGATATAGACAAGTCCTCAGCGTATAACGGTAAGGGATAGCGATAGTTCGACATAAGTACATCATTACAACTTCGTGCATTTAATATTGCCATACTTAGACTTTTACCCCCATTGTGTGGGTAATCTCGTTCTTATTATTTTGGTTGTACATCTACTACGAGTAATGTAATTCATATCAATTAATAACACGTTTTTTTTTTTTACTTTTTAAGGGGTAACGTATGTATTTATTACTATTTGATTGTTTTCGCGCGCGAACTGAATGCCTCCGGGATGAACGTAAAGCGCGAAAACAAATGAGTTGTATTTTGCGTCAGTCAGGACCGCGCTTAGTAAGCTCGCGGGCTTCTGAGTGATTATTATCACCTCAACATGTAAATAGTATAATTAGATAAATCATAACTAACTCATAGCCCCGAATACATTCACATCTCGCATATACGTACTATTTTTATAGATGCAATAAAACAACCACGTTGATTAGGTATAGTTTAATTAAGACCTTAAATGTCAAAATTATACATAATAAAATTGTACTAAGGACTACAGGGTAAACTAATCATTCCTTTGATCGATGTACTGAATAAAGAAAACCCCGATAATAAGATGTCTTTAAAAAGTAAAAAAAAAAATATATTTTGATCCATGAAATAGAAAGTTTTAACAGCAGGTATTTGTTAAAAAGGTTAATTGGCTACTACTGACCTTTAAATAAAACTAATTTATTATAAAAATTACTGACTTTATCAGTTTTTTCTGAGAACTTTTTAGTTGCTTAATGTATTCGTACTTTGAGATATTTCAAACTTATAGCCTTAATTAAGAGCGAATAATGACAGTCGAAGAAAGAGTGGCTGTTAAAATGCAATAAGTGATAAAATAATGTTAAACCCAAACATTGTTTAAGACTTTCCTGCATGAGCACAAGAAGAATATTTTTTTTATTAAGACCTCGATTTTTACGAAATATTTTCTCACAAATTTCACAAATTTTTACCACATCTTTTGACGGGTAACATAGACCACCTTTGTCTTTCTGTAACTGCAGACTGGCGTACTGAGTTAGTATAATTAAATTGTTTGATGTTTAGTGACTTAATAATTAGGTACATAATATTATTCCACTTACTCACACATCAAAAGGTCACCTCAAATAATGTTGATAATATTCACACAAAATCAAGTCTCAATTAATTTTTACGTATCAAAGTTGACTAAACGCCTAGAACAAATTAAGTAATATATTTACTCTACCTGGATGAAAAGTGTGGGTATCGCACGTGGATTTAAGTAGGTACTATTTAAGTTCTGTCGAAAGCAACTGTCTTCGAAATGTCGTGAGCAAATACGGGAGTGACGACATGGATGCCAGTTAACTCGGCCCGTACAGTCAATCCATTTATTTAAAAAAAATGGATCATTCGGAAACCTAAAAAGAAAAATACGTTTAGGGGTAAAAATAATCAAGTGCTGGTATCCCCGTCAAGTTATTATCCGACAATTTACAAATGACATGAAGTGACATAGATAACAACCTAACATAAATTGCCTCACACTTTGGCCGGCTAATATGAAAAATAAGTTAGGGTTTATCGTCTTTTTAGACGTTAATTATCAATAAACTTTGCTTGTTATTGACAGAAAATAGTCTTGAGTACAATAATCTTTGATTTACTTGCTGTAATAGATAAAAAATGCTACTTACCGATGAAAGGTTATGTTTGGTTGATTTCGTTCACTACGGCTTTTACAGCCGTAAATACTGCAATTCACCATCACTACACACTTAATAATACCTTCTGGAATATCACTAAAGCAGTAAATCACACAAAATAAGCTTCTATCAACGAAAATACGCTGACACCACAATTTGTTTGCCACCAATGACTACTGATGGCAGACAACAAAAACCGATACGCAAATAGAGATAGAAAAACTATGTTACGTCTTGCTCACACATAGACATTTTGCATATGCGTCGTCTTACTTTAACAATTATTATTATTCTAAGAGCATGTCTATATCTATTCTCTGTCTACGGTATATAATAATACACTAAGTATAGTCGACTATCGAGTTGATGGCCTAGCAAAATAAATCCGCTTCTTTACATTTGTGTGCATGAAGTATTAATTAAATAAAGATTCATTACAGAAAAATACCGTAAAATAAATAGTGGCGAAAAAAATATTGTTGGTTTATCTTGAGTATTTAAGATAAATATAGCGTGACATATTGTTCTGATTTTTATTAGGCGTGTTAAAAGATCTTCAGAGATCTTTGTTGTGTTTTTGTTCCAATATAAGTACTTTGTAAGTAAACAATATTGATATCAAACAACAATGGTTTGGTCCTTCAATGTTTTGTACATTAGTAGATCTACTTACTCGTAAGTATGGCTTTGTATATTGGAGCCGCTCGTGGCTATGGTACGTGAAACGTGGAATAGCGGTCAGTGCCCAACATCTATTTCTTAATACCAAAAACAGAAATTAAGACATAAAGCGGTCCAGCTAGTCTATTCTGTAAGTAACCATTTCGATATCGAGCTTCGCCTGAGTGACAAACCTCACAAAGTGATCTTTAGTCCACACAACATAAATGTCTTACGTTTGACGTAATTTGATACTCACCTCGGATTTCGTTGTCGAGACACGAAAATGTTGTTACAGAATGGCACTACTCTATCGACTTCTATCGTGATTCTTTACGTTTTTAGTAATAAAAAATGGTTCATAATTTTTGTTCGGTTTTCTTCGAAGGAATATTAGAGAAAGGTACTTTATTGCAAGTTTATCTGTCCTTACCATAAAATATAATAACAGCTGTATGGGTCGATCGCTTAACGAGGTCGGTGATCTTTATTTGCGTGTAAACGAGATCAAGAAACAAGACTGATCTGTTAATCTTTGACATTGTTAAGGGCCAGAAACCCAGTAACTGGGTTATGGGGTCAAATAAGCAGTCGGTCCATGTAAAATAAATTCAAAGCATTTTATTTCAAATAAACCATTCACAGGCACTTTTGAAACGTCAAGGTCGGTCAGTCAAAAACATGGAAGCTATTTGCACGTTCCAAAGCGTAGATCTCTATGGAGAAGAACGTGCAAGAAACTCCACGGACACTCTTTTAAATCATGTTCTGTTTTACTAAATTGTAAAACATGTAAAATACTTCAACAGCTGCATCTGATAAGCTAAGAAGCCTACAGTGATATTCATAATATGTAATTGGGAATAGCCAAGGCGATTAATTAAAATACAGCTGTTTCTATAACACCAGCAATAAAATAAATAAATAAACTTTCTTTTAAGGAAATAACAACTGTCACTGACATTAGAGTACTTGAAAAGGCTCACGTTGAAATGCAATTGATAAGAAACTGGATTAGATTGATACACGATAAGATAGTGAAGAAGTTAAGACATTTCGATTTGAGATAAGCTTGTAAAAGTAGATTGAACAGGAAATGAAGAACGTTTCGACGAATCCGACATTGCGTGTAAGAGTTTTATGTCATTTAAAAACATGACAGATGTGCATCTGACTCTGAAATTGGTATCTGCAATGAAAATATCCTTGCGACCCCTAGGTAATGAAATGGGTGGATCTTCTGGACAAGACTGAAGGGGGCTAATGTAGAGAAATTGCAGCTTTATTTGCTTTTCGAGGCACAATGGTATTACTCCATCAACTTCCAAGCTCCGGACTGCTTGTGAGCAATTACTAATGTAAAAATTCAATAATACATTCCAAAAAAATTTTGCTCATATATCCTCCCCTTTTTTATACCTTCTATTTTAATTTCTAGGTGCTATGCTGGGAACAGCATTACAATTGATGATATCAGGCTTCATAGCTGATTACTGGGGCTGGCCGGCCATTTTCTACATAAATGGAGCCCTCGGCGCTGTGTGGGTGGTGCTCTACGTGTTCCTGGGCTCTGACTCACCGCAGAAGTCGAAGATGATCGGAGATGTTGAAAGGCTTTATATACAGACGTCGCTCGGACAGATTGGAGGGGCGAAGGTTAGTTATTTATTTTTTTTTTGATGAAGAAGAAAGAAAGAAAACATTTATTCATCACACATTTAAAGACACACAACACGTGTAAATGTCAACCAATATCTAACTTCTAACTTAGATTGGTGGTGACTTTACCTTCAAATATCTCGGCAACGTGACACTTTAGGGCACCTCGTTGCTTAAATTTCTTGTCTGTTTAAGGGCAATACCCATCTATGCATGTTAGATCGTGCGCCGTAACTTTAAAAACAAATAATCAATTTGGCGGCGGGAGGGCTAGTCAAGCTGCCATAAAAAAAAGTTTCAACCCTATTAATAAAAATGTTCTTGACTATTAAGTGAACCAGCCTATTGGTACGGTGTGTGCAAAATAACAATCACAATAAATCTGATTGTTCCAAGAAGCTATCGGCTAGGTAACCCAGATCTCTCTAAATCTTCCAATCGACGGTTTACACCTCGTTGGGTTATCATCAGGGATATAAATTATCCAGGCATTCCATCTGGCTTGTAGGAACGATAACAAGGGTCGAGAACTGGCACAGCCGTCTTTTAGATTTATAGTATACTGAGAATATCTAAAATTATTGTAAGATATTCAGAAATATTTTCGGCACCGAAAATTGATGAATGGGACTACTATCTAAATTTATGAAAAACTTATTTGGAGAGCATCTAAAAGGATATCATTTTTATCTATATAACATTATGTTTTCTGGAATTTGTCTTTTGAATAAATCGTTACCAGATTTTTTGGACAAGTTCAGGCAGTTATTAGAGGGTCCTAATTTATGTCTTAAGCTAAGAAGACTCTGAACTGCTGGATTGAAAATTGTGCCCAATAAGAGTGTGCTCTTTGTGGCTCAGTGACAGGTTATAAAACTATCTTGGTCGCAATAAGGGATTTAAAAAAACAAAATAATTGGTCCGTTAGATAGATTTCCAAAAAAATACTGGAAACGTATTTTTTCTTTTTTCACGAAGACGATACAGTGCGTCGAGAAAACGCGTGACGTCACTACGATGGTATAATTTTTATTAGCGACATGACGTCACACTAGTTTTCAACGCAAGTGCGTTCCGTTTAACGTCTTAATTTTTGTAGATAAATGTCTCATATCGATTCTATTTTTTTTTCCAGAGAATGCAAACTCCTTGGAAGAAGTTATTCACAAATCTGTCTTTCATCTCGCTGATCGTGGTCCACTGCGGTCACAACTGGGGTTACTGGACCCTCATGACTGAAATGCCTTCGTACATGAAGCAAGTTCTTGGAGTTGATATAAAAGCGGTGAGTAGAAACTATTTAAGGTGTAGTCATATTGAAAACTGCTTGTGCCTATGTAGATTAACCACTTTCGCCTAAAAAGTCATATATTCATTCCCAAAAAAAAAAATAACCTCTCATGCTACTTTTAATAAGCTGGTAACTGTTAATCTACATCGTCAGAAGCATGACATAATTTACCTTGTCTTAACACACTCTCACAACTCAAATAGACGAACGGTTCTTTCTTGCGACTACAGTCATAATTTAATCTTCCTCTTTAATGATTTCAGAATGGTCTCATGTCAGCTCTTCCTTACTTGGCGATGTACTTGCTGGGCTTTCCCTTCGGATTCCTCTCCGATTACTTTTTGAAAAAGAAGTGGCTCAGTATTAATTGGTGCAGAAAACTTTCCAGTTCTATTGGTATGTATTTCAATAAAATCATGATGTTGCGTGCATGTCGAGTTACTTATACCTACTGATTGACACCAAAGACTTTTTGCTTCAATCATGTAGACCCAAGAGATTAAACACATCCTGTCATGCTGACGTGTGTTGTAGGAGGCGAGCTTACTGCCATGAACCGGGAATGAATTAAGACTCGCTTTTAACGTATGCCAAAAGCTGAAATACACATTTACAGCATTGGTAACGAAGTACTTACCACCCACACTCAGTAGCAACTGCTGTCGTTGCGACCACAAGATCATCGAGATAGTCAATAAAACCAATTACAAATAATGCCATGTATGTTGCAGGTGAATATGGTCCAGGATTGGCTCTGATAGGATTGTGCTACGTCCCTCCTGGTGACATCGTGATGGCTGTGGCTCTTCTTACCTTAGTAGTTGGGCTCAATGCTGGACACATGACTGGATATTTGGTAAATAACATTTTGTGTCTCTTTATAATTAATACTGTAGCGGCATCAATGCCGCTACAAAACTAATAAAACAAAACTTGAACTGCAACAAAGAGAAACGCAGTAACATTTATTCCACCAGTGACGAACTACTAAACGAAATTTCAGTTTTCCGTACGATTTGACCACATACAATAGCCTTAAAATCAACTATCAGACTGTTGCCCACCGGACACTACAACCGTCTGGTCGGAGGTTCCTCTCTTTTCAATGAAGTTTTGGAGACTTTACTGTCTGTTACGCATACCCTCTATAATACTGTTAGTACGAGACTGCCCATTACTAACTGTTTCGTTGGTCTCAGTGCTCGCAAGCTTGACCGCTAAGCGGGGTATTGG
Organism: Lacanobia oleracea; assembly: GCA_950371165.1. Taxonomy (NCBI): domain Eukaryota; kingdom Metazoa; phylum Arthropoda; class Insecta; order Lepidoptera; family Noctuidae; genus Lacanobia; species Lacanobia oleracea. The sequence goes on from OX493398.1 coordinate 1,334,377, forward strand.
GTACTTTCCCTGGGAATAAAGTGTTACTATATTTTTTCATAACAAACATAGTATTAGAACAGAGAGTGCACCTGTATTTGCGCATATATATATATATATACATACACACATATTATATATATATATAATATGTGTTCTATAATATCTTCCACTTACTTCACTATCTCTGTTGAGATTGGCCACCGCAGTGGCATTTCGTTCAGGAGGATTATTTTTTAAAAGCCTTTCTTTTACAGTTTCATTAACATTATTATAACGATCATAATTTTGAACCTTTCTTTTTTTTTAATTTATTTATTATGGGTTTTCTCTTGACTCTAGTCTATGTCAGAGATGACAGAAACAAAGTCTACAATAGAGCGAGCCTACCCAGATTGAGCTTGTTCCTTATAATAAATTATAAGTTTATTTTATAAGTTGGAGAAAATAAAGGTTGAGACTCGCACAATCTAACGTAGTTTGTACAAGGTTGTGTTGTCGTAGGTGGAACAAGGTTGTCAATGATGATAATGTGACTAACTACTGAATGAATAAAATAACATAAAACTACACAAAAGAGATACAAGTAGCACAACGAAACATACTATAGTCACCGTCACGAGAAGCTATAAATTTTGTAAACAAAGAACTTGTACTAAGTTACGTAGCGACAACAAATAATCCCGAATTCAATCAAGTCAAATTAACATACGTGTAATACAAAACTAACGAGCAATTCCACTTGGTCGGGTAATATTTTATCGATATAAAGCGCTGTCGGCTGATGTTTTGAGGTACTGGGACACGTCTGACTCATGGAACAAACATTTGACACAAGTGAATGTGTGTTTACAAAATTTATAGCTTTTCGTGGCGTGGACTATAGAAAGAAATAGCGGTACAAAATAACTTTCCTCGAATTAAATTAGAACTACAATGAATTTACTTCCAACAGCTGGTGCATATCGACATGGCTCCGAACTTCGCGGGCACTATGATGGGTATCACCAACTTCTTTGCAAACATCATATCCATCATTGCTCCCCTAGTTGCTGGACTTATTCTACAGGATGAGGTAAGAAAATATTTTATTAATAGGACAATATTTATTAAAGAGAACAATATATACTAAGATCGTTCTCAAATAAAGGTTATCGCCAATTTCATCATGTTTTTAATAAACTTATATTGAGGAATAGGGTTTTTATCGTTTACTTCCTTGACTTATTGAACGTATCTCTAGCTTATGGACGTTTTTATGTTAAGTATTTTTTACAATTTATTATTATGAGCTTGTGCTGAACTCCATCTTTGAACTTTCCTCAATAATTGTGGGCTAGTTCTTTGAGAAGGAGTCCAGCACATCCTACCATATCTTTCTAGGGCTGAGCGATCGCCGATTCCATACAAATAATTAAATTTTAAGGCTTTAGTAACATGTACATAATCTTGTAATAAGGTTGAAAAATAAAGATCAGTCTCATAACACAATTTGAATACAAGTTTACAAAAAAATTCCTATCCTAAGAGCACGTGTATGTGTTTCTCTATATTTATCTAAATATTTTGTTCCAGACTGACCCGAACCAATGGCGTCAAGTATTCTACGTGTCTTCAGCTATCTACATCGCCACCAACACGTTCTTCATCATCTTCGGCACCAGCAACCGACAGTCCTGGAACGAACCCGATACCAAAGAAATTACAGAAGGTGAGAATGGTATTCCTATCACCCCTGTTGGACATAGGCCTTCCCAAAAAGGGGGGGTTTGCCATAATCACCACGCTTGGCAGGCGGGTTGGCGATCGCAGTGTATGGTGTTGCATTTAAAAAAAAAACCATGCTGCTGCTCCCAAAGTTATTTAATTCGTTTTGCAAAATTTGTTTTGTTCCAATGTCATTAGAAGCCACAGTAGTAGAATTGGAAAAAGTTCAGTTACAGCTCTATTGAAACATTTTTATTTGCCTTTTTCCCACTGCTGGGCAAAGGTCTTCGCCATAGTTTTCCAAGCATCTTTGTATTTGGCTTTGTTTCTTGAATTTGACGGACAAAATAAATTAAATTTACTTATGTGACCCACCTAAGTCTTTTTAGACTTTTTTTTATCATAATCACTAATTTTGAACTATTTTCCATTTCAGGAGAAGAAAAAAAGGCTGAGAAAATAGTTTGAGGAACAAATAAAATACCTACTGTTACGCATTTGTAAATTTTGTAAATACTTATAAATAAATTATATTACTTAATGAATGCCTACGTCATTATAACCTGTATTTAGCACAAGAAAAAAGTTTGTTCCTTTAGTGGCTGCAGCTTAGCAGCTTGTGAATAACCAAGCTCACGCAAACGATACCTTTGGGGATGAAGACGACAGTATTGTACTGTTTCTGAGAGGTACTCGTCGTACGCAAGAAATGAAGTGCGTCACAGATCCACTTTCTCCGAGAAGCTATGATTGAGCGCTTAGAGGGTTGTCTTCGAATGAGGCGATGCCGATTTTGTCAGGTTTATTGCTCAAAAAACAGGCGTGTCTTATATCTATCGCAGTCGGATTGTATAAATCGCCGTATTACTAATGTAGCTAGCCGTTTCCTAAAACAAGGCCGTTTTCTATTGCGGCGGGTTAACGGTTAGCAGGATTGTCATTGCGAGACGTTCTAATATGTGGATGTTCGGTACACTAAAAAATACTAATGTTTACAAAAAATACCTGGAGTGAGTGATCGCAACGAGCACTGCTGGTCTATTCTGTTAACATTTTACCGTGTAATCTTAGATGGAATGAGCATGAAGTGAACCGCCATTCCATTATGTTTGTATGGATTGGCAGTTAATTTCATTTCTACACTAAGTTTCTACATCAACGAAACATCACAAAAACGCACTGTTGTTTAGTCTACGGTTTGTCAAATGACTTAGAACGTTATAACTGTTCCAGATAACGCAAATCTTTCAATTTGATCGGCGAACCGAAGTTTTTGTACTCACCAGTTGGCGCCACTGTCGAGTAAGGTTACGAATTTTATGAACATTGTAATTCATTCAAGCGTAATTTTTTTTGCTTTACCGGTGACGTCTGTTTCTATGGAAAGGAAGGCAAATTGTATTATTAGCTAATTTCGCCGACGAAGTAAATCGCCATATTGTATTTTGTGTAACCAGACAATTAAAATTCCGATAACAGTTTTACAGCCAAATAAAATCGGTTTCCTGTATCGAGTAAAAATAGTTACTTTTTTTTATCTTAAAAACCAAGTACTGCTAAAGTATTTCAGAACAGGTTTTTCACAGTATTACTTTACATTTACAAATACGGAGGATCCTGTTTTATAGACATTACTATCATATATTTTTATTTCGAACTAGCTTTTGCTCACGACTTTGTGCGCGCATATTCCGTTTTCCCGTTCAAGTGGGAATTTCGGGAAATCCTCTCTTGGTGCTTCTTTACACTCCCCAAGGAACTTACATGCTGTTTTTTTTTTCAAAGTTGTGGCGCACGATCCAACATGCATATTATTATATGGGTAGAGGACACTGAGTGTTTCACGTTGCCGATATATTTGAAGGTAAAATCACCAAGTGAGAACAATGAAAATCGTTAAAAATTAACTTATCACTCACTTCAGGAGTTCAGGAGGTTCAGGAGTTGCAGTGGTTGGGAATGTGTGGCGGGCTTATCACTCACTTATATGCAGTAGATTGTATAGTATGGTCCTCAGCTTAATTTAACCATTTATTTAAATTAAACACTATTATTTTGCGTAGTTCTTAATAAAGTGGGTTTCACGTGAGCTTATTTTTGTTTTCTTCCATTAAATGATTAAATCCAGCTGGGAACTATTATTTTAATTTAATCAAATACATACCTATTAGCACATAATTAATTAATGTTTAATGATAGTCATATTGTCACATCGAGACTTTACCTCGATATATCTCAGCAACGTGACAATTTAGGTCACCATGTTTCTAACATTTTTTATTTATTGAATTGTCTTCTACCCATATATGTATGTAAGAACCTGCGTCGCAATTTTGAAAAAAAAAAAAAAAACAAATTACGGCGGGGGGACTATGCCACAATGGTTCTACGACCAATTACGGGGGACTATGCCACAATGGTTCTACGACAAATTACGGGGGACTATGCCACAATGGTTCTACGACAAATTACGGGGGACTATGCCACAATGGTTCTACGACAAATTACGGGGGACTATGCCACAATGGTTCTACGACAAATTACGGGGGACTATGCCACAATGGTTCTACGACAAATTACGGGGGACTATGCCACAATGGTTCTACGACAAATAGTCTAATAGACAATAGCCCTTTCAGCTTTCTACGACAAATAGTTTCAGCTGTGCGTTTACTGTCAGTCACTAAGTCACTCAGCCAGTCACCAGTAATGGAATATACTTCATTCTATAATCAGATAAATTGATTACTGTTTGATTGAGTAGTCTTTTTTTAACTGGTATTGCGAACTATCGCAAATGTCTATCGCGGGAAATGTCTCTGAATTGACAACGACCAATTTGATTGAAACACAAAATAAAACACTAAGCAGTAATTGAATTCACCTTTTTCCTTGTTTTTGTGACTTTCCAAACTATGTATGTGTATATTGTGTTCGGCAACCAGTCAAACAGGATTCAACTAAATACCAGTATTTTACAAGAAGCGACTGCCTACCAGACCTCCACAACCCATTAACTGGGTAACACGGTACTTCTTGGCTTCTGACAATCCGTCCAAATAACATCCGGGAGAGGTAAGGAGAAGTCTCGGTATGTTAAGATGGTCACCCATCCACCGACTTCGGCAAGCGTTTCTTAACCTTGAAGATCGAGTCGTGTGACTGTTATTCTTTAACCACGGGAACACTACACCAGTACGGTTCTATAAACATCACACAGTTGCAGCTTAGCTGAAGCCAACATAAAGTGAGTCTATAACAAGTCGCAAATTAGAAAAATCAAAATACCCGACTGCAAAAAAGGCAACCGGGACACTTTTATGAACGAATACTGTTTCCTAATTGGATTTTAAACATATGGCTTAAGTATATTTTTGTAACCTCCATTTAATTTCCTTCATTTTTATATCCTACTCGATAGGTTTGGATACTCTGGAACGCAAAGGGCAGTAGGAGGAACACGGATGGGTTTTAGTCAGTAAGAGTCTGACACTCACCCAGAGCGGTGATGATTTCCCATCCTTAAAAAAATAAAATAAAAAAAAGGTTTGGCTAAAGAAAAAAATTAACGACTTAAAATATTCCATATTGCTTTTTTTTTAATCTATCTAAATACACCTTAGTAGTGGAAATCCATTCAGCCGTTTGGAAGGTACGAGGTAATAAAGAAATTTACAAACAAACAAACGAACATACGAGATACGCGTGAAAATATAACCTTCCTTGACGGTCGTGTAAAAATAAGACGAAATGAGTGCGATTCTGTATCAACTGCCTGGCTTTTTCCCTACTATATTGGGGTCGGCTTCCAGTCAAGCTGGATTTAGCTGAATACTAGTATTTTACGAGGAGCGGCTGCTTACCAAACCTCCGCAACCCATTAACTGGGCAACACGGTTCTGCATGGCAAGACTGGAGTCAGATTTACTGGCTTCTGACTATCCGTAACGATTACCAAAGATCTACAAGTGACAGCCGGGACCAACGGCTTAGTGTGCTTTCCGAGGCACGGAGGAAACTCGGTATGTTAAGATGGTAACCCATCCACAGACCAACCTTAGCGAACGTTGCTTAACCTTGAAGATCGACCCGTGCGGCTGTTATTATCTAGCCACGAGCCTCAACAGTACGATTGTGTATACTTCTCAGCATGTAAGCTTAGGTGAAGTAAATGCAGTAAGCTATTATCCATACAAACAAGATGAATGACAGTTCCAATCAGACCGGCTGTTCACTTCAGGTTGGGTATCAGCTGGTTACTGCCTGCCTACTAGTTGCTTGTTTGTGTTACTACGTCTAGATCTGATAGACTGTGGTATATCCTTAGCAATTCCTAGACACCCGAGAATCCTTGTAAATTAACTGTACCTAGGGGGCTACTCTCTAAGCCCCAAGTCCGTAGTTTTGGGCTTAGTTGCGAGCGTGTTCTACTCCGTATCACCTATGGACTAACGATTAGTCCCAAACCTGAAGTAAGAATGAATGACAAAACGATTTGACAGTAATAGTCCAATCGTGTTGTCATTATTTCTTAGTGGTTAGGGGATACGGAGTAGAACACGCCCGCAACTAAGCCCGAAACTACGGACTTCGGGCTTAGAGAGTAACCAGGTTTGCAAAGTAAGCCTGGTTAGCTTGAAATAAAACGATGGCTATGAAGTTGAGTTCTTCGTGTCATCTAGTTCCTTCGAGTTGATAAGCGCTGCATCAAAGCTGCCTCAAACACGATTCATCGAATTAGCCGCACTACGATTACAATAATTTTGAGGCATGCTATTAATATACCTATACACAGGGAGGAAGACGCTGTAGACTGTGACACAGTTTATACTAATACAGTCGCCAACGTAATCTCTTAAGCATTAGTTATTAGAAATTGCCATTGTTTAACTGAGATAGATTAAGAGAAGTTTGTTAAATTTTATGAGTTAAAAAAATAAAATAAATACAATTATTTAAAAAATTCACCAACGGGCTCGTCTTTAGTGTAAACAGCATTATTTATATCTAATATATAAAAATCTCGTGTCACAGTGTTTGTTATCGAACTTCTCCAAAACAGCTTGACCGATTTTTTATGTTTTTCTATTGTGTATATTTGTTAAGTCTGAGAATAAGTCGTAAACTATTTTTTTATAAGGCAAAACGCCGTTTGCCGAGTCAGCTAGTAAATTTAAAAAAAGAAACGCCGAAATAGGTACAACGATACTTACTTAGGTACTGTACCGATTTGTTTTTTTTTTGTTATATTTGGAAACTTGATATGTTAAGGTCACCCGTCCACAGACCAACCTTGGCAAGCGTTGACAAGAAAAAATAATAAAATAAGAGAAAACAAAACATCTCGAGGTTTTGGCGATGACGTCTAACTGGAAAATTCCGTTAAAATACTCATTTATTCGAATTACCTATACTAATATTATAAACAGGTAAAATTTGTGAGGTTGTAGGGGGTAATCTCTAGATCTACTGAACCGATTTTGAAAATTATTTTACCAATAGAAAGCCTCGTTAGTTGTGAGTGTCATAGGCTGTAGTGTGGTGATAAATGAACCCAAAAATTACCGCCTAACGAAGTGGGCACGGGTCAGCCACTATTCCAAAAGAGTGGCAATTATTATGACTTGCAACAGCGTCGACGTAAAAAATATTATATTTTTTCTGCTAAAATACTTTTCATTGAGCAGCTTGTTCAAGATAGGCCAGATTTGGGTAAACCTTTTATGTTTAAATGCGAAATAAATGATTGCCTGTAGGTATCTATTTAATGATTTTATTTATAACTTTTCACAGACATTAAAATACCTTGGATGGCATCAGTTTCACGCAAAAGTGGTAATCTAACGTTAATTAGTACCTTTAGGAAAAACCATGCAACGACTTAAATATCAATCCTATTTATGAATGTTTGTATGTGTGTAGCAATCACCCAAAACGCTGTGTTGTTTCATCACATGTGACACTTAAGTCCGAAAAAAAAACAATGTAGGCTATCTTTATATTGTATACCTGGCTGTCTTTGAAAACAATTCGTGCGAAACGTCAACTTTATTTTCCCATAAACAATACAGAGCGCATTGGCTTCGCTATTGTGTAACTGTCCGTGGCATTGACTGAGTGATGCCTTTGCCTGTGATTAAGAAAAAAACGATCAAGTCTAACGACAGGTAGCGCGCGCGCAACACAAGCGCGGTCTCACGTTCCAAATATAAAATAAAAAAAGAAAGAGTGCTATTTACATTTATGGTAAAATTAAACAATACAGGGAATTAAAAGACTTATTACATACACTTTACTGAGATCACGAACTGCTGAGTATTTGATTTCTGATATTTTTTTGGTAATAAAGTAAAAATGAGTGAAGAAGAGTCGTATAAACTGCGCAAGGGTAAGTTATTTATTTATAAGCAAAGTAGCTAGAATAAAATTTGTTGGTATTTTTAAGGCTTAATAATCATCAAATGAGTCCTTCCTCTCTGGGCGTAGCAGAAAAGAGTTGTAAACTCTTACTGAATAAAACCCATCCGTATTTCTCCATAGCCCTGTGGTTTTCAGGGCCACGGTGACTCTTTGTGTCTTTGTGAACAAATTCCACAATCTTGGTAGGTTCTACAACCTGGTAGATTCCGCTTTTAAGTCTACATTTTAAAACTGAATCACACGTAAAAAAAAACCGACCAAGTTCGAGTCGCACTCGCACACAAAGGGTTCCGTACCATAAACCTTAATTTTTAACCGGCGATAGAAATACACAATCTGTGAAAATTTCAACTGTCTACCTATTACGGTTCCTGAGATACAGCCCGCTGATAGACGGATGGACGGACAGACGGACAGTGGAGGCATAGTAATAGGGTTCCGTTGGATACCCTTTGGGTACGGAACCCTAAAAATTAATTAATGTTTCTAATTTATGTTTGTTGTAAAGCGTTATTTACGCCGTCAAGATTTATGTAACGTCTATTTATCTTTATAAAAATTAACGACGTATTGTCAGCAAATAACACCATTTGTGATAGTTTTTTAAGATGGGGGAGATAATTAACGTATATTAAAAAGCGAAAAGGACCTAATATTGAGCCTTGTAGTACTCATTTAGAGTTTTCAACCCCATGAAATGAATGGTATCAAACCATTTATTTGAACTTGCTGCAGTCATCATGAAACTAAGTGCAAATTTGCCGTCTGTGATGTTTATTTATTTATTGAACACTAGCTTTTGGCCGTGACTACGTACGCGTATATCCCGTTTTTTCCGTTCTCGGAGGAATTTTTGGAAATCCTCTTAGTGTTCCGCTACAGTCCCCAAGGAACCTACATACCAAATTTCAGTCTACGATCAGTATTTTCGGCTGTGTGTTGTCTGTCAGTCACTCAATCATTCAGTAAAGAAAGACCTTTATTTAAATTGATTGGTTGATTTTACGCACACAAATGTAAAAAATTGGACTTAATGCTATAGGCATTTTCTACCAATTAACCTTTAGGTGATGAGGAGACAAATAGTGGTAGGTCATCATGATCTCCCTGCCCTTATCCTATGTTATTGTACTTGACACAATTCTTTTCTTCCATTCTGTCCTACCAGCCATTACTATCGCTAACTCACATTTCTTTCATATAGCTCCTCACACAATCCATCCGTCCACATTTATATTCATAACAGACTCTTCTAGTTACATGCGTTTTATCCCTTCACTTCACATAACCATACTGGCGCCACTTTTAAACTACCTCTAATGTACTCATCTCTCACCGTCTTCTTCATCTCTTCCAATCTTCGCTGCATACAATCTATTTTTAACCGTCTTTTTCACAGCCCAACATTCTGATCCATACGTTACGACAAGTCTTATCACGAACTTATAGATTTTCCCTTTCAACTTGAGTTGATCCAGTGCGTTATCCCATCCACCTGGACAAGCGACTCAAGATACCGAAAGTCAGAGCAGATCGGTATAGGCGTTTCAGTGAGTGATATAGGCATAGGACTGGAGAAACCGCCGAAGTTGCAGAACAGGTATTCTGTTTTGGTTCTGCTCAATTTCAGGCCAAAATTCTCCAGTCTTTGCCACCACGTCTCCAATCTGCTCTAAACTTCTAGGCCACTTTCAACAACCAGCACAATGCCATCAGCAAACAGCATGCACTAGGCAGCCTTTTCTCGGATGTCCGACGTCAGAGCGTTCATCAGGAAGAGATAAGGGCTGAGGGCCGATCCCTAGTGCAAACCGACTGCCACACTCAAGCTGTCAGTGGTGCCCACTGCAGACCGGACTTGAGTACTGCATCGTCTGAAAATCGCTCGGGTCAACTGCACATACTTCCCAGGCACAAATTTCTCTTTAAGGACCCACCACAGCACAGGACCCACCGGTCATAGCCTTTTCGAGGTCAACGAATACCATATGCAAGTTTTTATGCACAGCTCTATATTTCTCGCAAAGCTGGCGGATAGCGAAAATGGCATCCGCTGTACCCCGACCAGGCATAAGACCAAACTGGGTCTGTGAGATTTCACTCTCTTCTCCCAACCGCCTTTCAATAAATTTTTCCCAGGCTTTCATGCTATGTGACATTAGCTTTATTCCTCTATAGTTGTAGAACTCCAGCACACGCCTTTGTTCTTGAAAATGGGCACTAACGAACTGTTGCACCATTTATCAGGTATGGCTTCTTCCAGGAACTATTTTTTGAAGAATAAAGCTAACCACGTCCATCCATCTACCCGTAATGACTTCCACATTTTAATTGATATTAGGTGCCTGGTAAGTGCAACTAGTAGTTGCAACATGGGTAATGAAAAATAATGATATTCGTTTAAATATAGTTTTAAGAGCAAGGGTTTGTGATTTATGCAATCAAATCCTCTTCAGAGGTAACAAAATATTATAATAGCATCTTGAGTCTTTTCCTATGCAGTAAACTAAATATGTATTTTAACAAGCATGACATGGACTCCAATCGCACGCTTGTAAGTAGGTTGTAAATAACACTTTTCACGTCAATCGTTTTAAACTAGATGAGGCCGGTGTTTCCTAGCTGACTACCCCGAGAAGAAACATCGAAACAAACTCAGACGTGAAAGTCTCTTTTGAAGTGCATACAATTTTACAGGTCAAATAAACGTCCTTCGTTAAAAAAAAAATTCAACTTTAACCAACGAACCTGCAACATTTTCTATAATGTAGTTTTCATTACTCATACTGGGAAATTAGGCCTGAAGTTGCTTGAGGAGTGGTTTGAAAGTATTACTTTTCAACTCTTGGCAGAATCGTTTTACTGACAGCCAATGATAGAAATTACAAAAAAAAACTACTTCTATACACTCTTCTACTACTAGTCCGGTCAAATTAGATAAAAAAATATGGGTGAAGTTACATTAATGCACAACAAGTTCAACATTGCTAAGTTCAAAACACTATCATAAATAAAATCTGAAAGTTCCCCATCGATCCTATACGTGGAAAAAAATTGTTTGGGTAAAAACGGTAAGTTTTATAATTAAATTAGTTAATACAAAATTGTAGATCAGATAATTATCTACACACCTCCTCCACTTATCCTCCTGCACTTATAATCACGAAAGAGGCCCGCAGGTTTACAGGTAAGAGTTATAGAAAGCCTATAGTACGGTGTTACAAAGATATAAAAGCAGCACATTACTTTAACCGATAATCTATATACTAATATATAAAGCTGAAGAGTTTGTTTGTTTGTTTACTTGAACGCGCTAATCTCAGGAATAGGATTGCTGTTAGATATGACGAAAGCATATGATAAAGTTCAGTTTGATATATTACTAAATAAGCTATATAAAATCGGCATCCGCGGAAAAAGTCATGATTTGTTCACCTCGTACCTAAAGAACAGAGAACAAGTCGTACAAATTGAATATTACGATAGCAAAACAAGAGAAATTAAATTAATTCGATCTCAAAACATACCCGTAAATGCATCAATACCACAAGGAACAGTGATAGGATGTCTACTGTTCCTTATTTACATCAACGATCTCCCTAACCACATAAATGAGCCATGCGTGTTGTTCGCCGACGATATTTCTATTTTAACACCATGTGAGAATAATATTGATTTAAACCAAAAACTGACTTCCATACTTGACACTACAACACACTGGATGAACGAACACAACCTTGAAATTAACTTTACTAAGACAAAAATTATAACTTTCTACCCTCGACAAAAGAAACCCTTAAATATAATTTTCAATTACAACGGACAAAACTTAGAAGTTGTAAATAAATTCACCCTTTTAGGCCTAGACGTAGATTCACACATAGATTGGAAACCCCACATTCAAAAAATAAGAGCTAAACTATCTAAGTTTACATACGCCCTCAGAGAAATAAAAAAAACCACAGACCTCAAAACAGCATTAGTTACCTATTACTCATACGCGTTTGCATGGCTCAAATATGGAATTATCTTATGGGGAAATAGCACAGACGCACCTACACTATTCACTTTACAGAAAAAAATGATAAGAATATTAATGAATATCCAAGATTCCGACTCCTGTAAACCCTACTTCAAAGAGCTAAAAATATTAACTGTACCCTGTCTTTATATACTGGAAATTTGCAAATTTGTTCGAAAATATTCACAATTCTATACAAAAAGAGAGGACATTCAAACTAAAATCACACTTAGACATAAAAATAGGCTTAACATACCCACTTCACGATTGAAAATGCACTCTTCTAGTGCATTTGTTATGTCTATTAAAATATATAATAAGTTACCAGAATTCATCAAAAATGCAGACAGTAATAATATGTTTATCAATAAACTAAAACAATTTCTAATAGACAAATCCTACTATACTATAGATGAATACTATAACGATAAATATAAACTACAATAAAAACTATTAATTATATACTGTTTCACTGTAAAAATGTATCTACTTACAATAGTGAATAACATATAAATTAAATTTACACAAAATTAATTTGAATAAATACATAATTTAAAACTGATGACGATACAAATACTTGACATTTAATTTATTATACAAAGACATTACATACATAAATTAATTTAAATAATAACATAATTTCATAATAATGATGACAAATGAAATAACTGATATAATTTAATAATAATGATGACAGAAACAAATTGAAATATCTGACATCATTTATCAAGACTACACACAGACATAATTATAATATTTATACAAAATTAAGTTAAATAAATACATAATTTAATAATGGTGACGATAAAAATAAATAAAAATAACTCAATATTAATAAAATTTAAAATAACGATGACAAAAATAAATTAAAGTATGGAACATAATTCACCACACAATAATATACATATAAATCTATTAACATTTAACCATCTAATTACCTGTAATAATAATTAATGAATTCCATGAATTGTTACTTAGTCTTCGTCCTCTCTCCTAACTTTGCTGTGCCCGACAGGGTCCATATTGATCTTGACAATATTTATACCACCTATATGTACATAATATGGAATGCAATAAAATATTGAGTATTGAGTATTGAGGAACTGGCTCGATTTGAAAAATTCTTTCAGTGTTAGATAGCCCATTTATCGAGGAAGGCTATAGGCTATATATCATCACGCTAAAACCAATAGGACCGTAGCAGTAATGACAATTGTGACGCAGACGAAGTTGCGCGGGTCAACTAGTACCATTATAATTTGGGATTGGTAAATACTACTGGTGGTACATCGGATAAGAATGCTTTGCCACTAAAAACTTCTTGAGTATCAACTGTATAACTTTTAGCGTACATCAAGATTGAAAAAGTGTGTACCTGTTACCAAAATAATAGCCAGCTTACTTTAAATATTAAATTTACACAACTCATTTGTACCACTCCTGCCTTTGGTGACTGAACATTGATATAATAGACATAGCTATATACTATAATAAATGAAGACTATAAAGCCACTTAAAAATGTTACAAATCGACTTGATGTTTTTGTGCACTTCAAGTTTGTATTCGTTTAATTTCAAATGAACTTCATAATTCACAAGGATTTCGTTCAGTTTCAAAATTGCTAATAACACATTTAGAGGTTAACTTTTACAAAAGTGAGGTTAGTGTTAATATCGATCCATACATGCGTTGTTTGACAACAATATCTTTAGAACAACTTTAAAAGAGTACTGCCTAACACAATAAACTTTAGTTAAATCCTTTATTACAGGTTAGATAGAGGAGTTGTTTGACGTTATCAGTATCTCGTGTTACTAAACTCTCGACAAACTCTATTTTATAACTTATGCCTGTAATAATAGTCTATGTAACACCTTAAGGTGAATAAAACACTTGATTGCAGTAACTATACATTAATAAGTGTTAACAGGTGTCAGCGAACACTTTTATAGAGACTTGGGTGTCACAGGCATTTTAAAGCTATAACGTCTTAAGTATACTTGTTACTACTAGCACCTTTATAACTATCAAAACTGTATTGCAAATTTTTTTTTATGTGTGATTTATATGTATTAAAATGGGTGTAAATGACCTGAAAAAACAAATATATTATTATTACATCGTCCATTAAACGTTTAGTGCCGCGATTGGGGCTAAAACTTATTTTGTTAACTCCTCTATATCGTCTTTAGTTATAAGTAAGATAATAATAACTCTGTTATATTACTTAAAATCATAACAAAGCCTGTAACTCACACCAAAATGTTAGTTGGGTAGGTACTATTAAACCTGATTCCATCTACTTCCAGGACCGATGCTGGGCATTCGCCACCTGCAGGTAATCATGCTGTTCTTCGCCATGGTTATCTGCTACACCATGCGCGTCAACATCAGCATGGCTATCGTCGCCATGACAGACAAGGATACTGAAGGCGTGAGAAATTTTATCACTTTAATTAGAATTCTGTCAAATAATAACGAGAAGTATAAATGTTACAAAAACGCCATTGATCAATTGGCACCCGCGATCACTCATTAAAGTGTGTCAAGTAGTAATGAGCTTAATTGTAAAGGTGTCTACGGACTTGCTTTATAATAAAGATCTTTTATTTTTGTATAAAAATACCATCCAGTCGTGAGTCGGGTACATGACTTTTCTAACCTAGCGTGGAAATAAATATACAAACATTTTGTATGTTCATATATATCTTGCATACAATATTTAAAAAAATAAAACATAATTTCTAAATATATATATATATCACAAATATTATTAATATTACAACCAACTGAAACAAAACTTTTTTTTTCATTTTACAATTTTTTACTATTACGTAAACTTATGTAAAGTTATTACACATTAAATCCGGTAGGTATTAGGTTTTAAAGGCCGTAACGCGTAGTGATATTGATGGCTATATTGATGATCGCGATAACAGTACGATTGCCTCAGATTGTAATATCAGTCTGACTCACTTGAAATGATAAAAAATGTCTCGCATTTCTCTTCTAAACTGAATTTAAAAGAAGTGCGAGTTCGACTCACACGAAGGGTTCCGTACCATAAACCGGAAAAAAAACATGTTTCTTGTATGGAAGCCCCCTTTAATTTTTAATCTTTATTATTTGTTGTTATAACGGCAATAGAAATACACACTGTAAATTGCAACTGTCTGCATATTATGGTTCTTGAAAAATAGCCGGCTGACAGACAGGTGGACGGACAAATGGACAGCAGAGGCTTAAAAAGGAGGGGTTCTCAATTCAGTTGTATTTAAGTTACCTCATATCACCGTCAGTCCATCTTATTTGAAAGGATAAGTACCTACGCACTTCCAGGAGTACCGTGTTTCCCATTTACTGGATCTGG
Source organism: Lacanobia oleracea (assembly GCA_950371165.1). NCBI lineage: Eukaryota > Metazoa > Arthropoda > Insecta > Lepidoptera > Noctuidae > Lacanobia > Lacanobia oleracea. The sequence continues at coordinate 1,349,875 of OX493398.1, forward strand.
AAGGTCAGATCGGTCTATGTAAATAATAAAATCCCAGCTGTAAAATAAAAATAAGGCAAGTCCAATAAAGTAGAAATAAGGCGAGGCAAATCCATTGATTGCTCTCATCATCATCATCATCATCAACTTAACACATCTTAACATTAAACATTTGGAAACAGTCACTAGACACACTTCCATATTATTTTTAACTGAAAAATATGTTAATTTATGAAAACGTAAGAACATATCTAACTGGGACAGATATTGTTATAAACATCGGCCAAGAGCGAGTTGGACTCGCATACGAAGGGTTCTGTACTACAAACCGAAAATAACACGTTTTATGTATGGCGGACCATTAATTTTTAACTTATGTTCATGGCTTTGGTTGGTTACCCTTCGGGTACGGACCCGAAGGGTAACCAACGGAACCCTATTACTAAGACTCCGCTGTGTGTCCGTCCGTCCGTCCGTGTGGCAGCGGGCTGTATATCAAGATCCATAAAAGGTAGACAGTTGAAATAATAAAAATTACGATTGTACGCAACCCTTCGTCTGTGCTCCGGCTCGTATTTGGCCGTTTTTTATTATAGCGGCAAAAATACACCCCTTGTGAAAATTTTAACTATCTACCTGTTACGGTTCTTGAGTTACAACTCGCTGACAGACAGATAGCGCAAGTTTAACAATCGAGTTCCGTTGGTTACTCTTTGCGGATGGAACCCAAAAAACGGAAAAGAAAGTCCTTCTCCTAAATATTGTTTCACTTGTCGATTGTGTTATGTAAAATGAACATAAAACATGCCTACATTATGCAAACGGAATTTGCATATAAAAACATACAACGCAATAAAATGTAGGTAGGTATTAAAAAAAGTAACAGAAGAGTTGCTGCATCACAATGATACCAAATATTATGGATAAGTAAGAGATAATAGAATATGATTCAAACAGTCAGTGGCAGATAAAAATATCAAGTGGTAGATTGGATTAGATTAACAACTGACATTGATCTGAAAAATATTAAGATTCAAGTGTTTGTTATGAATGACTTACTGTAGAACAGATAGAGTGGTACGTGCGGTGGAAAAGTTTCTGATAACAATGATGAAACTCATATTGTCCGCAGGTTGATGGATTACACTATGAATGTAATAATATTATTATAACGTATGAGCAGTTGTATGCTATAACTAGGTATGACAAACCACCGTCCAAGTGTGTGTTGAACTACGCATAGTTGCTTTCATAACCTTTAAAAAACTTTTTACAAAAAAATAAAACCGACTTCCAAAAACAAAACACTAGAAAGTGTAAAATAGGTAACTTTAATTTCGGAAGTCGTTGTTATTGGTATTTTTTGTTTTTTGACACCGACTTCCGATTTTAAGTTATTTTATACGTTATAGTGTTTTGTTTTTGGAAGTCGGTTTTATTTTTTTGTAAAAAAGTTTTTTATTAACCACACACACCCAACCACAAATACAGCGGCGTGTTGTTATATGTATTATGAACTGGTGTAAACAATCAACAGACATGCGATTTCAGAAATCCCGATCAATTTGCTATCATCGACTGAAAAGTTCCGTTACCTACCTCCAAAGTTATTCATTAGATCTTCACCAAATTAAAATGGGACCAGCCCGAGAAAATACTCTTTCAAACAAAAAATAAAATAAGTACGGGACCAAACTACAAAAGTTTGGTCCCGTAAAAATTTGATTCAGTTTGGTTCAGTATTTTATGAGCATTTTTGCTTATTTAATTTTTTGCATACATGAAGACGTCGTCCTATTATCACCACTTAAAAGTGAAAATTAAAAAAATATTACCTATACAAAAAAATATAAACGACTTCCGAAAAAACACTGCAAAGTATAAAATAATCTTAATTTCGGAAGTCGGTGTTTAAAAAACGAAGATACAAAACCAAAAACATCGACATCCGCCTATAGGACCGCGCATAGGACGCCGTCTTCATGTATAAAATATCTGCCGAATTGAGAACCTCCTCCTTTTATGAAGTCGGTTAAAAATAACCTTAATTTCGGAAGTTGGTCTTAAAAAACGAAGATACAAAACCAAAAACACACAGAAGTCGATGAAAAAGAAAAGCTTATGACATATCCTTTCAAATTTGCAATGCAAGAACTGGTCCCAAGGCTATATCTATGTTTTTTTTAATGTAAAACTACATGCTTAAATGATGCATCGTTTCTCTGTTTCAGTCATTCGAATGGTCCATGCAGATTCAATCTGTCATCCTTTCGTCTTTCTTCTGGGGGTACATAGTGCTGCAGATCCCCAGCGGGGAGATGGCTGCCAAGTTCGGGGGCAAGATCCTCATCACGATCTGTGTGGCAATCAACTCAGCCGTGTCTCTTGTGATACCTATTGCAGCTTATTACGTGAGTGTGAATGATTTTATATATGTAGTGGGTGTACTCGGAGAGGGGGTGGTAGGGGCGCGGTTCATTTGTTTGCCAGTCACGCATTCAATTTATGTAGTGCTGGTTGGCGACAAGATATGTTTATGGAAAAATGTTCTTTACCTGTCTAATGTATCTAGTCGTGTTTGGGCGAATTGACGTGAGATGAACTCCAGCTAAAATATTTTTACTTACCTATTATGGAATCTGCACACTATTTAGATTTAGCTGTTAAGGTGGATGCTCCAGGGTAGCCCGCGAAATTCAAATATTTTTATGTTTTTTGCAATTTGCCGGTCAGTGTGAAGCTGTATGTGGACCAAATGCGATCTGCGACCGTAACGCGTATTTATCTAAAGAATTATAACCATTTTAATCATCAATATAGCCCTCTAAGTTCATGTAGTTCGAAAGAATGATTATTTCTGAAATATTCGTTCTTTATATACGCGTTACGGTCGCAGATCGCATTTGGTCCACATACAGCTTCACACTGACCGGCAAATTGCAAAAAACATAAAAATATTTGAATTTCGCGGGCTACCCTGGAGCATTCACCTTAAATAAAAAAAATGTTTCTCATTTATTGTAATATCTCATTATTTCACTAATTTTTTTACACTTGGCCATAACTTTTTTCCCACAGCGTTTCGAGATTTTCCTCAGTAAAAGTTGTAGAGATTAAAAAACCTTTCGAACGTCATATCGTTTAGTGTCAATGGGCTGAATTGCCATTTCTCTTTTTAAGTTCTCTTTGTTTAACAATATGCTACACTACTTGATATTCTTATCAAATCAAATCTTATGCACTTTTATTACATTACTTTTAACTAAATTTATTATTAGTAGCATTGAATGGTGAACCTACATCGCAGCGTTATTCAAGTCAGGTTTATTAGTCCGTATTTTTATCTTAGAAATCTGAACAAACCTTTATTAAAACAAAATAAGAAAACTTAGTCGAAAAATTCGTCCGCATCGCTGTCCAATGGAATTGAACCCAAAAGACTGGCGTCATTACCACGTTGTATGGCAATGCTTATCCACTGTCCGAGGTAAAAGCCAGCCCTTCACGATCTTTAAATAAGGCATGAGCACTGGGACCCCACGGCCCAAGAGTTTCTTCTTAAAAATTAAGGAAGTTTCGTTGAAAAACATTTACTTATTTATTTGGTGTACATAATGGTTCATTTAAGTGTGCTTCTTCAGTTACAGGAGGCAACAGCATGCACTTATAACTAGGCTCACATAACAAAATAAAAATTAAATTATCACAAAATTAAATTAAAAATAGGAGATCATAACATTAAATTAAAGTAGATTCACATTATTCCAATACATTAAATTAAAATCATTCAAGTAAATTGGACAAAATATTAAAAATTAAATTAAATGTTTGCGATTTCATAAAATTACATTGTTGAAGTTATGTCAAGTTTAAAATTCTAAATTCAAATAAGACTGAGAAGGTTATAAAGTCAAGTACCTATAAAAATAACATTAATATGTTAAACACGTCATTCATTGTTTTGCATCACCATATTTACTAACTATAAATGGAGTAAATCATTGATGTAATCTAAAAATAAGAAAGAACCTAAAATTGAGCCCATGAGTTTGCTTTTAAGCCCGACGAATTGATACCTTTTTTTTTAATTCATTGCCAAAGCTGAACTAGGTTTGCTCTGCCCGTAATGCTCTAGTTTCAGCAATATTTTTTTGTGATTTACGCAATGAAACACCTGAGACAGATCAATGTTACCCTATTGCATTATGAACCTATTTCTACGCTTTTAAAATGTATTTTTTTTCAGGGAGGCTGGCAGGTTTTGTGCGCCTGTCGTGTCCTACAAGGCCTGTCTCAAGGCTGTTTATTCCCAGCGACACATTGTCTGATAAGCAAATGGGTTCCGGTGCAGGAGAAGAGTCGTCTTGGGACCTTGATATATGGAGGTACGTTTTAAGGCAGAAATGAGTATGTTTTGTAATCATCATCTGGCCTGGCCTTTTCCCAACTATATTGGGTTCGGCTCTCCAGTCAAACCAGATTCAGCTGAATACCAGTATTTTACGTAGAGTGGCTGCCTACCAGACCTCCACAACCCATTAACTGGGTAATACGGCAGTTCTTGGCAAGACTGGTGTCAGATTTTACTGGCTTCTGACAGTCCGTAACGACTGCCAAAGATCTACAAATGACAAATGGGACCAACAGCTTAACTTGCTTTCTGAGGCACGGAGGAGACATGGTATGTTAAGATGGTCACCCATCCACAGACCAACCTTGGCAAGCGTTCCTTAACCTTAAAGATCGATCTGTGCAGCTAGTAATCTTTAACCACAAGCTCCTCAGCATTTTTTATAATATAAACAACTTTAACCAGTCTCTCTGTCATTTATCACAGTTATATTATTTTGAATACCTGTAATAAATATCAGTTTACATATTTACATAATTATTTCAATCGTTTCTTATATTTTCTAGGTCCTACACTTGGAACAGCACTACAAATGATGCTATCGGGCTTCATAGCTGATTCCTGGGGCTGGCCGGCCATCTTCTACGTAAACGGAGCCCTTGGTGCCATTTGGGTGATGATCTATGTGTTCTTGGGGTCTGACTCTCCACAGAAATCAAAGATGATCGGAGATGAAGAGAAACTGTATGTACAGACGTCGCTCGGACAGATCGGAGAGCAGAAGGTTAGCTGTTTGTTTTAATGAAAACACAAAATAATACTGCGACTTACTTAGAATTACTACTTAGAATACGTTATGTAGCCTGGGCTCAACAAGCAAGTTAACTTTGCTCTCTGCTTCTTATCGTGTGGACAGTAAGCTCTAACGACCCCATACGCCCTAGTGTCAGTGTTTCTAAACCACCTTAACTTAATTTTAGCTTTATCTGGAAATTCTAATCGTTTCATTACAGATTTAATTCTTTATAATTAATCAGAATCGTTGCATTCATTTGAAATTATAGAATTTGCCAGTTTGTTTCAAATACCACGAGGAGTAAACGATCCAAAGCTAACAAGGTTCTGGTTCTGGTTCTTCTGACGATGGTTGATTAGGTAATAATTAATAAGTGGAATTAAAAGCGTGCCCAATGAAGATGTACCCTTTCTGGCCTAGTAATAGCTTGTATAACTACCTTGGTAAATTTTTGCTTTACAATGTCTCATGCACTTTTATTTGTTTAAATTCAGAGACTGCCAACTCCATGGAAGAAGTTATTCACGAGTCTGTCTTTCATTTCACTGATCGTGCTTCACAGCGGTCACAACTGGGGTTACTGGACTCTCATGACTGAGATGCCTTCGTATATGAAGCAAGTTCTTGGAGTTGATATTAAAGCAGTGAGTTAAAAATAATTTTAATTTTGGTGTGAGTTCAAAAGTTTCCAGTATTTTGCCATTACCAACGAAAGAACTCGATCAGCACTTAGATTTGATGGTTGTTATTGTTGTTATTTGAATGTTTTCAGAATGGCCTCATGTCAGCTCTTCCTTACTTGGCAATGTACTTGCTTAGCTTTCCCTTCGGATTTTTCTCCGATTACTTTTTAAAGAAGAAGTGGCTCAGCATTAATTGGTGCAGAAAACTTTCCAGTTGTATTGGTGAGTTCTTCAATTAAACCATCCTCTATACTATAATATATAAAGCTGAAGAGTTGTTTGTTTACTTGAACGCGCTAATCTCAGGAACTTCTAGTCCGATTTAAAAAATTCTTTCAGTTTTAGATAGCCCGTTTATTGAGAAAGGCTATGGGCTATATATCATCACGCTAAAACCAAAAGTAGCGGAGCAGTAATGAAAATTGTGACGCAGACGAAGTTGCGCGTGTCATTAATATTCCTTTTATTATTCTTCTAATTTTTGTGAGAAATAACTCGCCAATTTGTTTTGCCGTGCTTTGTTTTTTTTTTTTGTGGTAGCCCGGCTTGCAGTGTGGGCTACCCAACACACTTTTCCACGAGGCAGTGAAATACTCCTTATTCCGTACCTAAAAATGATGGGTTAGAAGCGAAAGTGTGTTGAAAACACATTTCACAAAGAGCGTACAGGAGCCTAGGTTTCATACTTCGTCGTTCTCAAGAGTTCAAGGGCATTAAAGCTATTACCACCTTGTACAATGCTCTGATACGAAGACAGTTGGAGTGTAATGCAATCATTTGGGCACCACATGAAACTAAATACAATCTCATGTTGGAACGGCAAGTCCGGTTTAGTAGTTGACAACCCTCTAGGGTTGAAAACTGCGAGTGGCCATCGACAAAAAAAAAAAAAAAAAAAAAAAAAAAGCGCCTTACGTATACTCAATGAAGTCGCCGAAAGGATTGCATTTTTTACTATTCATTGAATGATTTCGTACCATTTATGTTGCAATTTGTAAAGTAGTTAAATACCACCCTATCGCTTTGGAATAACCTGTAATGGTGTGTGAAGTGTTGTGATAAATAAATAAATAAATTAACCTAGGGTTAATAGTAATTCCGAATTATTTCAATACGTGACTTAAGCGTTGTGTATTTTTAGGTGACCATTTGTATTAAAAAGACCCAAAATAGTATGAGTTGCAATTGAATTTAAACTTTTCAATTTTCGATATAGAGTGTGTCCAAAAATGTGTGTGTAACGCCAATTACCTCGAATTCTAAATTCATGAATTGGATTTACTTCCTATACCCAGCAGCTATGATGCTTGGTACCAACGGAGGAAAACAACAATTATAATTTTTATGTCATACCTTTTTTAGGTGAATATGGTCCAGGTTTAGCTCTGATAGGATTGTGCTACGTCCCTCCTGGCAACATCGTGATGGCTGTGGCTCTTCTTACCTTAGTAGTCGGTCTCAATGCTGGACACATGACTGGATTTATGGTAAATACTATAGTGCTTAATTTTTTGCATTCTATTCTATTTTTGTTTAGTTGTTATTATTGATAAAAATCATAGCTTGTGAACCTTATAATTACGTACTGGAGCAATAATAGAAGTCAATTTTCGTTAAAATAAAAATCTATAGACAGCAACGCGGCTGTCGCTCTGCTTTGTTAACATGAATTAAAACAAAAGACGCACATCAAGGTACCTTACAATCATATGCCTACAATGATAATAAAAAATATTCCTTTAATGCCTCGAACGAAACTTGAACTAATATACTTTTCTTCTTTCAGCTGGTGCACATTGACATGGCTCCAAACTTCGCAGGCACTATGATGGGTATCACCAACTTCTTCGCTAACATCATTGCTATCATCGCTCCTTTACTTGCTGGACTTATACTCCAGGATGAGGTAGGATAAGACGATGTCATTCTATCTGTATACTATTAAAATTGTTCTCGTTGTGGAGGTCATAATGAGAACAAATTTAGTAGCATAGAGTACATGGCCATTATCTTAGACAAAGTAACAGTTAACCTCGTGAGATAACCTGAACACATGTCTTCCAGAATCTTGCAATTTCATGGGCACGCGTGACAGTTTCCCTATATTTATGGTAGGCCAGTAAATGTGCAATAATGGTCATTGACCCACATACATTTATTGAGTATCAAAATATATAAATACATAAATTTCCTGAATTGACGTCTATCGTGGTTCGTTTACGTTCTCTAGTAATGAAAAACGGATCTTAATTTATTGATCGGGTATCTACGAAGGAATATTTGGGATAGGTTAGGCAATGTTCTTTATTGAAAGATTATCTGGCATCTATCATACCTAAAAATTATGTTCTAGACCGACCCGACTCAATGGCATCAAGTATTCTACGTGTCTTCCGCCGTCTACATCGTCAGCAACACGTTCTTCGTAATTTTCGGCACCAGTAACAGACAATCCTGGAATGAAGCCGATACCAAAGAAACCACTGCAGGTGAGAAATTAATTACATTACAAAAAAATACTAAATTAACATGCTCTTCCTCAAATTGCTTCTTTCCGTTAAGGAGCCCCTTGTTGTTCTCCTCATCGCTGTCACTGTGGTGAAGTTGTCAACAGCCTTCACCGCCTTTCTTGTAGCCGCAGTGCAGGCCGTTTTGAACGACACGCTAATTTAAACGACATTATCTGAGAAGCTCTCGTCATCGTCGGCGTTCCAGCCGTTTTAGAACCCAATGGCTTAGCATGTGAAGATGGCTAAAGACCGGACGGCATGTTTTTGTTTCCATGGAAGATGGGAGGTCTTTAGTGTGGGACGCTACCTGTGTCAATATTCTTGTGCCATCTCATCTTCCCAGTTCATCGTGTTGTATAGGCGCTGCCACTTCGGGTGCGGAAAACTTCAAGCGGCGTAAATATAGTAACCTTATTGCTAACTATATTTTCGAGCCGTTTAGGGTTGAAACCCTTGGGCCGTGGGGCCCTTGTGCTCACAGCCTCTTCAAAGAAATTTCGAAACGGCTGGTTGACACTTCCCGTGACCCAAGAGCTAGCTTTTACTTTGGGCAGAGATTAAGCATTGTCATTCAACGTGGCAATGCCGTCAGCGTCAGTCTCTTGGGCCAGCCAGCGTTGAAGACGAATTTTTGATGCTATATTTTAGTTTGTTGTTAGTTTAGTGTAACTATTTGTTAATTAGTTATTACATTAATTCACATTGCTCAATAAACTTGAAATATATTAATACAGTACCTATTTTCTTAATATCTCTCGACAAACTCCGTCAGTTGTCGGATTTCTATCAGTTGCCCCTTGCGTACGCCCAAATGGCGTAATATCGCCTGAAAGATATTGCGGAATGCGATAAGGTATAGATTGGTTTACTTGTGTAGTTCTTTATTCTCGGAGTGATTAAATTAGCATCGAAAATACGATTATTGACAAGAAAATCATGTATTTAACTGTGGCCAAAGCTTAATTATTAAACAAAAACTTAAGCTTCGGTCATTATTTGTCAATCGTTGTTATTCTTTAGAAAACAAGATCAAAGTGAGAGTGAACAGGCTTCTTCTGGGTAAGCTCGCTCCATCGTAGACTTCGTCTCTGTCATCTCTGACATAGACTAGAGACAAGAGCAAACCCATCACAAATAAAAAAAAACATCATTATTCACCGATTGATTCGTCTTTTATAATAAATTCAATAACATTTCATATTTCTGTTATAGGAGAAGAGAAGAAGGCTGAGAAATTAGTATAAGAAACAAATAAAATAACTACCTACTGTTATGAATATTATAATTATGTAAATTTTGTAAATACTCGTAAATAAAATGTATTACCAAATTGATGTTTACGTCATGACAACCCTTATTTTGCTACAAGATGAAGTGGTCACAGCATAACAGCTTGTGGATGAAAACCGGTCAAGTGCGAGCTGGAATCTCACACGAAGGTAAGGCCCAGTTCCATAAACCGAAAAAAAAAAACACATGTTTGTACGAGAGCCCCTTAATTTTTATTTAAATTATTTTTGTTTTTATAGCAGCAATAGAAATAGACACTGTGAAAACCACACTCACACTTTGTGTGGTTCTTGAGATACAGCCCGCTGGACGGACGGACAGCAGAGGCTTATTTATTGGATTCCGTTCCGGATACGAAACCCTAAAAAACACATCATTCATCATCATCATCATCTGCCTAGCCTTTTCCCAACTATATTGGGGTCGGCTTCCAGTCAAACCGGATTCAGCTGAATACCAGTGTTTTACGTAGAGCGGCTGCCTACCAGACCTCCACAACCCAATAACTGGGTAACACGGTACTTCTTGGCAAGACTGGAGTCAGATTTATTGGCTTCTGACAATCCGTAACGACTGCCAAAGATCTACAAATAACAGCCGGGACCAACGGCTTAACGTGCTTTCCGAGGCACGAAGGAAATTCGGTATGTTAAAATGGTCACCCATCCACAGACCAACCTTGGCAAGCATTGCTTAACCTTAAAGATAACCTACTTGTGCGGCTGTTATTATTTAGCTACGAGTTCCTCTAAAAAACACATAATTATTGCAAAAAAAAATAGGAATAAGAACTAAAACCTACTTGAATATTCCTCTATAGTTTTAAGAATAAGTAACTTAATGACATGCATACATCCGTCACTGAGCGTCATGTTAACCGAGACAGTTCCTGGTTTATTATAACATGGTTTTTGATTTTATTAGGACTTTCCATAAAATACACAGTTTTATTCTACTTTTTGAGCAGGGGTGAATGCAAATTTATGTGTCTCTTGATGTGTCAAGGCCGATCATGATAATTTAAAATGATGACCGGACTAAAAAATATAGATTTTTATGTGCAGAATCAGAACGTCCATGGATGGAAAACTTTATCGGATTGTTATTAGTTGCAGTATCTCAGATGTGTCGTAGTAAGTATAAACATGAACATAGTGCTCTGTTTATATACCAAATCCAAGTTTCTTAAGTTAAAATGTACTGCGATGTTTTGAGTTACTGCAGAGAAGCTTTATTATATAGGTAGTTAAACAATACCTCACCGAAGGATCGCCAAACTGTGGCAGTGGGCAGGGTACATTGCTTGCAGAACAGATGATTGAAGGGAAAAATTCTGGAGTGGCGACCGCGTACCGGAAGATGCAGCGTTGGCTAGGCCTCTCACAAGGTGGACCGATGTCCTGGTTACGGTCGCTGCTAGCCGATGGTTATGGCGACATTCGGGGGAGGCTTATGTCAAGCAGTGGACGTCGTCCGGCTGATGGTGATGATGACATAATACGTCTAACTACCGGGGTTTAATTTATTATGACGTACAAAAACTAACATGGTTTAAATGTGAAAAAAGAACAAACCATCCAAGACATTTGGCACTATCTCTTTTTCAAAACGGTAGTATCAAGGCGCTTACATTGTCATATAGCAAGCTCACTGTCCTAAGTTTTCTCGTTACTGGGCAGAAGAGATTGAAAGGTTTTAATAGGATTATTCATCCATATTTTTAGATAAAATCTTTGGGATCCGACACCTGCAAGGGTTAATGTTGTTCTTAGCAATGGTGCTCAGCATCGCCATGAGAGTCAACATCAGCGTGGCCATAGTTGCCATGACAGACAAGCGCAGATCAGATGTAAGTGTGGTTCAAGTAACTTTTTTCCTTCTTCATCAAAATATCAACCAGCCTCCAGCAATGGGCAGCTGAATACCATCTAGTTTATGTTCAAAGACATTTAATTCTCATTAAGGACAATTTAAGTTCTTCAACCCAGCAACTATGTAATATATGAAACCCATTGATAAAATATAGAACGCTCCGATAAAATCAATATCTTGGAGTCACTGTAGATAATTGTCTCACTTGGAAAAAGCAGGGTGACTCAGTGGTGGTCCGTGTAAGAAGACTTGTATACGTTTTTAAAAAGCTCAGAGCGATTGCCAACTTCCCATGCCTTATATCCATCTACCTAGCACTCGTCCAATCAGTCCTTGGCTACTGCGTTACAGTTTGGGGGGGTACACATAAGACTACCATTCTGCGTTTGGAAAGAGCTCAAAGAGCAGTGCTAAAGGTGTTGGCCAAGAAACCTGCCAGATACCCTACATCGGATCTATTTCAACTCTGTAACGTCCTCACTGTTAGACAGTTATTTATACTTCAAACTGTTATAAAGAAGCATGAACTTACGAAGTACGATCCAAAACCCCTTCCTAAGAAGCGACGTCCCGATATTATTTGCAAGACACCTGTTTCCAAATTGGCTTTAGTACGACGACACTTCAACTACTGTAGCCCTAAGCTCTACAATAACATAAACCAAATGATGCAAATTTATCCCCTAACAAAAACATTACTTAGGAAAAAAAAATCTGAATTGCTGAAAACCCTCTCTTACGAAGAAACAGAGAAACTTGTGGTAACGTAACATTTAATATCCTGTAACATCTGCATAACTGACATTCACACAATCATACACACACACATACTCTCTTTCTCACACACACACATATACACACATTTCACCGCACTCACTCAACACCTGCATGCATACTCTACAACACTCACATTGACACACACACACACTCTTACACACGCATTTAAGTAGTACCTTTTATTTTATTTTTAATTTCTAATTTTATATTTGCTCTCACTGTAGTTAGTAGTCTGGAACAACAATGTACTTTTTTTTTTTTGCCTTGGGCGTTGATAGCTGCGCCACAGTTTTTACTTTTGTAGCTATCTTCGTTTCCTATTTGTAAACCTGTATCCAAAAACTTGTTCCTAATAAACGTTTATTATTATTATAATTGGTTAGCAGAATAGTGAGCATTATCTTAACGACTGCCAAAGGACTACTAATGTCAGCCGGAACTTGCTTCATAACGTAATTACCTACACACATCACAAAAAGTTTGCGATCACTATCATAAGCTGTTATTTTTTTTTTTAATTAACTTTATCAAGAAAATTTTCTTGGCTATGTGTTTTCTTTAAATAGAATAATCCTGTCTGAAATCAAACTATTTTTTATTAACAAAAATTTAGTAAATAATAATCAGAACGTAATTGTAACAGGAAACTGATAGAAAGAAAAACACTGTTTAACCATACTTAAAACACAATTCATTAATAAAAGGTTTAAATTCAATAATAATATAATGTAACTCCTCCACTGGCTCGAACATATTCGGAGATCCTCCTGGGCATGCTGAGGATCAAGTTACCCAGCATTTCATGGGGTAACCTGTCGCATTCTTGAATAACGGCTTTTCTGAGCTCTGGATCTGTCTGGGGACTTGGCTGACGGTTCCAAATAGTTTGCTTAAGAGCATCCCATGCGTGCTCTTTTGTGTTTAAGTCAGGCGAGCCGGCAGACCAGTCTAACCTTGTGATGTCGTATTCTTAGAGAGCAGCATTGACTTTTTGAACTCGATCTTCGGGCGCATTATCATCGACCAGTAAAAATTGGTACCCATGGTTTATTCGGAGTGGTCTGACAATTCTATCAATAGCAAGTGCTTCATATATGTCTGCTGTCATGAAGCCTCGATACGGGATCAAAGGCGTTCTAGCTCCAATCATAATACTACCCCAAAAGGACACCAATTTCCCGCCTTGCTGAACTGTTCATGTGGCAGTTCTTTGCTTTTCTCCTGTCTTCTCCAGACATGGACACATCGTTTATCTGGATAAGTACTGATTTGCGATTCGTCAACGAAGAGAAAGTTTTGCCGAATGTTTTCTTTTTCATTTTGCCGAAGCCTATCCCACTGCAATCTCCGTCGTTGACGTTGCCGGGAATTCAGAGGCGCTCACTAAGACCTCTGTGTTCACAAGTAACCTGGTGCAATCAATTCCGAATGGTCTGAGTGCTAACTTCAAGCCCAGAGGCGTCCGAACTTTTGCTTTTATTTTAGTAGCGTTGATTGTTGGGTCACGGGCTGCCAGTTAATCTAATATAGCGCTTTTGGGTAGCAGTCAAAACAATAGGGTGCTCTTTAGCGAGGTATTTGGAACCGTCACCCACGTCCCCAGACAGAGCCACAGCTCAGGGAAGCCGCTATTCAAGAATGGGACAGGTTACCCCAAGAAATGCTGGATTACTTGATCGTTAGTATGCCCAAAAGGATCTCCGCATATGTTCGAACCAGGGGAGGAGTTATATCATATTGAATATAAACCTTTTATTAATATATTGTTGTATAAGTTTGGTTAAACAGTCTTTTTCTTTCTATCAAATTCCTGTTACAATTACATTCTGCTTATTTACTAAATTTTTGTTAATAAAAAATAGTTTAATTTCAAACAGGGTTTTCTTTTTAAAGAAAACACCAACAAAGAAATTTTCTTGATAAAGTTAATTTAAAAAAAATATAACAGGTTATGATAGTGATCGCAAACTATTTATGATGTGTGTATGCACTTTTTAGATTCGAAGAGATCTCAGCAAGTATTGCTTCCTTGAAAGTCGAGCAACTTAGCCATGAGACCTTCGTCGTTAGTTGTAATTGTTTCGTTTCTCACCTATTTATTTCCCTACAGACATTTGACTGGAACATGCAGACTCAAAGTGTGGTCTTTTCCTCCTTTTTCTGGGGCTACATAGTGCTGCAGATTCCCAGTGGAATACTGGCTGCCAAGTATGGTGGCATGATTCTCATCACAATAGCCATCGCTGTCAACTCAGCAATGTCGCTATTAACTCCTTATGGAGCACATCATGTAAGTAAAAAGTGGTCCTTATCGTATGGATTTTCCAGTTCTAAATGGCTGATCTTTGCTTAATGATTAGAACGTGGAACACACTGACTTTTAATTGGGACATGGAGGCAATTAAATAAAAATAGTACTTCACGAGCTTTCCATTGTTCTCTTAGTCCGGTCAAATTAGACCGAAAAATAGGAGTGAAGGTACAATAATTTGCACCCAAGTTGAAATTGGTAGAATACATAAATGGAATACAAAATGTAAAATAAAATATAGATAGGTACTTTATTCCCAAGAGTCACCGTTTCTGAGATAAGGCACGCGGTCGCAGCGCGGCTGTAGTACTGCCGCTTAGCGTTTATTATTTTTTGATTAACAAACAGCCGCACTGCAGCCGCGCTCCTGCCGCGTGGCTCTTTGAGCCAAATTTGAAGGCTCTCTTAGCCATACAATCATAATTTTTACGTTTTCCAGGGAGGCTGGAAAGCTCTCTGCCTTCTTCGTGGTATTCAGGGTCTCTCTCAAGGTTGCCTGTATCCAACAATGCATCATCTTATTGGAAAATGGGTTCCGGTTGAAGAAAAAGGCAGGCTTGGCACTTTGATTTATGGAGGTAACGTTGAAACGAAAATGATTTCTACAGTCATCATCTGCTTAGCCTTTTCCCAACTATATTGGGGTCGGCTTCCAGTCAAACCGGATTCAGCTGAATACCAGTGTTTTACGTAGAGCGGCTGCCTACCTGACCTCCACAACCCATTAACTGGGTAACACGGTACTTCTTGGCAAGACTGGAGTCAGATTTACTGGCTTCTGACAATCCGTAACGACTGCCTAAGATCTACAAATGACGAGGAAACTCGGTATATTAAGATGGTCACCCATCCACAGACCAAACTTGGCAAGCGTTGCTTAACCTTAAAGATCGACCCGTGCGGCTGTTATCATTTAGCCACGAGCGAAAATTATTTCTACAGTAGCGCTTGTAACTCTACTTCCTAATATTAAAAATGCGAAAGTTTGACAGGATGGCTGGATGGATGGATGTTAGTTTGTTACTCTTTCACCTTAGAATGCCTGAAGGGATCTTTGAAAATTGGCATAGAGGTAGATTATAGTCTGGAATAACACATAGGGTGTATATATTCCGGGAGTATGTTCCCTAGGGATCACGCAGATTAAGCCGCTGGCAGCTGATTGCTATAATATAAGAAAAGTTATCAAAGAACATAATAGCTTAATCAATCTTGGCCCACTTCAAGTAGCAAGGCAGGGAGATGATGATTCCAGGGTTACGGAATTGTTCGAAAAAGTTACCGCGACCCTGTAACGCATAGGCCATTTGAAGGAACAGGGGTGGGTTTTGTCAGTAAGAACCTGACACTAACTGGGAGAAGTCATTTGATGATTTCACAGCCAATAAAAATAATCATTTGTAGGCTCAATGCTTGGAACAGCCGTACAGCTGATAGCGTCAGGCTATATAGCGGACTATTGGGGCTGGCCGGCTATTTTCTACGTGAACGGGTGCCTGGCTGCCATCTGGGTGATGTTCTATCTCCTCCTGGGGGCTGACTCCCCACAAAAATCGAGGATTATTAGCTTAGAAGAGAAACTATTCATTCAGACTTCACTGGGTCAGACAGAGGACGAAAAGGTACGCCAAAAAATGTTTACCGTCTGTTTGTGTGTAGCAATTTTGAAGAGTCAAGTCATTTTAATGTATTGCGAAAGTGGATTGTGCGGTCTTGTTGAGGATGTACAACATTTGTTGATGGATTGTGTCCGGAACAGGCACGAGAGGAAGTCATTCTTGAGGGAATTAGACTTAAACAGACTTGACGTGGGATTAATCCAATCTATTCTGTCTCAACCTACTTCAGAAGGTGCCAAAAAGTTATGTAGATTGATAACAGTCCTTCATCATTGACTTTCATCGATATCAGTGTCTAAAACATTGTTTTTTAATGTTGTTTTGATAAGAAGTAAAGGGTACGATGTTTGAAAAACATGGACGAGAAAAGCGCTAAACAGAACCGAGTGGAAAGAATTGGAGGAGGCCTTTGCCAAAGCTGGGCAAACAGACGAAGCTGTCGGTGTCAACGACTCAACAGAGTCTCTAATTTAATATTATTTTGTAAACTTTAATTTTGTCTGAATAAAGGCTTATATTATATTATTAAAGGGTACGATGGGGCTGGCATATCTGTATAGACAAAAGCCCCAAAAAAAAAAAAAAAAATGAGAAAAAAAGAAAAAAAAATTTTTGAAGAGTCAAGTCATTTTAATTTATTGCGAAAGTGGATTGTGCGTTTCATAATATTACATCATCATCATCATCATAACAGCCGAAAGACGTCCACTGCTGGACATAGGCCTCCCCAAAAGGGGGAGGTTTGCCATAATCGCCACGCTTGGCAGGCGGGTTGGCGATCGCAGTGTATGGTGCTGCGTTTTACAGAGAACGCTGCTGCCCATTCTCTGGTGAGTCCCTTAGTCGCCTCTTACGACACCCACGGGAATTGATGGGGTGGTATTATTCTTTTACGGCACCATACGGCACCGACCGACACCATATTACATGACTGCTTCTATTCCTGCCTGTATTCCAGCTTAGATTAGTTTGTCTGATTGTGTTTTAATCATATAAGAATATAAATGCTTTTGTGTGCAGGTATTGAAAACTCCATGGAAGAAGTTAGCCACGAGCATACCTTTCTTGTCTTTGATCGTGGCGCACTGTGGACAGAACTGGGGGTTTTGGACTCTCATGACTGAGATGCCATCTTATATGAAGCAAGTGCTCGATGTTGATATTAAATCAGTGAGTTTCTACTATGCTTCTTCTGCATGATATTTTTGAATCGTCGATCCCACAATCCTTTAAGACCAGGGTTTATAACCAGTGCGTCCTATCCATAATGACTTACGGAGTCGAAACGTTGACACTTACCATAAGCCTTTCTCTGGTGTATGAAATTCGCAACAAAGTCATTCGCCAGAAAACTGAAGTCACCGACATTGTGGGTACAAACAGCTTGCTGAAGTGGGAGTGGGCCGGCTTTGTCTGCAGACGGACAGACGGTCGATGGAGCAGACGTGTGTTAGAGTGGAGACCGCGTAAAGGTAAACGTAGTGTGAGACGCCCTGCGGCAGGATCGATGATTTGAAGAAAGTGGCTGGCAGAGACGGATGTGTACTGCTCAAGACCGGGATTGTTAACGCTCTTTGAGGGAGGCTTACGTTCAGCATTGGACAGCAATTGGTTGATATATATAAATCTTCGCGTATCTTCTTCCATATAAATAACCATTTAATTCATCATCTTTGTGTTCTTTTCTAATCTACTAATGTGTCATTCGAATTCAATTTCGATTTCGGCCGATTGGCAATACCTTATTTAGAGTTAACTGATTTTTATTTTCACAGAATGGTGTTCTTTCGGCTCTTCCTTATTTCGCGATGTATATGTTTAGTTTTCCTTGTGGTTTCATATCGGATTACAGTTTGAAGAAAAATTGGATCAGCCTCAATACCTGCAGAAAAGTTTCTAATTCCATTGGTACGTGATTAAATAATGTACCCATTTGCTCTCCTGTTTCTATTAAAACATGGACTGAAGTAAACTGGTTTTCTAATCAAAACTTGGTTCTTTTGTTGGTTCTTGTCGTTTGGAAAGGACATAGAACTATTGTGGCATAGGCCTCTCGCGGCCATTTCGATTTTTGAAAGTTGCGGTGCGCATCTTACATGCATATATGGGTAGAAAGCCATGATTGTCACGTGGTGGCTTTACCTCAAAATATCTCGGAAAACACCGCCACTTTAGGGCACCATGTTGGTAAAATTTTTTGTTTGTTTAAGTGTTTTTTACTCTTACATACATGTTAGATCGTGCGTTGCAACTGAAAATAAAAACAAAATCACCAGCTCCCATAGATAAAAGTTCGAATCCATTTCAGGTGAATTCGGGCCTGCAATAGCGTTGATAGCATTATGTAATTCACCACCTGGTGATATCACTCGTGCTGTCAGTCTTCTCACTGTGGTAGTTGGGCTCAACGCAGCACATCTAACTGGATTTATGGTAAGAAAATAACTGGTCCGGTATGGACCCGTTTAGTAAGAGACCGGAATAAGTGGAAATCTTTAGAGGAGGCTTTTGTCGATAGACAAGCTGTTGCCCACAAATAACCAGTTGCTGATACTTCACATGCAAGTTAGAATTATGATTAAATCAATTTAGTTTTTAGTAAGTTGGCATTTATTAACTGTGTGAAGAAAAGCCTTTTTAATTTTAATTGATAATAAAGCCAATTGAGAGAGAAAGTGGATTGGCCACAAAATATTTAGCAATAACTCACATTGTGGAAGGTTTTTTGTCAACATTAAAGTCTTAAAAGCTGACAGTGGATGACAATTTAATGTGAAGATCAATAACCCTCAAAACCCTCAATTTCTTCCTTCAGTACCGACTGCTTTTAATCATAGCCAGCGTTTTTTTCCACAGCTGGTCCACATTGACATGGCTCCAAACTTCGCTGGAATAATGATGGGTATTACCAAGTTCTTCGCTAACTTTGTGTCCATCTCTGCACCTTTAATCGCTGGAATCATGTTAGAGGACAATGTAAGATTTAGATACATATAGTACTGATTAGAACTACACATATTAGTAGGTCGAAGATAACCAGGGTATATTGAGCTTTAGTAGCAATAGGTGGGCACATTTCTTGCAGAACGATTGGCCAATATACCTGGAAAGTTCTGGTACCACTGAACCAAAAAGTGCAGCGTTGATAAAACCACCACTAGTTGAACCGATGACCGTGTGAAGATCAGACGAACCCGTGGATACAAGATAGACAAATAAAACAAAAGTATTCGAGAAGTACCAGACTGGTCGTAAAGCAACGCTTGGAGACGACTTATAACCAGCAGTCTCCTCTTGCTTGCAAGGCATAATCAGCCTATAATGTTCCCACTGCTGGGACACAGGCCTCCTCTCGGTGAGAGGGAGTGGTCCGTAATCCACCACGCGGGCCCAGTGCGGGTTGGTAGATGTGATTCTTCGAATTTTTGGTTCTAGGACATGCCGGTTTCCTCACATGTTTTCCTTCACCGTTTTGAGAGCAATGGTGATTAAATAATTTACAAGTAAAGCGCCTGCCTGGGGTTCAAACTTACGACATACATTTCGTTAGTCGCATCCATTACCACTGGGCCACCAGTGCTCCTCTTGCTCTGCTTGCAAGGCAATGAAATGAACCGATTCTTCAAATGCAATTGACGACACGGTTGCGCTGCGTGTTGCGGGTTCGATTCCTACACGGAATTAATATTTGTATGTCCTACAGATAGTTGTTCCGGGTCTGACTGTGTGTGAATGTGAGTTTTATGTTTCACTTTTAGTGAGTGGCAACGTTTGAAAAAATAATTGTCTCCTTCTAATGACTTAACAAAATAATAATTCATTTTAGTTTGAGTTCGACGAATGGCACTTCGTGTTCTACGTGACGTCTGGTGTGTACTTCATTACCAACACGGTGTTCATCATCTTCGGCACGAGTGCGAGACAGCCATGGAACGACCCTGACGATGTTGAAGGTAATTCTGGTAAAGGTACATTTATAGTGTTACTAGCTTTTCAGCATGGGCTTCATCAGAAGGCTTATAGTCACCCAAAGGGCAGTAAAGAGCGCGATTCTCATAGTTAACTTGCGTGTTCGAATCAGGAATGATGATATCTGCAAGAGAACTAAGGTTACCGACATAGCCCGAAGGATCGCGAAACTAAATTGGCAGTTCTCAGGCACATTGCTCGCATGGTTGATGGGGCCGAAAAGTTAGGAAGGTACCCGTGACCCTCACCTCCTGGTGAGGGTCACGCACTAGAGTGGTTGTTGTGGCGACACTTGGGAGAGGCCTATGCAAAGTAATAGACGTCTTTCGACTGATATAATGATGACGACTAGCTCTATCCTCGATTTTGTTCCAACAGCCAATCCTAATATATAAAATTATTCCGTTACTGACTGATTGATTGACTGACAAACACAGCTAAAACTGCTGGTCGTAGAAAGCTTGGCATGTAGGTACCTTGGAGAGTGTAAGGGAACACTAAGAGAGGATTAAGGGAACGGGAAAAACCGGGATATGCGCGCATGAAGTCGCTGGCAAAAGCTAGTCTTGCATGAATTGGGCATATTTTCAGGATAAAAAGTAATGTCGATGGCAATCATTAATAGTATGGCTTTTTATCAGTGAAAGAATTTATGATATCGGATCAGTTCTTTCAGACATTACCTCCTACAAATAAACAAACAATCAGCTGTCAGCGATAAGCCCGCCGTTAAGTTTGCGTAAGACAGTTGCGTGATTATTTTTGATATTCAATCAATATTATTTATAAAATTCTTCCGTTACTGGGTGATTGACAGACAACGCACAGCCAAATCTACTGGTCGTACAAAGCTAAAATTAAGAGAGGATTTTTCGAAATTTCTAAGAGAGCGGGAAGAAACGGGATATGCGCGAACGAAGTAGCGAGCAAAAGCTAGTTAAATACATTTTAGGTATCAGTCCACCTACCAGGGTAGCGGGATTTGTTCGGAAGAGTCACTGCGGCCCTAGAACGCAAAGAGTATTTAGAGAAACACAGATAGGTTTTAGTCAGTGAGAGTCTGATACTCCATTCCGCTCCGCTCAGACTGGGAGAAGTCGTCGGAAGGAGTCATTTTATGACTTCCCATCTTAATAAAAGAGATATCCGTCTTAAAAATTGTACCTCTTAAAAATCTTAGATTAAGGTATATGCGATTCTATGCAGGACTATTTTAAAGATTTATTTGAAGTGTTTTTTATCATTTCAGAAACTGAAAATGTTCCAAGTAAAATAGTATAAGGAAGTAACGTGTATGGTTACATCAGCACCAACCTTTATTGGGGTCGGCATTCATTCTTACCAGATGCAGTCGGACGTAAAACTTTTACAAGAGGCAAGTGCCTTGAAGTCTCGTTGATCTAATTACCAAGATATATAAAAATTCGAATGATGGCCGGGTGTGTTGGACACTATTGAGTTTCGATTGTTAATTCTAAACAAGACTTATTATATCCTAAGACAGTTCGTTTTTTAAATCTGATTTGATGCTCTGACTCGTGGAAACACATCGACCTCCTCAGTGCATCTGAAAGCCTAGTACAGTTGTAATGAGAAGATGTATGGTGCATAATGAAGTGAGTTCATTGCTTTATCATCATCGTACCAGCCGAAAGACTACTGCTAGACAAAGGCCTCCCCCAAGTTTCGCCACAACAACCAGTCTCGTGCATCTCGCATCCATCGGCTATTGCGGGTAGCCGTCACCATATCATCGTCATAGTCATAGTCATCGGTCCCACCTTTTGGGAGGCCTTTCAACGTTACGCAGTCACCACTCCAGAACTTTTCGGTCCCATCGACAATCTGTTTTTAAGGCAATGGGCCCTGCCCACTGCCACTTTAGTTTGGCGATCCTTTGGGCTATGTCGGTAACCTTAATTCGATTTAAGGCCTTCTGATGAGGCCCATTGTGAGCGACCACGATCATTGTTTACCGTACATCTTCTCATTTTACAGTTGTACAAGCTATTATGATAAACTTTTGTAAATTTTGTAAATACATCTTATAAATAAATAACTGACTTATGACCAAAATCAATGACTTTTTTTGGATTAGAGATGGGTTTGCTCTTGAGTCTAGGTCAGAGATGACAGAAACAAGTCTACGATGGAGCGAACTTACCGAGAAGAGCCTGTTCATTCTGACTTCAAAGAGAGAGTTCCACTCTTTTGCTGTGCGCATTACTTTTAATTGTTATTTCAACTAATTTATCCTCATCATCTCCACTTCTGTTTAATATAGTTTATTGCTTTCTGCTGCACGAGGCTTTAAAAACTCATTGAATTATTGAATTCTCTCTTCTTAAAAATAAATGTTAAAATACAGCTAAAAGTTTATCAAACAAAAATTAGAGACGTTATTATTATGACCGTCTACAAAAAACGGTGAAAAACCTTTTGATAAAATAATTGGAGCTCAGGGCATTTAGAAAAACCAAAAACTATTTGCACGTGAAAAAATGTTGATTTTATAGTTACTTTGGTAAATTGGCTCTAGCAATTATTTTTAGCAAGTCCTGGTTGAAAAATACTGTGCGAACGAAAGCATCTTGTTTTATTTTATTATGAGCAGCAAAACAAGAAAAACCTGCGTTACCTCTTTAATGCAAGAAATAAATGAAAATGTTTCCCAATCCGTAAATGTACAGGTTTTTAAATGATTTTTTGGTAAAACAAGTAATCTCTCAAAGGTAAAATTATTTTAACGTTAAAATTTCAAATAAATTCTACAAAAAAGAGCCTGCTGTTGCAAAACTAGCAAAATATTTTATTTCAGTCGAACATTGTTTTTCCAATACGTCGGATAAAAAAATCCATTCTCATTTTTTCGTCATTTTTTTCGAAAGTCTCTCACTGCATATTTCTTTCCCAGCTTTATTGGGGTCGGATTCCAGTCTGGTATAGCCACCAAATGTCCAAATGTCACGGTGGGAGCGTGATACTTTAGGGCACCATATTCCTATCATTTTTTGTTTGTTTAAGAATACTCTACCCATTTAAGCTTGGTAAATCGTGCGCCACTACTTTGAAAAAAAAACATCGAAATGGCGGCGGAGAACTATGCCAGCTCCCATACAAAAAAGTTCGAACCCCTTTCTGGCTTCTAACTATCCGTAACGAATGTCATAGGTATACAAATCAATCGACTGTATGAACATCTAAATTTCAACACAAATCTTTGTACTTCAACACCAAACCGTCTCTAAAACTTAAGAAGGCATAAGGACTGTATACGTCACTCGAGCAGGAAGTCGGATCAGCTGGGTAATCCCTGGATTAACTTGATCCGCTGAGCGCTGAGACTCAGTGCGTCTGCTTACTCGAATTATTTCCTTAATCTTAACCGTTGAGGTGCTGACAAAGAAATGGTTCCTGATGTGTACGCTGGTTCTGACATCAGACACATTTTCTTTGTTCTGTATTTACATAGCAGTACATCTACAAGGGTCATTGTTATCATATTGAACAACTTTCACTATGACACCTACACTGAAATAGCGAAAAAAAATATCGTAAAAATATATTTACGTGCGCATAACTCGACAACATTTTTACACTTGTATTTTTTTTTCGCGATTTCGTGTTTCTACCCATCGTAAAAGTTTTTCATTATGATGAGTACAATGACCTCTTAAGATGTAGGTACTGTGTTTATTCTGTTACACAATGTATAAAATTTCCGACGAGATAAATCCGAATCATCGAACTATCTTAAGTTTCATTATTCATCATCATCATTTCAGTCGATGTCTAGTACTGGACAGAATCTCCCCGGTGTGTTTTTCAATCTGCTTTATACGACGGACCAGTGTCCAGCGTCCATCAACAGGTCGTCAGTTCACCTTGTGCAAGGCTTACAATACAGCGTGTTCTTATATGCGGTCATCACTCCAGAACCTTCTAGAACTATCGATCATGATTTCTGAGCAAAAAGTGTCTACTGACATTAAAATTTGGCGACTCTCCTCTCCCACCAGGTCATCGGTCCACCTGGTGGGTGGCCTTCCAACGCTGCGTGAAAACTTTTCGGCCCTATCGGCCATCTGTTTAACGAGCAATGTGCCCTGCCCACTGCCACACCAGTTTGGTGATCCTTCAGGCTGCGTCGGTAACGTTCATTCTCCTGCGGATATCTTCATTTAACATAATTCGAACCCGCAAGGAAACTCGAGCGTACTTCTCTTCGTTTGGGTGACCTATTATGTCTTCTGGTGAAATAAAAATTGCAATAAATAGATTTTTTCTCAAAGCAACACATTCTCTGCTTTCTAACCGAATAAATGAATCAATGTCCCTTTCCTTAGATCCTTTACAAAATAATGAACAATAAATTTTCATTCCAGTCTGAGACAGCGGCTTATTGAATATTGAGAGAAATACTTGTACATTACATCGTATATATCTCTCATGCCGAGATTGCACTGGGATTAGAACCGCGCTGCGTATTACTGGCTATGCTAATTTTAATGTTGCAACTCTGCAGTTATTTCAGGAGGAAAATGTTGAATGTACGAGTATAAAGTTATTTATGTATTTTGTAGTTTGTGTTATCTGTTTTGTTTTCATTACGATACTGCAGGGCAGCGAGGAGCAGCTAGATGAAAGGTGATAAAGGGGCTAAGACAGATGGCATGCAATTGGAGAGATATGTACCTATGTTCTGGGGAGGTTTCTAAGGATTTGTACATAGCTGTGCTACGCAGCAGGAATAATTTGCTTCAAAAAGTGCCAGTTACTCGCCATAAGGATTGACATTTTCTCCTGTTCATTGAATGAATTCTGAAGAATACTGCAGACTATTTACCCTGCCGGAGTCTGTTCCCAGATAGCTACAACCTGGGAGTCACACATTTTTAAATTATTTATTTATTTATCACAATACTTCTATCATGGCAGGATATCCTGGTAATTAGCTTGTAGTTTACAAATCATAACCTAAATAGTTTTTTTTTTACTAAAATCAATGATCTGATCCGTGGATCGCGTTCGAAATTGACTGTGTACGGGTGGCCTTACCGAATTTCGGGCGGTCGAAGGCGGTCAGTATAACTATGTCGAGACTTCCTGCCCTGGTTTACATCCTTACTTCCTTACTAAAATTATAAATGCGAAAGTAACCTCTGTCTGTCTGTCGCGCTTTTTAACCGACTTCTTCAAAAAGGAGGAGGTTCTATGTTCGGCTGTAGGTATCATTTTTTTTTTTATATTTTCACCTATTTCTCCGCCAATTCTAGACCGATTTTAAAAATTCTTTTTTTATTCGAAAGCCTATACTCCTGAGGTGGTCCCATTGTCACCAAGTCAGAATTTGATGGTGGGATCCCATGAAAATCGAGGGGAACCCTCAAATTTTATAATCTCTTACACTGTTTTTCATAAACTTTCTTACGCAATTCAGATATTTGTGCCTGGTAATCATCATCTCATGTTGCTGAGCTGATGATGGAAGGTATAAGTCAGGATTTGATGATAGGATGCCATGAAAAATGTTTGTTTAGCGATATTTTTGCCAATTGTTAATCGATTTGGATGATTCTTTTTTTGTTTGGAAGAATATTTTTTGTTCGGACTGGTCCCATTTAAATTTGGTGAAGATCTGATGAATAACTTCGGAGGTAGGCAACGGAACTATTCAATAAATGATGCAAATGGATCGGGATTTCTGTAATCGCATGTCTGTTGATTGTTTACACCAGTTCATAACATAATATCACGCCGGCACGCTGTGCTTGTGGTTTCACTTTTTAGTGGTACCTGCGTACCAAAAATAAAAAAAACTTTTTAACAAAAAAATAAAACCCCTTCCAAAAACAAAACACTACAAAGTAAAAAATAACTTTAATTTCGGAAGTCAGTGTTCTAAAACGAAATAACCAAAACGCCGACTTCCGAAATTAAAGTTATTTTTTACTTTGTAGTGTTTTCCGCCAAAACTACTGAACCGATTTAAATGAAATACACAGAGAGTCTATAAAAATGGCATAGGCTTTTTATCCCGGGAGCATTTTCCTTATGGATCACGCGGGCGAAGCCGCTGGCATAAGATAGTATGCCTATAAAGTAATTTTACAACATTTTTTTATTAAAAGTAAGTATAGCAGATTCGCAGTTACTTTATTTAAGTGAATTTACGTCTATACTACGTCATCTAAAAGCACTTCATAATCAGAAACTAAGGAACTAAATTCCCGGTAAATAGTTAATCCTTCGTCAAGGCGACATAAATAACTAATGTGACTGTACTCTCATTGTCGACATTTACTATTCATTCATTCTCTCTACTTACCCTGCAAAGGACATGGCGTGAAAATTGTTTATTAATGATTCGTTTGTTTGTAGTTCATTTTGAGTAAGTGAAAATATTAATGGAATAGCGAGGATGACTTTTAAATTACATCAGTAGTACCATGTCGTGTTATGGAATTTTTTATCGTCAAAAATGATGAATTACTTCAATTATTCTATAGAAGAAAGAAGAAGAAAGAAAATGGGATTTATTGGCATAACAAAAAAAACACCTTACAATCATAGAATACAATTAATACAATATTGTGCCGAAAGGGCCTCAGCTCAGCATAATGTCAGATGGCAACACTAGGTATTACAACCTAACGCTGATTTTCAGCTGCAGCCCACGGGTGTCATTCGCTCGAACGCGCAGTAGACATATAAATTAATATATATATATATATATATAAATAAAAAAAAGTGTAGGTGTTAACATAATAATAACAAAGAAAAGTTAAGAAGTGTAAAATGAGGTCAATAATCTAATAAAATAATATAATAATAATAAAATCGTAGACAAACCGTGTCTGTACATTGAATATTTTTTCATAAAAATTAAATAAAGCAAGTTAGGAAAAATGTACAAAACACAAATATGCTATTTTTGAAATTTTGGTCTGTTTATCTGTTTGTCTGTGCGTTTGAGGGAGCATCACGCATAAACTTAAAAATATTAAGTGATAACCCGAGTAACATTTAGCGTTTATTTCATCAAAATCGACCCACAAAATCAAAAGATAATGATTTTTTAAGTTTAGTAAGAAACTTCCTAATGTATTCTGTATTCTGATTAGAGCACCATCTATTGAAAAAGATGAAATGCACGAACGCATGTATAAAACACCAGAACAAATTGTTGAGTTATGTGTGAAACTTTTAATACGTGGCAAAATAAAATTGAACATTTTGTACCTTATCGGTATTTATCATAACAACCGATCCACAAATCAAAATATGTTGAATTTTTAAGTTTAGTAGGAAACTTCCTAATGTATTGTAACTAGGCAAAGCGCCATCTATTGAGAAAAATAAAATGCATGAAAGCGTGAATATTACCCCAAAACATTCTTGAGTTATTTGTGTATTTTGTCTTCCGATGCTAAACATTTTGTCAGTTTACTTACTTGGTCGATAGACGGCGTTGCACTGATGACGCGTTATTCTGAATTGCGGTGTTAAGATTTTCTGCTGGAGAACGACCCTCACACGATTTTCTTTTCAATTAAATAAATTAATTAATTAAAGTAAATTAATTCCTTCAATTCCTCAGTGATCACCAGTACGTCTTCGTCGGTCAACTAGGGACCTTCTTTTACATGTTACGCATTGCTGGGGTGAGACCATTGAAAAACACGGCGAAGCGCTTGCTGTGTCGCTCGATATTTCAAAGGCATTTGATAGAGTCTGGCATGCTAGTCTGTTGGATAAGCTTTCCGCGTACGGCATCCCTGCTGACTTTTACAACTGGATTTCCGACTTCCTGAGTGAGCGTTCGATCAAAGGGGTTATAGATGGCTGTTCATCGGATAATATGACTATTGATGCCGGTGTTCCTCAGGGGTCTGCTCTTTCTGTGACTCTATTTCTGCTGCATATTAACAACCTACTGCAACCTGGTGCAGTGGGTTACGTAGATGACAGCACGCTCTCAGAAAGATACCTGTCCAGTGCGAGAGCCAACAGGGAGGAAACAGCTACTCTTGGAGAGGCCATGGTGGAGCGCATTAATTTGACGTTAAATCTCGTTTTCCCGTGAGGCGACGACAATCTGGTCAAATTCAATGCTCTGAAAACACAGGCATCTTTCTTCACTGCTAAAAAGAGTTTATTTCAGCTATCTCCTACATTCCGAGGTACGCCTGTACCTGTTACCGACCACCTAGGGCTTTTGGGTATGGAGTTGACGCCCAATCTGAACTTCAGCTCAACCTTCGAGTCAAAAGCTCAGACTACAGCCAGGAAGCTGAGCACCCAAAATGGGATAGGGCGACACTTCACATCTAAACAACTTCTGAGTCTGTACAAAGCACAAGTCCGGTCCTGCATGGAGTATTGCAGCCACTTATGGGACGGCTCAGCCAAATACCAGCTTGCTGCATTAGACTCGATGGGACGCAGAGCAAAAAGGCTTATAGGTGATGGTGATCACAGCCCAGCTCACCGGCGTAGTGTTGCTTGATTGTCGGTCTTTTATAGACTGTACTTTGGAGAAGTCAAAGTCAAAGTCAAAAACGTTTATTTTCATATTAGGCCATTAAACGGCACTTTTGAACGTCATCATTACATTTAAAATGACATAGTAACTCTACTGTCCATTCGGAAGGGTGGATTCTTATGGAGAAGAACGGACAAGAAACTCCATAGTTACTCTTTTCAAATCAATGTTTTACATGTGCTCTTCTTCTTCTTCTTCTTCCACCTGGCGTTAATCCCGGCTATTGCCAGGGTCCGCCTGCAATGTTTTACATGTACTGTGGTATACAAACTTCTGTTAATATATGTGAGGACCATGAACCTAGAGTATGCAGAGGTAGACTTATTTCTTTTTAAATAAGTACATGGTACTCACATTTCTACATAAGTACATGGTACTCACATATTTACAAATATTGGAACCATTAATTAGCAGAGTGTGAGTGAACAGAAAAATAAAATCCCAAAAATGAAACAGTATGTACAAAAGTAAATACATAAAGTTTGATCTTGTCTCCCCCATTGATTGTCCTATGGAGCAGGACTAGCATGTTTCCAAGCATTCTTATCCTGAATGTAATCTTCTAATTTGTAATATGCTTGTTTACAAAGTGTGATTTTAATGTAGGTTTTAAATTCTCTTTCATTTAGTTCTAATATGTCACATGGTATTTTATTGTAACATTTAACACAGTACCCCATTAAAGATGTGTGTACTTTAGCTAATCTATAAAATGGTTGATCTAATTTATCTTACTAAGTGTGTGAAGAACTCCACGACGTGATCCCACCATCGCCCTTTTACTACCAAAATACCAGACTTACGGCGGGGTACCATCCGTACTTCGTCGATATCCAGTCTAGTCGTACCCAGCGCTTCTCTTCCACATTTATTATGCGCACAGCTACGGTGTGGAACTCTCTGCCGGCGTCTATGTTCCCGTCCACATATAACCCGTCTGCCTTCAAAGCAAGACAGGCATCTTCTGGGCACGTTCGCTCCATCATAGACCTCATCTATCGCTTTCCATCAGGCGTGATTGTAGTTAGAGCAAACCCATTCCCAAATAAAAAATAAATAAAAGAAAAATATCCGAATTGCATTAGAAATGTCATGAAAAACATTGTGTGTGCCTATAAAATTTGAGGGTTTCCCTCGATTTTTATGTAATACCATCATCAGATTCTGACTTGGTGACAATCGGATCACCTCAGGAGTATAGGCTTTCGAATAAAGAAAGAATTTGAAGAAGTTGGTTATAAATGGTTAATTGTGCAGTTTCTTATTGCAAGAACCGATCTACCACTTCAAATTTGCGAAACCATGGTGTTTCCTACCACATGTAACTACAAATGATATATCAACGTAGTGTTACCTAATTACAATAACAATAAAATCGTAAATATCGTAACGATAGAAAAGCTCCTTTATTAATATTAGCAAAGCTGGAAAGCGTTGCGATCGCCAACCCGCTGCCAACTCCACTGCCAAGCGTGGCGATTATGGCAAAGCCCCCCTTTGGGGGAGGCCTGTGTCCGGCAGTGGACGTCTTTCGGCTGTTACGATGATGATGATACGTCATCACTACTTATTATAAAACATAGTCGCTTTTGCTGTCTGTCTGTCTCTATGCGAATATGACTTTTGCCACCATTTAATTACTGTCCCCAGTTCGTCTACCGTGTATGAGGTTTTTTTGACATTTATTTGTAGCGGTATTCTAGGAAAGTCGCAGGTCCATCAATATAATTACAATTTTTAAAAAATAAAATTACGTAATTATTAAAGAAATATTGAATAAAAAATACAACCGTTCTTTTTCTAGTAACTATAAATTCTTTTGCACTACCTACTACTCGTACGTAGTTAATTTACACCAATTATATTGCGTATTTTTAGATTAGAACTTAAGTGTATTTAAATCCAACGAACCAAAAAATTCAACGAACGAATTGTTAATTCACTCATTAAAATGAAATTCCATTCATGTATCACGTCACTAGAGTGATTGTCAAATTTAAGTAGTGTGCTGTACGTGCTTACCTCGGCCCCCGCAGAAATTGGCAGAAAAATCTGTTCGATGATTCGCCGCTTGCCATCTCCATAGGCTAAATGCTCTAAGTATTTATGAAATGAGGCCGGTTTTTCATAGCTGACTACTCTGAGAAGAAACACCGAAATAAACTCAGAGGTCTTTTTACTCCATACAATCGCCAATAACATATGAAAACCATGTAGGTTAACGTCTGAGGTGGCCTTTTGAGGAAAGCACCACGCAGGTTTGAGTGGGCCTGTCCAGACGGTGCAAGTATTTGTCAGTTATCGTGCAACTCAACTCAGAACTTTGACGAGCTCAACGAACCGACGATTAATACTAAAGTAAAGACATTTGGGTAGGCCGCATAGTGTACTCAAACTGCCAGACAGTCATGAAATCAACCCTTAAAAGTAATGACCTACATAGTTCTCACATTTAAAATACATCATTTTTTTTAAGAATCTTAGTGGTTCTAGAGGATCTCTAGAACCACACAGATTTGACTGAACCTGTCCTCAAGTTAGAAGCCAACCACAATACCTTTGCTTCTGGGAAAAACCTAAGCACACGATGACGACTTCTTTTGAGATCATCTTCCTTAGAAAAAGAACTCTAGTGACACGTAAGTTGTAGCAGTTTTGTTGACTGTGCATAGTCGTCCAGTAACTTTAAGGTTTTTGTTGAGTGGTGCTTGTTTCTATAAATCTGATTACCAAAATAGTATTAAAATCAAATAAAATCCCACTCAAGCCATAAATTGTAGTAGTAACAACAAAATCCAGTTTGATTACATTGCGTTGCTCGTAACTCTTCCATTTCTACGTTTTTCAGGCAATATATCTAAAAATGTGGCAGCACAGTTATACGGGTACATATCACTAACTTCAGCCAACGGTTTTAATTTAAAAATTCTCATATAAACGACAAATCAAACTAAAAAGGATATTTTGTACAGTCAACTGCAATGCAGTAGTGGTGCCTATAGGCTTAACTCTATTCTGTCTCCTGCTTGCTAAGAGGGAAGTGGAAATTATATTTTTTCCAACTATTCCGATGTCATTAGGGTTCCGTACCCGAAGGGTAGCCAACGGAACCCTATTAATAAGCCTCCGCTATCCGCCCATTCGTCCGTCCGTTAAGACAGACGAACACACGGCTGACAGACGTCAGCAGGTTGTATCTCAAGAACCGTAATAGGTAAACAGTTGTTTTCACAGAGTGTGTATTTCTATTGCCACTAAAACAAAAAATAATAAAAATTAATTTGAAATTTACCTCCTCCCTCCACAGCTCCACCGGCTCCCACACAGAGTTGCGGGATCAGTTGAAGCGCTTCTACGGCACTCGTCGAGTTTGTATTATTTCGCTTTCAGAAGTTGCAGTGGTTGGAAATGTGTGGCGGGCTTGTCCTGAAAAAAAATAACAAATGCATTTTCATGGTCTCATATCATATTTTCTTGGTTGTGATTGCGCAGTCAAGGTACACGGAGAGATGTTCGGTGGGTCGTGGACTTCCCGTAAGCCTGGGCGGGAAGTTCCGACAAAGTTACAGACCGCCTACCGACCAAATTCGTTCGCTAAGTCTTAAAGCCAATCTCGAACATTACACAGTCAAAAGGGTGATTTTCCCAGTTCAAGAGTTGCCAAACGTGCCATTGACTGTACACAGTCCTATTACATAAAACTCGTTAATTGTAAGGGTCGACAGTCACACGAGTTATCGTCAAACAATACGATAACAGCTTTTTACAACATAGTGCATTTTTACATACATTTTATCTACATTTTTGATACCCCTATTTTTATACACGTACATTTTAAACCGACTTCCAAAAATGGAGGAGGTTCTCAATTCGGTGGGTTTTTTTTATGTTTGTACACCGATTTCTGGTCCAGGTTTCTGATCCAAATTGTGTGTTTTTTTTTAGTTCGATGCGGCATACTTGTCATTTGGTCTCGAAAAAATTGTTTCAGTATGGCTTAGTAGTTTTTATTTTATGATCGTTTTTTCGCATTATAAATTAATTGTCTGAACTCAACGGGAAGAAAGTTCGATTCTCCACGGGTAGAAATTATCCACGTGCTAAGGCCAGTGGTTAGGAGTGGAAGGCTGTGGGAAAGACCTTTGCCCAGCAATGGGCTGAAAAAAAGGCCAGTGATTTAGATACTTTGTAAACATTGTAAGCGCTATGCTGGAAACCAAGGATATGTTCTCTCAGTTTTTCAACTTCCCAGCTGTTCCCCGGTGCCACCGAATACTCTCCGAAAACCTTAGAAAATATCGATTTATAAAAAAAGATGTTTTCACGCTATAAAATCTGAAGTTAACTCTACAAATCTGCCAAGAAACATCAGCAAAATACCTCAAGTAAATAAATCCACTGCATCCACCAGAGGCCCCTTCACACATGACTGAGCTCCGTCGACAAGTCAGTGACGGGAAAATATTATGTGAACATTTTAACACACTGTACCCATAATATACGCTGGTGATGCATCGCTGAAAGTTGTTCGCGTCAGGCCGTCGCGTTGCCGTCCCGTTGGGAAGCAAGTCAAGTGTAAATGGACCTTATTTCTCGGGGGTATGGTGGAGTATGTTGGAATTTTGAGTCGTTCTAATCGATAGTTATGTGTATTTGAGTTTGGTGAAGTTATTCTTGTGGGGACTTTCGGCTTTTGGGACAGTTTTATTTCTTACAAGTTGTGTTAGTGCAATGCGAATATATCAAGTTTCGGAAACCGTTCTTATTGATTTGTTAAAGATAGATTTGTGCTTTGCCACTGCACTGTTTCCAGAAGTTTTATTACTCTTTGATGGCTATAGTAGGGACTGTTCCTGTTTCGCAATGCCGTAATTTCGAAAAACTTTGTTGTTACTTTTTGATACCAGTTCTGTTGTTTTGAGTCAAGAGGATGATAGTGGAGATCAAGATCCTATTGCGTTCTATTCTAGATAACTCAATAAATGTGAATGTAAATCTATGTTGAAGTCCTATTCTGTGGTACTATTACCACAGAATAGGACTTTCGAGCTAGTTTAGTTTCTATAAAATATTTCAGACCTTGTAGGAATCTTATAGACCTTGAAGGAATGAAGTTTACTGTAATTACATGCTAGTTCAAAGTGGATTTTAGGTCTTAGTAACCCTAGTAAAGATAAATTTCTCGTAGTTTCTCTGTTGGATATTGGAAATCGCAACAAAGTCATTTGCCAGAGAACTAAAGTCACCAATATTGTGCGCAAAATCAGCATGCTGAAGTGGAAGGCCCACTTCCACTTCAGCGGCCATGTCTGCAGATAGCGAGACATGTTATTCTATTGCATTACGACATTAAATCGTTCAATGCTGGACATTAGACATCCCCAAGCGTCGCCACATCGACCAATCCTGTGCTCAAAATGACTGAAATACGTTTAAGGTCCTATGAAATTGCTGTTTTATTATTTTGAACTTTAACGGCATCGGTTCGACATAGAATTAACAACCCTAATACCCTAAATAAAATTTATGTTTAAGTTCCTTCTTCCGTAATATTTCCATCATCGTATCAAACGAAAGACGTCCACTGTTGTACGTCTCGCATCCATCGGCTACCCGCGACCCGAGCCGTCATCGGTCCACCTAACCGCTGCGTCTCCGGTACGCGGACTTGGAAATATCTCCACTAAACTAAGCTTTGTGTTTGAGTTTCTTCTTCTATAAGATAGTTTTCAGATTTGAAAAATGTACCATAAAATTTAAAGCAATTAACAACTTTGAGGGATTAACTAAATTGAATTGAAAAGAAAAGATAAGATGTAACTTGAACTATGAAGGAGTAAAAATTCTGTATTTATCTGTGGAGACTTGTTAATAGCAATTTTTTTTTGTTAGCAATTTTGTCTTCCGAAAAATAAAATAAATAAATTAATAAATATAACACTGCCATACTTATAACATGAATCAGTCTAATAAATAGCAACGTCTAAAGTCTATTAAATAACCGAAAAAGCTAGTTTATTCGGTAAGTGAATGTAAATGCCTTTTTACTGAAACTACACGCTCGTTACTTAAGTTAGCGTGCTTAACAAAGTCCACTTATTTCAAGTTGGACTATTTAATGAGAATATAAGTAACACGAGCAGTATTTTATTCAGAAATAGTTTGAAATAAATGCAGAAATGCTCCGTTATGAGTATTAGTTAAGTTATTACAGTAATTAAGTGCAAAAAGAGAAGTTATTTGTTAAGTGCAGTTTTAGAACAGGATTATTATTATGGTTAATGCAGTTCAACACAAATTACTAATACAGCTACGTGTTTAGCTTTAAGAGACAATTAACTTGCTAGCTTGCGTTTATCATCTTCGGGTTGGATTTATCTCCGAACCAAAATTGGTTCAGCGATTTAACCGTGACATTAGTTAGGATAGAAAAAAATGCAAACTTTCACTTGATCTTCGCTTGACCCACCACCATATTCATAACATTGGTCAGCCAACAAGACTTTAATGAGACCACAATCTCATGGTCAAACGAAATGCTCGTAATGTCCCGCATGGGACGTATTAAACTCACGCGCGAAATGAGCATCGTAGGTTTAAATATCCCACGGCGCAAATGTTTGTGATTTAATGCCAAGCAATTATTCTCTCTGTATCGCAGTGACTATCACACAAATCTCCCAAAATTTTGCAGTCAACGGTTTACGAGCAAATCCTTAAATTATGGCGGTACAAACGCGACAAAATCGCCTGCATAGCACACACATTATATAAATTGCAAGCGGATTTCACAATTCTGAGTGCACGGTACATCCGCACTCCACACATCCCTGCGCATACATCCGTGCACATACATCCGTGTTCGAATGCCGTTTGAATGTTATAATAATTAATATCAGTTCTTCATTCGAGTTGGCTCGTGCTCATTTTCGGCAACTCTCGGATCTCACTCGGTTTGCGCTCACAAGCGATGCTTACATTTAATTAGGGAACTCCTGCATTGCTCTTGCTTTTAATTTTCGTTTTAATTTGTAGTGTAGTTAGCACAAGGATTTTAAGTGTGCTTGAAGTAAATACAAGTTATTATAAAGTACACAATTATGAGATCGTTATAAAATGAAAACGCTACCACTCGTACTTTTAAGTTTTCTGACAGCAAAAATCTGAATGTGACTTTAATAACTGGAGACCACTCAACTAAAACTTAATCCTGGAAAGAGTAGGTAGGGTTAGTGCTGAATTACATTTTATATAATACTTACTAGCTGCCGCCCGTAGCTCCACCCACGTGAATGACAAAAATTATTCCAAAAGAACATCCGGGATAAAAAAATATCCTATGTGTTGTTATTCCAGACTATAATCTACCTCTGAGACACATGAAGATCCGTTCAGCCATTCTGACGTGATTGAGTAACAAAAATCCATTCATCCAAACGTTCGCAAGATAAAATAGATTTACACACGATCAAGGTGACGCACAATATCACGACGAATGAATAAATAACATAGGTTTGCGAATCGTATTCCATCAATTAAAACGTCGACTTTCCCAACAGTATCCACTCTGTATTTCAACAAAAACGTTAGTGCAGTCTGCAGACAATAGTAAGAGCCTGGTGGAATGCAGAAGAGTTCATTCTATAGATATATCATCACGAGTGCCATCTATTGCACGGGAGGAATTCATACCACAGCGCAGAAATTATTTTGCGAATATTAAGTGCAAAGTGCAGTAGGACCAAATCATTTTCACAAAATTCTCTGAGCTCATGTGAGCTTTCTAAACGTTGTGTTTGTGTGAAACAAAATAAGAATAAAATGAAATAGAATTATTTTTTCTTCTTAACGCATTTGTTGTTAATAGCGGGATTTAAATTACTGCGTCGTGTTGTGTCGTAGCGCAGAAATCAACGTTGAAACGAATCTATTACAAAAACTGCCTAAATGCGACTCGGACTCTCACACGAAGGGCTCCGTACCATAAACCACGTTTCTTGTATGCCCCTTTTAATTTAATTTAATTTCTAAATTTGCCTGCATCACTTGCTGTTTTACTGTGATTGTTATTTGTATTTTAATTGAAATTTAAATTTTAGTCATTTTTTTTTTATTTTTATAATTCTTTATTTAATTTTAGGTTTTTATTTAATTTTAAGATTGATTTGATTTTATACTGCATTTTTATTTGAGTGCTGATATTAATTTTGAGATTTTTTTTTATGATTCTTCATTTTTTATTTAATTTAATTTAACTTTGGTTTTGATTTATTGCTGATTTTAATTTATCGACGATAGTTTTATGCGTGAACTACCTCACGGGTTTGCGCCTGATAGAAAACAGTTGAAAACAATTGACACAAGTTGTAAAGCCACTAAAGGCTCAGGCGCAAACACTCATTTTTTATTGTTTTATGAAAAATAATAAAAATGTAATGCGTTATTTTGCATTTAATTGTATTTATTGTTATTGTATGATTATATTTTATTCAACTTTTTTTTTAATTTTGATTTGACTTAGTTTTAAATTTGAATTCTGGCTTTACATTTTAATTTTTGTTTTCGATTTAAATTGACGTTTGTTTTTTTATCTAGTCACTTAAAAATAAATTTTGCACATCATGGATTTAAAATAGTATTTTTAGTTCATCCCTTCCAATTTTACTCGTGTGTAGTTAGTCCCATAAATATTCTGTTATGTTTAGAATATGGATAACGCCGTGAGTTGTACATAAGTTACTTTATTTTTTTGTTAACACTTTTACTGTACCATCTTTGTGTAACTGTTTGTTTTCCCGAAATAAATAAATAATAAATAAGTAGTTGCTGTTATAGTGAAAATAGAAACATATTGTGAAATTTTCAACTGTCTGCCTATTACTGTTCTTCAGATATAGCCCGCTAACAGACGGACGGACAGACGGACAGCGGAGGCTTAGTAATAGGGTTCCGTTGGTTACCCACCGGGTACGAAACCCTAAAAGATCTTAAAAACTTCATTAATTTCAACAATAAGAACTTAAATTTATATAAAACACTGTAAGAAGTAAACGAAATCGCATAATTGAATTGGCTTACTGCATTTTGTTCGTCTATGTGGACAAACTGAAGGAAGATATTCTAGTATTTGTTGAGCACGTTTAGGCGCATAATATCGTAATATTATTCATGTTTTGACCTATATTTGAATGTAGGAGCCACGAGTATATTGCCTGCAAAGTTTGTTTGTAAGTGAAATCCTCTGAATTTGTGTGGGATGTATGTTTTAAGGAGCCAAGTTTTTATTGAATGAGCTGCGGTATTTTGCTTGTATTTAAATTTGTTTACATCTACTGTTTGATTGGTATCATAACAGCAAAGTTCTTTCACGGTCTTGGACGATGCGTCTTGCGTCACGCGACTCTCGTGTGCGTGTGTTTATTTCACGGATCAATTGGACCCTGTTATGCAGAAAAGATCCAAACAACTAAAAAAATCGTATGATAAAGTATCTATTTTACAAATAAATGTTGGTTGGATCTTTTTCGCTTAACAGGGTCCAATTAGCCTTTCAACCGTCGACATGTTTTTGCATGGAATAATGCTAGAGTAAATTGCATTTCTCTGCGTTGTTGTAAAAGCATGTAGGAGTCTCGGTGTAAGATGGTCACCCATCCACAGACCGACTTCGGCAAGCGTAGCTGAACTTAGAAGATCGACTAGTTTTGAAGCCTCTAGGTATTACACTGTCATTTTATCTTAGTAATCATTTCATTTTTATTTCTGCGAATGTATGATACAAATCAAGTGCACAATTTATGGTTTGCAAGTAATATGTCAAATGGTGCTTCAGTGACTTGAATGAAACTCCCGCTCTCGTATCAAGGTATGGTTCTATAATTTTGATTGTACGTAGATCACTAATTGTATTAAAACGTAATGTCGCTGTCGGCACACTTTTTCCCAAATTTATTAGCACGAGAGTAGGAAATAAGCTAATGAAACCCAGTAAGAATAAGGATATTTTTGGTACTTTCCCTTTATCGTCATCCTGTGACAAAGTGATATAAATGGTTCGCACCAAAAAACATCAGTTGTTGTTGAAATTCTGAGTTACTTTGTCGAAAAACAAAATAAGTCTTTGGGGAAATTAGAAGTTTTTCTCATAGACGTTAGTATCTCTTGTATTTTTAGGCTAAACAATAGGACAACGTAAAACGTTGCAAAAGAAACACGTTGCCCCATTAAGTTTTTGCAACAAGCCTTGACTATTTTTTCTACAATAGGGAACAGGCAATATTTTTATCTTGCTTTCATTTAAAAAAAATATAATGTGAAATAGACCATACATAAAAAAGAAAAATTTCTTTTCAAAATTGCGGTTTTAAACTGACAGTTTGACATTTCGCCCGAAAAAGGAATTTAGGTCACTCCTGTCTGACTTTAATTTCTTTTTTTGTTGCCGGTGTGGAAAATCCTCATAGATGACCCTCGCCTGGGGCGGGCGAAGGGGTCTGTCAGACTCTTACTGACTAAAAACCACCCCGGTGTTCCATCTCACACTTGACCGAGGATTGTGAGAGCTAGTACGCCTTCCATAATCCCCGGCTATTGCCCGCGTATGCGGGCCACCTCAGGCCCGCGGGAGGACCAAAGTCCTCCCGCAACGTCCAGTAGGGGTGCGTCTGGAACAATACGCGCCAACGTCTCGGGTCCTGCTGGATTGGGGGCGGCAGACGACCCCGAGTCCACCGTCCCTCCGGACCTTTCTAAGGGGGCTGGAAGAGGGCGTTGTCCGCCCTCCGCCGACGCCCGGTTCACCTGCTGCGGCACGGGAGAGTGGCCACGGCCTCCCTCTCCCTCTCCGCAGCCTCTTTCTGCGAAATTACGATTTCGCAGAAGGAGATCACGGCATTCCATGACTCGGCGCTCCCGACCATCGAACGAGCGACGGCCGGCAGTGACAGGTCGGGTACGAGGGCACGGCGCTGCTCCTCCCATGCGGTACACTCTGCCAGTGTGTGCTGCACCGTGTCCTCCCGATAGTTGGTGCAGTGATGGCACCGAGCGTCCGGCTCCCTTTTTATGCGACACAGGTACTTCCCGAAGCAGCCATGTCCCGAGAGCACCTGCGTCGCCTGAAACGACAGGGAGCCGTGTTTCCTCCCGAGCCATTCGCCAAGTACTGGCCTACCGGCCTCGATAGTGGCGAGGCCGGTAGGTCGCGAAAGCCTTTCCCACCATTCCCTCACCATGGCCTCGCGGAGCTGTTACCGACGCAACTCGATCTCGCGCTGCATCGGCTCACCAACCCGCGACCGCACCTCCTCGCGCCACCGATAAAGCGAGGCGAGAACCCTCGCCTCTAAGTCCCTGGGCGGTGATCCGGCCAGTGTACAACCCGCCTCGTTGGAGATCGTGCGATACCCCCTGACAGCCCCGATGGCCATTGCCCTTTCCGGTCTTCGCAGTATCGCGATGCTGCCGGCCGTCAGGTCAGAAGCTTACACCGGGGCCCCGTAAAGGGCCATGGATCGTACGATCCCTAAGTATAACCGCCTATAGGCGGTGCTCGGGCCCCCCAGATTGGGAAGCAGCGTTGCGAGCACGTCTGCGGCGCCCATTAACCTGGGCGTCAGCCGCCGAAAGTGGGGGCCAAAGTTCCACTGGCTGTCGAGCACCAATCCTAGGTACACTCCTGTCTGACTGTCCTAACTCAAAGACATAAGGTTGCCTTTTTGTTGTCATAACAGCAGTGACGTCACTAAACGCTGATTGTTGTTTTTAAATACGTTCCGTTTCACATTACTGTTCATTATTATTTTTGTTAAAAATCGATATAAACTAATATAAAAAAGTTGTAACGGACTTTATTTTAGTTTTTTTTTTATCATTTTACTAATAACATTCTCATAACTTCTGTATTTGCATCTTCCCTATTTAAACTTTAGTTGCACACTATGCGTGGTTTAAATATGAAAATGATAAAAGCATAATAAATGAGAACTGCTATTACTATTGTGCGCCGACCCCAAGTAACATGGGATAAGGGCAGGAAGATGATGATGCCTTCTGACTATTGTGACTTCCTAAAAGTTTACCTGAACAAAGAATTGACAAAAAATCGTAGAGTGGTCTAAATTATGAGCTACCTTCTATTGACTATGCAAAAAAAATTACAACTATAAAAAATTTAGAAATGTTAGAATAAATATAAAAATTAAATAAAAAATGGCTTCAGTTCACTCTTTTCGAATGAAACATAAAATCAGGTGGCATAAATCTGCAAAAAGTCAACCCTAACAGATTGCACCACAAACACCAAGCACAACATATAAAGTATCCCTTTACCCAAAAATAAATGATTTCAATGACTAAAATTAATTAAACCAAACTACCTAGCTTAATTTCTTGGCCGCAAAATGGCTGACGAAATGACGTCATTAAATAAAGTTAAAACTGTCATTTGTCAGCATTAGCTGGGGTTGACCTGTGCCCCGCGTGCTGTCTTGTATGAGGCTATTGATAGTGACCCTGATTATGTATTTAAGTAGCTCATGCCGGCGACTTCGTACGCGCATATCCCGTGTTTTTCAGTTTCCGTAAGAATTTCGTGCAATCCTCTCTTAGTGCTCCAAGTAACCTACATGAAAAATTTTAGCTTTTTACGACCAGTAGTTTCGGCTGTGCGTGGTCTGTCAGTCACTCAATCATTCAGTAATGTAAGAGTTTTATATATGATTAGGATATCATTAAAACAATTTGTGCGCTAGTTTAGTATTTTTTTAAACGTCATGATACTGAATTTTTAAAGTTTTACTACTCGTATTAATTTACCAACTTATTTTTTTGTTTTCCAACCAACTTTCAAAAGGTACCTGGACTTTGAGCGGAGTATGGGATTTTTATCTCACTGAAACCACTCCGAAGATCACTACATACATACAAGGAGCCGCATGGGAGCGTTCATAGAAGGAGCCGCATGAAACGACTCTAAGCAACGCTTGTTAGGGCACATCCCCAGGGAGACTGTATAGAAACCATTTACATTTATACTCTCCCCTGAGGCGCGATCGTTTTTGGCATTCCGTATCGAAAGGATATCCATCCGTCCGTCTGTCTGTCAGCGGGCTGTATCTCAAGAACCGTAATAGGTAGACGTTTGAAATTTTTCAAATAATATAAATTCAGTAAAATGAAAAGGGGCAACCCAATACCTACAAGAAACGTGTTTTTTTTAATGATGGTACGGAACCGATACCGAAGCCCAACTTTCCCTTGGCTGTTTTTTTTTCTTCAATTAATACGATTTTATTTTTATGCCAGATCAGTTTTTAAAATATTGTTTATGTTTGTTAATAAAAAGGCAATGCAGCTATTTTTATGAACATTCGGTGTCTCACCATTGCACCATTAATTTTGATATCTCCGAGAAAACCTATTTCAGA
The DNA here is from genome assembly GCA_950371165.1 of Lacanobia oleracea. Classification (NCBI taxonomy): domain Eukaryota; kingdom Metazoa; phylum Arthropoda; class Insecta; order Lepidoptera; family Noctuidae; genus Lacanobia; species Lacanobia oleracea. Next base: position 1,392,004 of record OX493398.1, read on the forward strand.
CAAGGGTTCATCGATACAACTGCCAACGAATAAATCCCAAATAATAAAGGGATTCCTTTATTATTATTTGGGCGACGTTTTGGCAATATTCATTTGTTCTCTTTTCGGAATAAATAGATGCATGTCAGCCAATGTCAGCAAAGATTTACGTTGCTTATCATTATTGGTTCGTTTGTATTGCCATGTACGACAAATACATGTAGAGGAAAATGTGATGAAATTAAGTTGACAAGAAAGGAATTCGAGATTCATCATCACTTCAGCCGAGACAGGCCTAGCATTGCCACATTGACCTACTTGGTCCGTTTCGCATCCAATGGATTCCTGTAGCCTTCCCAGGTCATCGCTCCACCTTTTGGGAGGCCTTTCAATGCTTCATCTTTCGATATGTTGTCGTCACTTAAGAACCTTTAGACCCCATTGGCTATCTGAATTGCCAGCGATGTGCCCTACCCAACGCCACATAACTTCAGCGTTTCTTTGACTTTGTAGATAACCTTAGATTTCTCTCAAGATTTCTATCAAAAAAAAAACTGAAGTAAAAATTTTTCCAGTCAAGACTTGGAGTAAAAATAACTGACAAAAATATTCATGATAAACTTTTTTTTTTATTTAGGAATGGGCTTGCTCTTGACCACAATCACGCCTGATGGAAAGCGATAGATGAGGTCTATGATGGAGCGAGCGTGCCCAGAAGATGCCTGTTCACTCTTGATTTGAAGGCAGACGGGTTATATGTGGACGGGAACACAGATGCTGGCAGAGAGTTCCACACTTTAGCTGTGCGTATAATAAATGTACAAACTAACAAGTTTGGTGATTTAAAACAGTTAGGAATCAGAAATGTCAAAAGTTTCATTACATTTATGTTAACGTGTTCCAACACTATTAATACACACGATAATATGTTATATTTATCTGTAAGTACAAACACCTAATGACTAACGAATCCACGAGGTGAAATGAAATTAATGAGTTTTGCAAAGTTGTACGTGAAGCCACGAATATTCGCATAATAAATCACAAGGAATACACACGAATTAAACTATTAAATTGTTTTTTTTTTGCCGCCCAAATTTATGACTTACGTGATTTACTTATAACAAACGTATCAACGTATTTTGTTTGAAAAGATAAATCATACTAATATTACAAACCAGCTGACCTGCGTAACTTTGTCTGCTCACCTCCTATTAGTCTTAGCGTGATGATAGCCTAGCGGCTTCGGTTTGACCAACCCGGCGCTAGACCCCGATAGACTGACTGGCACATCTAACTGGATGTATAAAATCGCAATTGCATACTTAGCCTTCCTTGTTAAATGGGTTATCTAATACTATAATATTTTTTCAAATCGGACCATCAGTTCCTGAGATTAGCATTCAAGCAAACAAACAAACTCTTCAGCTTTATAAATTAGTATGCTGAATGGATTTTCATGAAACTTGCTACACGACTAAACTATGATTTAGACTAGAACACAGTTATACTTTTTGTACTTTTGTGGTAAGTTGGTTATTATCTCAGAGGAACTCTTTTTGTTGCCAAAAGCTAAACTTTGTCTGTATAAAATACCGAAAGAAGTAAACGCTTATAATGCGCAATGGAAAGGCACCCCTTTCCATTGCGAGCGAACAAGGCAGCGGAGCGGGGAAACGGAGAAATATAAACCAATCATGTCAGTCAAAATGTCAGTGACTCTCGTGGGACTCACGTGGTACGGAGATTTAATACTGGTTTAAAAATTTCTCCGTTTCCCCGCTCCGCTGCCTTGTTCGCTCGCAATGGAAAGGGGTGCCTTTCCATTGCGCATTATAAGCATTTACTCCTCTCGGTATTTTATACAAAGTCCTTATTCCGGGAAAGGAATCAGTCGATTTTAATAAAATTTGTTACGACTGCTCATCAAAACACGACCTTAACTATTTACTAGACATATAAAAGTGAAATAAGCAAAAACTTTTTCGAGAACAAGTTTTCTAAAACTTTTTAGACCTTACTATATCTAGAGACAGTGACGGATCACTCGCTCTTTCCTTCTAAACTCTTATATCAAATAATAAAAACCGGCTAAGTGCGAGTAGACGTACCAAAATCCTTAATTTCTTGTACCAGTGGCAATAGAAATACACAATCTGTGAACATTTCAACTGTCTACCTATTACGGTTCTTGAAATAAAGCCCGCTGACAGACAGGCGGACGGACAGCGGAGGTTCAGTAATAGGGTATCGTTGATTACCCTTTGTATGCGGAAACCGAAAACTCAATTATATGTAGTCATACCTAAATCAGTGCTCGTGGTTCTATAGTTATTTGTAAACAAAGCTTCATAAAAAAAAAAACAATCGGTCCGTATCAACAGGCTTTTCCCTCGACAAATCTGATCAAATCAAAAAAGATTTCCCCGAAACGACTTGTCATTTATCAACTCGGGTCCGACCTACCGAAATCGTGTCCCGAGCAAAAACTGAAAACTCACCTTTTCTCCGGGATTCAATAACATATTTGTATGTCACAAGGGTACCGGAAGCTTTTGTCAAAACCATTTTTTTTGTCAAGCCAAAACAGTCCTTATTTCGGTGACTTAAGGTTGATTTGGAGTACCACAAGGTTCGACCTTTGTCTCTTGTTAATAGAGAAATGGAACCGACAGGCGTCTGTATTTGCACTCTGATACAGGGTGGTACAAAAAAAAGCGTCGGTACAGAGTGATGCAGTTCCGAATGTTGGCAACACCGGACAGATTTTTGGAAAATAAAGATTTACTGTTATGGCTGTACTAGTTTTTAGATGTATTTCGTCCATTTAAAATTCTAGTTTTAGTTTTGGGTTTTGTAATGTTTTTATGCAGCTTTGTGAATAAAGAGTGTTTGTAAATAGAGAAATGCTGGCGGAGTTTTTGGAAAATATACGAGTAAAAACTATTTGAAACTACGACTGATGGAAATAGAGTTAGATATATATATTTTGAATCTGAGAATTTCTTTTCAAATTCAAATGTTTCCTAGAATTTGTTTTATCATTCCTAGAAATTTGTCTGGCCTATCTACAGTATATTGCTGTTTGTGTTTCTATAACATCGAATCGTACATTTTCTTACAAAACTATTGTCATTCCTCTAATTTCGTCTACAGTATTTGTGTTTCTATTTTGTATAAAGTTTCACTGATATCGACATTCTATCTAAAAACTACCAAAGAGACTCGTTAGGACAAAAAAAAATGTTATGAAAAGAGTTTATTTGCTCAAAGCATGACCCGTACCATAAAAAACGAATAGTATCAAATTAACAAGTTATGCAAGTTAGGAAGATATTCTTAACATCGGCACAAAATGGCCATCGCTCAGCCTGTTGCTGGGACTCGTGTGCACAGCGCTCGTTTTCAGCGACAGCCGGCGTTGACTGAATGACGTCGACCGGAGCATAAAAATTAGGTAATTAATAAAGTCAAAGTCAAAACGTTTATTACGAACTAAATGTACAATATTGGTGTTATATTATTGTAGTACTTATAACTTAGCAGCCTTTTACAAGCATTGCTTTATTATTTGCCTGCCCTTATCATCCTAAATTAGTTAGTAAACCTCTTGTTAGTCATCGATCGTTTTCTATCTGTGATGATATTCATGGTGCCCGTTAGTAGTAATGCTTTGACTTTGAGTTAGCTGACTTAGCGTTACGGAGGTTCTATAGAAGCCAAGGTCAGCATAGTACTGGTTCTATTACCACTAATGTGCAATTGTACTGTACCATGAAATTTTGCCGTGAAGCCGGATGCCATGGCTTAACTGTTAATGTTTCATGAAAATGTTGTATCGTCATTGACTGCTGTTTTAACCCTTACGTTCCCTCCTAGATTCCATCTGGGACAATGACCTTTGAGTAGTGAACACACTGCCTTTGAGCATTGCTTTTGGCTGTCGTAATGTTGACAAGCATTCTTTTTTCCGGCCAGTTTCCACAGTTGAAAAATATTATCTACTAAAGAATTCAATCGTTCAGAAACGAAACAAAAACCGCAAGACGCATAGAAATAAAGTTTTAATCAATTACGTCTTGGAAGGAAACGTACAGGTTAAAAGGATTATCACAAATATGAACTTCATAACTATTGTTTATTATTACCTTATTTTGTATGTCTTAAATTAACAAATAATTAACGTTCTTTTAATCATCTTATCATCTTCAGATTCTTGAAGCCTGAAACCTGAATGTTAACAATGCTTGCGGGAATAAGCACTCATACCCACGACGAATTCCAACCTGCTATTGGCAGTAACCATTCTAGCCTATTTTCGGCAACAACCTTATTCTAGCAAGCTCAAGGACTAAGCTAATCCTACCTCACAGCACATCGAAGCACAGCTAAGCTGTAACTGAACTGCCAAATGGGAATGTAACATTACCCGCAGTGTGTGATGAGGACATCACTTTTCATGATAGTATTTTTGAATCTTTGCCCATAGTGAAGAGCGTCTTAACGAGGAAATGGTGTTTTAATAGGGACTATAACACTAAAGTAAAAGAAGACTGTCAGCTTTTATTTCAACTCAAAGTGTTCACATATAAGTTGGAAAATGCAAAATGAAAAGGGTGCAAAGATTCACTGGCAAAGAAGCCTTGTTGCATTAAGTCCGCCTATGTAGAGTCTGTGACCAACAATATCTAACCCACTTGACTATTGGCTAATAACAGTCTAGTGGGTTAGGTAATGTTGGTCACAGAGTGTACCACTACTGCCGGTCGATTCTGTAAACATGTCGAAGTGAAGGCTTCAGTGGAGTGAGCGTGGAATGAAGTTAGCTGTCAAAAATACTAGTGATTGATAAATATGTTAAAGAAATATATCGATAATCGAGTTTACCAAATTTGAATGCTACTGTTGATGATTCTCAGAGGTGGTAGAAATGAAATAGCGGACTGTAAATATAGGTAGGTTCGTATATTAAGATCTTAAGAACGCGCGCCTCTGGTCCGTGTCGTATGAGTGAATGCCGAGATTTTGTAGCGGTGCGGACGGCGGCGCTCTGCTCCTCGTCCCCCGCTCCGCTGTCACCCTCCGGTCATTGCAGTGTTGTCGCCAACACTACAGTTAATACATTTTTATATTTAACTAAAAGACTGCATGAAAAAAACAACGATGCCTACCAAACATTTTTGAATCACACAATCACAGAATCACAGAATCGACCGGCTGTACTTTATATCAACCCTATTTATAAAACTTTTAACAACATTCTTAGATGAACAGATTCTTTGTTCTTATTTTGAATTAAGCTGATTATTGCTCTTATATTTAAACTAAAAAAGCAAGTCTCCAAATTTAATTACGATCCTCATTCTATATTTATTAATGACCCTAAATATGGGGTTACGTTCCAAAAATATCCACATTTACATATCCACCCTTCCATACGGTTTTATGTTAATGATAGTGATATCAGGAATACAGATGAGCACAGAGTATTGAGTTTGAACAAACAATTACATTTTGCTAACGCCACGAGAAAGTGCAAATTAGCGCTTCACAACGATAATCATTGTGGTTAATAAAAAAAATTGCTACGTTATTTCAACCAATGAATTTAAAACAAACTTACCATAGATAAAAAAGAAAAATATTATAATAGACTTAAATATTCTTTTTACTAAAACGAAACAGTGAATTAAAATCATAAATCAAAACGAAAGCCTCATTTTTAAAACCAGCTAATTAATAACAGCATAATTTTTATGTACCCCATCCCACACGCAATATTTCAATGCAGGAAAATTCCTGCATTTATTTCTACTAAGGCTTTTTTGAAAAATCTTTAAAAGAGGATACGAACAGTTGAAATACTAAATAGATAAGCATAGAAGGTCCGTTCCGTGCAACGAACTTAGTGCGTATTTATCGTTAGTGCCCTTGCACTCGCTGTACGTGAAGCTTGTCTATGTGTGCGTACGTGACTGACTGAAATTTGAGATCGCTTCACGCACGTGCGGTGATCTCAAATTTCAGCCGGTCGCGAGAGTGCTTGCACTCATGTGTGTGCGTGCGTGTTCATATATAAGGCGATTTCAAACAAATTCCGCTCGCGTGTGCGCTTGTCCTACTATACATGAAGCATGTGCATGTTTGCGTGCATGTTTGTATGTGAGGCGTTCTCAAATTTCAGCCGGTCGCGAGAGCGCTAGCGCTCGCTGTACGTGAAGCATATCTATGTGTGCGTGCTTGTTCGTATTTGAGGCGATCTCAAAAACATGCAGTTCGCGAGTGAAAGGCACTCACTGTACGTGAAGCATGTCTATGTGTGCGTTCTTGTTCGTATGTGCGGCGATCTCACACAAAAACCACTCACTAGGGAAGACGAACCACTAACCCATGAAGCGTGTCTATGTATTCGTGCATTCTGGCTCGTTGTATGGAGCTGACCTTCTGTATTTGATCTATTCTATGACTGAAGCTTGATGGCGTAATGAAAAGGATTCAAAGTGCTGCGTCACGAGACTCATCAATGGAAGCCGTTACTTTTTACAAGCCAGGATTTTATCAGGTCGGCCTTTAATTTAGGCATCCGTTTTGAGCAGAAAAGGTTCGTTTTATTTTGGCTCGTTTATGAATAAAGCTGTAAGGTTTGAGTGGTGTGTTCTGATGGACGGATGCATTCATAGCAGAACCATTTTCCGAGGTATTTCAGTGAGGTCACCTATAATTAAAAAAAAAAAATTGTCTGTAAAGTCGGTAAACGGACGATAATTTCACGTACTAACGTCATAAGAAAACTATTGAATTTTTAACATACAAGCCGGACGCTTAGGCCGATTGTGCCTCTTTATCACTTGTACCGCGCTCTCGTTTGCGAAACGTGACACTTTTTCTTGCGCGCAGCGCAGTGTCCATCAGTTTATAAGTCACTAGCACTTCGCCCGCGACTTCGTTCGCGCGGGTTTTGTTGGTACTCCACGAACTTTATCTTCCATCTAACCTCATATAGGTTAAATGTAAATTACTTATTAATAAACGTAGGGCAGTTCGTTCACTCGCAAGATTTTTCATAGTTAGTTTTTTTTTTAAATCGTAACTTTTAAACTAAATTTCCGATTAGGATAATTGAAATTGTAATTTACATGCACATAACCAAAGTTAATTATTAACCAATTTAAATAGATAAGGATTAACATCATGATACTAAAATCACCACTATTCCATTTCACCCGGGTTTCGATTGAACAATTTGAACAAAAAGCGGTCATTGTGACTTAACCATAATAGTTAGATACATACCCTTCAAGACTGTTTTTGTAGATATTTACGTCTTCTATAAAACTGTAGTACATCACTTTGCTCTATTATCAATAGTTTCAGTAGCGTACGCGATATAAAGATCTTCATTCTTCATCTCATTATCAAAGTTTTCATACGGATCCCTAACTTTTTGAAAATATTCTATAGCCCATGTTCATCAGGAATTATGTAGGATTGTAATGGTAAATTGAAAAAAATTTCTCAAATCGGTCCAGTACTTTCGGAGCCTATTCAATTCAAACATACCAACAAATCTTTCCTCTTTATAATATAAGTGTAGATTATCACGTCAAAAATAACCTCTAAAATAAACTAAAATTAGCATTAACAAAAAAAAATAACTTATACAAAGTTATAACTGTGTGTACTTTAATTTTACGGCAGCTGATTTCAATAGCAAGTTTAATCCTTATAAATGCGAAAGTAACTCTGTCTGTTTGTCGGTCGCGCTTTCACGCCATAACTACTGAACCGATTTAAATTAAATTTGGTACGCAGATAGTCTAGAGCCTGAGAAAGGACATAGGCTTTTTGTTTCGGGAGTATGTTCCCTAGGGATCACGCGGGTGAAACCGTTGGCAGAAGACTACTGACTACTGTTAGTTTTAATTAATTTTACATCTGTCTGTTTTGTGCGAGTCCCAAATAAACATTTTACTTTCTTTTAAGCTAGTGTAAAATATTTTGATAACCTGCAGCAACACTTCTTTCTAGATATTTTGTTATGTGAACTATTGTAGGCGCCAGACAAATTTGCAATAAAGTACATTGATCTTTCCCTAATAACTGTTAAATATTAATCGCGTCTCTGTTTTTTTTTTTCACAATTTGCACCTACTAGTATTATTCTCTGCATCACCCAAAGGTTGACTGGTAGAAAATGCCTCAGGCATTAATTCCGCCTCTGTACATCTGTGGACGTAAAGTGTTAAATAAATAAATAAAAGTACCCAAAAAATAGATTAAGAATTGTTTTTCCATACCGGAAAATGTAAGGGATCACGATAGATGTGATAAATGTTGGTGGTCAATGACCGTTATTGCAAACTAGCTTCCGCCAGCAGCTTCGCCCGCGTGGTTCAACGGAACATACTTCCGAGATACAAAATAGGCTATGTCCTTTCTCAGGCTCAAGACTATCAGGGTACCAAATTTCATTGAAATAGGTTCAGTAGTTTTGGCGTGAAAACGCCAAAACTACTGAACCGCGGCAGACAAACACTCAGACTGACAGAGTTACTTTTGCATAATATTAGTAAGGATAATATAGTAGGGATAAGGATTTAATTGGCGCCTACCATACTATTTTACAATCGCGGTAGCCTCATACGCCCGTGGTAATCAGAAAAATACCCTTTCGAAGGAAAAACTGATCCTTAATATCTGTACAGCCTCAGCCCAACAATTTCCTTCCACTTATTTTCGCAGCATTAAAAATAATGTTCGTCCCAACATTATAATTATAATAACAATATTCACTGAACATTAACCGCAGTGTTTGTGTACCGGTAATTTTTAATCACATTTAGGCTTTATATTAATTTGTATGCCTTCAGTAAATATTACTTGGATTGTGTTGTGTTGTGTGAATTTGTTTCAATTATTATTTTTTTGGATTTTAATGGAAGCACATACAGCTATAACAACGTGTATTATTATGCTTTGTTATATAATTCTGGTTTCTTCCAGTGACATCGTCTGCATAAAAAACAAAATATCCCAAGGAAACATAATTATCTACTCCCGGGATAAAAAGTGGGTCCTCTTTATTAAGTTCTAGCGACCCGCACCGGCTTTGCAAGGGTGCAAATTATACCTTTCTCAAGAACCACTCTATATATTACAAAAAACCGCATCAAAATCCGTTGCGTAGTTTTAAAGCATGCATATGGACAGACAGACAGCGGAAGCGACTTTGTTTTATACGATGTAATGACGAGGTCTACTAAGTGAAAAATAACAATGATACAGAGGGCCTAGCACAAAAATATGAATATTATAGTATCCAATTCAAATAAATATTACGTGTGAAAAGAGTATTAAAATAATACTAAAATTTTAGGTAAAATTACTATACTTAAAAAAAAAATACAACAGAATTGAGAACCTCCTCATTTTTAACCGAATTCTTCAAAAAGGAGGAGGTTCTATGTTCGGCTGTATATATATTTTTTTTTATGTATGTTCTCCGATTTCTCCGCCAATTGTAGACCGATTTTGAAAAATTCTCGTTTTATTCGAAAGCCTATATATACTCTTGAGGTGGTCCCATTGTCACCAAGTCAGAATCTGATGATGGGATCCCATGAAAAACGAGGGAAACTCTCAAGTTTTATAAGCACATACCTACACTGTTTTTCATAAATTTTCTAACGTAATTTAGATATTTGTGCCTGGTAATCATCATCTCATGTTGCTGAGCTGATGATGGAAGGTATAAGTCAGGATCTGATGATCATGGATGGGATCACATGAAAAATGTTTGTTCAGCGATATTTTCGCCAATTGTTAACCGATTTGGATGATTATTTTTTTGTTTGGAAGCGTATTTTCTCAGACTGGTTGCATTTTTTATTTGGTGAAGATCTGATGAAGAACTTTGGAGGTAGGCAACGGAACTCTTCAATAAATAATTGCAAATTGATCGAGACTTCTGTAATCGCATGTCTGTTGATTGTTTACACCAGTTCATAACATAATATCACACCGGCACGCTGTGCTTGTGGTTTCACTTTTTAGTGGTAGGTACCTGCTTACCACTAAAAAGTAAAAAATAAAAAAACTATGTAACAAAAAAATAAAACCGACTTCCAAAAACATAACATTACAAAGTAAAAAATAACTTTAATTTCGGAAGTCGGTGTTCAAAAACGAAATAACCAAAAACACACAGTTTTTAGGGTTCCGAACAAAAAGCGGAACCCTTATAGGATCAACGGAAGCATTACGTAAATTATTCAATTTTTAGTATGGGTGTCACTTTTATGGGCCAAACTAGGAAATTGAAAAAAAAAAATTTTGACATGTCAAATGAAAGGGCTTATTTTGAGGGTTCTAATTATATTTTTTTCATAATTTTAAAGTAAATGATTTTGAAGTTATTCAAGAAATTTTACGAAAAATTACCATGCCCTAAAATTTTGAACAAAAATGGAGATAATAGATCTTTTCCTATAAATTACAGGAAAGTCTATAAGAATTATAAAGTGTTAAAATAACATGTTAAAAAAAAAAATATTCGTTCGGAACCCTTTGACTCGCACTTGGCCAGTTTTTTGAAGTCGGTTAAAAACATTAGTGTTAAGCCCCCAGATCTCATTTATAATATTCGTTTGCAAGTATGGATTACATGCAATAATATTATACAACTAATTACTTAACGGTTAGGCACAACACTAACTTTATGTTCTCTCACATCTAGACCACCCACAAATCCAGAACATACTGTTATGTCACTAACCAAACAACTGGCTAACATTCTTGCATTGTTTCAAAATAGCGCGGCGTACAGTTTCAAACAGAGCGTCGGAGTGAAAGCGACGCAATAATGGCGTCACGTCGTTATGTCATACGTCAACTTGACGTTTCGGTATGGATGTGTGGGTGTTTCTGGGATTATGCACTAAATCATGGAATTATTGATGTGTTTTCTTCGCTTTTTATAAGTCCCTTCTTAAGACGACATTAATCTTATTTCCATAAACGCACATAATATTTATGACATTCAAATTGACGTGGCCGTAATGGCTAAATTCATGTAGTACCTTCATACTGACACTTCAGTAAGGTGCAGCGCAGACAACACTCTTATTGGGCGATCGAGTCTGTGGTGCACAACATTATTTATCTATCTATTTATGTACACTCATCATCATCATCATCTGCCTAGCCTTTTCCCAACTACATTGGAGTTGGCTTCCAGTCAAACCGGATTCAGCTGAATACCAGTGTTTTACGTGGAGCGGCTGCCTACCAGACCTCCACAACCCATTAACTGGGTATCACGGTACATCTTGGCAAGACTGGAGTCAGATTTACTGGCTTCTGACAATCCGTAACGACTGCCAAAGATCTACAAATGACAGCCGGGACCAACGGCTTAACGTGCTTTCCGAGGCACGGAGGAAACTCGTTATGTTAAGATGGTCACCCATCCACAGACCAACCTTGGCAAGCGTTGCTTAACCTTCAAGATCGACCCGTGCGGCTGTTATTATTTAGCCACGAGCTCCTCAGCTATCTATTTATGTACACTCAATATACAAAAGTATGTGTAATAATGAAATAAATGTGTATAAACTTATGTTACGTACATAATAATTGAGGTGAGGCTGATAATTGCTTAGGTTCTATTTTCACAGACTAAAAGATAGGTACCTACGTCACGAATAGTCTGTCATCTGGGCTGCACCTAGAGGCCATTTCCAAATTATTTTGCAGCCAACTCTTGGGGGCAACACGGCTTAGTTTCACATACACAAAGTGGAACCGGACTGCGTTTTATAAAATCAATTTTGTGAATCAAGATTTTATCGAACTAGTGTAAGGGATGGATGGAAGCATAGGAGCATAGAGATTGGCCAAGAAAAGAAAACCCTTTGCTACTAATGCGTAATTTAGGACAGTTTCCAACTTTCACGCGGACGAAGCCGCTAGCAGAAGACATTATTTTTATAAAAATAATGGTAAAGATACGATACGATACGTTTATACAACGGAACGATTCGATTACTTGCACAATTATTTTTAAAATTGGGGCAAATTGAAACAAAACCATCATAGCGATTTTCGCTGTTATTATTGATTTCCTAAGAAATTAAACACTGTAAAAGCTCCTAACAATATTTAAAAACCGTAAAAATGGCTTCAAACATTTGTTTCAATTCACCCCTGCGATCCTTTTCACCCCGTTAGTAGGTAACCCCAAACCTAGGTCACCAATACCCAACACATACAATCTTCTAAATTTAGACACATGAGTATTTTCATGTCAAGAGTCTCGGTTGCCTCGTTAGATAGACTACATGAACAAACCAAATCCGTCGCAAACATTGTAAACCGCGCGGCTTCATTATTTCACGTATGAAAACAAGCGAATTTTGAAAAACTGCAATGTAAACTAATTGTGTGTTGTTCGAATTTTATGTTTTTTTTTTTTCAAAGTAGGTTAGGATTGCGTTCCTTCACTGATTAGTTCCATGGAGCAATTGTATCTCAACATTATTTTGAAAATAAAAGGAGAGTCTGTGTTAATTTTTATTTTTGAATACCGTTTTCCCGCGGCTTTTGTAGCTTTCGTTTTAGTCTTGCGTCTTTGACTTTGGTTTAGGCTGCAACCGCTTTATTGTAGAAGAAAAATAAAACACACTAATTGCAATACAATACTAACAACACTAACAACACTACAAATACAAAAATTGCTTGTTTTTATCTAGCAAGGAAAAATCAGCCCAATCATTGGTGCTACAAAACGTTTAACGTGCGTGGGCAGCCTTAGATTATTACCATATTTTTTTTGTCCTGATGTAGTCTCAATTCGTTATCAGGAAAAACGGTTATTCAGTTAATTTTAGTACCTAGTTACATTGAAATAGACTGGAACTGTCACATGTGTACGCCCGCGCCGTTTATACCGCCATGATGTCCTGCAATGAAGGAGCTTACGTCATTTTCCCGTCAGACACACTGCTTGGTTACCTTCCAGGAAGATGTTTTCTTGGTGTTATTCACTAATATTTGAAGAGATTCAAAACTATTGCTTTCAATAATTGATTTGTTCATCTTACAGTTGTAAACAGTTAGCAAAACTACAACTAATCTTTGACCAGCCTTGACAATTCAAAAGTATGTAAATGGTTTGATTTCAATAAACACTTTGATACAGTAGCAAATTATCCGGCTTTTTACATTTTTCATTTTAGACCTACCTGACTTGTCTGGACTTAAAAACTAGGTGTTAAGCATTGTTTCCTGGAAAAAAATCTTAATGAAAAAATAACATAATTCAAAACTACCTACAGCATATTCAATTAGTGAAAAAGCCTACGAAGTTTATATTAATTACTCATTCTAATATTACATCAAAAGACGAACATTAATAACTTTTAAATTAATGAGCAGTTACTGGAATTCGCGATCAATCGATGACGTCACTATATTGGCGCTAAGTCAATCAATGGATCCAATAAAGTTGAAGTTGCGAAATGAGGAAATCAAAGGGAATGGTTGCGCAGGTCTATTATAATAATTATTCAGGAGTATTATGAACAGGGAAGATAGGTCGGCAATTGTTGCGCGCTGTTTCTAGCTTTTTGTACTAAAGAAAATAAACTTTTTATGATGATTTGAAACAGTAAAAAATGACTTAGTTGCTTAGTTGGACATCCTATAAATCAAATCAAATCAAAAGACATTTATAAAAACTAGGCTGAAAATCAGCACTTTTTGAACATCATTTACATGAAGACAGTCCCCCAAATCGCCCGCCAGTCACCACTTCATAGTTTTTTAGCTGGGAAGAAGAAGTAGAGCAACAAACTCCCAGCAACACAACTGTCTATTAAGTTTGAAGAACTTAAATTTATATTACGGTGTTATAAATACAGTAGACACGGTATATTATATGTACAGATACGAACAAAAAATTTGGAAATACTTTCATTCTGCGTACAGTTAAGGAGTGGAATCCCCTGCCGGAGTTTTTAAAAGTTTATTTCCCCTCCTTTTTCTTCCTTCTACCACCAGACATCCAGACGCACTGCAACTTACCATCCCTACCTTGTTGCTATTCAAACGTCTTTTATAATGCGCACAGTAAAGAAGTAGAGCTCTCTGCCAGCGTCTGTATTTCTGAACGCTTACAACCCTCATCTCTTCAAAGTTAGAGTGAACAGGCTCCTTCTGGGTAAGCTCGCCCCATCGTAGACTTTGTCTCTGTCCTCTTCGACCTAGATTAGAGTCAAGGGCAAACCCATCACAATTAAAAAACAACTTTTTACAAAAAAATAAAACCGACACTACAAAGTAAAAAAATAACTTTAATTTCGAAAGTCGGTGTTAAAAAACGAAATAATCAAAAACACCTACATCCGACATTAAAGTTATTTTTTACTTCGTAGTGTTTTGTTTTTGGAAGTCGGTTTTATTTTTTTGTAAAACGGTTTTTTTTTGTCGGTGTGATATTATGTTATAAATTAGTGTAAACAATCAACAGACATGCGATTACAGAAATTCCGATCCATTTGATATCATTTATTGAAGAGTTCCGTTGCCTACCTCCGAAGATCTTCATCAGATCTTCACCAAATTTAAATGGAACCAGTCCGAGAAAATACTCTTCCAAACAAAAAAACAATCATCCAAATCGGTTTATAATTGGCGAAAATCGCTGAACAAACATTTTTCATGGGATCCCACTATCAGATCCTGACTTATAACTTCCATCACCAGCTCAGCAACATATGATGATGACTACCAGGCACAAATATCTGAATTGCTTTAGAAATTTTATGAAAAACAGTGTATGTCCTTATAAAATTTGAGGTTTTCTCTCGATTTTCATGGGATCCCACCATCATATTCTGTTTTGGTGACAATGGGACCACCTCAGGAGTATAGGCTTTAGAATAAAAAAAGAATTTTAAAAACCGGTCCAGAATTGGCGGAGAAATCGGTGAACATACATAAAAAAAAGATACATACAGCCGAACATAGAAACTCCTCCTTTTTGAAGAAGTTAAAAAGGAAAGGCGTAAAGACTGAGATGATGACGAATTTGTAGAAAACTATGAAAGAAATAAAATGCGCTAGGGCTAGAGAATGGTAATGATGATGCTGTCATATATGATGTTACTGATGCTCTTTGTGGACAGTATTTAATGTCTTATCGCTTAACTTTCAACATAGTTCTACTATTTACTTATAGACACACTATGTAACCATCTGTTTAACCCATTCCCCACTGTCCAAAACTAAGTTAAATTCAATTTAGTCCAATGACAACAGTACCCGGATGTTATCTACCCAAACATAACAAATTATAAACTTTGAATCAACTTAAACGAGACGAAGAGCAGATATGGACAACGTGACATCGATATTGAATAATGGGCCAAAACTGATTGATTTATGTGTATAACTGTTGCCCAATTATAGAACTTCGCTCAGGACTTGAGCTTTACTAACTTAGAAATAACTTTGACTGCCGCGTCGGTTGGTGGCGTAGTCGCAAGTGGGAATGCTGAGTGTGAGGTTCTGGTCCAATTCTCAGGTCGAGCAAAAAGCAATAGTTTCCCGGACTTTTTAAGTTAGTGGTGGGAAATCTTCGTGCCCTCAGTGCGCACGTGTCACCGTAGGACCTTATCTCCTACCGGTTCAACCCAATGGTCATTCCATCAAACTTTGACCGTAAAAGAACAGAGTTCGCTATAGTGTTTGCGCACACGCATTGCTAATCTATATTGAGTTGAGATTCGGTCGGAAAGATTTCAACAAAGCAAAAGGCTTCAAAAGACTATTAAGAAACGGTGCTAACCTCCACATTTGAAACTCGGAGCTCACTCTTTCACCCTGTTTAGATTTGATAACATTTTTATTATACAATGTAGGTATAGGGTATATTTCTAATTAGTTTGAAGGACAACAACTCGAATCACTCGAAATATGGTCGAAAAAATTAAATCAAATCAATCTAATTATTCAACATTGAGTTGGAAACGACTCGTGGTTTGGAATATAAAGGTTAACATATTTTCGTTTGTTGCCCGTGATACTTTCAGTAGCATCATGGGTGAAAAAAGTTCTCCTAGAACGACCAAGCCTGCTGGACGCGAAAACAGGACCGGCCTCAGTGGCGAGATGGCCTATGTCCAGCACTATACGACTTTTAGCTGTCATGTGCAATAATGATCATGGTGTTTTTGTATACTTTTAGTTGATCACGTCTTAATAACTGAACGAATTAAAATTTTCACAGCACACGTAGACTTTGGCTTCAATAAAGCCTGTAAAAAAATTCTGTGTTATTATTTTCGTAATTCGCGCGGGCGAAGTCCTTGGCAATTTAGTTACTATTTAATAAACAAAAAGAAAACGAAACTCAACACGCTGAAGTTTCCATTTATAATTGGGTGATAAATCTTACTAAGTTTCAGCCTATTTTATTTCAGATCTTATTATACTACCCTCTAATCCGAAGGAAAACTTTTGGGAATCAAGGCGTTAGTTTTGAAGAAAACTTTAAATCTAATTGAAATACTTTTTTGAGGATTATATTTCAAGTAATTTTCACTTTTGAAGTGAATATTTCGAATTTTCGAAAGTTGCTTCTATGTAGTTGTTCTACTGAAAACGATTAGTTATGTATAAATGAAATTAAGTTATAAATGAAATTAAGTTTAGATTACGACTTGTCTGTTTGTAACGTTTTACTATTAGTAGACTATTGCTCCGGGCCTATATCTAATACTTTTAAACGAGCAATTTGTGTATATATGCACGAGTATTTACCGATGTGTATAATCTGAATCTCGGAATGGCTCCAATGATTTCCTTGAAATTTTGTTTAATTTTTATAACATGTCGTAAAAAGAACCGAGCAATGCTAGGTCATTCAGGTACTTCATAATAAAAGAGTAAAGTGACAACCACTTTAACCTTCAAGCTATACATTCATTATCGAGGTTCAAGTTTCTAAATGATAATTATAGTCATTGATCAATTTCTTTATAAGTGCAACATTCATCATATAATTTATTGATTTTTTGCTCGTTTGTGTAACAAACAGTGGATTTGTGTTAACAAATACTATAAAATAATAATAATTGTATAGTTTCTTTACTCAATTAAAATGAGCTCAACTTTTTTAGTTCGTAAGTATATCAATTTAGTTAGGTAAAATTGTGCACACGGGTTACCTGGAGTTAAAAAAACCATATGCTAGCAGCTATAAAACCTTTTTTTTTTTTTTTTTTTAAGGATGGGAAATCATCAAATGACTCCTCCCGCTCTGGGTAAAGCAAGAGGGAGTGTCAGACTCTTACTGACTAAAACCCATCCATGTTCCTCCTGGTGCCCTTTGTGTTCCAAGGCTACGGCACCCCTTTCGAACAGATTCCGCAGCCCCAGCAGGCACCTGCCCTAGCGGGCCCCGTCCTCCACGCTGACATCTCTATGAGGCGCGCTGGGATCGCAGCGCGCCGCCGACCCGGGCCTAGTTCCGATCAGACGGCGAGCCACCCACTGCTCGCCGACCGCAGGCCCGCGCCTACGGCGGCCGGAAATCGCCCTGCGACTCCCGACGCCTGGGGCGTCTCCTTCTGTTGCGGCGACTGGGACGTGGGGTTTCCCTCTCTCTCACCCGTTCGGCCTC
Organism: Lacanobia oleracea; assembly: GCA_950371165.1. NCBI lineage: Eukaryota > Metazoa > Arthropoda > Insecta > Lepidoptera > Noctuidae > Lacanobia > Lacanobia oleracea. The sequence goes on from OX493398.1 coordinate 1,409,666, forward strand.
CTCCTTTGCTAGCATTACTGCTTCGCAGAAGGAGGTGACCGCTTCCCATGCCTCCTCGCTCCGGACCATAGATTGAACCAAGGCCGGTCGCGAGAGGTCGCCGCTGCCGATCGCCTCGACGAGGACCCGGCGGTGCTCCGCCCAAGCAGGACAGACCTCCACCGTATGCTCCACCGTGTCCTCTGGGTGACCCTCACAGTGATGACACCCGGGCGTGTCCTCTCGCCGAATCCGAAACAGGTATCTCCCGAAACAACCGTGTCCGGTGAGTACCTGCGTCAGGCGGAAGGTGAGGACGCCATGGCGCCGCTCCAGCCACTCCTCAAAGAGGGGACTTATCGCCTGGATTGTGGCGTGCCCAGCGCTGGGTTGCGACAGTCGCTGTCTCCATACCGCAATGAGATCCTGCCGGAGCTCCGTCCGCCTTGCTGCCATTTGCCGCGGGAGAGGAGTCTCGCCCCGGCGTTGCGCCTCCACGCGCCACTCGTAAATGTGCGCGAGGGCTCTCGCCTCCAGATCCCATGGCGGAAGTCCAGCAAGGAGGCTCGCCGCCTCGCCAGAGACCGTACGGTATCCCCGGGCCAACCGGATAGCCATGACCCTCTGAGACGCGTTAAGGTAACGGGCAGGTCGCTTCCTCAAAGTAGGCGCCCACACTGGCGCCCCATAAAGGGCCATGGACCGCACAACCCCCGCGTAAAGCCTCCGGCAGGAGGTATTTGGACCCCCTAGATTGGGCAGAAGCCGCTTGAAGGCAGCCCCGGCTCGCCCAAGTCTGGGAGCCAAACGTCGGAAATGTTCGACGAAGTTCCACCGGCTGTCAAGGACGAGACCCAGGTACGTCATCGTCGACCCGACATTGATGTGAACCCCTCCTACCGTTATTTGAGATCCAGATGGTGGCCTGTTCCGAGAACCATGGAAGCACATGGCTTCGGATTTGTGAAGGGCCACCTCGAGACCCAACTGCCGGATCCTCTTAACGACTATCGCAACCCCGCGTGTCATAGCGTCAGCCGCCGCCTGGTGCGACCGTCCCTGCGCCAGGACTAGCGTATCGTCAGCATAGCAGACAACACTGACGCCGCAAGGGAGGTCGGCGCGCAGCACCCAGTCGTAGCCGATGTCCCACAGGAGCGGCCCCACAGCAGCTATAAAACCTGCATGTTGATTTTCAGATTCAGATTACTATGTAAATATAAAGAAAAGTACACGAGGTTGCGCTTATCTAAACATAGGTACTAAAAATACTACTTTAGTTTTAAATTAAGTGCAGGAAGAACTGAAATGAAAAGACAATGAAAAATTAAATCAACTTAGTAGTCTACTTTGTAGATTTTTCTAGGAATAAAATAAAATTTATGATGTGGGATTCGAAACTGAATAAAAAACTAAGAGCTGTTTGAAATTTTAAATAAACACTGCAGTGACTACGATGTTACTCGGCGCTATGCTGTTTCGTAGCGCTTTTATGTGTGCTACGAAATCTGCTACGAGAGTTGGGTTTATGTTGACCATGAAGATTTTTTTGTTAATTTGAATAGTGTAATCAATTGTTTCCTTTGTTCTCGGAACAATAGGGAATATGCATGAAAAAATTATTTTTCATCTATACAGTTTATCTAAAAATACACAAAAATATAATACTAACAGTGACAATAGAATTAAAATTACTCGAAAAACGAAGGAGATGTAATTATTTTAAACAAATATATCTGTCCCTCTCGCGAAAACGCTGTTTTCTATGGCAGCTGTATAGGCGTCATAGACGATGACGTCAAAGTCTTCATCGGACTTCTCTTTCTAATTGTAATCTTTGAAGCTTTATAACTTCATCGCTGATGAAGGTATTTAAAAAATAATTTCATGATTGTTTACTAGAGCTAATAAGTATTTCATTTTGCAAATAAAAAAATTTCATGCATATTCCCTCAACTACATTATTTTGCACCGGTAATGTTTTAAGACGAGGTCATTAAAAAATATATAACAAATAAATTTTTCTTTGTTTTGAAAGTTTGACGCTGTATGCTGAGATACAGGGCTTATCTTAGTTTGGCTACAGACTACCGTTTAAAAATGTAATAAAATGTTGTATTTTTTTGGTGAAATAATATATATCATAATATTATAGACAGTTAGTAGGTGGCAGGCAGTGGTGCTAAACATAATGTGGAGCGGTGCTAATGATTCGGAATTCGGTAACGGGAAATTGAACCAAAGGCCATACGCTCAGAAGTATAACGCGTCCGACTACTTGGTCTAATGTTGTTCAACGAGACATTCCCTCATTTATTGATATTCATCATAACAGCCGAAAGACGTCCACTGCTGGCCATACGCCTCCCCCAAAAAAGTGGAGTTTGCCATAATCGCCACGCTTGGCAGGCGGGTTGGTGTTGCGTTTTACAGAGAACGCTGCTGCCCGTTCTCTAGCGAGTCTCTTAGCCGCCTCTTACGACACCCACGGGAAGTGATGGGCATTTATTGCTATTGAAAATTACATTTAAGAAAACAGCTGACAGTTTCAATCAGCTTAAAAAATCCTTTCTGCAATATTCCTGAAACAATTACTGAAATAGAACTCGTAAACGTTTAGTATAAGTTTGTTTTTCATTTAACTTAGGGCAGCTACACGCTATTTTTCATCAAATTCTTCAATTTCCAGTTAAACTTTACACAGGTTTTACGGCAGGCTCGACCTAATTTTTCTTCGTAAACAACCTTAATTTTTCATTACAAAAAAATATAACAGATACTGGAGATTTATCGTTTGTTTTAGGCTTCAAGTAGGATGAGCCATTTGTTACTGTTGAGCTTTAGCAAATTAAAGACGAAGGTCGTTAATTATTAAATTTTCTTCAGTCAACTCAAATAGTCTTATAATAAAAGAAAAAAATAAGTCTCATTGTTTGTAATTTATCAACAGTGAAGTAAATACGTACATTTAATAAAATCCTTACTACTATTTTTTACTATTGATAAGCATACGTTTGACCATTTTCTCACCTGATGGTAAGCGATGATGCGGTTGAAGATAGAGCACGTTTGCCAAGAAGTAAACTATTCACTTTTGAAAAACTTTCCAACTATGTTGGGGTTAGCGTCCAGTCAAACCGGATGCAGCTCAATACCAATATTTAACATGCAGCGATCGTCTTTCTGACCTTCAAAACACAACTCCTTGGCTAGACTTGTGTCCATTTTTAGGGTTCCGTACCCAAGGGTTAACTAACGGAACCCTATTATTAAGCCTCCGCTGTCCGTCCGTCCGTCCATCCGTCCATCCGTCCATCCGTTACACTTATTTGTAATTTGTACAATTCAAATGGCTATTAGTAATTTAGCAATATTCTATCAAAATTGTAGAGGGCTCCGCACTAAATTGCATCTCATATATGTGAGTATTCTATCCAATTGTTACGATATTATAATTCTAACAGAAACTTGGCTAATTCCTGAAATATCAAATAATGAATTTATTGACCAAAGATACGTGATATATAGGTGTGATCGCGACCGTGCGGCCACAGGTAAAAAAGATGGGGGTGGTGTCCTCATTGCAGTTTTAAAGAATTTAAATCTGAACACAGTACAGATGGCATCGAATATTTCGTTACATTCTCACATTGAACATATCCTCTTACGTTTTTCAGGTTCCGGAAAAGGTAAATATCAGGTTATTAGTGCAGTGTATATACCGCCGCATACTCCAGAGTTCGTGTATGAATCTTTTTTTAACATGTTGCGGTCTAAGCTCAATGATAATAACATTGAATACTTTTATCTAATAGGAGATTACAATTTACCCGAAATTGAGTGGGTTTTATGTCTTAACGATTCATCTGTACAGAATATAACTTGCAATGGCACCTCTGGTAATGCTATAAATTTAAATGCGTTCTTGAATTTCATAGATGGTTATCAGTATAATATGGTAAAAAATATAAATTATAAAATTTTAGATCTGGTTATCAGCAATAATAAGATATCGATACTTGAGTCTTCCGATGGCCTGGTTAAGCCGGATGATCAACATCCACCTCTATGTATCTTAATGCCCATTAATTTAAATCTGAAATTTATAAATAGTAAACCATTAAAAAAACATAATTATTTTAAAGCCGACTATGATCTCATAAATGTTGAATTAGATAAAATTGATTGGGTTGGCACTTTGAGTGATTTGTCTGTGGAAGAAGCATTAAACTCATTTTACGATAACGTATTCCGTATTATAAAGATGCATGTACCATTGACTACAGTTAGATCAACAAACTTTCCTGTATGGTTCTCCCCCGCACTTATACATATTTTTAAAAATAAGACAAAGGCATGGACGAGGTGGAAGAAATTTCATAACATGTCGGATTATGAACTTTTCTCAATTTATAGACAACGTTTTCAGAAGGAATGTGAACATTGCTATAGAAAATATATAAAATCAGTCGAAAATAGTATTAAACATAATATTGGATATTTTTGGAAATTTATCGCAGGCCGTAAATCGAATACTGGTATCCCTTCCACAATGCACTACCAAAATGCTTATAGCAGTGACGGAAACGAGATCTATAACCTCTTTTCAAGTTATTTTCACTCGGTTTACGAATCGTCATCGAGTAGCTCATCATTTTTAACGGATGATTACGCAGATAATTGTTGCTTGATTAGCAGTATTAGTTTCAGTGAGGATACAGTTCTTAAAGCACTCAAATCTCTGGACTCTACTAAGGGTCCTGGACCTGATAGCCTACCTGTTATTTTTCTCAAAAAGACAGCATCTCGTCTATGTGTTCCCCTGCAAATAATATTTAATAAATCGTTACTGGAAGGAGTTTTTCCTGCAATGTGGAAGCAGGCAAATATCACTCCAGTTTATAAGTCGGGTCCTAGGGACGATGTAGAAAACTATCGCCCTATATCTATATTGTCGGCCTTGTCGAAGCTCTTCGAGAGGTTAGTCCACAATGAATTACACCCAATTCTTAAAAATAATATCACCCAATATCAGCATGGTTTTGTAAAGAAAAGGTCTACAACCACCAATTTAGTAACTTTTGTGGATTATCTATTTAACAGCATGGACTCTCGTACTCAAGTTGACTGCGTGTACACTGATTTCCGAAAGGCATTTGACAAGGTCGATCATATACTACTATTACAGAAAATTGCATACAATGGTATACGTGGAAATCTACTCAGATGGTTTTCCTCATATATTTCTAACAGGACTCAGAGGGTTGTCGCCAACGGTTTCCAATCACCAACGATAAATGTAACTTCCGGAGTCCCGCAAGGGTCTATCCTAGGACCCCTACTCTTTATTATATTTATTAACGACATACACACCTGTTTCAAGAACTCAAAAATTCTTTTATATGCCGATGACCTTAAAATATATAGACAAATTAAAAGCATCCAGGACAGTTATCTTTTTCAAGATGACCTTAATAATTTTTCGAACTATTGTGTTAAAAATAAACTCCAGCTAAATATCTCAAAATGTTGTTGTATGAGCTTCACAAAGAAAATGAATGTTGTAAAATATCCTTACTCTCTAAATAACATAAACCTCAATAGAGTGTCAATGGTACGAGATCTTGGCGTGTTACTAGATGAGAAGTTACACCTTGATACTCATATTGCTAACATCGTGGGTAATGCATTCCGAATGTATGGCTTTGTGTTATGAGGTCTGCAAAAGAATTTAAGAGTCCGGATACTTACCTGTATCTTTATAAATCTTTAATTCGATCACAACTTGAGTACGCAGTTTCAGTGTGGAGCCCTCATTATAACAAATATTCTGACATTATCGAGAGAGTTCAAAGAAAATATTTAAAAACTATGCACTACCGATGTTTTCGATCTGCTTTGTCTTACGAAAGCCTACTTGAAAGGTACAAACTCATGGAATTAAAAAGTAGACGCTTACAGCTGGATGCAATGTTTTTGTTTGATATCTGTAATAATTCCTACGATTGTTCAGATATTACCAATAAGTTGTTTTATATGGTTCCAAGAAAAGCGATGATGCGTAGTGTACGTGAACGACCTGTATTTGCCGTATCGTCATGTAAGACAAATGCAGGACTACGTGCGCCTTTGCGACGACTTACAAGTAATTTTAATATGTATTTTAAGAATCTTGACTTGTTTGCCGATTCTGCTAGGACATTTAGAAAACATGTAATAGAAATAATAGTTTCCATAGAATCCCCCTGAATTTACCTAACATCATTAATATTTTATTTAACTCAAAAGTTAACCAATGTATGTTTTTGTTTTTTTTTTTTTCTTGTATTTTCTCCTCCTTTTTGATTGCCATGTTAATTTTGTTTTTAACTGATAATTATAGTTATAGTAGATAATGATACAAAACCAGCATGACGTAGTTTTAAGGATTACAATATAGATATTCTGTGAATAACGTAGTTGGATATACATTAGTAAAACTGTCTTATTGTAATTCCATATATAAAATACTGTATATCTGTTTGTTGTTCCAAATAAAAAAAAATAAAAAAAAAAAATAATAAAAAATCCGTCTGGCTGTCTGTCAGCGGGTTGTATCTCAAGAACCGTAATAGGTAGACAGTTTAAATTTTCACGGATTGTGTATTTTTATTGCCGCTATAACAACAAATAATAAAAATTAAGGTTTATTGTACGAAACCCTTCGTACGCGAGTCCGATTAGCACTTTTTTTGGATTTTTTTGGCGTCTGACTAACCGTAGCGACGCGACGGTCAAAGATGGTCAAATGACCATCTGGACCAACGGCTTGGAGTAGTCTTGGTATGTCATGGTTACCCACCCACGTGCCAACCTGGACAAGCATTGCTCAACCTCGAAGATAGACCCGTGCGTTAGCTATTACGAGTATTTAGCCACGAGCTTCTTTGCTTGTAGATAATGATGAAAAATAACGAATTTCACATCAAATTAAAATTAAATCCGCTAAATTTGAAATAATTAAAACATGTTTCAGTCATACTTCAACTGTGATTTGAAGAAATTAATCCAAGTAAATGGAACGCAGCTCACAGTCGCACTCCACTCGCATCGTGTAAACAGTGCGTTACGGTGACAGAGGAGTGGGCGGCCAGACCAGAGTCGCTGCAAATTGTGGCGGAGACGTTTCATTACGTTTGATGTAGTACAAGTTAAGCCGGTGTCGTGGAGCTGTGGGCGTAAAAAGACGTAGTATGTAAAGTGGGCGATAGACGTACGTACGAACTTATAGTACGCGGTTTTATGATCGCGAACTTACTCGGCTCGACGTCGGTGACACACGTGAAAGCTTGCTCATTACTCTGGTACCAGGGGGACTGCGATGCCGTCAATGGAGAAAACTTTTATATTTTATTATAACCAGACAGGATACTTGTATGAGATAAGCAAATTTACATTAAATAGCAGTTTAATTTGGGTGCCATAATTTCGGCACATGATTTTGGTCTAATCCTGAACCTGTTACAATCGTGTTTGTGAAATAATCAAGAATTATGTTAGTAATTAGTGTGAATAGCTGCGAATGTTTATTTAAAATACCAGAATTGCCCCTCAATTACGAATATAATCAGACACATTTCTCAAAACCTAGAGCGTTGTGAGCGGGGTTGCGGAGTTTGTTCGAAAGAGTCACTGCGGTTCTGAAACGCAAAGGGCATTAGGAGGAACACGGAGGATTTTTAGTCAGTAAGCCACTCCTCTCTTCTCCGCTCAGAGCGGGAGGAGTCATTTGATGATTGCCTTTCATAAAAAAGAAACTTATAACTTCAAAAGTGTGTTAGTTTTCTTAATAGAGAAGTACCTTCGCAAAATAGGTTTAGGTGCTTCAATAATAGCCCTTCATTCCATCATAATTTTTAATTAATTAACAAACGCGCATTCTATTCGCTTTCTCTCATTTCTTGGCACAAACCAAATTCCATTCCATAGCGAATAAATATGAGCTAACCATTTGGATCCTTTCAGACGCACTTTAAATAAATTAAGTATTACGAGTAGATCTAATTTGATATTAGGTTTCACTTCGTTTGATATTATGTTAAACTAAATTCTTGTAGTGTTTGAATTGTTTTTACGAACTTCATCATCTGCTTAGCCTTTTCCAAACAACATTGAGGTCAGCTTCGAGTCAAACCAGATTCAGCAGAAGACCGACACTTCACGTGGAGCGGCTGCTTGCAAGAGTGTGTGTAACAACTGCAAAAGATCAACAAATAACAGCCGGGAAAACGGCGCGCTTTCCAAAGCATTGAAGATTCTCAGTTTGTTAAGATGTCACCCATCCAAAGACCAACCTCGTCAAGAGTCGCTTAACCTTGAAGATCGACCCGTGTGACTGTTATTATTTAGCTATGAGCTATTTACGACTTTGTAATATAAATAACCCTACTTTGCCCCCCAAAAAAAATAATATGTAAATGGTGTGACGCCCTCTGGCGACATAGATCTTCTTCTAATTTTTTGAGGTCACGCGCAATTCTTTAGGAGCAGCTGGCGGGGAGATTCTAAGAACCCAGGTGAATGGCCTGCGATTGAAAAGGCACCAATGAAACTGCTGGATAGATCATCATCGTCATTTCAGCTTAAAGTCGTCCTGGACGTAGGCCTCCCCCAAGACGAGAAAGTACAGTAATAAAACTAACTTAGTCGGACACTTTTGTCAAAGTGGTCGTGGTTGTTCTAAGGAAGTACATACATGGAGAGACGTTCTGTAGGTTGTCGACTTTTACGAGGACTCCTCTCTCTGCGATGAGATTTCTCAATATTATTACATCATAATAGTTTGTATAAAGTATGATATTTTATCAGCATCAGCCACAGTCCGACTTCGCCTACTACTGGCCATGGCTTTTCTTTTCTTAAGCAAATCCCCTCGCTCCTATGATACAATGTCCAGTTTCTACGATGGCAAAGAGGTCTGCCTATCCCACTGCCGTATAACAATAACCTGCTATTTAATACTAGACGAATGAACAGTTTATATTCCAATGACCATTCATTTTACATTAACCTTTAAAACATATCAAACAATTTAGTAAACAAACATAAATACTTATTAACCAAACGTAAATAGTTTCATCGCTCGATACTGTGTTAATTTCAATTTAAAAATTGGTTTCAAACTTAGATTTATCGTGATGATTTAGATAGACTTAAAAAAATACGTAACCACTAACAACTGAAAAGTTACAGTGTTTACAACCTCTTGTGTAATTTAAAGTTATAAGCTGACAGACTGACCCTTAATCTATAAATCACCGTCAGCAAAACGCAAAATTTAAAGCAATTTAATTGAACAACTTTTAGTTACTTGAATTCATTTTTTGCACGAAAACCACTCTAAATTTATTTGACAGTACATGTGAACCCGACCCCGTCTTAAACGCAAACATATGTAAAACAGCTTTTTCATTATTTAATTCAAAAGCATGAGATTGAACGAAGATATGAATCGTTTTATTTCTAAGGCGAGGCCGTGATGTAAGCAAACAAAGTAACATTCATTTATCAACGAATGTTAAACGTGTATTTTAGCCGAATATTGAGGTTAAAGTTAATCCTGAATCCAATTACAAGACTTATTTCAGTGAAAAGTTTAATCAAAGTCAAACCTTAATTTTTACTATTAGTTTAAGTTAATCAGCAAGCTGTCATATCTAGTAAAATTCTTATAAAGGTCCCTTTGGATTTTTAAAACCTTCTTCTTATCGTGTGGGCAGTAAGGTCTAACGACCCCACACACCCTAGTGTCAGAGTTTCTAAACCGCTTCAAGGGCCTGTGACATGGTTTGACGACCGCCATTTGGCGGCCGGGCCCACCGGCTTATACTTGCCTTCCGAAGCACGGAAACATCTTTTATCAGACAATCAGGTGATTCAAGCCTCCAATGTCCTAGCCAAACTGGAAACAACTTTACAAAGTATGCTTCTCGTGGGAATCGAACCCACGACCACCGGTCACAAGACTGTAACTAAAGCTACTTCAGACCGTGGTTACACCAGCCGGTCTATTCTGTCAAAGTCTACCCGTGTAAATTTAGGTGGAGTGAGCATGACGGCGGAAACCCACCGCAGCGCACGGAAAGGCTACGCACGTATGTTAGGCTTCGGCTTGCATGAAAATGTATGAGATTGTTTCCACTGCAACTCACGGCTACGCTACTCATCAATTGACGTCATTGGCACACGCGTGGCTTTCTTTAATATGGCGCTCACGAAGCTCAACGTTGTCAGAACCATACACGCTGTGCACGCGGTACACGCTATACACGAATATTAACCTACGACTATGTGAAAACCATATTTTTGTAAAAAAACGTGCGTAGCCTCTCCGTGTGCCGTGGTAGGCCACGCTACAGCTATACATAGTCGTGGGCATGCAGTGTGAAACGTAGACCCACGTTGTCAAACAAATGAACCCACGCAGCTAAAATGCGCTGCGTGGCCGTGCATAGCGTGTACCGCGGTGGGTTCGCACCTTAGGCCGCGGACACGAACTCAGTGGCGCAGCGCGGCGGCGCAACTAGCGACGCGTTTAAATGCATAGATTTAAGGGAACTGTTCACGAATGCAGCGGTGCGGAAGCCGCGTGGAGGTGGCGTACGAGTGGCGCGCGCCAGTCGAGCGGTGCCCGCGCGTCTGCAGTGACGTAGTCATAGATAGGCAACTTCTCATAACTCAACACTATGCGCGCCGCGCTAGCGCCATGCGATCAGCCCTCTGGCTTCGTGGACGGGTTTTCATCGCCGCGTTGCTGTTCGTGCCGCTGCCGCCGCCGCTGAGTTCGTGTCTGCGGCCTTGAAGTGAACTGTCATTCCATCTTGTTTGTATGGACTGACAACTCACTTCATGTTTACTTCACTTCACCTAAGCTTTCACGGCGAGCGGTTTACAGAATCGCACTACTAGAAACTTAGGTGAAATGAACCTAAAGTAAACTGTCATCCCAACTAACACAAAAGCGTTAAAAAAACCTATATAAGACTCGTATATCAGTTCCATTTGAGTATAAAAGTTTTATCGCACACCTGTGCAACTGAGTTAGAGCATGCTCTAACTCACTTATAACCACGAAAGAGGCCCACAGTTTTACAGGTAAAAGTTATAGAAAGCCTATAATATGTTGTCACAAAGATATTAAAGCTGCACAAGAGCGCTTATTCATCGTCAGCTACTACTTTAATCGGTATTACCGTTGCACAATAGAGTTGGTAAACGCTACAGGTGGTATAAATCTTATAGTAAGGTGTTAAAAAGATATTAAAGCTGCACAAGAGCGTTTATTCATCGTTAGATACTACTTTAACCGGTATTACCGCGTTAGTGAGCACTACAGGTGGTAAAAAGCGCACGTCAAGATTGAAAAAGCCTGTAACCTTACTAAAATTAAAACTGTTCGTAGTGGAAGAGTTATGTCATCCATTATTCAACAAAACAGAACAATATTATGGAATATTAAGTTATTTATGTATGTGAAGTGAAAAATGACTGCCCTTATGATTTCACGGTAAATGTATACCATGTTTCTCATCTCAATTTTAACGCGCCTAGGATTTTTAAAGATTTTAAAGAAAAGTTATGATAATAAAATAGGTACCTCAAGCTAAACATTATTATTTTTCCTGCTTCCTGAGCAGTGGTGTGTAAAATTAAGTCGCATTCATGAAACGCTTCAAATAATGTAAGAAATTTTGTATATTGTAGTCAAATGATGAATAACTCGAAATAATATTAATTGTTAGGTTATCAAAACAATGGCAAACTTTAAAAAAGTGAGGTTGGTGTTAAAAACGACCCACACTTACGTTGATTGACACCAATACCTTTAGAAGGTCTTTAAAAGAGTACTGCCTAACACAATAAGCTTTAATTAAACCCTTTATTACAGGTTAAACCTAGATGGAAGAGTTGTTTGACACCTTTAGTTTCTCGTGTTACTAAACTATCGACAAACTCTATTTTATAGCCTAAATCTGCAATAATAGTCAATATAGCACCAATATCTTTAGAACGTCTTTAAAAGAGTACTGATAAACACAATAAGCTTTAATTAAACCCTTTATTACAGGTTAAACCGAGATGGAAGAGTTGTTTGACACCTTTAGTTTCTCGTGTTACTAAACTATCGACAAACTCTATTTTATAGCCTATGTCTACAATAATAGTCAATGTAGCACCTTAAGTGGTATAAAAAGGTCATTGCAACAACTATACAACAATAAGTGATAAAAGGAGTCGGCGAACACTTTTATAAAGACTTGAGTGTCACAGAAAGGTTAAAGCTATAACGTATTAAGTATATATTTTTTTTGTTTGTAATGGGTTTGCTCTTGACTCTAGTCTATGTCAGAGATGACAGAGACAAAGTCTACGATGGAGCGAGCCTACCCAGAAGGAGCCTGTTCACTCTAACTTTGAAGAGATTAGGGTTGTAAGCTTTCGGAAACACAGACGCTGGCAGAGAGTTCCACTCCTTTGCTGTGCGCATTATAAAAGACGTTTGAAAACGCTTAGTGCGAATTGGTGGAATAGCCACAAGATAGGGATGGTAAGATGCAGTGCGTCTGGATGTCCGATGGTAGAAGGGGGCCGGTGGGATGAGGTCGTGGAGTTCTTGGGCACACTCACCGAAGTACAATCTGTAGACGACCGACAAGCAGGCAACCTTACGGCGATGAGCCAAGCTATGTAGCTTGGCATCCACCAGTTTTACGTCGCCGATGAGCCTCTTAGCTCTGCGTTCCACCGAGTCAAGCGCGGCAAGCTGATACTTAGCTGAGCCATCCCAAAGGTGGCTACAATACTCCATGCAGGATCGGACTTGCGCTTTGTATAGTGTTAAAAGTTGTCCAGGCCTAAAGTATCGCTTCACCCTATTTAGGATGCCCAGCTTTTTGGCCGCAGTTTGGGCTTTGTACTCGATGGTGGCGCCGAAGTTGAGACTGAATGTCAACTCCATGCCTAGGAGCTCGAGCCGATCAGTCACAGGAACAAATGCACCTCGAAAAGTAGGAGCTTGGTCAAAACGACTCCTTTTTGCGGTAAAAAGACACGCCTGTGTTTTGGTGGCGTTAAAAGTGACCAAATTGTCATCACCCCACTGGGAGACAACGCTTAAGGTCAAATTTGTCCGCTCTACCATGGCCTCTCTCAAGGAACAAACTTCAACCCCACTGGTTGTTGCGCTGGACAAGTATCTCTCTGAAACCGTACTGTCATCTGCGTACCCAACAAGACCAGGCTGAAGTAGGTCATTTATGTGCAGCAGGAAAAGAGTTGCAGAGAGAACAGACCCTTGAGGAACTCCGGCATCAATAGCCATGAGGTCAGAGGAGCAGCCGTCAACGACCACTCGGATCGACCGTTCACTCAGGAAGTCTGATATCCAGCTGCAAAAACCAGCTGGGATACCATAAGCAGGAAGCTTGCTGAGTAGACCTGCGTGCCAGACCCTGTCAAAAGCCTTCGAGATAACAAGCGACACGGCAAGTGCTTCGCCGTGTCTCTCAATGGCTTCGCCCCAGCAGTGCGTGACATACACAAGAAGATCGCCAGTTGACCGTCCCTGGCGAAAGCCATATTGATGGTCACTGAGGAGATTGTTGTCTTCAAGGTAGGTCAGCAGCTTACTGTTCAAAACCCTTTCCATAACCTTGCATAGGATGGAGGTAATGGCGATCGGACGGTAATGCGCAGGGTCAGCTCGGTCTCCCTTTTTGGGCACCGGTTGCACATTCGCAAGCTTCCATGATCTCGGCACCGTTCTCTCGGCATCGTATACTTGCTGCTGCTAGCATCATTATAACTCTTAAAGCTATATTACGTCGTCCATTAAAGCTTTAGTGCTGCGATGGGGCCGAAAACTTGTTTGTTAACTCCTCTATATCGTCTTTAGTTATAACTGAGATGATTATAACCCTGTTATATTACTTGAAGTCACAAAAAAGCCTGTAACTGACACCAAAATGTTATTTGGGATTCCACCTAAACTAGTTGGTATGACACCCTACTTCATGTTCACTTCACTTTTTATCAAGGTTGCTCACAGAATCGCACTGTAGATTTTTGATTGCCTAGACCAGTGTTGAACAGGGTTTCATGTAACCCAGTAGCTGGGTTTTGAACATCGGACAAGTAGTTGCTCCCTGTGAAATACCGGTATTTAGCTGCATCAAGTTATACTGGAAACCAACGACGGTTTCAAGGAAGACATGATGCTGCGCTAAACCTCCCATTGTTACACCCAGCTAATCTTCTTCATCATCATCAGCCACAGAGAAAATTCTACCTCTCTTTTTTTGTGCTCACCCCCGCGCTCCTGTGCCACTCTTATCCAGGTTCTACCCTCCGTCTGCCCATCTCATTGCTAGATGACCAACATTTCCTCAAAAGTCTTTGGACGCCACTCAATCACTGCCCTAGTCCACCTGCACTTCGGTCATTGTGCCCAAGAACTCCACGACTTTAACTCACAGGCGGTTCTAACATCGGACATCCAGACGCACTGCAACTTGCCATCTCTACCTTGTTGCTATTCCCCCAATTCGCTCTAAGCGTTTCCAAACGCCTTTTGTGATACGCACACCAAGGATGCCGTATGGTGCCGTAAAAGAATAACACTATCCCATCACTTCCCGTGAGTGAAGGTGCGATCGCCAACCCGTCTGGCTAGCCTGGCGATTATGACAATCCCCCCCCCCTTCTGGGAGAGGCCTAGTCCAGCAGTGGACATCTTTCGGCTGTTAGGATGATGATGACAGCAAAGGAGTCGAACTCTCTGCCTGTGTCTGAGTTTCTGAACGCTTACAAGCCTCATCTCTTTAAAGCCAGAGTGAACAAGCTCCATCGTAGACTTTATCTCTGTCACCTCTAACCTAGACTAAAGTGAAGAGAAAACTCATCTCAAATAAAAAAATCTAATTGATGTCCTGCCCAACTCCATTTAAGGTTCACAACTCGTTTCCCAATTTCGAACACCTGGAATAGTATTTTCTTTAATTTGTTTGAATTTACAATCAAAAGGATTCTTTATTGCCAACACAATGAGCGTGATGTGATTGAAAACAGATTTCTAATTAACTTATACTTATTAAAATAAAAAAAATCTAAAGATACTGTCACTCAAAATACATTTTCAATCAAAACCACACAAGAATCTGACTTTGCAATTTTACACACATATGCTTCTATCTTTTTGTAATTCGAATACATTTTGATATCCAAAATTGATTAATGAATCACGACTGTCAATTCCATTTGATCGGTTATAATGAAGCTAAGTTCGGAGTGAGTCTAGTAATTCGATAGTAGGTACTTGTTCAAAGTAATGGAAGCTTGTCGAATATCCATTATTTTTGATATTCGTCTGTCAATAGTAGGTATTGTTCGTATTGTTCTTGTTGCTTGATTTCTTTGAAAGTGAGGTAGAGAATTTTAATGGGATGGAAATTGAGATGGTGTTGTTTAAATTAGATATCCGTTGACTGTTGAAACCTTCTTCAATGTAATGTGGTTTTCATTTCCATAACAGATAATGTTGATATTATGAACTAGTTTTTTTTTGCGGCTTCGTTCTCGTGACCGATCCTGTAAAAATCATAACATAT
The DNA here is from genome assembly GCA_950371165.1 of Lacanobia oleracea. NCBI lineage: Eukaryota > Metazoa > Arthropoda > Insecta > Lepidoptera > Noctuidae > Lacanobia > Lacanobia oleracea. The sequence continues at coordinate 1,425,289 of OX493398.1, forward strand.
TTAGGGGAATGTGCCTATTTCTCTCAATAGTAGTGGTTATCTATCAGTGCAATAATTTTCTAAATCGGATCTTTTAGAGAAATACACAACAAATAATGTATTAGGTATTGGCAACAGAAACACATGATACTGAAGTTGACTTGTTTTTAAATGCTGGAAAATAGGCAGGTAATCGTGACCATAATCAAAATGCTCATGATTGATGCGTTTGGGAACAAAACTGCAAGTCAATCCTTACTTGTCACGATTCCACGCCGAACTACTGAACCGACTTAAATTAAATTTGGTACAGAGATAGTCTTGGGTCTGAGAATGGACATAGGCTACTTTTTATCCCGGGACTATGTTCCCTAGGGACCACGTAGGCGAAGCCGCTGGCAGATTAGTATGGAGTAAATTAAAGGCAATTTCCAATCTTTTACCGTTTTTTCCCGAATAAAAATCGAAGCTTTACATTAAAAATTGCATCCAATCTCAAGCCAAACTAAATCTCATTGCATTAAAATTTTCTTTTCCCATTTCGAAGTCGTAATGAACTGAAAGTCGCATAATGAACGGCAAATAGTCTCCATTGAACCATAACGACTTCGGAATCAAACAAGAACCAAAGAAAAATGTTCCGCTTCGATAGAAAATGTTAATATTAATCCATTTTATTTACGGATCTGTTATTTCGAGAATAAAATATACCTAGTTGGTGCTTTTTGAATTGTAAAGAAAAATAATGTTGCATTTTGTTGAAATATACCAACAATGGAAAAGCAGGAATACTACGATATTATTTAATGTTTGTCCTACTTTCTACGTAATTTTTTGTAAGAAGTTCTTGTTAAAGTTGTTGGTCTTGTTATTACTTGAGTGCTGGATTAAAATAAAGTAAATAAAACTGGTGCAACATTAACAATGTATTCTACGAAAGTGCAGGCAATTCTACGACTTTAAATTTACCAAACAAACCCATTGTAAAACACTCAATTGTAGGAAGCGAAAAAATTCCGCGGTGTACCAGCGTTTTTGATATTGTGTGTGTAGTTGTTTTCCAGTTTGGCTAGGAGATAGCAGGCTTGAATGACCTGATTGTCTTTTGGGGGCCGAGTCACCCGCGTCCGTAGGAGAATACCCAATTTTTAAACCTTACACGTGGTCCCCGGGTGGTGCTAATCAGGTGACACTAACTGGTGGTAGGCTTCGGCCGATGGCTTGTGACCACCCACTGGGCAAAGACGTACCGCCAAGCGGCTTAGCTGCGTTCCGGTACGATGCTCAGTGTAGTCAATTCAGAGGAGCTGGGTCGAAATAGTTGTTCCAATGCAGGCAGACCAACTAGGCTTGCCTTGGCGTGGGCGTATCGGGAGACAAGTCGCGGAGGGTAGCGGGATCCGAAGCACGGTGCACCGCTGGCCGACCGCAGGTAGTTGGGGGCCCAAGTAGTGTGCTAGCCATACATGAAAGGCTGGCCCCGCCAACTGACGAAAAATCCCGGAATGCACCATCGTGCTGGTTGGCGACCAGATGAAAGGGCCCGATGGTCATTCCCGGGGGGGTTCGGGCGTCCCCGCAGTCTCCAGACTAGTCCCCCAATGATGTCGTCCTGTCAGGGCATGCCTGAGGGTTAGCAGCATGGAACCTCATTTCACTTCCTTCTCCTCAACCTCAATCACTTTTATTATGAACAGGGGAAAAAAGAGAAAAGCTATACAGCGGCAGCACGCCCTTTCGCATAAAGTGCACCTCTCTAATATACGAGGTCTGCACTCAAATCTCGCTGCAGTCCATCACCACCTTGAGATCGAGAAACTAGCGGTCTTGTTCCTGTCGGAGACGCAGATCGGATGTCCGTCGGACGTGTCATACCTGTCTTACCCAGGGTTTACCCTGGAGCACCACTTCAGACCGCGCGCGGGCGTATGCATGTACGCCCGGGACGACATCTGCTATCGGCGTCTTCGTTACCTTGAAGACTCCAGGTTCTCGAGGCTGTGGGCTATAGTGGACACAGGCCTAGACAAAATTGTCTACGCCTGCGTCTACCGTTCGCACAACGGTGATTTTGAGACAACTGGGCTTACACAGCACCTGAGTGAGGCGGCGGATGCGGCTCAGCAGCGGTACCCTTCTGCCCAATTGGTGTAACTGGGGGACTTCAATGCCCACCATCAGGAGTGGCTCTTCCCATACTAGTGCACAGACCATGCTAGACGAGAGACGCGAAAGCTAGTGCTTGCGTTAAATCTTACCCAGCTGGTCCAGGGGCAACGAGGGTGCCCGATGTTGATTCGCACACTGCCAATTGCTTGGACCTTTTGCTGACAACAGATCCAGACCGCTATTCGGTGTCGATTTCTTCACCACTGGGTAGTTCCGACCACTGTCTGGTGAAGTCTGTATCCGTCTACTCCCCGCCCGATCCTAGCCCAAGAGGCACCCGGCGGGTATGGCGATACAAGTCAGCAGATTGGGATGGCATGCGATCTTTTTCCGCATGTTACCCTTGGCAGCCTACTTGCTTTTCTTCCACGGATGCTTCGTCGTGCACGGACGCCGTGTCGGATGTGTTGTGGAGGGGAATGGAGTACTACATTCCGTTCTCTGACATAGCGAAATCTGGCGAAGCTCGTCTTTGGTTTGGTGCCGAGTGCAATCGCGCTGATGCGCTTAAGCATGCGGCGTACCTGGCATGGGTCGACGCTCGTACGCGCAAAGCAAATGACGTGAGTCAGAAGAAGAGCGCATTCAACAGGACTGCCAAGTCCTGCAAGAAAGTGTTGCGGAGGGCTCGGTTTGACCACATTAGCCGAATAGGGAACAAACTTGCTTCATACCCATCAGGTAGTAAGGCTTTTTGGTCCCTGGCTAAGTCGGTCAAATCGAACTTCTGCCGCCCCTTACTACCACCACTGCTGAGACCCGACGGGACGCTGGCCCACTCCGCTGAGGAGAAAGCGAACTTGTTTGCTTCTTTGTTTGCGGAATCTTCACGTCTGGATCCTGGTGGCACGACGCCCCCTGCTTCTCCTGGTGAATGCGAGTCGAGTATGTCGAACATTCGCATTCATCAGAAGGACGTCCGTAGGGAACTGCGTAACCTAGACGTGAACAAGGCTAGTGGTCCCGACGGGATACCGGCAATTGTTTTGAAGACTTGTGCGCCTGAGTTGTCTCCGATATTGACACGCCTATTTCGCCTTTCGTTTGAGACTGGAAAAGTGCCGAAGGCTTGGAAGCAAGCTAACGTGCAGCCCGTGCTCAAGAAGGGTTGTCGAGCTGACCCGTCGAATTATAGACCCATCTCGGTAACGTCCATACTCTGTAAGACTATGGAACGCGTGCTGAATCATAAGCTCCTGGCGTACCTAGTAGCGAATGATATTCTTAGTGACCGTCAATACGGGTTCCGCCGAAATCGGTCAACTGGGGATCTTCTAGCGTATGCTATTCACATCTGGAGTGAGGCTATAGAGAAGCACGGGGAGGCACTAGCGGTCTCCCTTGACATCTCGAAGGCCTTCGACAGGGTCTGGCACGATAGCCTTATTAGTAAGCTTCCTTCCTTCGGTCTGCCCGCTGGTTTGTGTGATTGGATCGCAGATTTCCTGAGGGATTGGTCTATCCGAGTGGTCATAGATGGCTGCTCATCTGGACTGCTGGATATTAATGCCGGGGTTCCTCAGGGGTTAGTGCTTTCGGCAACTCTGTTCTTACTGCATATTAATGATCTGCTTAAACCCGATACCTTTGGGTATGCAGACGACAGCACTGTAGCTGAGAGATACGTGTCCGACGCACGAGCTGGTAGGTCGCAGATCCGGTCTCTCCGGGAGGCAATGGTTGAGCGCTTGAACGTGCCCTTACAGGCTGTCTCTGAATGGGGCGATGCCAATCTGGTCAAGTTCAATGCTGCTAAGACCCAAGCGTGTCTATTTTCCGCCAAAAGGAGCCAATTCCACCCAGCTCCATCTTTCTGAGGTTTAACCGTGCCGATAACCGACCAACTTGAGCTTCTTGGGGTTCATTAACCCTTACATAGAGGCAAAAGCTCAAGTGGCTGCAAAGAAGTTGGGGATTCTGGCAAAGGTGAGACGGTACTTCACGCCGGAACAGCTGCTTAAACTCTATCAAGCGCAAGTTCGATCGTGTATGGAGTACTGCTCTCATCTTTGGGATGGATCTGCCAGATACCAACTTGATGCCCTTGAGTCAATTGAGTAACGAGCCAAGAGGATCATCGGCAATGAGAGGCTTGTCGCGACGAAGCTCCAAAGTCTTGAACATCGACGACGAGTTGCTAGTCTGTCGGTTTTTTACCGGTTACATTTTGGGGAATGTGCGACGGAATTGCATAATTTAATTCCGCCAAGCCCGTTCCATCATCGGACCACAAGACGAACGGCGATGCGCCACCGGTACACGGTCGATATCTCACCCATACGCACAAAACGTTTTGGTAACACATTCATAATGCGTACAGCTAAGGAGTGGAATTCCCTGCCGGAGTCCGTGTTTCCTGATAGCTACAACCTGGGTGTCTTTAAGTCAAGAGAGAATTGGTTATTTCTAGGCAATCGTGCTCCATCTTTGACCACATCATCGCTTACCATCAGGTGAGATAGTGGTCAAACGCGTGTCTATGTATAGTAAAAAAAAAAAAAGTAATAAAGATGATTCCGTGCTTCGGAAGGCACTAATAAGCCGGTGGCCCCGGCCGCTAAATGGCCCTTGGTTTAAGAGGCCCTTGAGGCGGTTTAGAAACTCTGACACTATGGTGTGTGGGGTCGTTAGACCTTACTGCCTACATGAGATGAAGAAGAAAAAGACGTGGCGCAAGTACCTTACTGACCATCAAAACTGGGAAACGACCTCAGAATCTCTGTAATCAGTAAACTACCATAGCTGTCCATGCATACATGATATTTTATTTACACCCATTAAACATTCAAATATTAAAACGGAAATCTAATTTAAATTCAATATCATGCACATAAACAGTTCAGTTCATTTTCATGTAGTTAATTTAAATGACGGTTGAATAAACCAATGTTTAGTGATTCAAACATACTCCGACCACACGAATGGTGTCTTTTTAACGTTTGGTGAAAATAAGATATTAATTATTATGATTGGATATGCCAGTGAATTTCTATTATATTAGGATTTAGGAAATTAATTTAGTGGTTAAGGTTTGCAAAGGAATTTTTAATGCGCTGATTGATATCGTTACAATTTATTGCCAATTCAACTGTCTACTTTTTACTGTACTTGAGATATAGGCCGCTGACAAACAAACAGACGAACGGACGGATAGATGGACAACGGATGGACAGTGGAGGCTTAGTAATAGGGTTTTCTCCATCGTAGAATTTGTCTCTGTCATCTCTGACATAGACTAGAGTCAAGAGCAAACCCTTTGCAAATAAAATGAAATAAAAATAAAAACTTTTCGGGTGTTGAACCTTAAAAATGAAATTAAGTATTACATAGATTTTTCTCGGTGTGATATAAACATTTTTTTATTTAAGTTGGGTTTGCTCTTGACTCTAGTCTAGGTCAGAGATGACGGAAACAAAGTCTACGATGGAGCGAGCTTACCCAGAAGGAGCCAGTTCACTCTAATTAAACACTATTTTGCATCTTTTCCTTCTAATTCCTACAGATGACATTTAGGCTCTTCCTTCATCTCCTTCGCGGTATGCCGCGGACTCGTGTCGTTATTTCAAAACATCATCTGCCTAGCCTTTTCCCAACTATATTGGGGTCGGCTTCCAGTCAAACCGGCTTCAGCTGAATACCAGTGTTTTACGTGGAGCGGCTGCCTACCAGACCTCCACAACCCATTAACTTGGTAACACGGTATTTCTTGGCAAGACTGGAGTCAGATTTACTGGCTTTTGACAATCCGTAACGACTGCCAAAGATTTACAAATGACAGCCGGAACCAACGGCTTAACGTGCTTTCCGAGGCACGGTGGAAACTCGGTATATTAAGATGGTCACCCATCTACAGACCAACCTTGGCAAGCGTTGCTTAACCTTAAAGGTCGACCCGTGCGGCTGTTATTATTTAGCCACGAACTCCTCATGTCGTTATTTCAAAACAACCTTCTTTGTGGGCTCACAGCTTTTCCGTCCACGTGACAGACTAGTCCAACCCAGTCTCATTAAGGTTGGATAACCGTTTAAACCTCATCAATTTCTTATGACTTTTGTTTATGTACTGTCTATCTCAGGACGAATATGTACGGCGCGGCGGGGTGAATAAAAACAAAACTTATACCACTTTTTTTTTAATTTGAATTTTGGCTTTTCATTTTAATTTTTGTTTTCGATTTAAATTAAAGTTTTTATTTAATTATCATTTTGTTTTAATTTTAATAATATTTTTAGTTTATCACTTGCAATTTCACTCGTGTGCAATTAGTCCCATAAATATTCTGTCATGTTTAAAATATGGACAACGCCGTGAGTTGTACATGTAACTTTTTCTTTTTGTAAACACTTTTACTGTACCATCTTTGTGTAACTGTTGTTTTCCCGAATATAAATCCTTAATAATATTATAAATGCGAAAGTAACTTTGTCTGTCTGTCTGTCGCGCTCTCACGCCTAAACTACTGAACCGATTTATATGAAATTTGGTAGAGAGATAGTCTAGAGCCTGAGAAAGAACATAGACTACTTTTTATCCCGGGAATATGTTCCCTATGAACCACGCGGGCGAAGCCGCTGACAGAAGCTAGTAACAAATAAATAAAAACTTTCTTTAGGATTTTCACTGTAATCTTTCTCTAATCTTTTGTATCCTCATATTCTTGGTTTTAACAACAACAACTATACAAGCTTAAACAACGTGACAATCACCTTCATAGTTTTGTTTATATTCACCCAGTTTGTAGTTATGTACATGAGTATGGTAACATGTACTACCTATACTAGGACTTCTAAATAACTGTTAAAGTGTTGTCATAGTTTCGTCTCTGTCTTACCCATCGGAATAAGCAGGTGTCAAATTGTGTTCTATGTAAATAATTACCTAAGCTAAAAACAGTACCTGAGCAATTACGTCTGTTTGATAACGCTGTGCACAGGGGTACAAACATAAGGCTACTATTTCCTCGGAATCCTTTCAAGAGAAGCTGTGCTATTTAATTCCTTCTTCAAACATTGCGACAGCTCGCTATGTTTATCTGATATAAACAAATACTGAATTGCTAAAACATACCCGTGCGCTATAATATATTCGCATAAATTCGACCTGGTTTACATAGAAGTGTCCTGAGATATATGTGTACTGTGTAGCAGTCACAGTGAATTTTGTCTGCAAAAATCAGTCAAAAAAGCTTTGGGCTGGTTAAATTAAAACTCTCTCGAAAAATACATAGGTACTTTAACTCGAAAGCCAGTGGGAATGTTGGTGGGAATTTTGTAAGACTTAAAAAAAAATTCTTTTAGTGAAAAATTCGTAGAAATTTTTTTATCATAAAAAAGGGCATCAGTTCTTGTTCCTACTATGGCCGTCTGTTTTCCAGGCAAGCTTAAAGAGTCAGGGTCAGTCGAAGTTTGAACGCGCACATCCGGCCGCCGTCTTCCATTTAAACTGACGGTCCTTCAGAGTGTGGACGGGCACTTACATCATAGTCTGTAATCGGTCAGCACCAGTGTCGAAGAGTTCGTGGCTAAATAATAACAGCAGCAGGTGGTATGTGGATGGGTGACCATCTTAACATGCTGAGTTTCCTCCGTGCCTCAGAAAGCACGTTAAGCCGTTCGTCCCGGCTGTCATTTGAAGATCTTTGACAGTCGTTATGGATGGTCAGAAGCCAGTAAATCTGACTCCAGTCTGGCCAAAAAGTACCGTTTTACCCTGTTAATGGGTTGTGGAGGTCTGGTAGGCAGCCGCTCTATGTATTATAATATTGGTATTCAGCTAAATCCGGTTTGACTGGACGCCGAATCTAATATAGTTGGGAAAAGGCTAGGCAGATGATGGTCAATTCAATTTAATTCAACTCAAATTCAAAAGCATTTTATTTCAAATAAACCATTCACAGGCACTTTTGAAACGTCAAGGTCGGTCAGTCAAAAACATGGAAGCTATTTGCACGTTCCAAAGCGTAGATCTCTATGGAGAAGAACGTGCAAGAAACTCCACGGATACTTTTTTAAACCATGTGATGTATTACATAAACCTTATCAACATTATCTTTGATTGCTTCTGTATGTGAGGACGATGCAAAGAACAAAAAAAATAATATGAACAATTCAAAATGTACAGAATAAAATAAGCCAGTGGCAGGTAAGAGATGACCATGCTCAGACGGCGCCCGTCCACGATCATGACACATGTATCAGCACCATCTAGCTCAACCATTTTTAAGGGAACCAAATGATCCAACACACGCGCCACCATCAGCGAAACATTTGTGTGAACATGACAAGCTCCTAACTACCACGCTCGTTCATGTCAAACTAATTTAATAACAAAATCTATAACTAATAAATAGTTCCAAAGTGCTCTCATTTACAAAAAAAAAAAAGAACCAGCGTTGACCGAAGCCGGTCAAAACCGGTTTTGATCAATTAAGACTTTTGACTGTAACTTATATAGGTATTCATGTATGTTGTGCTCAAGTTATTGGGCGCCATTTTACATATCGATGTCATAAATTGTTAAACTTTCAAGTTTGTAATGTTATGTTTTGTTATTGGAATTTGATACAACATGAAATTTACAATATAATTAGGCTTATTAAAATATAATTTGGCTTTTTAAAGTTGATAGGAGTTAGTGTAAAGAATTCTGAAAATAATTTGTAGACAAACAGTTATATATTGTTGAAATATTCTGCCATGATATTTATGCTCAGATAGCAGGCCCAAAGAGCACACACCTGAAGTACATTCAGTCAAAAAAGTATCGGGAATGGATGATTTGTTTATGGTTCCAAATTCAAATTTTTGTTTTTTTTGTAGTTGTTAGATTGGCACAACTGTTTTCCATTTTGGCGCGGAGTTTGAGTTGCATCTGTTATTTATATTAAATACAGTGCTGGTTTTAGTAATATCATATATAGTGTGTATTGCGAATTTCATAATGGACAAAAATATCGAACAAAGAGTTTGTCTTAAATTTTGCATCGCCAATGGAATTTCGTGTTCGGAGTCACTGAAAATGTTACAGAAGGCTTACGGTGAATCGACTTTATCAAAAACTCGTGCTTATGAGTGGTTCAAAGCGTTCAAAAGCGGTCGAGATGTGATGGAAGATTTGCCTCGCTCTGGTAGGCCGTCAACGTCTGCAACTGAAGTTAACATCGCAAAAGTGAAGGAAACAGTGACTGAAAATCCCCATTCAACTCTGAGAGAAAAAGAAAGAAAGAAAGAAAAAATGTTTATTTGGGACTCGCACATAACAGACAGATGTAAATTTAATTAAATTAACAGAATTAAGTATAAACACATTTTAGTCTGTGCGAGGCCAAAAAGGTCCCTATCTCAGCATAGGCTGCGAAATTTAGTAATAAATAACACAGCGCTGGTTTTATGATAGGGCCTGTGATGCCACGGACGCAGTTACGTAACACATACTAAATATAATAGATACAGATAAAATATACAAATGATGAAAGAAAATAAAATAAAAAATACAAGTACATAAAATACACACAGTTAATAATATTTAACAATAAAAACTACCCATGCCCAAAGGCCCAGTGCTCCAACGTCATTTGTTAATGTCACAAATGACGGAACGCGCGGGCGCACTTGGCAGCTGTCATGTTGGAATGAAAAACGCAAACATAAATAATAATGGCAGAAATTATTTGTAAATAAAAGCTATACCAACAAGTATCACGAAAGTGCAACAAAAACATAAAGGGGCTTATTGCATAGTTGCGATCTGAGTCATATAGTTCGTTGCAAGAAGACGATATGTAATGCTGAGAACATTGGACCAACAGTCACCAACACTTAATGCGTGCAAACCCTGGGTAAGTTCATGTACTTTCCTTTTGAATCCGTAGTAAGTGTTGCTTGAACTTAGAACTAAATGTACCAACTGTTTTAATAGCACGAAACGGCGGTGGCAAGTCGTTCCAGCAACGAGAAGCTGCGAATTTAAAACTTCCACGGAATGCAGCAGTTCGATGGGGGTTGGTCAACAAGAGGTAAGCCGATGCTCTTGTTTTCACTTTGTTCACATCACGAGACCATGTTAATTTACCATACAGATAGTCTGGTTTTTTTGTGAGAATTATACCAAATAGCAGGGTAGCCAGATGAAGCTTTCTCCGGTCTGACATTCTCATCAAATTACCCTTGTTTAAAAATGGCGTTATATGAGATCTAGGAGGGACATTAAAACAGAATCTCGCACAAGCATTCTGAACCCGCTGGATCAACCTGTCGCTCCTCCCAAGAATGCATGCCCCATACACAGTGTCAGCGTAGTTCAGCTTGGATAAGATAAGTGACTCACAGAGCATGATACGCATATCCACACTAATGTAGGGGCGGACACGGTACAAGAGTTTGAGACGGTAGAAGCAGTTGCGCACAGCCTCCATGACGTGAGTCTCAAAATGCAGTTGCTCATCAAATACCACCCCAAGATTACGGGCTTCCTGCACCCTTTCAATGGAACACCCATCAATCCTCAAGTCAAAGGTGACATTGCTCAATTTAATTAAAAAGTCTCTAGTTCCGATTATCATAAATTTTGATTTCACTGGGTTTAAAACCAGGGAGTTTCTCCTCGACCAGGCTGAGATTCTATCCAAATCCTCATTCATTCTTTTTACAGTGTCAACAGTCTGCTGAGGATGAAATGGCAAATACATCTGCAGATCATCAGCATATAGGTGGAACTTGGCATTGAGCAAGCAGTTTGTTATATCAGCACTGTACAGGATGAAAAGTAGCGGACCAAGGATTGAACCCTGAGGCACGCCCCTGTTCACGCACTTGGGATCAGAGGACTTTATCACTCCATCATCACTTGTAACCTGGACTAACTGTGATCGGTGAGTCAAGTAACTTTGGAACCATTTTACCGTCTCAGGCTGACATCCATAGTAAGACAGCTTGGACAGGAGAAGTGAAGTGTTAATAGAGTCGAAAGCACGTGAAAAATCGAGTAGGACAAGCATGGTACCCATGCTCTTGTCTCTGGCTTCAAGGATATTTCCAACTACGTCAAGAAGGGCTGTGGCTGTGCTGTGTCCCCTGCGAAAACCAGATTGATACAGAGGCAAAATATTGTGTTGCTCAAGGTATGCCCTAAGCTGGTTGGAGACAACCTTCTCTAGGACCTTGGAGAGACATGGCAACAGACTAATTGGTCGAAGTTCTTTTACGCTGTTAGGATTAGGTACTTTAGGAATGGGTCTAACTATAGCCAATTTCCACAGATCCGGGAAAGAGGAGGTGGTGATGGAACGATTGATGATGGCTGTTATAGCTGCAAGAGTACGAGGAAGAGTCATCATCAGCATCTCCAGCGAGATAGAGTCAGACCCCTGAGCATTGGACTTCAGACCACGCATAAGCCCCAGCACCACATCCTCCTGGACCGGCTCAAGTTGGAAATGACAATTGTTAAATCTATGATGCTCAAAGTATGATAAGTCAGCAGTAGTAACCAAACCGCTACCCGGTACATCCAAAAAATGATCATTTATTTTCTCTGGATCACTACAGAAGTGCGGTAATGTGGGCTCTGCTTTTTTGGAGATTGCTATGGAAGACTTTATGTGACTCCATAACTTTTTTGGATGTTTAATGTTGTTAGTTATTTTAGTCTTGAAATATGCACGCTTCTCACTTACAACCGCAGCCCTAACAAGGTATTTCAGCTCCCTATAAGAATCAAAATGTTTCAATTGTTTAGTAGCTTTTGCCTTACTATGACTCCTGTCCCGCAGCTTCATCATTTCCTTTACAGTGTCCGTTATCCACGGCAAGGACTTCTCTTTAATAAGAATTCTTTTGAAGGGTGCATGTAAATTGTATAAGTTTAGTATATAACTATTAAAAGTTTCCACCATGGAATTCACATCCTCCAGGCTTTCAATGAACTTCCAATCCATTCTATCCAAGTCCCTATTAAATTGGTCCAGCAGAATGTCTTTAAGAGGCCTGTAGGTGACCCAGTGCGGGGAAGGCCTCTCAATCTTGAAATTAAGTTCCACTGAAATAATTGCATGTTGGCCGAGCTCTGGTATGTGAGATACGGAGACATTACGTATACGGGCATCGGTGCATACAACGTCAATTAATGTCTCACTATGGTCTGTAAAATGAGTTGGCTCAGTAACAACTTGATTTAAGTTACAGGAGAGTAAAAGGTTGCTTAGTAACTTGGTTTTGTTATCCGATTGGCATAACATATTAATATTAAAGTCACCCAACAAAACAACCTTATCTGCTCCTGGTAAAGAGGAAAGAGAGTCAGTAATCGCATCCAGGAAGACATTGACATCGAGCCACGGTGGCCTGTATGCAGTTCCAACGATAACTGAAAGCGAGTTAACATTCAGCCGGAGCCACATCTGCTCGACCTGCGACGCGGGTGGGTGCGGCAAGGTGCGCGCGCGCACTCCGCGCCGCACGTAGAAGCCCACGCCGCCCCCGCGGCCGCCGCGCACGGAGCGCGCGCGCGGCACGTGCCGCAGCCGGTAGCCCGGCACAGTGGGCGCGCGGCCCTCCTCGCCCGCACGGAGCCAGGTCTCGTTTATCGCCATGATATCCACCGCAATGTTTTCCATGGCTACAAGAAACTCGTCATGACGAGAACCCAGCGATCCCGCATTTAACAAACCAACCTTTAGGTTTCTGGACTTAGTCATTTTCATGGTGGTAAATGGATATAGTGCATTTAATATAAATAGTGTGTGATGTGTTATGTAATATAGCATAGTATAGTAGAACAATTATAGTTATAAGTATAGTAGCAGTATAGCATAAAAGCAATAGTTTTATAAATAAATAATATAAGTATGTGTACATAGTCAATGCTCGAGCAGCTGGCCTATGTAATGAAAAAACAAATAGGTACAGAAACAGGGAAACTGCCGACCTCGCATAGACCACACTTAAAAATATACATAAAATTAAACCTATATGAAACAAATAAATAAACCAAAACTCAGACAACTTTTTCAGCAGACACATCCGGGCCAAAAACACGTGAAAGATCTTCCATCGTGCGGATGCAGTGAGTCGGCTTACCGTCCCCCTGCTTGGCGAGGATACGACCGTTCTTCGTCCACGTGTATCGCCACCCGAGACGGCCGCCGGCCTCACGCACACGATAGAACAGGTGCTTGTTTGTCCGGGTGAGCCTCTCGTTCAAAAAGAAGCGACGCGGGGGCGAAGAGAGACCAAAGTCCGCCGTGGTGGCTCCGCGGCGCACACGCGCGCCCTGCAGCAGCTCGTCGCGAACAGCGCGGCGCGTCAGACGCAGCACGATGCGCCGGCCGCGCGCCGCCGCCGTGACTCCTCCCGCCGGACTCCCCGCGCCCGCAGCCGGCTCACGCTCCACTCGCAGACCCACGCGCTGAGCGAACACGATGTCACGCTCTAGAGAGAGAGATAGCTGCCGAACTTTCTGTATCTCACGAGTCGATCCGTACCATTTTAACTAATCATTTGGGTATGAAACATGTTGCTGCTCGGCTAGTCCCAAAAGACCTGAATTTTCTCCAAAACTCAATCGCATGAAAGTCGCTGAGGACATGCTAGAACGAGTCAGTTCGGACCCAACATTCATGAAACGCATTGTTACTGGTGACGAGACGTGGGTTTACGAGTTTGACATGCAAACTAGTCAACAAGCTTCGGAGTGGCGCCTTCCAACTGAACCGTTTTCAATCGATAGAAGACATAAAGGAGAATTCGCGGCGAGAACTCAACTCAATTCCGGATGCAGCGTTTAAAAAATGTTTTGATGAATGGATTATTCGTTGGCGCAAGTGTATCGTTTCTAAAGGAGCATACTTTGAAGGTGATAAAATAAATTTGGATGAATAACAGACATTTTGTGTATTATTGATCTTTTCCCGGTACTTTCTTGACAGAGTAGTATATTCCTATACTTACTTCGAAAAATAATAAGCATCAAAACTATAACCAAATAATAAAGAGAGCCAAACAACTAAGTCAACGATCAAACTTGCATAAATTAATATCTTGTGATCTTGTTGATTTCTTGAATATTAAGATTATTATAACTATTTTCATTATCTTTTCAGCCGTTAGACGTTCATTGCTGAACATAGGCCGCCCCAACTGATCCTTGCGGCCTTCACCAGGCTATCAGCCCCTTGTGATCATCCAGGCTATCAGATCTTGTGGGAGCCTAATCATCATCGTCATATCAGTCAAAAGACGTCTACTGCTAGACATAGGCCTCAACCAAGTGTCACCACAACAACCGGTCCTGCGCGTCTCACATCTATCGGTTAACCGAAACCATCACCAGGACATCGGTCCACCTTTTGAACTTTTTGGCCCCATCGACCGTCTGTTCTGCGAGCAATGTGCCCTGCCCACTGCCACTGACACAGTATGGCGATCCTTCGGGCTGTGTCAGTGGGAGCGTAATATTTAAACACAAATTTAATAAATAAAAAAACATGTTTAACTAAGCTTATGAGTGTCCAATAAATCTTCAAAAAAAAAAAACCAGTCTATTTCCTCCTCACGAACACAAAACAAAGCCGCCTCAGATCGATACATCACAAATAAGGCTCGGTTAGTGTCAATGGGCAATAAATTTCTTATAAAGGTCGGCGCGGCTATACATCAAAGTGACTGATGGAAGGCGGGCCCTGAACTTTACTGCAACCATTAGTATTGATGGTAACGCGAATTAGTTTAAATATTCTGAGAATCTGTCTGTATTTGAGTAGTATATTCTTGGATGAATATGTGGAATGTATTTTGAGTACCCAGCAAGAATATTAAGGCAAAAGCCATGTTATGTAACAGGTATGCAGAGTTGTACTTACACTTTACACATAATTAAGTACAACCATTTCTTTAAGACATTCATGTGTCTTAAATAATAAGGATTTTGAGCTACTACTGAAAAGTATTCCAAACCGGAAGACGCAGCGTTGGAAGGCCTCCCACAAGGTGGCCCGATGACCTGCTGGGGGTCGCGGGTAACCGACGGATGGGAGAAGCACGGGACCGGTTATTGTGGTGATACTTGGGGGACGCCTATGTCCAGTAGTGGAGAGGTCTTTTCGACTAATATGATGACGATGACTGAAAAGTTCCAGATAGAAAACCCAAAAGCTTTTGCCCGACCGACTCCGTTATTGAACATTAGTTACGAAAACCCTACTCTTTTCAAGTAGATCAAAATCACACAAAATTAAAGATTGATTTTAGGCTGGCAGTTTGGCGAAATCGATCAAAGTCAAAATGTATCAGTACAGATATTTGATGATAAACTCTGAAATAAAAACGAACGTGCAGAATATTTAAATTACTGCCAAAACAAATATATCAACTCAACTATTAAGACAATGTAATGTATCTAAGAGGGTGTTTCCCACATTACTGCTGGTGTGCACTTGTATTTTATCTCTCAGTCGTGACGCATGGTAGTTCTGGCGTCGCGTGCGTGGGAACCATACCTTAAGCGTAGGAAATGTGTGCGCACACGTAGTAAGGCTTTGTTTGTAGTGTTGGCGAGTGATGGTAGCGTTATGTACATTCAGTCAAAAAAGTATCGGGAATGGATGATTTGTTTATGGTTCCAAATTCAAATTTTTGTTTTTTTGTAGTTGTTAGATTGGCACAACTGTTTTTCATTTTGGCGCGGAGTTTGAGTTGCATCTGTTATTTATATTAAATACAGTGCTGGTTTTAGTAATATCATATATAGTGTGTATTGCGAATTTCATAATGGACAAAAATATCGAACAAACAGTTTGTCTTAAATTTTACATCGCCAATGGAATTTCGTGTTCGGAGTCACTGAAAATGTTACAGAAGGCTTACGGTGAATCGACTTTATCAAAAACTCGTGCTTATGAGTGGTTCAAAGCGTTCAAAAGCGGTCGAGATGTGATGGAAGATTTGCCTCGCTCTGGTAGGCCGTCAACGTCTGCAACTGAAGTTAACATCGCAAAAGTGAAGGAAATAGTGACTGAAAATCCCCATTCAACTCTGAGAGAGATAGCCGCCGAACTTTCTGTATCTCACGAGTCGATCCGTACAATTTTAACTAATCATTTGGGTATGAAACATGTTGCTGCTCGGCTAGTCCCAAAAGATCTGAATTTTCTCCAAAAACTCAATCGCATGAAAGTCGCTGAGGACATGCTAGAACGAGTCAGTTCGGACCCAACATTCATGAAACGCATTGTTACTGGTGACGAGACGTGGGTTTACGAGTTTGACATGCAAACTAGTCAACAAGCTTCGGAGTGGCGCCTTCCAACTGAACCGTTTTCAATCGATAGAAGACATAAAGGAGAATTCGCGGCGAGAACTCAACTCAATTCCGGAAGCAGCGTTTAAAAAATGTTTTGATGAATGGATTATTCGTTGGCGCAAGT
Organism: Lacanobia oleracea; assembly: GCA_950371165.1. NCBI lineage: Eukaryota > Metazoa > Arthropoda > Insecta > Lepidoptera > Noctuidae > Lacanobia > Lacanobia oleracea. Next base: position 1,441,857 of record OX493398.1, read on the forward strand.
GTATCGTTTCTAAAGGAGCATACTTTGAAGGTGATAAAATAAATTTGGATGAATAACAGACATTTTGTGTATTATTGATCTTTTCCCGGTACTTTCTTGACAGAGTAGTATGTTAAGAGAACAGGATGAGTACTAATAAAGACAAGTGTAACCATTTGTAGATTTGTTCCACATATAATAATATCACATTATTACATTATATCATGCCTGGCTTCGAGGGGTAAGGGTAAGGCAAAGGTGTACTTATACAATGTTCCAAGCAATAAGGAACGAGCCTAACAAAGTATGTGGAACAGGGTGGGAAATATTATTATTTATTTTTTTATCTTTCTTTCCTCCTTCCTTGTTGTATCTGGTGGGATAATGCTCGATAATTGGGCTGTTGTAAATATTCAAATCACGCGAAGAATTTTAATAGCGCTATGAGGTGGCTTTCGTTAGATCTTTAGAGGTAAGCGGAACAGATAGTAAAGTCCCGCAAAAACCTATTGAAAAGGGAGGATCCTCCAAACAGACGGTTATTGTGTCTGGTGTGGGCCGCCCGATAGTTGCTATTCGGGCAGATGCGTATGTTCAAATCGTACGGTAAATTCTGCTTCCGCGATGTAGGATTTTGATGTAGTAGCTCGCAGCTAGTTGGATCTATGGCGTCGCGGTTCTTTTCGTTGCGATGTAGATTTGCTCCGTAGGTTTTTCTTGTAGCGACATTGATGCCGCTACAGATCTGTTTGATGTCAGCAGAGTTTTGTAGTTTTTATATAGATGCTGCACAAGCTTATCTTCAGGATCATAAGATATTAGGTAATTTAAGGACCTTGAAAATTATCTTTCCATTAGCACTCCGCTGTTATGGACTGCTGATACTGCGTGCTGTCGGAAAGATTGTGACAGACTAACACCATTAATTTTTTTATTACAATGATTACGACACCGTACAACAAACTTAAATGACTCGAAAGGAGATGTTTCAAAATGGGCCAGGTCTATGTACATTACCTTATAAAAAAGAGAAAAATCCGTAGAATTCGGGAAAAATACACTTAATTCATTTAAATGTTTACTGTTGTGGTAGTTAATTGATGTTTATAAATTACTTTTATCGATTTTCAACATGGCGTCGCACCGATTTAGTTACAGTTCATAGAAAAATAACTGTCAGCTGTCATAACAATGTCACTTTGGTCACTTTCGACTCATTGCCGGAAAATAAATATGTCAGAAATAAATGTCAAACGTCATTAATCAATCAAAATGACAGCTTACCGCCATGACGGGTTTTTGTTGCGTGTTGCAATTTCAAGTGTAATTTCTTATGTTTTACCAGCAAACAAAGCCATTTTAAAGACATTGGACAGTCGAGAACTGTTTTAAATATATTTGTCTATTTTTAAGTATAGTGTACAAGGAGATGGCCCAGGGTCCATACATTTTGGAACATCTCCTTTAAAAATAATGCTGTTCAAAAAAACATGAAAGAACACTTTTGTCATCAAGCAGTATTTTATATTTGCGTCTATTTCTACATGTAAAAATAAGCAGCTATTTATTTAAAACGTTCTCAGCTAGAAGTGAGACCTCCACAGATGCATGGCTGAGCTTACTTTGTCTTCGCGATAAGTTTACGTTCGGCAATAATAAATAATTACATTCAATTTAAGTAGCATTATTACAGTAAAGATATTGTTACCTAGTTTTTTTTACTATAACCTTTTTGTATGCACTTCAACAAAAAATGAACCAAAAAGGAATTTTCACTAATCTCGCAACCGTGAGTCATAGGTAAGTCCGAGATCAATTACGGGGTCGGGCTTAATGTGGAGTTTTTCCGAGTTGAATATCTAAAACCGGCCAAGTGCGAGTCTCGCACACGAAGGGTTCCGTACCATAAACCTTAATTTTTATTATTTGTTGTTATAGCGGCATTAGAAATACACAATATGTAAATTTTCATCTGTATACCTATTACGGTTCGTGAGATACAGCCCGGTGACAGACAGACGGACGAACGGACGGACAGCGGATGCTTGGTAATAGGGTTCCTTTGGTTACCCTTTGGGTACGGAACCCTAAAAAGCAACTAAGCCTGGGATTATGACTGGTTGAGGACAACATACTAAAACAAAATATGGGTGTACTGTAGGTAAATCTGTGCCTATTTTTTCAGAAAAAACAGGGTTTTTTATAAGTTAAACAAAAATGTTTGCCCTCAATATTACAACAGCGATCAATCGACAAGCTATATCGTATTTTCAATAATTACTTGAAATAGGGAATAAGGTAGTGGAAAAAATATATAAGTGTAAGATATTTTTTGTAAATCAATCTGACGGATTAATTACATTTTTTCAGTCCACTACCCTAATCAATCTATTTCCAGGAACTTCTCTAATTAAAAAAATATAATTTGGCTTCCTACAAAAAATGTTTCAAACACGAAAAGAGACTATGAAAATGAACATTTGTCGTGGTTATCAGCCCCGTTTTATCTAGAAATAGAGACTAAACCGATTTTGTAGTACGTTACTAGGAAATAATTTGTTACTTTTTATGTAAAGGTAAGAATTTTTTTTTTATTGGGGATAAGAGTACCTACTGTTTATAATAAAATGTTTGTAATATATATTTGAAATGGTATGTGATCTGTGCCTATTATTTATTGTGGAGGACTTGGTCAAATAATAACAGTCGCACATGTCGGACAAGGTTAAGCAAGACTTGCAAAGGTCGGTCTATGGATGGTTGACCATTTTAACAAACCGAGACTCCTTCGTACCTCGTAAAGCGAGAGAAAAAGGTAATATTATTGTGTTATTTAATTTTTATGTTTAATTAGTTTATAATTTATTGAAATTTTAAAATTTAATTTATTAACATTTTAAATTTTATTAGTTGAAATTTTCAAGTTTAGATAATAACAGCCGGACGAGCCGATCTTCAAGGTTAAGCAACGCTTGCCAAGGTTGGTCTGTGGATGGGTGACCATCTTAACATAACGAGTTTCCTCCGTGCCTCGGAAAGCACGTTAAGTTGTTGGTCCCGGCTGTCATTTGTAGATCTTTGGCAGTCGTTACGGATAGTCAGAAGCCAGTAAATCTGATTCTAGTCTTGCCATGAAGTACCGTGTTACCCAGTTAATGGGTTGTGGAGGTCTGGTAGGCAGCCGCTCCTCGTAAAATACTGTTATTCAGCTAAATCCGGCTTGACTGGAAGCCGACCCCAATATAGTTGGTGGAAAAAGGCTAGGCAGATGATGAAATTTTCAAGTTTAATAAATTAATTGAAATTTAATTTAATGCATTTTCAAATTTAATTAATTGATGAGAATTTTATTTATTGCTTTTAATTTAATTTATTGGTTTTAATTAAATTCAAGGAGTTCTATGTATTTTTTTGTGCTATTTATTAGTTTCTTATTTAATTAATTGATTTTAATGTTTTTGTGCAATTACCTGAATAAATGATTTTATATAAGAGCACGCTAATCGCACGTTATTACTGCAGAGCAGTTCCGAGGTAACATTCTAAAGGTAACGTTTATTTATTTTTAGGCTTGTTTCACCCCACAACCAAAATATTAGACGAAAAATGACCATTAAAAAAAAGTGAAGATAATAGATCTTTATGATTAGCGGAGAATCTATAAGAAGTCAATAGTGTTAAAATAACACGTAAAAAAAAATCGTTCGGAACCCTTTGCACAGGAGTCCGAATCGCTTTTGACCGTATTCTATAAGCTAGTATTATATAAATATTTATCTAAGTCACTTCGTTTAAAAAAAATCGGCCTAGATACAAACAGAACCGTTGGCAAAAGTTAACTTAACATTAAATATTTTCATCTAAAATTAAACTGGGGCAGATAGTAATTTGAAGATAGGTTTGGTAACACTCTGTTTTTATAAGGAAAAGAGTATTTTCGCGTCACATTTTCAATGAGGAAAAAAGTGAAAATACAGGATTTGTTCCTGATGCATATCTGAAATGTATTCACTCCCCTCGGGGCTACACAGACATGGTGGTGAAATACATAATTTATATGAATTCGGAGTAAAAACGAGTAGCGCCGAGATAAAACACCTATTTTCGGTATATTGTAGTTCGTGGCTAACGTGGGCCGATATTAAAGGTTAAGCAACGCTTGCCGAGGTCGGCCGAAGGATGGGTCTTAACATATCGAAATGACTCCGTGCCTTCGAAAGCACGCTAAGCCGTAGGTCCCGGCTGTCATTTAGAAATCTTTGGTAGTCGTTACGGATTGTCAGAAGCTAGATATCTGACTCCAGTCTTGCGAAGAAGTACCGTGCTACCCAGTTAATGGGTTGTAGAGGTCTGGTAGGCAGCCGCTCCACGTACAATACTGGTATTCAGCTGAATCCGGTTTGACTGAAAGCCGACCCCAATATAGTTGGGAAAAGGCTAGGCAGATGATGATGTGTGTTTTAAGTTCTGTGTCATCATATGGGCAAGCAACCGAGCTCAAATCTAGACAAAGTCTGCCTGACCTGGGAGTCGAACCCAGGTTCACTCAACTCCAGAGTAAAATTACTAACCTACATACCAAATGATCAATCTACATATCAAACTTAGATGAATGGTCTATCTGCATGAATCATGTTTGTGCTCCTAAAAAATCCTATTCGATACACTTATTTATAGCTTTAACCTACGAAATCTTCCACAAAATTAATTCGACGGGAGTACGTCTTCCAAGCTCTTTGTAAAGGTGCAATTTAAACTCAAAGGTGAGGCAGAACAAAATCCATGTTACTTTTTCTAATAAAAAATCCTATTATACTCATTAAAGTGGGCTAAAGAAGCACTTTGTGGGGGAAGTTTTTTTTTAGGGATCTGTAGTCAGTTGGCAAAAACGGAATCATAATAATTTCGTCTGCCCATACGTCGGGATGTTAGACTCTCTTTTTGAGACTTTTAGCAGTATTTCGACTAAATACTGAAACTGCAAATTGTAATATAACTTGGTTTCTTTGAGACTCAATTACTGTAAAATCCTAACTTAATTTTGCAGTCGGCAAAATCAAACTTTGCAGGTACAGCCTTGAATTTACAGCTACTTAGATATTTTGTGATTGTTAATTATTTAACTCTTTAATTTTCAGATTTCGTATCTGTGACAAATAAATGCTATTCTTTCTTTTATGTGTGAATCTTATCCCGAGAGCGGAACCATCAGAGATCTTGGTCCAAACACACTTGGCCGGTTTAAAGCTGAAATAAGGTTGAATGAGTCCGTATTACCATAATTCTGAGGTTCACAAAAAAGTTGAGAAAAAAGGTACAGTCAACAGCACGTGGTTAGAAAAAAAATACATTGACAGCGTCTTTTTCGAACAATAAAGGATTCCACAAACATCCACGATGCGAAATTTTGACTAAGCCTTTTCATACAAATTGATCCATTTTGCAGGTGAAGCAATTTTAGAACAATGTCTAATGTCAATCCGTTATCGCCACGTCTTAGGCTCGTACATATATGCCAATGACCTTGTGCATATAAACGAAGCTAACTACTCCTCTACGCGCCACTCGACTACCCGCATTTTTATTTTGTTTTTAAATAATAATAAAACATATTTTTTTAAAGTAACAAATCCAAATAATTTTCGTTTGTATTTCTAAGCAGTAAATATTTTATTTTCAATACTCTTTTGATAAAAAACGAAGAAGTAAAATGGTTTGATCTCATTAATTTGGAGGTGATTTAGTTATTTTTTTTTTCTTATTATGTGATAGATAAATTCTGGATCAACCAAATTACGTATGTGTCATGTAGATTACTAACTATTTTTTTCAGATGTTTTTCTATGTTAGTGCCGATGATAAGTTGCTTTATCTGCACGCTGTTTTAGGCATTTCTCGAGAAAGTAACCTTAAGCAACTTGTATGAAGCTTCGTCCTGATTGGCTAACGATTGTACGATTTAAAGATGCGATTTCTTCGCACGATGAGATTTAACCTACATTTCTTAAGAGTATCTTAATTGAAGCTTACAACTACTCGCGCGAGCACAGGCATCATTTTTTTTTTTTTTTACTATAGATAGGCACGCGAATGACCACTATCTCACCTGATGGTAAGCGATGAGGTCGAAGGCGGAGCAAGCTTGCCTAGAAGTTACCTATTCACTCTTGACTTAAAGACTCCCAGGTTGTAGTTATCAGAAAACACAGACTCCGGTAGGGAAATCCACTCCTTAGCTGAACGCATTATGAATGTGTTAGCAAACGGTTTGTGCGTATGGGTGGGATATCCACCGTGTACCGGTGGCGCATCGCCGTTTGTCTTGTGGTCCGATGATGGAACGGGCTTGGCGGAATGCAATGCAATTCCGTCGCACATTCTCCAAAATGCAACCGGTAAAAAACCGACAGGCTAGCAACTCGTCGTCGATGTTTAATCATTTTCGTCGCGCGATGAAATCGCATCGTATGGTTAACTCGTACGTCGTATGGTTATCTTCGTTCGAGGTGAAGTATTACCAGTATCGTGCGATTGACTGTACCTTAGACGTACTTTATTTTTTAGGATCAACCATCAAGCAAGACTTGGTCTTGCCTTGAAAGGGTTTTATTGAGAGCTAGTCTGGCGCTGAAAGGGATTTCTCCGTGAATAGGCTTAAGTACACTTTTTATAAATGTAGTTTATGTTGAGTCCTTATTTAGTGTATCTTGTTAAAATTGATTGATTGATGAAGATGAATAGCTTAATAAACTAGAATTACTCATAGTCTTTTTGAGAAATTACTTGTCTTAAGGAAGCTTTTACAACGAATAGATATAACACAGAAGGGATTTTAACCCAAAACTATTTTAGTTCTTCGGATGACATTAAAATGATAGCGCTAAGTTTAAACTCGGGTGAACTTAAATGATTAAGTAAATAAAATTGACGATATTCTATTAAAATAGCAAAAATATTTTTTATCGCCACAATTCGAGCATTCCCCTGTGATCCGCAAAAATATGCTATGACTACACATTTTGATAAAATTCTGTTAATAATTTGCTATCAAACTTCATTCAACCCTTATGAATGATGCTTCTAATCTAAAAATACAGTAATTGTAATGTTAAACTTTATAAAATAAATGTCATTTTATGAAATTTATTATCTTCAAACATGGTTTTATGGTATCAAGAAAGCATACTTTTAAGTACAAGACATTCTTGGAAGCGTACTGAAATAAGCTAAGGACCAAAAAGATGATTAAGGTATAATTATCTATTTGGTTCTGAGCTGTAATTAACTCGAAATTCAGTTCGCTTTCATAAGTTTTAAGATCTTATGTAATTATCTTTTTCCGGAAATCCTAAATCATGACAAAGTTTTAGTGTATTTTTACTTCAAAATGAGATTCAATGAATCTTTCTTTTTAATACAAATGAGAAAGTCTTTTTCTTTGGAAAAGCCTGACACACATACTCAGCCAGTGCAATTCCTGAAAGCCAGATGTGAAATGAGAAAGTCTATAGTGTTTGGATGTTTAAACCAAGCTATGGGAAGAACGTCATCTACCACCACCCGACTTCTTGAAACCCCAGGACCATCTGCCACCTGGCGTGAACTTGGAACATAAGGCAAGCACTATATCAACTAATTGAGCGCTTTACAAAAGCTCGGACCTAGGTAGGCTGCTGAAAACACAAATTGGCAAAATAAGGTTTTATAAACCTGTCGGATATCCAATGTGAGTGCGGCACTCCTGTTTAGAATATGAGCCACACAGTGAAGTGCTCCAAGTGGCCTTTTTATTTTAGGATGGAGAAAGGAAGAGAGGGAGTGTAAGACTCTTACCGACCAAAACCAACCCGTGTTCCTCCTAATGCCCTTTGCGTTTCAGGGCCGCGGTGACTCTTTCAAACAAATTCCGCAGCCCAAGTACCTCTGCACCTGTACTTTGGAAGATTTCCAAATGCTACTGATGCTGCAATTGCGACAGCCATCTACTACTCCAATCTAAAAAGCAAGCAATCTTTTTTTTTTTTTTTTTTTTTTTACTATTGATAGGCACGCGTTTGACCACTATCTCACCTGATCTAAAAAAGAAGCCGAAGGATGTTTGTTAATCAATCACGCATCAACTGCTGAATGTTTTACCTAGCACACAATTATTGCTTAAAGGAAAATTCTGCTAGCTATTTGTACTTGGCATGTATTTAACGCGGCGACAAACTAATGTGATTTAAGGGTTTTAAAGATAATTAAAATGGATAGCAAAAATAACAGGTTGGCAGCTACAGTACAGTAGCAGCTTTATTTTGAGTTGTAAGCTTTGTTAAAATTTAAATTGTCAGTGATTTTTTGGGTATATTAAATAAAAATATACTAAACGAAATCCCAGTGTGTTGGCCAGCACTAAGCAGATACACCCAGGAGCTTCGCGTCACGGAGATGAAGATGCTGAGGTGGATGAGCGGCGTAACGCAATCTGATCGCATACGCAACTCTTCCATCCGAGGTAGTCTTGGTGTCCGTGACGTGGGGGAAAAACTGCAAGAGTTCGTCTGCAATGGTATGGTCACATCATGCGCCGCCCTATGGAGTACGTTGGTCGGAGATGCATGAATATGGCTGTCCTTGGGGCTAGGTCCCGTGGTCGCCCTCGCAAGCGCTGGCTGGACATCGTCAATTCCAACATCAGAGCCAATGGCCTGACTGAGAAGGACGTTCAAGATCGGGCAAAATGGAGGAAGCTCAGCAGGAAGGCGGACCCTGGCAATGGCCGGGATTAACGCCAGGTAGAAGAAGATACTAAACGAAATCCCAGTTTTTTTTTCTATATTTCAGAAGAAGATGTTCGATGTGGGTTGACGTGCGTGGGGCTCCTATTTCTGCCTGCAGGATTTAAAGGAACCTAACCAAACCGTACTTCGGGTGCCCCTGACGTCGAGCAAATATTAGCCGTCAGAGTTATTATTTTTAATACCTCACCTATTATTTCATTGGCCCTGTTTAATATATTTGCTATGTTATAGTAGCAGCCATTATTTAGTTTTTATATAATTATATATAATTGTGCTAAAAATATTTCGCTACCAAGTTATTTTTTTGTAACCAAGTTAGTCGCCAAATTTGTTGTTATTCGTCTCAGAAATAATGAGCTTTTGTAATTAATATATAAGGATTTAAGAGGCAGACTTAATTCTTCCAGTTGACTCCAGGATAGTGCCACCACCCAAAGGTGCAACTTATTAAACACAAACAAACAAAAACCAGCCATGTGCGAGACGGACTCTTACACAAAGGGTTCCGTAGCATAAATTGAAAACCGTTGCTTTACCTCGACGATTGATTTGGCACCTACTTTAAATAAAGACAATTTTTTTGTGATTTAATATATTTTTTTCACTTTCTCGGGTCCCTGGAGACCCGGTCCTTTGGTAGGCTTACGAGGGGCCGAAGCCAACTCGCAGAGGCCCCTTTAGACATTTCAAATGGAATGGAACACCAACCGACGATTATCCCTATGTGCACTGTGAAAGTATACCCAAAGACAATCCCCGGTTGGAGCAGGGCTATTGCAGAATATGGAAACAAAAGATGAAAGGCTATGGGTTTGGCTGGTTTAGTGGACTGATAATCGTTTACTATGGAAGAACTATTGGCCCCTGTCTGACCATTGACAATTAAAACGACTTTAAAGTAGCAGGGGGTGACTTGCACACTTAATAAATGGGCCCCACGAAAAGGGTCGCTAGCACAAAGTGACGTAGCGCCAAGGGGGCAACATATCCTGAGGTGCTAGAGGAGTAGAGAGATACCACGGCTATCAGATTGTGATTTAATTATTATTACAAATGCATAGTTTTCAGATTTTTCCTTATACTTGTACAAGACGAACACGAATGGATATTAGTCAGTAAGTCAGATACTCCTTTCTGCTCCACCTAGAGCGGGAGGAGTCAACCTTAAAAAAAAGTATGAGATGGTATTACTTGCCAAATTTCATAGTTCTAGGTCAACGAAAAATCTAATATATAAAAATCTCGTGTCACAATGTTTGTTATCGAACTGCTCCGAAACGGCTTGACCGATTTTTATGACATTTTTTGTGTGTATTTGGTAGGTCTAAGAATAGGTCGTAGCTTTTTTTTTATTAACATGGACCATGGCTAGGAAGAGTAGTAGTAGTATTATGGCAAAACAACGTTTGCCGGATCAGCTAGAACCATACATTTTGATTCCTTTGAGAGTGTCGAAATATACTTATTTTGCGGCATAAACGGTAGTATCTTTTTTTACGTCAATTTAGAAATTAAATTTTTTTTTAGCTTTACGGGAATGTGGACCAGTGTATATGGTTAAGATTCTAACTAGATACCTTTACGCGTTCCCGAGATAAATTGTCTTGACAGACTGACAGACGGACGGACGGACGGACAACAAAGTGATCCAATAAGGGTTCCGTTTTTTTCCTTTGTGATATGGAGCCCTAAAATACATCTATATCTATCTTATACTAATATATAAAGCTGAAGAGTTTGTTTACTTGAACGTGCTAATCTCAGGAACTACTGGTCCGATTTGAAAAATTATTTCTTTGTAAAAAGCCCATTTATCGAGGAAGGCTATAGGCTATATATACATCATCACGCTAAGACCAATAGGAGCAGAGCAGTTATGAAAATTGTGACGCAGACAAAGTTGCGCGGGTCAACTAGTACTAATATACAAAGCTGAAGAGTTTGTTTGTTTGCTTGAACGCGCTGTTCTCAGGAACTTCTGGTCCGATTTGAAAAATTATTTCAGTGTTAAATAGCCCATTTATCAAGAAAAGCTATAGGACATCATTACAAATGCATAGTTTAGCGAGCAGACATATACACAAGCAAAGTTATTGTGAAAAAATAATCCTAATAATCGACATCGGTCGACATCGGCTGTCAGGCTCTACCAACATTTTATATAATACGCCAACTCCTCTCCTATTGGTCTTAGTCCTTAGCGTAATTATATTGTACAGCCCATAGCCTTCCTCAATAAATGGGCTATCTAACAAAGAAATCATTTTTCAAATCGGATCAGCAGTTCTTGCGATTAGTGCGTTCAAGCAAACAAACTATGAAGAGTTTGTTTGTTTGCTTGAACGCACTTGCTTTATATATTAGTAAAGATAAATAAACCTATGAAAATACCTAACTGTAACCTGCTCCCTAAAATCTATTTATAGTTGGTCCTGGTACCTCTGAGGCAGTACCAGAAATAAATTGTTCTTCACTCAAGTCTTTGTAAATATTTTATGACCACCTTCAAAGAGTTTACATAAATTGTTTAAATCGCATACATTTTTCATTAGTGAGGTTTTTGTTGGCATAACTACCATTACTCGTTAACACGTGGGTGCTACTATAAACATGCAAGCTTATTTACACCGTTTTTGTTTCAGTTTCTACATGACATACAATGAATGTTAGCTAAAATGTGAATAGTTTTATTTGTTAAACATAAAAGGCCGCAAGCGTTTTAAATGTAAGAGCAAAATAAAATTGTTTCAATTTTGTTCGATACTGTAAATTGATCATTATAAATATAGTACACTGTATCAAGTTAAATTACAATAAAAAAAAAACATTGTTTTAAAGTGTACCTATGGAGGTTACTGCCGGTTCATCTCTAAAGAAAAATACCAAATGGAACCGTGCACTAGCGACTGAAGAATTATATGTGCACTTGTAGACCATATTAATGATAAGTGAAAAAAGATATTTTAAGATTTGAAGACCATTTTTTTTAAAGGATGGTAAATCATCAAATGACGCTCGGGTGAAGCAGGAGAGAGTGTCAGACTCTAACTGACTAAAACCCATTCGTGTTGCTCCTAATAGCCTTTGCGTTTCAGGGCCACGGCGACTCGACCAGCAAGCACTGGCCTTAGCGGGCCCCGTTTTCTAAGATTTTGAAGACCAGCATGAATAAAATATACTACATTTAGTAGAGAGATTACATTTATCCAACTACATAGCTGCCAATATTGAACCAAACCTCTCCAACTAATACACTTCGCACAACAAAATACAACAGCCATTTTACCCCAAAAATGTCGCACAAAATTCAAAAATTACTACCCGTTACAAAATCCGAAATAGCCGTTACCTTCCAGAGACCAGATAATATGCCATAAGGGCCAACTCACACGGAAAGGCGATGAGACGCGCGTTTTTATATGATATACAAAAAAAAAACTTTCAATAAGAGTGCGAAAGTGCACTGAATGCTATGTTGATGTTCCACAAAATTGTGTAAATATTCATTGAGAAGGTACTTTAAAACGAGCAAAAGCGCACGGTGTACGTTCACAAATGCAAATGTTATTTCATTAATATACTTTGAAGTCTCTGTACCTACAAACTTCTCTACTTAAATCTTGTATGTTTTTTTGTTTGCATAGACATGATTAAACGGATAATTTTTGTAACAAGGATTGCGTAATATCTTCGTTATCTTTGCCTAATCGCGACAACGCGCGATGTCACGCTTCACAACGTTTTCAGCATCGCGTACCTAAGTGTGAACTAGCCCTAACAGTGAGAAAAATATGTAAGAGGGTTCTAGCGTCGTCTTATCGGCCCCTGACGAAATTGTTTGCCGTCAACAAAGTATTTCACGAGGTCAGGCCTTTGACGGCAAAATGAAAAATTATCACCTTAGGACCGTTATTCTATTATGTTAAAGGTAGGTTGTTGAATTTTCGGCAAAAATTATGTTGTTATGTCGTTAGTTTTCAGAGTAAATGTTAGCGTTTATAAAATTGGATGTGTTGATTCAATATGGAAGTTTCTTCGTGCTTATTGTGTTTATTTATGCTTTTATTTTTATATTAGTGTAGTTTTTGTTTTTATGTATACTACGTATTTTCTAATAACTGTGATACATATTAAGTGTTTTGTAAAGAGTTCTTGTTGCACGTGCCTTTTTTTTTAGGATCGGAAATCATCAAATGACTCCTCCCGCTCTGGGTGAAGCAGGAGGGAGTGTCAGACTCTTACTGACTAAAACCCATCCGTGTTCCTCCTAGTGCCCTTTGCAATCCAGGGTACGGTGCCTCTTTCGAACGAAGTCCGCAGCCCCAGCAGGCACTGGCCCTAGTGGGCCCCGTCTTCTGTGCTGACATGTCCTTGAGGCGCGTTGGGATCGCAGCGCGCCGCCGACCCGGGCCTGGTTCTCATCAAACGGCGAGCCACCCAATGCTCGCCGTCCGCAGTCCCGCGCCCACGGTGGCCGAAAATCGTCCTGCGACTCCCGACGCCTGGCGCGTCTTCTTCTGTTTCGGCGGCTGGGGCGTGAGGTTTCCCTCTCTCTCACGCGTTCGGCCTCCTTCTTTGTTAGCATTACTGCTTTGCAGAAGGACGTGACCGCTTCCCATGTCTCGTCGCTCCGAACCATGGCTTGAACCAGGGCCGGACACGAGAGATCCCCGCTGCCGCTCGCCTCGACGAGGACACGGCGGTGCTCCGCCCAAGCAGGGCAGACCTCCACCGTATGCTCCACCGTGTCCTCCGGGTCGTCCTCGCAATGTTGACACCCGGGTGTATCCTCCCGCCGTATTCGAAACAGGTACCTCCCGAAACAACCGTGTCCGGTGAGTACCTGCAACAAGCAGAAGGTTGTTGTTGCACGTGCCTAGTGGTTCTACTTATATACATATATATCTATCTTTACTTGCAAGAAGAGAATAATAAACTTATAATCAAGTGATTTGTACATACAATGGCGCATCACCAAAGTTCTTTTCATCCAGTTTATATTTTTTTTCTTTGGACGTTATTGCTGTAGTTTTAAAATAATAAAATATCTACATTCCAGTTTTGCAAAAGTTGCACTTTTGTTTGCTCATAGTCACAATGCTTTAGTTAACTTTTTATAGCAGTTGTGTTGGTTAGCATTGTTGAAGTTATTTAAATAACAGTCTCTTGTTCCAAACATTTTTTCCCAATAGAATTAAAAAACTAAAATGCCCAGAGCTTGTTAGTAGTGTTTTGTTCGTGTGCAATGCTTTTAACCATTAGCCAGCCATTTCATAAATGGTTTTAAAAAATGTTTAGGAAATTATTAAAGCTGTTATCATTTTGTTTGAGTACTAGCTATGCATCATGGTGTATGTTTGTATGGAGAATCTTCACGGAGAATATTAGACTGTGATTTTATTAAAATACTGGTTATTTTACTGTAAAATACTAAGCAATTACGTGATTCAACCAAATTTAGATTGACTGTCGACTGGAGCGAAGAGGAGAGGAGCGGAGAAATTTCAACCAACTAGATTTTGTCCACAACTTCGTATGCGCATATACCGTTTTTTTCCATTTCCGTAGGAAATCCTCTCTTAGTCCTTCTCTCCCCAAGGAACCTACATGCCAAATTTCTACGACCAGTAGTTTTGGTTGTGCGTAGCTGTCATAGTCACTCGATCAGTTAGTAACGGAAGAATTTTATATATTAATATGGAATTCCATAAAATCTCAGTGACTGACGCGGAGCGGAGATTTTATGCAATTCCATTGGTTCATATTTCTCCGTTCCAGGGGACAGTCTGTTGTATTTTCTACCAATTTTACATCACACTTAGTTATTAAGTACATACTTCTAGGCGTCATCGGTTTCCTCCACGTGAAGTTGCGGTTAAGCGCGAGTCTGTCAGTTTTTTAAGTTTTGGTTGACACACTGGGTAACAGACTCTTGAAATACCACGACGGCCCATGTTTAGAGACTTCGCTCCCGTCAACTGGCTACCTACCAACACATTTTTAGAGTCCCGAATAAAAAACGGAACTTATATAGGATCACTCGGGTGTGTGTCTGTCTGTCCGTCTGTCACAGCCAGTTTTGTCCGTATCCAGTGGACCGATTCTGTTGAAATTTGGTACACATATGGATTCTGTGACCCAAATACGGACGTGTTACGAAAAATATTAAATTCTTATAAATAAAAAGATTTCTGAACAATATCGAGTGACATATCAAATTAAAGGGCTTACTCTGAGGGTTTAATTATATGTTTTCATAATTTTGAAATTAATGGTTTTAAAGTTATTCAAGAAATATTTTTTTTTCTAAATTCTAGGCTTAGTGGTTTCGGAGATAAGGGGTTATCTCCGAAACTAATGAGCCTAGAATTTTGAAAAAATGGAGATAATAGATAATTACCTAGTGATTAAAGGAAAACCACAAAAAGTATATCCTAATGTTAAAATAACATGTTAAAAAATTAAATTCGTTCGGAACCTCGTTTCTACACCTTCCCCAGTATTCTGGCAAACCAAAAAAAAAGGATGATTCAAATCGGTCGAGCCGTTCTCGAGTTTTAGCGAGACGAACAGCAATCCATTTTATTTAAAAAGATGATACGTTATTTATTGAGGTTTCCCATAATCAATCTAAAGGGCACATTATTAAATGAAGAGAACCAGCCACTGTCATTATTAAAACCGGTCTTTAATACCTTCTTTATTGCGGATCTTATCAAAAGAATCTCATTATCCCAAATCACCAATTTCTTATGTTGAAGTCAATGAAATAAAGGTTCATCTATCTGGATGCGATTTATAGCAATTTGCATAAATTTGGGAAAGAAATAGCCTATTTATTGCCCCCCGAGTACGCTCGGGAAACAAGGACTTACGTTTTTATGATAATGACAGGAACTAAAGAGGGGAAAATCAGTTGTTTATTTTCCGCAACTCATAAAAATGGGTCTTTTAGAAATGATCAATCGGCCGTAAAAAGTGCTAGTGTGTGAGTGTTGGAGGGAAAAGATGCTTGATAAACAGGAAAAGTTATACAGATTTACTAGCTATTGCCCGCGACTTTGGACGCGCATGTCCCGTTTTCCCCGTTCCCGTTTCATAATTTTGGTAAATCCGCTCTTAGTGCTCTTCTACACTTTTCAAGGAACCTCAAAGCCGAATTTTAGCTTCCTACGACCAGTAGTTTCGGCTGTGCGTTGTCTGTCAGTCACTCAATCAATCACTACAAACATATAATCATAAATTAAATCTACAAACATATAATCATGAAAACGGTAAAGCATGCAAAAGTTGTTTGGGACATTAGTAGAGTTGTGTCTATAACTGTCATAATAGATGCAAATATCATTAGACTCATGAGAAGCAACATATTTGCGAGAAACCGATTTGTGTGACCTTTGACCTTGAATATCTTAATACGCTGACACGAGATCTTATGATAGTTTTCAGACAACTTCTAATCTTATATATAAAAATGAATTGCTGTTCGTTTGTCTCGCTAAAACTCGAGAACGACGAGGCCGATTTGAATAATTATTTTTTTGTTAGTTTCGCCAGAATACAGGGAAGGTTTAAAAACATAAAAATGGGTAAGTAGGTCGGGGTAGATGGGAGCGAAGCCGCGGGGGACAGCTAGTATTCTATAATAAAGGTTTCCACTCTTTACAGCTTACTATCTCCAACTTCGAGCTGAAATCCCTTACTGGATTGAACTACTAGGCGGCTTGGTGGATGTTTAGTCAAGTAAGTGGCCCTGTTTGCCAGTTGTGGAATTTGTGGTAAAGAGTTAGCGCGGCCCTGGAACGCATAGGGTATTAGGAGGAACACAGGTGGTTTTTTGTCAGTAAAAGTCTGACACTGCATTCTACACTGGGTGGAGTGGATGGGAGCTTCAGTAAGAGAGTCATTTGATTATTTCCCATTCAAAACAAAACAAGGACCCTACCGATACAACATTCTCGTCATTTAGGTATATAGTTTATACCTAAATGACGAGAAATTATTTATGAACATTTTTACGTTTTACGTACGTGACTCTTTAATAAAATGCTCATTTTCCTACTCAAAAACTTCATAAAACTATTCCAACTCAAATTCCTATTTTATTTTAAAATAAATTCCGTGCATTTTCTTCTCTATTTTACTTTTATACCCACTAAAATATCCTCTGGACCCAAAAACCAAAAAGGTTTCCCACAAAAAAGCATTTTATTACTCCCCGAGGTAAATGCAAAATTGCTCTTTTAAAACTAAAA
Organism: Lacanobia oleracea; assembly: GCA_950371165.1. Lineage (NCBI taxonomy): Eukaryota > Metazoa > Arthropoda > Insecta > Lepidoptera > Noctuidae > Lacanobia > Lacanobia oleracea. Next base: position 1,458,874 of record OX493398.1, read on the forward strand.
AGCTGGGTTACCATAAAATTCTTTACTGTGCAATGTATTTGGACAATGTTATTTATCCGGATTCCATGGCGGTAAACTATGGCTACCTACTATGTAAAATTTGTGATGGATATAACTTGTTAGGTGCACGCTGAGGCATGTGGAGAATTCAGGTGAAAATTAGCAGTGTAAACTAAAGGTGGTTTTGTTTTTATTTTGTTCCAGACAAAAATGTTTTAAATTTACTTTGTTAAAAGTGGGTATTTTTATGTTTTTTTTACTGGACTGCAATTTTTTCATTCATAAATCAGTTCCTATTTTAAACAGAAGTAAAAAAGAGATAAATCCTAAATTGTTTGCCTGAATCAGAAAGACGTCGTGTCATTTGTCGAGTTTGTCAAGAGAGGCTACAATAATTGTGAGACTTGTCGGGTGCGCAACTTGATGTAAGTTCTTTAGAATGTATAATAATTCAAGATCATTTCATTCCTTCGCCACTGATTCTAAAATCAACTTTAGCAATTTCCATTTTAAGTTGAATTTGAAGTGATCATTTAAAAGGTTCTAAAAAGGTATGTGTTCGAATGATATTGAAACTGAGTCTTGTATGGGAAAGACTTCGTCGTTTCAAAATTAGACATCTAATTTAATCCCGGTCATCTCAAGATCTTTTCATCTGCCTAGCTTTTTCCCAACTAAATTAGTGTCTGCTTCCAGTCACCCCGGATTCAGCTGAATACCAGTAGTAAACGTAGAGCGGACCAGACCTCCACAATTAATTAATTGGGTTGGCACTTCTTACCCCAGTCCTTCTTCTTCTTTACTTGCTGGCTTCTGACAATCGTATCGACTGCAAAATATCTACGAACGACAGCTGTAACTAGCGGCTTATCGTGCTTTGCAAAGCACGGTGGAATTTGAGTATGTTAAGATGGTCACCCACCCACAGACAAACCTTGACAAGCGTTGCTTAACCTTGAAGATCGATCCGTGTTGCTGTTATTCTCACCCACTTTACTGATCTTGAGTTCTGAATTCAAATAACAATAAATACGTGACCTGAACAATACCATTGGCTTTTCATTTTACAAAGTGATATTTGATACATCTGAATTTCAGAACTTGCCAATTTCTAGCTTCTCAGAATCTAGGTACCAATATTTAATTTTACGTTTCAGACGTGTTTGAGGACGACTCCCAAGGAGGTGGAAGTTTATTTGAAATCAATATCATAACTCGCTTATTTTCTGATTTAATATTATTGTGTTCAAATAAACAGCTACTCAACTGTTTATAACATCGACAAAAGCAAAAACATAACCTGGATTTGACCCAAAAAGTGTAAAACAAATTCTCGAACAGAAATCGAAACAAAATATTTTTTGGTTGAACAAGGGATCGGGATATCATCGCAGAAGTTGTTCCATATTCAATGCAACCCTCCACTCTAGCGTTGGTGTAGAAGTACATAGATACGAAGATAATGTAACAGTATAGATTGTGTATCGAGAGGGTATTTCTCGGTCACCGCCCTTTGATACCCTTAGGGGTTGAGTTCAGTGACGACTTTGTTTTAGATAGGTAATTTCATCGGTAAGTGTCTTGTGAGGGTTAAAAGTGTTATATTGTAAAAAAGTATTGATTTGATGTTGAGCGACGTGTTTTGACTTAAGACCCTATGTCCTCTAGCTGAGGCAGAAGGCGTCTACAGTAGACTTCCATCGCGACCGGTCTTGAGCTTTACGCTTCACCTCGCTCCACGTCATTCCGATGCTCGTTAGTTTTGCTAACACGGTGCATCGCCAGGTTTGACGGAGACGGTCACGTTTCCTTTTCCCTTGAGGATTCTAGTCCATAGTCTGACTGGGATTGTGATCGGGATCCCTCCGGAGCGTGTGACCAATCCACCTCCAGTTACAGATTGATCTGGCGGTCGATCGGGCTCTCGTGGCATTTATCTAATAGAGATGAATACGTTAGAAATGGTCTCGGGCCAGTAAATTCCGATAATGCGACGAAAACATTGATTAACAAAGATGTGATTTAGAAAACGTTCATTCAGTACTCGCAATCCCAGGTAAAAGTTAGATTCAAATTCAACCCCATTAATGGGTTCATAAGAAAGTCTTTAATACCAGAGAGCCAATTCTACCAATTTTTAAGCAACGTTCAAACGTATGTCAAGGGCAAACCCATCTCAAATAAATAAAAATACCATTCACATTCGTATCGAATTCGCAATCTGTCAAAAATTTGTAGAAATTGGTCTTTTTTGTCAGATTGCAAATGACATGCAAATGCGAACATTGCCATAAATTAAAAGAATAGGCTTTGTACGTTCTGAATGATAGACATGATACATGGGACTTTAAACACTTTAGAATTAAGCTCGGGCATGTAAGTAATATTTGCTATTTAACCTGTTTAACATGTTTGTAACTTACTCGAAGTTAAAAAATAACTTTGGTTTGCGCAACTGGACCTAAACATAGTTTTTTAAAAAAAACGGGCGTGATTACTCTAAAAATCTCGCAGATGTGTATAAGTATTTACGTACCATGATACAAAACAGACGCCGAGCATTATATAGAGTTAGACAATGCTTGTTTGTAGTACGTTTTCCTGCAAAACGAAAGGCAAGCAATTTGCGGTCGTTATTGGTAAGACGGAAACAATGATTAGTTTTGGTTTAGGGACATTGTTTTAGGGGCCGGTGCCGTAAGGTGAAGTAAAAGAATAATACCATCCCATCACTTCCCGTGGGTGTCATAAGAAGCGAACAAGAGACTCGCCAGAGAATGCGCGTTCTCTGTAAAACTCAACACCCTGAACTGCGCCTAGCTACCATAATCGCCAACCCGCCTGCCAAGCGTGGAGATTATGGTAAATCCCCTCTTTTGGGGGAGGCTTATGTCTAGCAGTGGACGTTTTTCGGCTGATATGATGATGATGAGTAGAATTATTAGAATAATTCCTTAACAGGAAAGTAAAGGATTAATGTTACCGTAACGCTGCAAGATATGTAAAATATGTTGTTTCTTATTATAATTGATAGACTTGCGCTTGACCACAATTTCTGCTGATGGAGAGCGAAAATGTGCTCGTCGATGGAGCAAGCTTGCCTAGAAGTAACCAATTGATTCTCGACTTAAAAGCTCCCGGGTTGTAGGTACAAGCAAATACAGACTACTTCAATGCATCAAAAACGTTTTCGAAATCTTGACATCGTACACTAAAATCTATAACGAGTACACAGACCAATTTTATTACTACGATTTAGCAAGGCTACGGGCTACGAAGCGCAGACTTTGCTACGGGCTACGAAGCGCAGACTTTGCTACGGGCTACAAAGTGTAGACGTTGCTACAGCGCGTAGACGTTGCTACAGGCTTGGAAGCGTAGACGTTGCTACGGGTAATTGTAGGCGATGCCATGCTTGCTACGCCGCGCCGTAGCAAGAGCGAAATAATATTGTCCTAAACATCAGTTACATCGAACAACATTCTACTTTTACAACGCTTACCTTGCCTCAGGGTCTGTGCAATAAGCAGTAATAAATATTCAGGAATATGAAACGAACCATAATTTAATAAATCATCGTTTATTGCAATGGTTATCAACCTCGGCAGCAGAAACGTTTGTCTTTTGTTTCTTTTTACCTTTTTACACAAATAAAAGTGGGACAAAGAGAAAGGGTCACGTAACAAACTATACTTAGGGGTGTCAAAATCAAACATCAGAAAGATTGTTAGCTGTAAGAATACGTGCGATCCAATAGACATTTAGCGTTCTTGGACTTCACTTGGTCAATTCCATCATTATGTTCATGCTTAAAAAAAGAAACTCAAAGTATTTATTTCAATCAAACCATTCAAAAGCGGTTTTGAATTGGCAAAGAGGTGAAGGTATTTACACATTCCGGATCGCTGATCTCTATGGAGAAATAATGTTATCCCTCTTGTACAGTTCCAACTCTCACTGAAAACGAATTTATGCTAGCATGTGCACGTCATTGTAAGGGGCCAGGTAAGGGTAAGGTAACAACAACTTGGTTTTGATTGCGTCTGTTTGATTTCCAAAAGGAGGGTTTGATTTATCAAATAGTTCCTATCACAGCCTCTTTCTCTTATAATTTGTAAACGTGTTTATGTTGATATGGAAGTGTTTATAAATTGTGTTTTTAATTTTCTTTTTTAGAGTTTTCAACTTAACGTTGAAAGGCGGGGGAATATCGATATTCAAAAAAAAATACAGAAAACATTACAGAATGCTTTTTAACGTTCTGTACCCAAAGGGTAACGAACGGAACCCTATTAGCAAGCCTCCGCTGTCCGTCCGGCCGTGCGTCTGTCCGTCTGTCAGCCAGCGGGCTATATCTCAAGAACCGTAACATATAGACAGTTGAAATTTTCACAGGTTATGTATTTTTATTACCGCTATAACAACAAATAATAAAAAATAAGGTTCATGGTACCGAACCTTTCATGTGCGAGTCCGACTCGCACTTGGTCGGGTTTTCATTTATTTTATTTTAATATGTATAGTGACAGACTACAAACACTTCAGCAGCATGACAATATACAGTACATAAATCTAAAGACCAATTAATTCAATGTCTTATATGCTTCATTATTGCCAGTTAAGGTTAAATAAAACTGACTTCCAAAAACAAAACACTACGGTGGTTCACTTGTACACTTGTACAGTGGTTTCACTTTTTAGTGGTACCTGCGTACCACTAAAAAGTGAAACCACAAATACAGCGACCCGGCGTGATTTTATGCTATGAACTGGTGTAAACAATCAACAGACATGCGATTTCAGAAATCCCGATCCATTTGCTATCATTTATTGAAGAGTTCCTCATCTGTTCTTCACCAAATTTAAATGGGACCAGTACGAGAAAATACTCTTCCAAACAAAAAAAAAGAATCATCCAAATCCGTTAAAAATTGGCGAAAATATCGCTGAACAAACATTTTTAATGGGATCATATATATCATTCAATCCTGACTTATACCTTCCATCATTAGCTCAGCAACATGAGATAATGATTGTTAGGAACAAATATCTGAATTACGTTACAAATTTAAAGAAAAACATTGTATATAAATTTTGAGGATTTCCCTCGATTTTCATGGGATTCCATCATCAGATCCTGACTTGGTGACAATGGGACCACCTCAGGAGTGTAGGCTTTCGAAAAAAAAAAAAACTTAAATCGTTCCACAACTGGCGGAGAAATCGGTGAGCATATATAAAAAAAAAATACATACAGCCGAACATAGAACCTCCTCCTTTTTGAAGAAGTCGGTTCAAAAGGAGAAGTTACTAAATGAAAGTGTTGTAATTGCAGTTTATACAAAGAATTCAACCTAAACTGACTTAAATCCTTACGACCTTCTTTCCCCAAGCCACATCGAATACTATGAATATTACGTCTAAAATTAAAATGGCCGACCTTCAAAATCTGCAAGCTTGCCAGCCCTGTCTCACAAAAACTAAGTCATAAACAATATATTTCGTCATAAACCTTCGCCTCAATAACTAGGCTCAGAAATAACCGTCTAAAACAACAACAGACATACGGACCGCGGTATTTTGTTTATTAAATAACACTGCACAGACATTTTTCCTGGTAGGTTTTATACGTCTCTTTTGGTCCCATTTATATATTATTTAAGCAATGTATGAGGAAGTTACTGAAGTAAAAATAATACGGGAAGATATTCTATATTTTGTTCTTAGAGCCGAGATAAGAAATCGGAATTGTTTGATCCAAATGGAATCAACGTGATAGGAAATGACCCAGATTCCCGAAACTGACAGGCCAATCTGTCAGTTCAAAAGAAAATTGTTGGGGTCAAAGGAGAAGGTCACTCAACTCTGTAGACGTACGATTATAGATCTTCTGGCTGAGATAAATATTCTTCCTGTAACTGAATAAAACCGGCCAAGTGCGAGTCGGACTCGCACACCAAGGGTTCCGTACCATAAACCTTAATTCTTATTATTTGTTGTTATAGCGGCAATAGAAATACACAGTCTGTGAAAATTCCAAGTGTCTACCTATTGCAGTTCTTGAGATACAGCCCGCTGAAAGACAGACGGGCGGACAGACGGACGGACGGACAGCACAGGCTTAGTAATAGATTTCCGTTGGATACCCGTTGGGTACGGAACCCTAAAAACCTACTTCTAATTTTTCGTTTAGGTAAACTAATTACGTTACGGTAACATTGTCGATATTCTAAACTAAATTGGCATAATGAGGCAAATTGTGTTTTTAGTGGTGGAAGCAGATCTTTGTCTTAGTTTAATTAAGAAAATGATGATGATGATGATTATTTCAGGGATTGAAAGCTTTACAGTCGCTTAGCTTCTGACGGATAGGCTCGGAGAACGAAACTGCTGAAGGAACTCGTCCACAAACGTCGTAAATGAAAAGTTTTTCAATTAGAATTATGAAAAGTTCCAACTCCAATAGATGTTACAGCATTTGCCTGCGACTTCGTACGTTTATTTCCTGTTCTTTCCCGTTCCCTTAAGAAGTTCAGCTTTCTACAACGTGTAGTTTCGGTTGTGCGTTGTCTGTCAGTCACTCAATCACTCAGTAACGGAAGAATCTATACTAATATATAAAGCTGAAGAGTTTGTTTGTTTGTTTGTTTACTTGAACGCGCTAATCTCAGGAACTTCTGGTCCGATTTGAAAAATTGTTTCAGTGTTAGATAGCTCATTTATCGAGGAAGGCTATGGGTTATATATCACGCTTAGATCAATAGGAGGCGGAGCAGTAATGAAAATTGTGACGCAAACGAAGTTGCGCGAGTCAACTAGTGTTATATATTAGTATTTCAGACTAAAAATAAGGAAATAGAGTTTGCGAACAATAATTTCACTAGGACATTCCTATTCACATAATAATTATTCAACCTAAAAAAACCTACAACTTTTGTCTTCAAAACCACTCTAACTACTATAATACTCTAAACAAAAATAAACGTATAACCTATAATAATATTCATCTCAGAAACATTAACATGGTGGACATCCCACCCACGCGCACAAAACGTTTTGGGAACACATTCATAATGCGTACAGCTAAGAAGTGGAATTCCCTGCCGGAGTCTGTGTTTCCAGATAGCTACAACCTGGGAGTATTTAAGTCAAGAGTGAATAGGTTACTTCTAGGCAAGCGTGCTCCATCTTCGACCACATCATCGCTTACCATCAGGTGAGATGGTGGTCAAGCGCGTGCCTATCAACAGTAAAAAAAAAAACGTGTCGAGATTCACCTACATTATCTGTACTGAAAATCTCAGCGACACAACTCTACGACCACGTGACTGTGTTGCTATTTCGTCAGTGCGTTGTCGTTCGATTTTGTTTTACGTTCGTGTCATGACGTAAGTAATTGGACGTTGCGACTGGTTTTTAATTCACCACGTATGGAGTAAGGAAATGGATGAGAAACAAACAGCGCTGCGCAGTGCTGTGTTGTGCTGTTTGTTTCTCATTCATTTTATTTTTATGCTGAGCTATTTTTTAAGCCCTTTTGGCATGAATACTTTTAATTGTATATTTTATTTTATTTGTCTAATGCCAATAATTGCAATTTCCTTTATTTTCATTGTTTATTTCTCATACAAGTTCCTTACAAGAAATATTTTTGAGCTTTACATTTATTTTATTTTACAGTAATGTGAAAATAAAAATCTGGTTGCCTCAGATATCTTGTCCGGTCAACAATTTCTCCGGTACATGTTTGTACATAGTACTCGTATTTTCATAGCGGTGTATTTTTATGTTATTTACATCCATAATTACGAACTAAATAATATTGAGTAATACTTTTACTATTTGAAATCAAACCCAGGGGTATTATCACGTGTTAAATCCATAATTTTCCTAGCTTGTTGGAAAGATGGAGCTATACAATACAAATTCCACCATTTAATTTATATTTTTTGTTGATAGTGGCAATATAAATACACACTCTGTGAAAATTTTAACTCTTTACCTATTAGGGTTCTTGAGAAACAGCCGGCTGACAGACAGACAGACAGCGGAGGCTTAGTAATAGGATTCCTTTCCCTTTGGGTTCGGAACCCTAAAAAGGTCAGCAGATTAGCTTGCGATCAAAAGTCCATTCAGGAAGACAGCCGTGATTCTTATAACCTTAAATATTTAACAATATTGTACAATGATAAGTTTGCAAAGTTTGCAGGAAATTCCAGCAATATTCCTGTATTATAGCGATAATAACTTTGATTCCCTAAAATTGATAATTCGGTTTTATGGCGTGAAAGGGACCAGTAAAACTGATTAATGTGGCCGACGTGCAAACTTCATTGAAATCTTTAAAAGCTGTTATTTATTGTCCTGGCTGGAGTAGAAGCGGACCTGTTTAGGACTTTTCTGAGATAATACATAATGCGCGATTTGTGCAATTTACATGACCTCTGTTAGGTCTCATTAATATAGATGAACAAGCTTTTAGAAATCATTCACACCACCAAAATAAGGACAATGATAAAAAATAATAAAAACGCGACGAGTGGCTGAACGAATTTCGAGTACCTATGTCCTGATTTGAGAGATAGAATTTATGTCTTACTAGCTTCTGCCAGCGTGATAATAGTAGCCTATGTCCTTTCTCAGGCTCTAAACTATCTATGGACCAAATTTCATTTAAATCGGTTCAGTAGTTTTGGCGTGAAAGCGCGACAGACAGACAGACAGAGTTACTTTCGCTTTTATAATATTAGTAAGGATTGATATTTTTAGCAGGAAACCTATAAGACTTTCACGCGAATTAATCCGCTAAAAAAAAACAGTTACCCATAAACATAATTCACATCTGGTTACCCTTTCAAGTCATATCTACAGACAAGTGCTTCAATTCCCGTTGCTTGCAAAGTACACATTATTATTTTTAGAAACTTAATCAGTTTTCCACAAAGTTCATCTACATACGAAAACATTATCTTTCAAACAATCGTGGAAACTCATTTATTTGTGTTTCAATATTTATGTTCCGGGTTCTAGGAACCTACTAAGTTAGACAAAATAACGGAGAGCATCAAATTCATATCCGGAAACAAAAAAAAAAACATATTTTCCATTCACACTGGATCATTTTCCCAGTCTAGTGGAAAAGTACAAACAGAAATAATTCTGTTTAAAATCAAATATTGACAGAGAAAAGTTATTGATTTCGCAAACATACCCGTCCTTCAAATCATGGTGTTCTAATTAAAATAGTTCCCATCATGTATCACGACCTCACTTTTATAGAGGTAGATACAAAAGTACGGATCCCGGAAGGAAACAAAAGATTAATAATAAACTAATCTATTAAAGTTCCAAGGCTTTATGGGGTCCCTAGGGGTAGCGCGAATGTTGTGATTTTATGTGGATAGCTCAACATAGGTAATATTTGTTTTTTTTTTAGAAGGGAAAAGATGAAAAAAATCTGACAGGCAGACAAATTGTTAACTTAAAGGCTTTCTCATAAAGATAATCTAACCACATCATCTTTACTCTGATTGAGTGACTATGTGACTGACAGACAAACCAACGCCGAAACTACTGGTAGCAGAAAGCTGAAATTTGACATGTAGGTTCTTTGGAGAGTGTAGGATCCTCTAAACTCTCCAAAAAGAGAGGATTTTCCGAAATTCTAACGGAAAGGGGAAAAAACAGGATATGCACATACGAAGCCGCGGGCAATAGCTAGTAATGTTTAAAATTATTTCGTTAATGATTGAGTGACTGACAGACAACGCACAGCCGAAACTAGGCTCTCGACTGGTCGTAGAAAGCTGAAATTTTGCATGCAGTTTTTTTGGGGAATGTAGAGATGATTTCCCGAATTTTATACGAGAACGGGAAACGGGATATGCGCGTACGAAGCCGCGAGCAAAATCTAGTCAACGATAAAATGAAGACATGAAAATGACCTAAGTAATCCAATCTAAGCTGAAAATTCCGAAAAGACCTCTTAATGTAAGCAACAATTTTATGAAAAAGAAACACGTCGTATATTTTGTTTTGGAATAAAACTTCTATAGAGCTTCATACTTCATTGGAAGCACGTCCTTATCATGCGACAGAAAACAGTTTTTTTTTACATTAGAACGCCTTTTCTATTTATTTTCTAGGCAAATGTTTATTAGGTTTCGTAATCATATTTTTGTATTGAATAAAATATTTGCAGAATGGACCTATGGAAGTATTGGATCTAGAAATAGTGACGAATAAGTAAATCGAATTATTTCAGTCTGAGCTACAAATATCTAGATATTTTCAAATCAGTCTGAGAATTTTATTGTATGTTAGCACTGAGGGCGAGCACGATTTTTTTGGACGTAATATATTAACGTTACAGTATCGGTAAAGAAAGTCATTTTTTTTATTAAAAAAAAACTAAAATTTTTATCATAAAAAATAAAAATATAGTAGATATCTAGTTCAAATAAATATTATGTGCAAAATGTGAGTTATAGTAAACATACAGTTAAATTGTAAGTTACGTTACTATACGTCAAAAACATTCGTGCTAGGCTCGGAACAACTATCTGTAGGCCATACAAATATTTATGACCCGCGTCACGCACCGCAGCAGCCGGTCGCTCTAACCCTACTCTAACCGCATCGTCAAATGTATATATAAATATATAAACTACATAGCATGATATCGTAATCGGTTACAAGCAACCAATATTTGAAAACTGAAGAGCACCGCAAAGGAGTGGAGCTCTCTGCCTGCGTCTGTGTTCCCAAGCGCTTACAACCCTAATCTCTTCAAAGTTAAAGTGACCAGGCTCCTTCTGGGTAGGCTCGCTCCATCGTAGACTTTGTGTCTGTCATCTCTGACGTAGACTAGAGTCAAGAGCAAACCCATTACAAAAAAAAAGCTGTCAAAACAAGGACCCCACCGCGTTTGTCTTGTCGGTTTTAATCAAATGAAAGAAGCGATTCATGAGAGACCTCACCAACTCATTTATTTAATTGGGAGAATAAAGATCCATCAAAATACATAAAAAGATACTGGCCAATGGTTAGATACATGTTTTCTATTGAATCTACGCAAAATAGAAAAACATTCTCTAAATCGGGCAACATAATCTTAACGTGTCCAGCAAAAACTATAATACTTGCAATAATTACGCTTACGACATAAATCTCTGTATTCTCTCCGAATGTCAAACGAATAAAACTTATATTTTGAGTGGATTATTTGGATTATTGTATTTATCTTTATTGGTACTTTATGTGAGTTATTGTTTATTGTAAAAGCATGACGCAGGTCGCATATAAATGGCTGAGGTCTGGAATTAGAAGACCTTTTGTCCTGGTGGGATGAGCTTCGAATAAAGGTGCCGTACGTTTTATATTTTATTACAAAACCAGCAATGTCGAACTCGCACACTCCTTATAAAAACGTTTCTTTATTTCGTGTTAACATTTTTTTTTTTTATGAATAGCAGCAATACAAAATTACTCCCACTGTATGAAAACTGTAACTTCTTACTATTCCACAAACGGTACATGGGATATTTCGTATCTCATGAACCGTAATAGGGATGGAAAATGAGCCTAATTTAATAAAGAAAAAGATGACTAATAGCGAGAAAGTTTTTTTTTTTTTTTTTTTACTAATAATAGTCACGCGCTTGACCACCATCTCACCTGATGGTAAGCGATGATGTGGTCGAAGATGGAGCACGCCTGCCTAGAAGCAACCTATTCACTCTTGACTTAAAGACTCCCAGGTTGTAGCTATCGGGAAACACAGACTCCGGCAGGGAATTCCACTCTTTAGCTGTACGCATTATGAATGTGTTCCCAAAACGTTTTGTGCGTGTGGGTGGGATGTCCACCATGTACCGGTGGCGCATCGCCGTTCGTCTTGTGGTCCGATGATGGAACGGGCTTGGCGGAATTAAATTATGCAATTCCGTCGCACATTCCCCAAAATGCAACCGGTAGAAAACCGACAGGCTAGCAACTCGTCGTCGATGCTCAAGACTTTGGAGCTTCGTCGCGACGAGCCTCTCATTGCCAATGATCCTCTTGGCTCGTTTCTCAATTGACTCAAGGGCATCAAGCTGGTATCTCGCAGATCCGTCCCAAAGATGAGAGCAGTATTCCATACACGATCGAACTTGCGCTTGATAGAGTTTGAGCAGCTGTTCCGGCGTGAAGTACCGTCTCACCTTTGATAGGATCCCCAACTTCTTTGCAGCCACTTGAGCTTTTGCCTCTATGTAAGGGCCAAAATTGAGAGTAGATGTTAATGTAACCCCAAGAAGCTCAAGTTGGTCGGTTATCGGCACGGTTGCACCTCGGAAAGATGGAGCTGGGTGGAATTGGCTCCTTTTGGCGGAAAATAGATACGCTTGGGTCTTAGCAGCATTGAACTTGACCAGATTGGCATCGCCCCATTCAGAGACAGCCTGTAAGGACACATTCAAGCGCTCAACCATAGCCTCCCGAAGAGACCGGATCTGCGACCCACCAGCTCGTGCGTCGGACACGTATCTCTCAGCAACAGTGCTGCGTCTGCATACCCAAAGGTTTTAAGAAGATCATTAATATGCAGCAAGAACAGTGTTGCCGAAAGCACCGACCCCTGAGGAACCCCGGCATTATTATCCAGCAGTCCAGACGAGCAGCCATCTATGACCACTCGGATAGACCGATCCCTCAGGAAATCTGCAATCCAATCACACAAACCGGCGGGCAGACCGAAGGAAGGAAGCTTACTAATAAGGCTATCGTGCCAGACCCTGTCGAAAGCCTTCGAGATGTCAAGGGAGACCGCTAGTGCCTCCCCGTGCTTTTCTATGGCTTCACTCCAGATGTGAATGGCATACGCTAGAAGATCCCCAGTTGACCGATTTCGGCGGAACCCGTATTGTCGGTCACTAAGGATATCATTTCCTTCTAGGTACGCCAGGAGCTTATGATTCAGCACGCGTTCCATAGTCTTACAGAGTATGGACGTTACCGAGATGGGTCTATAATTCGACGGGTCAGCTCGACTACCCTTCTTGGGCACGGGTTGCACGTTAGCTTGCTTCCAAGCCTTCGGCACCTTTCCAGTCTCAAACGAAAGGCGAAATAGGCGTGTCAAGATCGGAGACAACTCAGGCGCACAAGTTTTCAGAACAATTGCCGGTATCCCGTCGGGGCCACTAGCCTTGTTCACGTCTAGGTTACGCAGCACCCTACGGACGTCCTTCTGATGAATGCGAATGTTCGACATGCTCGACTCGCATCCACCAGGAGAAGCAGGGAGCCTCGTGCCACCGGGATCCAGACGCGAAGATTGCGCAAACAAGGAAGCAAACAAGTTCGCTTTCTCCTCAGCGGAGTGGGCCAGCGTCCCGTCGGGTCTCAGCAGTGGTGGTAGTGAGGGGCGGCAGAAGTTCGATTCGACCGACTTAGCCAGGGACCAAAAAGCCTTACTACCTGCTGGGTATGAAGCAAGTTTGTTCCCTATTCGGCTGATGTGGTCAAACCGTGCCCTCCGCAACACCTTCTTGCAGGACTTGGCAGCCCTGTTGAAGGCTCTCTTCTTCCGAGTCACGTCGCTTGCTTTGCACGTGCGAGCGTCGACCCATGCCAGATAAGCCGCGTGCTTAAGCGCATCAGCGCGATTGCACTCGGCACCAAACCATGGACGAGCTTCGCCAGACATAGTTGTGTCAGAAAACGGAATGTAGTAGGTACTCCATTCCCCTCCGCAACACATCCGTTACGGCGTCTGCGCACGACGAAGCATCAGTCGAAGAAAAGCAAGTAGGCTGCCAAGGATAACATGCGAAGAAAGATCGCATGCCATCCCAATCTGCTGACCTGTACCGCCATACCCGCCGTGTGCCTCTTGGGCTAGGATCGGGCGGGGAGTAAATGGACACAGACTTCACCAGACAGTGGTCGGAACTACCCAGTGGTGAAGAAATCGACACCGAATAGCGGTCTGGATCCGTTGTCAGCAAAAGGTTGTTGACCCTCGTTGCCTCCTGGACCAGCTGGGTAAGATTCAGCGCTAGGGCCAGCTTTCTCGTTTCTCGTCCAGCATGGTCTGTACACTGGTATGGGAATAGCCACTCCTGATGGTGGGCGTTGAAGTCCCCCAGTAACACCAATTGGGCAGAAGGGTACCGTTGCTGAGCCGCATCCGCCGCCTCACTCAGGTGCTGTGTGAGCTTAGTTGTCTCCAAATCACCGCTGTGCGAACGGTAGACACAAGCGTAGACAATTTTATCCAGGCCTGTGTCCACTAAAACCCACAGCGTTGAGAACCTGGAGTCCTCAAGATTACGGAGACGCCGATAACAGATGTCGTCACGGGCGTACATACATACGCCCGCACGTGGTTTGAAATGGTGCTCCAGGGTAAACCCTGGGTACGAAAGGTAAGACACGTCTGACGGACACCTGATCTGCGTCTCGGAAAGGAACAGGAGTGCTGGTTTCTCAGTCTCCAGGTGGTGATGGACTGCGGCGAGATTTGAGTGCAGACCTCGAATATTGCTGAGGTGCACTTTGTGGGGGAGGAAGTGCTGCCGCTGTACAGCTTTTTTTATTTTGTTCATGTTGAGAATGAAGGTTGTTGAGGAGAAGGAAGTGAAATGAGGTTCCAAGCTGCTACCCTCAGGCACGCTCTGACAGGATGATATCATTGGGGGACTAGTCTGGAGACTGCGGGGACGCCCGAGCCCCCCCGGGAATGTCCATCGGGTCCACCCCATCTGGTCGCCAGCCAGCACGATGGCGCACCCCGGGATTTTTCGTCAGTTGGCGGGGCAGCCTTTCATGTGTGGCTAGCACACTACTTGGGCCCCCAACTAACTGCGGTCGGCCAGCGGCGCACCGTGCCTCGGATCCCGCTACCCTCCGCGACTAGTCTCCCGATACGCCCATATCAACGCGAGCCTGGTCGGTCTGCCTGCATTGGAACAACTATTTCGACCCAACTCCTCTGTATTGGCTACACTGGGCATCGTACCGGAACACGGCTAGGCCGTTTGGCGGTACGCCTTTGCCCAGTGGGTGGTCACAAGCCATCGGCCGAAGCCTACCACCAGTTAGTGTCACCTGATTAGCACCACCCGGGGGCCACGTGTAGGGTCTAGCATTGGGTATTCTCCTACGGACGCGGGTGACTCGGCCCCCAACGCAACGAAAGTACGTGAAGAATTGTTTGATATAACTACAGTTAGAGATAATGAAGGGCAATTTATTGTGAGATTACCTTTTGCATCGGACGATCCGAAGTGTCAATAGTAACACGGAGGTAAGAGCAATAAAGAGGTTAGATAGTATTTTAACGGACAGCAGCAGCTTAGTTATAGGGTTACATTGTTTACACTTCGGGTGTGGATCCCTACAAAGTAGCTTTTAGAAATATCATCTTTCAATGAACAGCAGCAAGTCAATGGTAGTATGATGGGTGGTAGGAAAAAATGGAAAAGAGAACGTGTAGCGCCGATAACAACTAATATGGGATAAGGGCAGGAACATCATGATGATCTTTATCGAACAGCCGATAAAGTAAAAAATATTACTCCTATTTGTAATGGCGCTGAGGCTTACTGAAATTCTACAGCTATAGATTCTTTAAATTTTAGTAGGTGCCAGATAAACTTCCAAAAAAATACATTGACCTTTATCTAATATCTCTCCGTAATACTCTAACAATAAATTATGATCCGTTTTCTTTAATAGAGACTGTAAAGGATCATGATAGACGTCGCAATGCATGTGGGTCGATGACCGTTATTGCACAGTTATTGGCATCTACCATTGCAAGCGTTTTGGACTTAAACATTTTACCATTAAATAGCTCGCGAATTATTCATGATCGCGTATCCACGTTCAATAAGGACTGAGCCCATTAGCTAAATTCGTAATTTTCAGGGCGTGCGCATAGGAAGCCTAATTGCTCAATGACGTGATTTCATTAGTTCCACGTAGGAAGATATTGTTGCTCATTTGCTAAATAAATGCTGCTTGTATACCATCCACAATTATACAGGCAATAAATATTTATACTTTCCTGAAATTAGCTCAGATTTTCGTTTGATGTGCTGTATTTAGATTATATATAATAGAGGCCCGCGTCGATGGTTACGCTACGCTTGCTGAGGTGGGTCTGTTGATGGTGGGCCATACGTTTAATTCGTTACATCAGCAGCCGAAAGACATCTGCTGCTGGATAAAGGCGTTCCCAAAGTGTTGCCACAGCAACCGGTCTTGTGCGTCTTGCATTCATCAGCTTCCCACGCCACTAGGACATCGGTCCACCCACCTTGTGGGGGGAGGCCTTCCAACGTTGCGTCTTACGGTACGCGGTCTGTAAAAAAAAAAAAAAATAGACTGTTGGAAGCCGACCCAATCCCCAATATTGTACTCAGAAGATGAATTGTATAGTTTACTGCTAATTAAAACAAAGTGCCTTGTAGTAAACTATATCACTTATTCATTCACTTGTTGATAGAAGACTTCGAACAACGAGAATAGGAAACATTACGATAGCATCAGTCTTGGCAACTGCCCAAGTTTGGGAATAATATTGCTGTTTTATCACAAGATCAAAAATTATAAAGTGGTATTAGATACAGCTATTTAATGACTGACTGTCTTAACTAAATAAGAAAGGTAAACCTTTGGTTTGTGTGTAGGAGGTAATCTCAGAAAGTACTGATCCGTTAAGAATTTTTTTGACGAATAGAAAATAACACTTATCCTAAGTGCTTGCTACAGGTTTTATGCCGAATAAAAAAAACACGGTTTCTATGAAAACAGCCACGGGAGCAGGAAAAATCCGCGGGAGAAAATAACTTCACTTAGATATACATATATATTATTTTGTTAAGAGTACTACTTACCTACCCCTTGCCTGCATCAATATTATAGTGATTCATAAAAATGTAGACAGCTAGTACAAAAAAAAACAACCAGCCCGGAGGCTTGCCATTGGTCGACTGATGCGCCATGTTGGCAGTAAGACACATTTGTTCGATACACACTACACAGACATTTAAATATAATTTTTAACTGTGTTAGTTTTTATACTTATTACTATATTTAATTGCGATTTATTTTTATTTTAGAATATTTAATTAAGTATTATGTTAATTGTATTTACCTTCGTCCGTGTGTCACTGCGGGGTTCCAACTGAAAACAGACGCCCAGCAAATGCTGAGATGGTTACCCTTTCGGCATGGGCACGCTCAGCGCTATTTGTGTTCCTGCTACTTATTACTTCTGTTTTCTATGTCGCTGTGCATTTGTGTCTTCTACTCTACTCTACTCTACTCTACTCTACTCTACTCTACTCTACTCTACTCTACTCTACTCTACTCTACTCTACTCTACTCTACTCTACTCTACTCCACTTTACTCTACTCTACTCTACTCTATTCTAATTTGTTCATGAGGTAAAATGTAAACATATTTAATTTAATTAGTAGGTACAACGTTACATGTAGGTTTTTCTAAACCTACATTTAGTCAGTAAAATTGAAGGCTATGTGACTAATATTCGATCAGAACACAAGGACGTGGAGAAAGGTTCAGATGGTTTGATGACCTGGTGAAGGTCGCGGATATCCGGATGGTTGAGGGCTTAGGACAGGTCCTGTCGATGTGGCGAAGTTTAGGGGAGGCCCAAATTCTGCAGTCTTCCTGCTGACATCATGTTTATAATGACGTCCACTTACTTAATATTTTTAGATCACAAGAAAATAGAAAACAAACTTCTTACTATGTGCTAAAATACGTTTACGTCAATTTAGATTTATTAAATGTTATTTTGACCATCCAAACAGATGCTTTGTATAAAGTAAACCTTAAATAAATTATATTTATAAACCGGCAAATGCGAGTTGAACTCACACAAAGGGTTACGTGCTATAAACCTTAAATTTTATGATTTGTTGCTATAGTAGCAATAGAAATACACAATCTATGAAAATTTGTACTGTCTATCTATTACAGTTCTTGAGATACAGTCTTCTGACAGACAGACGGGCGGACAGACGGATGGATGGACGGTCGGATGGATGGACGGAAAGATGGACAGTGGAGACTTCGTAATAGGGTTTTTGGATACCCTTTGGGTACGGAACCCTAAAAACGTGGTTCCGCTTTGTCACGTCTCGCATGTCAGAACCTTTTACATTAACCGCGTAATATAAAGTTTTTGTGATAATACACACGAAATATAAATGTCACCAATTTACTTTTTACATACAAACGTACCTAATTACATACATGGAAAGAAACGGTTAAAATTAGTGGTACTGGGGTATAAAACATACTTTTATGTCTCCTTGGAATAAAAACGAGGCGTCCTTTAATTTTTATTTGAGTAAAAATGGAATATGGCGAAGGACGGTGTTACAAATTTACGTCAAAATCAGTCGAAAATTCAGCCAAAAGACGTGCTGGACATCGGTCCAGAAAGTAGGTAGTAGGGTGGCCGCGCCACCGCTGTGTTTACCGTATTTTCTTCTAAATGTCAGCAACTGTTTAAACGCATTTTCATTAAAACCTAAAGACATTGTTATCGGTGAAGTAAGACATAGAAGGTAAAGTAAAACGTATCTATTACAGCACACTCCCTTTCACAGGGAGGTTTGTGTCCTATATTTCAGCCTATAGAGGCATAATTATAAGCTGATAATGCTTTAGAATACCCAAAAAGTATAACTAAATAACTTTCACTACTCGAGAGCACATAACTAAACACAAGTCTATCCATCCAAAATGTCTTTTACATCGCCAACTTACTTACAAGAAAACTTTTCGTCAAATGAGATACATACTTCTAAGTAAACAGTAGTTCCAACTTTTTGAGTGAAGGAAGTATCGTGATTCGACACACGCGACTATATACGAGTACAATGTGACTACTATAAAACGCAGACTCTAGTACTACGCGTGCACCGAGTCATGATGGCTTGCCGTTACCGTAGTACACTACTTCAGCTATCCAACACTACCCTCACTATAAAACGGTCAAATTGCGTGCCGAAACCGAAGATTCGAAGTTCAAAGGACACACGACAGCGTAAACTGAGCCGTTGCATAAAATAAGGTTATAAAAGTTTAAATGGGCTAGGGCGCTACTGGGGGTAGTCCGTAGGCTTCGTCAGTAGCTACCCGACCGCCGAACGGGACACTCCTCCCGCCGAAGCCGCCCGAAGGCTCGCGAACTACACATTTCATATTTAAAACTTTTTCGAGTATCGTATTTGTGTTTTGTTTTTCGAATTTCGTTTTCTCGAGTGCCAGTGAGTTCTGTTTTTGAGTGTGATTTTTTTGGACGAGTTGGTTTTTGATTGCTGATTTTTCTGCTGATCGTCAGCTGAAAGGTATGTGGAATTTTATTTAAAAAAAAAAGTAAAATATAACTGTTTATTTAAACTTTCCTGATTCATTAAAAAAGATTTATTTTGAACCAAACATTTAGCTTAAACACTCTATAACATTTCTTGACTTTTAAAACTTACTAAGAAGCTATATTAAAGCAGTGAGATAAGATACGAACTGCATACTATTCCTTATCAATACTATTAAGAATCATTTAAAATATTTTAGTAATCACTGTGGGCTATGACAGTTATGTACTAACAGTCAGAAAGATATTATGTTCACTAACTTTGAGATTTAAGGATTTTTAAACAGTGTGTGACTAATGTTTCGTGCCTTTCTAGTTTTGATCAAAGGGCTACAAAAACCGCAGACACTACAAATCATTTGGCAATCATATAGGTAATTTAATGTATGTAATTAGCTAAATCATACAGCTTTAAAACAACTTAACCTTGTACGATTAGTTAATAATGATTAACAGATTCTAATTTAAAATCTATAAAGATCTCGCGTCATAGTGTTTGTTATTGAACTCCTCCGAAACGGCTCGACCGATTATAATGAAATGTTTTGAGTATGTTTAGTAGGTCTCTGAATAGGTCGTAGACTATTTTTTACTATATGGCAAAACAACATTTGTCCAGTCAGATAGTAATCTAAATAAGAATTTAAATTAAGAGTATGCTCATTAATATAAACTAATATATATTTTTTTATTTACGGCCCTAAGAACTCATCTGGATGAAATTCGGTCCAGAGATAGATTATAGTCCCTGATAGCACACACATAATTATATCTCGAGAGTATGATCTCTTAGAATAATTTCTGGAGTTCGCGCGGGCATAATCGTTGGAGCAAGAGCTAGTCAAGAATATTTTGAACTGGTCATCCCGTCTATACAATAGTGCATTTGGCATGATCAGGTCATCAGGTCACCCACGGTTAATTAGATCGGTCTATAACTAACGATTGTCTTAATTTTTTTCAGTGCTTTTGGCATGATCAGGTCATCAGGTCACCCGCGTTTAATTAGATCGGTCTATAACTAATGATTGCCTTAATTTTATTATTAGCCAGGGGCCCAAGTTCTGGAAAGTGACTTTACTCATCAAAACATTATTTTTATCATAAAATATATGATTTCAATAAAACCACAACTTACCGATAAATATTTATTCGTGTTACTGAACGTTACGGCATAGAATTAAAAACCAGCCATAAACAAACTACTAAGCGTGAAGTCAGTCAGAATTAGGAATGTCATTATACGAAATTAAATTAAACCAGCCAGTTAAATGAATTACCTGGAACTTGCCAGGTTTTTTAAAAGCTCGTCATAGGCCCGCAGGAACCTAATAGGCTAATTTTGCACCATCAATAAATTGCAAATCTTTTTAGTTCGTCAGTTAAAGTATTGAAAAATAATGGACACGTTCGTATTTTTTTTTTTTGAAAATCCATGTATGATTAACAAAAAAAAAAATCTGGCAAGTTCCAGGCAATTCATTTAACTGGATGGTTTAATTTCGTATAATGACATTCCTAATTCTGACTGACTTCACGCTGAGTAGTTTGTCTATGGCTGGTTTGGAATTCTATGCCGTAACGTTTAGTAACACGAATCGGTAAGTTGTGGTTTTATTGAAATCATATATTTTATGATAAAAATAATGTTTTGATGAGTAAAGTCACTTTCCAGGAACTGGGCCCCTGGCTAATAATAAAATTAAGACGATCATTACTTATAGACCGATCTAATTAAACGCGGGTGACCTGTAGACCTGATCATGCCAAATGCACTATTGACAAAAATAAAACGCAGATAAACGCATCAAAACTCGGAGAGTAGGGAGTGGGGCTCGTGACGTCAGAGTGCACTAAAAATTATAATTATTACCTAGAGATAAGTAAAGTGTGATGTTGAGTTTAGTTGTTTAATCGATATAATTTTAGTAGCAAATCTAAATTATTCTAATCTATTTTAATGCAACGTGGAACAGAATAAACGCAATAACCTGATTATTTTTGAAATATGTATATTGTAGCTGTTTATTGTCCCAATAAATAAATAAATAAATAAGAAAAACAAAAGAGACATTATGAATAAAAAAATCTGCTATTCGAGCTGTTGTGATTTTGTCGAGTTATGCTTACACATATGTATCAGGGAGTCGATTTTTTCACGCGATTTCGATGTTTTTCCCTTAGTAAAAGATGTTCATAATTGTTAATACTTCTATACTAATATATAAAGCTGAGGAGTTTGTTTGTTTACTTGAACGCGCTAATCTCAGGAACTACTGGTCCGATTTGAAAATATATTTCAGTGTTACATCGCCCATTTATCGAGGAAGGCTATAGGCTATATATCATCACGCAAAGACCAAAAGGAGTGGAGCAATGATGAAAATTATGACGCAAACGAAGTTGCGCGGGTCAACTAGTAATTGTACACGGGTCGAATTGATAACTTATTTTTGTCAAATCGGTGGAATATAACGTAGAATCAGATATGAATGTATTCTAGAACCAACATGAAAAGATTATGTTAGTTCAACGAAAACACAGCCGCTAGAAAATAAATAAAAACTTTAATCAAGTTTCTTTGACAATATGTCTGCCTACATAGAATTTTAAATGAACGAGTATCAACATAAAACTTAATCAACTTGTTTGAGACAAAAGATACGCACATTATGTTTCGATAAGAAAACACTGGTTTTATACGTACTTTATTATTTGTGTCTCACGAATCTATATTATTTACATTGCATTTTCTCAACGATGTATATTAGGGTCAACTTCCAGTTAAACCGGATTCAGCTGAATACCAGTATTTTAGGTAAAACGGCTGCCTACTAGACCTTCACAACGATTTTCTGGCTTCACAATCCGTAACGACTGCCAAAAAGCTACAAATGACAGCCAGGACCAATGCGCTTTCTGAGGAAAATTAAAAATTGCAGTAATTGAGACAATTTTAAGTTTCTGGTAGCTGGGTGACCAGAAATAGGGACTGCCTGGCAAAACGAACAGATCTCATATCTTTGTTCAAAAAATGGCTCTCAGATTTAAAGAGATTGATTGTTCGTATGTAGTAGAAAAATATATTACTACCCATTGAAGTACTAAACCGTTTTTTAAACCTCTATGATAGCTGCTAACATAATCGATCAGGTTTCATTTTGGAAAAATGCACTTGCAGCACTTGTCCTTGGGCCAACAGAAGCAAAGCTGCGAAAAAACGCTAGTACCTACCTATTTTCTGAAGCTTAGAAAAATTCCGTTTGCTCACCCTGGTGACATAATCCTGTAACCCATTTCCACGCCGCTGGTATTAAAGGCTGTATTCTGTGTGAGTATAAAACTCGTAAATCTCAACAAAGAAATAGAAAGGGTCTATTCTATTCAAAAACCGGACAAGTGCGAGTCGGACTCGCCCACCGAGAGTTCCACAAATATTTGTAGATACTTTAAATAAAGTCCATATTTTTTACGATTTAATTAAATAAATGTATATTTAGTTTTCAGATTTTTCCCTTTAATTGTAGTATAAGACGGTATTACTTGCCAGATTTAATAGTTCTAGGTCAATGAAAACTACCCTAACAATTTAATTCCCTTGAGAGTAACGAAGTATGCGTTTTTTGCGGTTTAAACGGCCGTATCTTTTTTTACTTTAATTTAGAAGTTATTTTTTTCACAGCTTCAAGGACTGTAGACTTGTATATGTAGTATATGGTTTAAATTTCAACTTGAACTTCTACGCGTTTCCGAGAAAAAGGGTCTTGACAAGCCGACGGACGGACGGACAACAAAGTGATCCTATAAGGGTTCAGTTTTTTTCTTTTGAAGTACGGAACCCTAATAACTATATCACTACGGCTAGAGCCGAGTAGTCTAGAACATTTCTCAGTCATGAATCTCGAATTAACTCATTTGTTTCTAGACATTAGGAGTTATGTTAACTCCAGACGAAGGTTATAGTGAACATCTTCAGCGGTTCAAATCCAGGTGCAAACCGTCGCAGATAGTTAACCGATATGTTTGTCTTGGCCATATCCATTCATTTGGGAAAGAACATCAACAAGCGGAGGTATCGAGAAGAATACAGCTTGTATGGGCCACTTTTATTAAATTGGACGTCATTCAGAAGTTTGCCAAAATTCCGAAATGTCTGAAGACCCGCCTCTAAAGCTGGTATGTTTAGCTTTGGCTCACCGTGACTTGTGGTGCTGAGACAATCATGGACGCTCACACAGAGAGCTGCTCAGAGAGCCATGGAGCTTTCCATCCTTGGCATACGTATATGACATAGATCGAGTTCAAAACGTCGAGATCGAAAGACTTACGAAGGTATTCGACATCGAAAAACTAATTGTGAAACTATAGTGGAGCTGATTTTCTCTCTGATGAATTATTTAGTGATTTGGTGACACAATACTGCTTGGAAAGATTGTTGTGATTTGTTGAATCACAAACACGGTCAAAAATGTACAAATTACAGTCGGAACCTAAGGTTTAACGTGCCTTCCGAAGCACGAATATTTACCCGATGTCGGACCGACCTCGGCAAACGTTTGCTTGTCCTTAGGAATCAACCCGTGGATCGGTATAGGTAGTGCTATTTTGTGTCAATTAACCTTTTTTTTTTTTTTTTTTTTTTTAAGGATGGGAAATCATCAAATGACTCCTCCCGCTCTGGGTGAAGCAAGAGGGAGTGTCAGACTCTTACTGACTAAAACCCATCCGTGTTCCTCCTGGTGCCCTTTGCGTTCTAAGGCTACGGCACCTCTGTCGAACAGATTCCGCAGCCCCAGCAGGCACCTGCCCTAGCGGGCCCCGTCTTCCACGCTGACATCTCTTTGAGGCGCGCTGGAATCGCAGCGCGCCGCCGACCCGGGCCTAGTTCTGATCAGACGGCGAGCCACCCACTGCTCGCCGTCCGCAGGCCCGCGCCTACGGCGGCCGGGAATCGTCCTGCGACTCCCGTCGCCTGGGGCGTCTTTTTCTGTTGCGGCGACTGGGACGTGAGGTTTCCCTCTCTCTCACACGTTCGGCCTCCTCCTTTGCTAGCATTACTGCTTCGCAGAAGGAGGTGATCGCTTCCCATGCCTCCTCGCTCCGGACCAAAGATTGAACCAAGGCCGGTCGGGAAAGGTCGCCGCCACCGATCGCCTCGACGAGGACCCGGCGGTGCTCCGCCCAAGCAGGGCAGACCTCCACCGTATGCTCCACCGTGTCCTCCGGGCGATCCTCGCAGTGATGACACCCGGGCGCGTCCTCCCGCCGAATCCGAAACAGGTATCTCCCGAAACAACCATGTCCGGTGAGTACCTGTGTCAGGCGGAAGGTGAGGACACCGTGGCGCCGCTCCAGCCACTCCTCAAAGAGGGGACTTATCGCCTGGATTGTTGCGTGTTCAGTGTCAATTAACCTTGAATGATAATAAATAGAAGAAATGTTAATACGGATATGCCCCGGGATTCCCGGGAATATTTTTCTGAATGTCGATGTATTAAATGAAGTTAAACTGTTTAAGATATCACGAAGACGCACGCACTAGTCTCGCACGGTATTGTTTGCTATATTCTTTACTGGTCTTTGAATTCAGAAGGCGTATCCATCTTAGGATAACGGTCATTTAATCCCGGGAATAGCACTACCTATGATAATCCCTGGTTATAAACCAGTCGCTTTTAGCCTCAAACTAAATAAGTACAATTATACATTGAACCTACTCTATTCAGACCATTAATAGTATTAGACTTCAAGGTATCTTTCTAAATTTCGTTGAAAGACTATTGAAAATTAAATAAATATTAAATTCGCAATATGCCAGCTAATTATAGCAGGCGATAATAACTATTATCAAGTCTTTTGATATTAAAATCTCTCTTCTAATAATACATTTTGGTATCAACTCGCCTGGACGATGAATATTCAATTTTCTGTTAAGTATAGATTAAGCTTCGCTCAGATTAACTCTCGTTGACCGAGTGGTTGCAAGTTCTACAGTTGAACCTGAGGTCCTGGGTAAAATTTTCAGCATGGTCAAATTTTTGTCGAAGTTGATGAGTTTTCATCACAGTTATCGGGATAAAATAAATTTACTACCTCACTTTTCTACCAAATTCATGTAGACGAGTTTGTAGCTAAATAATAGAGTCCAGCTGCGAGGTAAAGCAACGCTTGCCAGGGTTGATCCGTTACTACCCAAATAACATTTTGGTGTCAGTTACAGGCTTTTTTATGACTTTAAGTAATATAACAAAGTTATAATTATCTCAGTTATTACTAAAGACGATATAGAGGAGTTAACAAACAAGTTTTAGCACCAATCGCAGCACTAAAGGTTTAATGGACGACGTAATACAGCTTTGAGAGTTATAATGGCGCTAGTAGCAGCAAGTATACTTAATATGTTATAGCTTTAATCTTTTTGTGACACCCAAGTCTTTATAAAAGTGTTCGCCGACACCATTTAAGTCTTATTGTTGTATAGTTACTGCAATGAACTCTTTTATACCACTGAAGGTGCTACATTGACTGTTATCGCAGACATAGGCTATAAAATAGAGTTTATCGAGGGTTTAGTAACACGCGAAGCTAAAGGTGTCAAACAAATCCTCTATCTAGGTCTAACCTGTAATAAAGGGTTTAACTAAACCTTATTGTGTTAGGCAGTACTTTTTTACAGACGTTCTAAAGGTATTGGTGTCAAACAACGCAAGTATGGGTCGTTATTAACACTAACCTCACTTTTGTAAAGTTCGCCATTGTTTTGGTAACCTAACACTTAATATTATTTCGAGTTATACAACATTTGACTACAATAAACAAAATTTCTTACATTATTTGAAGCATTCCATGAATGCCACTTAATTTTACATACCACTGCTCAGGAAACAGGAATGAATAATAATGTTTAGCTTGAGGTACCTGTTTTATTATCATATTTTTTCTTTTATTTCTTTAATAAATCCTAGGCGCGTTAAAATTGAGATGAGAAACATGGCATACATTTACCGTGAAATCATAAGGGCAGTAATTTTTCACTTCACATACTTAAATAACATAATATACCATAAATTATTTTGCTGTGTTGAATAATGGATGACATAACACTTCTATTACGAAAAGATATAATTTTAGTAAGGTTACAGGCTTTTTCATCTTGACGTGCGCTTTTTACCACCTGTAGTGCTCACTAACGCGGTAATACCGGTTAAAGTAGTAGCTGTCAATGAATAAACGCTCTTGTGCAGCTTTAATATCTTTTTGACACCTTACTATAGGATTTATAGAACCTGTAGCGTTTACCAACTCTATTTTACAACGGTAGTAGAGATTAAAGTAGTAGCTGACGATGAATAAGCGCACTTGTGCAGCTTTAATATCTTTGTGACACCGTACTATAGGCTTTCTATAACTTTTACCTGTAAAACTGTGGGCCTCTTTCGTGGTTATAAGTGAGTTAGAGCATGCTCTAACTTAGTTGCACAGGTAATGCGTTAACACTTTTATACTCAAATGGAACTGATATACGAGTCTTATATAGGTTTTTTTAACGCTTTAGTGTTAGTTGGGTATCCATTACAAATCAAGACTCCTGTCTTGTAAAGCACGTTAAGCCATTGTTCGCGGCGGTAATCATTAGATCGTTCAGTCATCACCATCAATATCATCATCACGAACAGCCCGACTTCACCCGCTGCTGAACACATATTTTTTGAGTGCTAGCCTCATTCAGGTTCTATCCGCGATAGCTCAATGTCGACGATTGGACAATAGGCATCAAATCTGATGGCAGTTTTTTCATAGTAACTTCTAACCCACTCAGTAGGTTGTTGTAATCGGAGAGCCATTTCTGCTAATTTTTAGGGTTCCGAACAAGCAACGGAATCCTTATAGAATTACTCGGGTGTCTGTCTGTCTGTCTATCTGTCTGCCCGCCTATCACAGCCAGTTTCCTCCGGATCTATTGGACCGATTATGTTGTAATTTGGTACACATTTATGGACTTTTACGTAAATTTTGTACACGGGAGATTTACGTATTTTTTTTTTATTATGGTGTAATTTTTGGGGGCTAATGTTTTCTGAACAATATTGTATGACATCAAATAAAAGCGCCTACTGTGGGGGAATTAAGTTTTTTCATAATTTTAAGGCTAGTTTTAACCATCGTTCGCGTTCGAATTTCAGTCGCAGTCTGTCAAAAATATTTGGAAATCGGTAATAATGAGTAGGATTGCCACTCAGATAAACAGTCGCCCAATGTTAAAATAACTCAGACTCTATCCTTGTAGACTGAAAGCCGACTGGATTCCATAGTTGGGAAAAGGCTATGCTCTTCTACCCATCTCAAAAAAAAACAAAACGAGTGTTCTGATTTATACCGCCAGCTCGCCAGCTGAAAGTATTAATTTATCGCATGGTTGCAATGCCTGAATGAACGTCGTTATCGTGTAAAATGGAAACCATTACAACACGCGTGCGACATAATCTCAATATCTACATCGTCATAACTCTACAGCTATTTTACATGCATGGTCAACTTGACCCATGAGGCTTTTTAACTGCGATGATTATATTTATTTTAACACTTTACGCGCACAAAATTTTCAGAGGCGGACTTAATACCACAGGCATTGTCTGCCAGTCAGCCTTTGGGTGGTGCAAAGGGTAAATACATAGTTAATTATAGCATTAAACAGTTGTTTAATGAATACAGCTAGGATAAACTGTGTGGAAATTTGTGTTTTGGAAAAGTCAGAAACCTTTCAAAAGGACTGTTTTGAATGTAATTGCAAATAAGTTTCAGAAAAGACCAAAAAGGCTATCGATTGAGTCATATGTCCATCTTATAGCTTGAATATATTGAAAGAAAGGTAGTAGACGTGCGGCGCTATCCCAAAATAAATTGGATTTAGGGCATGAAGTTGATGATGACGATTTGATAGCGAATTCTCGTGTTGATGATCAAAGTAATATGTCGCATTCCCATTTAGAAAAGGTTGTCAAAATGTAGGTAAAAATTAGAAATATTGCGGACAAACTGGATTTGAGAATGGAGTGCAAACGTTCTTTTAAATCTTAGTCAAATTCAAAGTCAAATGATTTATTTCAATTAGACCAATAAAGGCACTTTTTAACGTCAAATTAATATAAAATATTATAGTGACTCTAGTCGTCCGACCCCCAAAATAACACTTATATATACTTCTAATAGGTACAGTCAAGAAATGCCAGCAGAGGTAAAATTAATAAGTTTGCTAGTATGGGGACATAGTACTCACATACGTATAAATTTTGTAAATATTGATTTGTATTACTGTGATACACCAACTTAAGACCGAATGTAAAAACCTGATAAAATATTTTTACAACATGGTCGTCAAACTTCAAACTCATCTCAACTTCCTCGACTACCTCAACCACTCAAACCGATGACGCACCAAACCACGTAGCCACGTTACTCCAACCGTTAAATACTCAGGTTCCATTCAATTTCCATAACCGATGTACCGGGAAAGCTATAAGGAAAATATAACATAATATGTCGAATATACGGGCGTTATATCGCACACAATAATGTTATTAGAACGCAGGTGCCATGTGCCAATTTTACAGAAATAATAACTTACTCCCAGCTGACTTCTGGAAGGGGAAGTGTGAGGCGGGTTATGGCAGTCGTATAAATTTTCTTAGAGTAATGCACAATTGAGTATGGTTTTTATGTGTGTGTATGTTTTTTTAAGTTGGTACAGTAATGGGCTTTGAATTAAAGTGATCAAAAACCTGGTCAAAAATAATTCATCATCATCTGCTTAGCATTTTCCCAACTATATTGGGGTCGGCTTCCAGTCAAGCCAGATTCAGCTAAATACCAGTACTTTACGCGGAGCGGCTGCCTACCAGACCTCCACAACCCGTTAACTGGGTGACATGGTACTTCATGTACTCAGATTCTGACTGGAGTTAGATTTGCTGGCTTCTGACAATCCGTTACGACTGCCAAAGATCTACAAATGACAACCGGAACCATCGGCTTAACGTGCTTTCCGAGGCACGGAAGAAACTCGGTATGTTAAGATGGTCACCCATCCACAGACCAACCTTGGCAAGCCTTGTCAAACCTAGAAGATCAACCCATGCGGCTGTTATTATATAGTCGCGAGCTCCTTGAGGTCAAAAATAACTGAATTACGCAAAAAAATTGGCACAAAAATCTCCTATTTTTATAATATTGCACTGTTAGGTACAATACGTTATTTTAAGTTATAAAATAAGCCTCTAAGGGTGCCTGTCCATTTGCACGGATTGAGGCAGTGATGCGGAGAAACGGAGAAATATTAACCAATCATGTCAGTAAAACTGTTAGTGACCTACGTGTTACGGAGATTTTATGGAATTCCATTGGTTAAAATTTCTCCGTGTCTCCGCTCTGTTGCCAAAAGGATCATTGCCTTTTGGCAAAGAGCCTTACAGCCTTTTAGACCTCAAAATAAAAATCATTCGAAATATAGTGAGCGAAAATTTCGATACATTTTTTGACAGAAATGGAGAGAATGAAAACGTCTTATATGGAATAGAAAAACGGGAATCTTCTGATATCAGTAGATGACATTTTGTGTTAACTTAACCTGTGTGTATTATGCGCTCATAAAATTAGTTCAGAAATTTCTATTTTGTTATTTATATAAATTTTTTAGTCTTAAAAACATTGAACCCAATAAAACCTAAAAATATAAGCCAAGCCTCGCTGACTTACAGGTTCTCAGAATCAATTTTAAGGGTTTACGTAGAATCAGTAATATATCATGTTTTATTTTTACAATTAATCCTCTCATTTCACAACTTACCTATTTTGAAAAAGAGCTCTCTGTACTTTATAAATATTTTTCCTTAGAAAAACAGCCAGTATTTTTTTAGGTAAAGCAAAACCGTTCTCTTTGTCATCGTTTTTCGAATACCCCAACAATTTGAAACAAGCTTTGCAAAGTGAATTAATTTAATTATTAAAATTTTAATTTAATAATCGTGGGCCCAATTACAAGAAGAATTACAAATTCAAGGTTATTAAATCACGTATACTTGTGATTTAATAATCTTGAATTTGTAATTTGAACAGATTAAAATATTTTAATTGTGATTTCAATCGAACAAAATATTTAATGTGCTGCCCGTGGCTGCTTTATCTTATAAATATTTAGTGTTATAATAATTATGAAAATTATTATTGAAGCTTTATTTTAATTACAATGGTAAATACTGCTAGGTAAACACGATAACAGTTCATTAGTAATTCAAAAATAAAGTTTATGTGTTTGATTATGATGTAATCTCACACAAAATACAGACTATTAAAATACATAGAAAGTATGTTTGTGTTTCCAGCTTCTACATTTATTCTTAAGATTTGTGTCAAAAAATATATGTAGGAAAAAAGGGAAGGAAAACTAGTTACCTACTAATTGTCCGAAATTTTTAATATAGTTTTCAAGATATTTTTATGAAAGACACACTACGCCTAGAAAAAACCTGGAACCTTAACATGAAATATATGACTGAACCGATTTTGATGATTTTGATACCGAGATCTATGGAGCCCTGGATCATAGGACAGTTTTTAACGAGGCAGTCTGTTTCTGTTCAAGTACCTGTAGCACGAGCAACGCCAATGAAAGAAGCCAGTTTTTTGCCTCTGGTACCTAAAAGGTTACTTCAGAAATAAAAAAACTAACAAAAGCACTTGTTTTAAAGTTTAAAAAAAAAAAGAAATTAAAACAACAATCACAATTTGCACCCCTTAACTTTCTTATTTTTTTCTCCAGCGTTAGTTACCTCAATTTCTATGTTCAGCAGTTAACTTTTATACAAAGAAGAAGTTATGAATTAAAAAAAAATATACTAGTTTCTTCAAAGTGGGTTATTTTATAATACCGACCTATTGTTATCTGCTAGACTTAATTTTACGTAATTTTATTGGATCTTTTTGCTGTATTAATTACCTTTCTTTTGACGAGTCAAAACAGATACGATTTGTTACTCAATGAGGAATCAAATTGCAATCACATATTTTCATTTTTCTTCTTATCGGGTGGGCAGTAAGGTCTAAACGACCCCACACACCCTAGTGTCAGAGTTTCTAAACCGACTCAAGGGCCTCTGACATGGTTTCTTTGACGACCGCCATTTGTCGTCCAGGACCACCAGTTTATACGTGCCTTCCGAAGCACGGAATCATTTTTTTAACAGACAATCAGGTGATTCAATCCTGCAATGTCCTAGCCAAACTGGAAACAACATTACAAAATACTCGACTACTCGACCATGGAGGCAGTTCATCTATTTTTCATCATCATTATGGATTTCATTTCAGTGCATAATTCGACGTTATTACATGATTAACTTTTTAGCTAATCTTACTTAAAAATACGGTTTCAATATGACCTGTCACGAGAACAGTCATCTTCTGAACCTGTTCATTTCATCGCTGACCTCTTCTATCTCAACCCAGCAGTTCCCCTCATCACAAAAACCTGGCAATAAAAAATGTCTACCCTCAAAAGTCTGACGTATAAGCTATGTAATAAGCTTAATATTAAAATAGGACACTACTACAACTACTACTAATAGGTACAAAGTATGACCAGCAAAGCTAAATTAATTAATTTCCTAAAATAATCATAATTATACTTACAAATATTACAGCTAAAATCTATATCCAGCAGAATCAAATTGCAATTTTGTAAGACAACAGTAGATACATTTGCATGAGGCCATCTGCTGCCGATTCCAGTCAGCTTCGCGTATCGCTGCGGTCACAGAACACGAAACCCTGCACCGGCAGAGTATAGTGACGTCATTCCTAGTAATATTCATGCTCGCTCGCGTAATGTGCACTAAAAGAGAATTCAAAACTATTGTAGTTTGTATGCCGTCGGGATGAAAACAGGAATTTTTAGATTTCTTTCATTTTGAGTACGTACTTGTTTCTTTAGAAGAAGCATAGAAACGTTACTTTTCATCCACTTTTGCAAGTTCGGCTTAAGTGTTTGAGCCTTTTTGAATCCTACTGTACCCTAATTACCCCCTACATTATATAATGTTACATACTGGGTACTATTTATTGTAGTATATAGCCGGGGTTTCTAATAATAAAGACTAGTAAGGAGGATAGTGAATCCCCTGGTTAGCTATTAGCATACCTATCATATTTGATTCACCCAGATGGGTTTCTACACAAAATAAATATTAAAACCGGCCAAGTGCGAGTCGGACTCGCACACGAATGGTTCCATACCATAAACCTTAATTTTTATTGGTTGATTTTGTAGCGGCAATAGAAATACACAATCTGTGATAATTTCAACTGTCTACCTACCTGTTATGGTTCTTGAGATACAGCCCGCTTACAGACAGACAGATATATGGACAGACGAACGGACAGCGGAGGCTCTATGGGTACTAAAAATGATTCTACATTGTCTTCACTAGCAGTAGCCACCGAGTTGTATGAGTTGTATCCACGCTCTGTGGCTGCGGTTCCATCGATATTATTACATCGTGACTATCGAGAATCGGGACTGCGGCGTCACGATCGCGGAGCGGACGTTACTACAGATTGGTTCTGAAATCGGGTTTCCGATGTGGTCGTGGGATTAAGTTTAATTAATTTATTGGTTTTCGCTGATCGGGTTTTTGATTATCATCTTCTGATGGATTTATTTGGATTACCTGTTCCTAATATTCAACTTACGCTTCCAGTTGCAAGGTGTAACTTAAATTTTACTTATTTAAGTTACACCTTGCTACTGGAAGCGTAAGTGGAAACTTATTATATGTAGAACGAACATCCCTAATAATACGAAAAAACAAACATTGCGTGACTGGTGATTGACTGAGTGACAGATAGAAAATGTACAACCAAAACTACTGGTTATAGTAATTTGACACGTAGCTTCCCTATACTCCGTAGGGGAGCACTAAGACGATTCCCCGAAATTCCTAGGTACGGTAATGGGGAAAAAACGGGATGTGCGCGCTAGTACAGCTATACTTATTCTATTTCTGCTTTTCTCTAAAATTACTTAAACATGCGACAGATTTTGCGTTGTTTTAATTTCATGAAAGCGTTACATAACAACATTGATGATTTGACTTCTAACATTTCGGATCATCATTATTACAGTTAGGTATATAATCATACCATCATCTTAGATCTATTGGCAGTAAAAAAGTTCATTAACCCCAAACGACAGTACCTAAGTTCAAATCCTCCATTTGCTACCACAATCAGCTGTTAAACCTAATATCATGACTGTTATCAGCAACCTTTCTGATACTAACACAACAGCACCCCAAC
Organism: Lacanobia oleracea; assembly: GCA_950371165.1. Taxonomy (NCBI): domain Eukaryota; kingdom Metazoa; phylum Arthropoda; class Insecta; order Lepidoptera; family Noctuidae; genus Lacanobia; species Lacanobia oleracea. Next base: position 1,492,626 of record OX493398.1, read on the forward strand.
CCCATTCACTTATATTGCGATAATGAGAAGAGGAAAACCTTCGTCTAAGACGCTAAATATTAATGGTAATGAAGGATATATAGATTGCACTTTGATAAGCAGGACGCGAGCGTTACCGTATCGAGAGCAGCGCAAAAATGTTCATGTAAACTAACATTGTGTGTTTCTATGTGCGCTAAATAAATAAGTTTTCTTTCTTTCTTTACTTTAATAACCTACTTCGAAAAGGCTACTTTACATTTCTTTTTTTTTATAAAACATTATAACGCTGAGAATTCGAGATCGTGACTCTCATATATGTGACACAGTGGTTAACTGAAAATTGTATATAGCCATATTAGTTTTTAGCTTAAAAATACTTATATTAGTAACTTAAATATCTAGCTACATCCAGCCAGCTCAAATTCCTGTAAAAATATTTGCTAAAAAACGTGATGATTACGGAATCACTCAGTGAAAAAAGTTGACCTATTTACCTACAGCGAGAAGTCCATATGAAAACCTTCTAATAGCTACATAATTATGTTAACATAGGCGTATATTTTACACTAGTTTCACACTGGGCTACTAGAATTTAAATCGTTTAATTGCTTGAAAATGTTTTATTTATATTTGACTTTTCTATTAAATTGTATTGGACATTTGTATGATATTATATTGGTCATTTATATTGTATTCATCGTTAAACTTTAAATCAATTTTCATAGTATTAATATTATTTTTTAAATAATTGTGTTTTATCACCGAGCCGAAGAATTGTCAATGTTACGTACGCTGTTGTTGTCACGTGCATCAGACCACTATGTAATACTTTTTATAATATTTTTATGTATGTGCTGTGGCAGTACTCTGCCACAGTGCGAGCAGTTACGATCACCAGTCGCCACTTTCACATGTGTACATTGTGGGCATCCCAGCCACACGCACTAAACGTTTTGGAAACACACAATGTGCAGACAGCTAAGGAGTGGAATTCCCTGCCAGAGTCTGTGTTTCCTGATAACTACAACCTGGGTGTTTTTAAGTCAAGAGTGAATAAGTTACTTCTTCCACATCATCCTTTACCATCAGGTGAGATAGTGGTCAAAGTGTGCCTAAAAAAAAACAGTGGCTCCAAAGTTTCGTTTTCCTACTTAGGACATCAAATATCAGATTATACATAACTATAGAGTTTACAATCAAATATTTTATAATTTAACGAAGTTTTCAATTGTTCAGTGAAGTAATACAGTAAACATTATGACGAATATAAATTCATCTGCGTCGGAAGGTACTCACAAAAGTCAAAGACGTGTGTATGTGAATCGTGCCCCGACTAAGCAAACGTTTGCTTGTACAGTAAATGAAAGTAAGATCGAGCGCAAATAATTATGTTCTGAACATTTGCCAAGCTCAAATGTTGGTTCACCGCGCTACGCTGAAACACAGTCAAACGCGTCGACGTCTAGTCGGTGATCAACACTTTATGTACGATTTCCTTTACATTTGTCGGAAACGCTACATCAGACCTATCAAACTCAGGTTTTTTTTCTATTATTACACTATATATAACATGTAACGGAGTAAACTTAAGTGGTCATTGTACCAACCTCAATATAATTTCCTAAAAAGACTAGGCAGATGTTGATAATAATATTATTGTAAAAAATAATAATAAAGTGTGATGGCCATTATCCGCTGAGATGTAGCAGCCAACAGTTGCTTACTATGAGGCAGAACTTATATGAAACCTGTTCAGAAGTTGATGGCCGCAAAAATGTAAGCGCCCGAGGGAAACAACTTTTGTAACGAATGTACCACACTTTATTCATATTACGCTTTATTCGTATAGGAAGGCGTTAATTTATCTTTACACCTAACTTTATGTTATGTAGGTAATATCTGAGTTTATATACTTACTTTTTATGAAGGTAACTACCATTTATTTATTAAAGATACTCCATTGAAGAACCATCCAGTTCTGCCAAGAAGTATTTAATTACACAGTAATTGGGTAGTGCAGGTAATATAGCAGTCGTTCTATGAATCATCATCTGCTTAGCTTTTTCCCAATTATATTGGTGTTGGCTTCCAGTCAAGCTGGATTTAGCTGAATACCAGTATTTTACGAGGAGCGGCTGCCTACCAGACCTCCACAACCCATTAACTGGGTAACAGTACGGTACATTATGGCAAGACTGGATCCATATGGACCAAGACATATGGAGTCAGATCTACAGCCGTTCTATGAATAAAACAAATGTATAGGGTATTATCGAAGTTGATAATTGTATGCATAAAAGTACAACTCATAAAGGTTCAGTTGCAAAAGAAAAATCTCGACAAAGTGTTCTACTTTTATTTTTAAAAATTTGTCAGGTCGATAATTTTCAAAAAATCAAAAAAAAGAATCATAGCTCGAAAACTATGAAAAGTCGCTAAACATACATGGGGGTGATTCGGATACCCCAGGATACGAGGGACCTATATTTTATTTATGGACGTCAATGTTCTGGGCACCCTGTATACATTACTGGTTCCATCCAGTTAAACGGGAAGCAGATCTCAACGTAGTTAGTAAAGGCTTGACAGACATGAAGATGACACAGTTGAAAAAAGAAGTTAAACTAGCTTAAACGCCTGATAGCCAATATCTAAGATCAACTAAATCTCCTAGTGATAGAGATTTAAAAGTCAAAAGACAATGACCCCATGCATCTAGCCGATCCAAATCCCAAACACACAAGACAAAATCCTCGTTAAATGAAGACTAAATAAAAAACTGAAATAAAACTTAATCTAAAGAGCACAATAAAAGGCAGACACTCATTTATTTCGCTCATGCTTATCTTACGGCGCACTTATCTCCTGTAAGAGGATCGCGAGAAATAAATCAGGTATAGTCGGCATCAAAATAAAGTGAAGCTAGCATAAAGTTTCATAGGTAGAACGGTAAACATCTTACATTTAAGTAAGTAGGATTGATACTATAACTTCGTTACGAGAAGTCAGATTCATGAATGGCTGATAAACCAGTCGTGCTTATTGCCCTGCCAGAGTCTGTATTTCCTGACAGCTACAACCTGGAAGTCTTTAAGTCAAGAGTGAATCAGTTACTTCTACCACATTACCGCTTACCATTAGGGCGAGATAGAGGTCAAAGTGTGCCTATAAATAGTATAGGATATTATTAGGATTTAATAGTATTTATACGTTAATAGTATAGGATTGATACTATAACTTCGTTACGAGAAGTCAGACTCATGAATGGCTGATAAACCAGTCCTGCTTATTGGGTAACATAGAAACTGGATTGTGGGTGCTAAAGAGGTAATCGTACCACGAACAACCCTCTATTATATAAACCTCCAGACGCACGGCGATGCACCACCGGTACATGGTGGACATGCCACCCACACGCACAAAACGTTTTGAGAACTCATCAACCTACGCATGATTGAGGTATGGCTAGGCCAACGATGAGTTGATAATGAACTGTTTTGAAAATCTGGCTAGTTGGTGGTTAGGTAAAATTATTTTTGTTGGATCTCATGACAACTTACGAGTTTAAGATTACGTTTCGTTGGTATGACTTTAAAAAACAAATCAGACTGCTGTGGTCTAGACTGCCGGAAGCTATCTTTACTTTGCCTTATTTTAATATTTCGGGTTGGCTCGCCTTGTCATTCTTAGACATAATCAAATTGACTACCTTGAGATCGTTGTTTGTGATAGACATTTATACTTGTATCTGGTTAGTCTTCAACGCTTTATCGGACCGGTATTGATCTTAATAATTCATCAGGTCAAGTGTTCTTTTAAGTTGCCAGAAAAACCAGGTCAGTCGGGCGGTTTAGAAACTCTGACACTAGGATTGTAGTGTCGTTAAATCTTACTGCCCACGCGACCAGAAGAAGAAGAAGGATGCCAGAATGAATTAACTGCGTTTTTAAATTTTAACAATCTTTACCGTGTATAGAATGCCACTTTTTCTAGATCCACTGATCAGTTTTTTCACTGATCAATTATAAGTTGAAACAAATCAAATATTTTTTGGTAGAGCATCGCCATAATCATGAAGCAATACACCACTGACTAATGATACAGAAAAACACGATGACCATTTTTCCTGTACGAGGGGACACTTTTCCCTCTGTAATAGAACAATAGAAACCAGCAGAAATAATGTTGCTGACTGTACAAGACTTTAATTATTATCCTGCCCATACATCTTTGATCACAAACATGATAATCTTACCGTGTAATTTCTGAGAAAATACATTATTTTCTTTTAAGAAAATGTTCAAAGATAAAAGCTATTGTGTAAGCCTTCTTTAAATACGTTTCTTGGAAAGTAGTAACGATTGTACGTTTAGAATAATTACAAATTGAACAAGAGGCCCTTTGAAAAACACGCTAGCTATCAAGGGTTTCCTGAGTAATTTATAACTACATAGTACTTTCATTGTGCGTACAGCTAAAGAGTAGAATTCCCTGCCGGAGTGGTGTTTCCTAATAACTAAAACCTGGTGAAGTTCAAGTCCGGTTTCGATTTTTTTTCACAATAAAATTATTTCAGTTTGTATTTTCTTTATTTCTCTTTTTTTTCGTCACTGAAAGACTTTTTATTATCTATCTATACATTTTATATATAATAACTAAAACTAACAAATAAACTACACTAAAAACAAACTAAAATATAGCATCAAAAAATTCATCCTCAACGCTGTCAGCTGGTAATGTGCCCAAGAGACTGGCGGCATTGCCACGTTGAATGGCAATGCTTAATCTCTGCCCAAAGTAAAAACCATTAAGTAAAGTAATCATTTCTCTTTGTGTTACTATTCGAAATTTCCATAAAGTTACAACTGCCATGTTCTGTTTCTGCACCATGCTAAGCTCGTCTGGTAGAAAATGCCAGAGACATTTAAACAAATTTCTTGATAGTCTATAAAGTTTTAATAAACAAATACTCATGAATGAGCACCAGCTAGCAGCTTTTTCCATTGTGAAAGTGGTAACTATCCTATAACAATGTCCAATTTGGATAAATAATCCTATGTACTTGTCAAAGAATTTAAGGGTGAGACTGAAGTCAAACCCGAATCTATCAATAAATGAACTGTGATGAATTATTTGGGTGTGTAATGTTTGGTATAATAAATGTTTGGTATAATAACAGATGGTATAATATCACTTGAAATAACGTTCATATGATATAATTTTCATATGCTACAAAAAGATTTAACCTAATTTCATTTTTCATTTAACATTCATTTTCTCTAATAACATTTAGTATAACGTTAATTCCATACAATTTTCAATTAGTATAATTTCATATAATTTTCTTTTTATATAACGCTTATTTGACTTAATGTTCATTTTACCTAATTTTCTAAGGTTCTTGAGAAAAACAAATTATATTGTAATCTAAGCTCAAAACACTAAAGTTGCTTCTGCATCGTCTCCGGCGCTGCGGGAAATGCAACCCCTTCGCCCTTACGTAACAAAGCACAGGCTTCCGTGCGAGCCTTAGCGGCTGAGGTTTTTACATACACTCTAGGGGTAGCAGCCAAAGGACTACGTGAGTTCGGGGTGCCCTGATTCGATTTTGGAACAGATTCGACCTATTAACTACAAGCCATTCCATCGTAGAATTTGACTATTTTATGAAATGCACTTCGATCCTAACTTGCGACGAATATTATTGTAACTGAATGTTACACCAATTGAATATTATTTCAAATGGGCATTATATAAAATGTTCATTATACCATATAAAATTAGGTTAAATTAAATTATATCTATAATTCATTATATCATTTGATCGTTATACCTATTAGGTAAACAAAAGTACGAGTATATTAAATGAAATTAGGTCATATGATCATTAGGCCTTTTGTTATTATTTCAAACGTTACACACCCAAATTATTTTACGTACCTAGTGACATTTATTTTTGGGAATTGGAACACTCATTTCCCGTTTGAGAGGTTATTGAAAAGTGCATAAAATGGACGTCAATGGAAGAATTGGGTCATCTTATATATGCTACTTTGGGTGTGCTATCTTTACTTATATAATATTATACAGCTAAAGAGTTTGTTTGTTTGGTTAAACGCTCTTAACTCAGGAACTATTGCTTCGAATTGAAAAAAATATATTGTTGGGTAGCTCATTTTTCGAGGAAAGCTAACGGCTATATGTATAACATTATGCTAAACTGACGCAGACGAAGATGCGGTGTCTTCTAGACAATTAAAAAGATAATGATAACATAAGTGATGATTATAAAGTCCATCGTGCAATGGTTTTAAACCAAAGATTAACTGGTAAAAAATGAATCGTTGCAATGAAATCCGCCTATATATCATCACTGTACTAAATGTTTAAATTTTAACCCTCGAAATTTGGTTTGTATGTCACGCTTTTACGCCTTAATTGCTAAACCAGTTTTGCTTGCTAAAATCTCTAATAACGTGAGCCAAACTATGATCAAAAGCTACTAAATAAATTAAACAGATATGACACGCAAAAATATTCAAATTAGTGCTAAATTCAAATTATATTTCATCATCATCAGCTGAAAGACGTCCACTGCTGGACATAGGCCTCCCCCAAATGTCGCTACAACAACCGGTCCTGCGCGTCTTGCATCCATCAGCTACCCGCGACCCTCACCATGTCATCAGTCCATCTTGTGGGAATTACATTAAGGTACCTAAAACTGTTACTGCAAGTACTTAGTCTAAAAGCTTGCGACTCATAACGAAGCGAAAACTTTTTGTGAAACAGGGGCAAAAGTCGTTTACCTCAGAAGTCGTTTACCTTACTGTATTTGTTATTTTACCTCTTAAAATACAAAATGTTAACCTCTCAACACCACTTTATACAGTTTTTTCGCATTTCTCCCGTTATTTTCGTCTAAATATTTTATTTACAATTAAAATTATATAAAATACAATCTAATCTTCTAATGTATAGAAATCTTGGGTCACAGTGTTTGTTATCGAACTTCTCCGAAATAGCTTGACCGATTTTTATGAAATTTTTGTGTTTATTTAAATAAAAAATTATATACAATTAAAATAGAAAATAAAACTACAAGATGGCGTCAAAAATTTGTCTTCATCGCTATCGACTGGAAGCGAGCCCAAAAGACTGGCGACATTGCCACGTTGTATGGCAATGCTTATCCTCTGTCCGAGGAAAAAACCAGCTTTTGGGTCACGCGAAGTGTCAAGTAAGCGTTTGGCTAGTTCTTTAAATAACACTTGAGCACTCGGACCCAACGGTCTTAATTATGTCCTTTCTTAAAAAAATAATAAGCTGCCGATGATTTGAAAAGCCCAAAACATCGCCATATCTACAGGTTCTGTGCTCCAACAGCATCTAACATACATGTTTGTGCTTGAATTCATAATAAAAAAAAAAATCAAGGCAACTTGTAACAGAACAAACACAAGACCTGAAAAGGGGTCATTCTTCTTCTTCTTCTCTTGTGGGCAGTAAGGTCTTACGACCCCACACATCACATACAATAAAAAATTCATATTTTTTTTTTTGTTTACATATATTTTTTTTTTTTTTTTTTTTTATGTGCGTATAACTCGACAAAATTTACTGAACACCTGATTTTTTAATTCCTTAATAATAAAAAGATAAACTTAGGAACAACTTAGGAATCCTTCTAATTTTTAGGGTTTCGTACCCGAAGGGTAACCAACGGCACCCTAATACTAAGCCTCCGCTGTCCGTCCGTCCGTTTGTCTGTCTGTCAGCGGGCTGTATCTCAAGAACTGTAACAGGTAGACAGTTGAAATTTTGCAGGTAGACAGATTGTGTATTTTTAATAAATATTAAGGTTAGTACGGAACTCTTCGTTTGAGAGTCCGACTCGCACTTGGCCGGTTTTTTACCTTCGTCGTCGTTGCGCCACACGCGCGCTCCGTCCTTATTACGGGGGAAACGATGTCATCGGCGTGATGTGGTACGGCAAACACTTAGAACATATAACCATAGTCTGAACGTGAAGAGCCCGTCACCCTGTCGTTATTGACGTGACCCTGGGATCCAGACCCCACCATTAGCGTGAAGCTAGCCCCCCTCCCCCTCCCCCCTCGTACCGGTAATTACGAGCCAAGATCTATTAGTATCTCGTTCATAATTTCAAATAACTAATTCAAACTTCACCTCGCACAAAATTGCTTTTCAACCTAAAATACCTTCAATAAACGTTATCTACCCAAATTGTATCGCTACCTTTCAGTTCTGATACCTCTCAAGGCAAAAAGGTCTGACCGATACCCGCGCTATTTAAATTTTTCATGAGCCTTGATTTAGTCGGTGTTTTTTGGTAGAACGGTGGTATGCGGGCAATGGGGTGTATGTTTTTGGTAACCAGAAGCCTACGTGAAAGGGCCTGTAATCGATAAGTTGATTCAAGCGTTTGTGTATATAAATATCGTATTCAGTTTAATTTCCTGTTGAGAGCGAGGGATTAATTTGTTTGGTTTTAACTTTGTTTTTATTACAACACCACGTCTGTTATCCCCGAATGGCCAGGCTATACCTCGCCCAGCCTTAATTATACTCTCATCCCTAAGGAAGGAGCTTGTTGCATTGTCTATACAAATTAAAATGATTTGATTAAATTACTTTTGATCTGATTCGTTTATTTTAAGTCATTCATGTAAATTACACTGTGAGCCAGCACTTTTTGGACGTTGGGGACATAAAGAAATCTCCCAAATTGCCTCCTATTTTTTTAGGGATGGGAAATCATCAAATCACTCCTCCCGCTCTGGGCGGAGCAGAAGGGAGTGTCAGACTCTTACTGACTAAAACCCATCCATATTCCTTCTAGTGCCCTTTGCGTTCCAGGGCCGCGGTGCCTTACAAATAAATCCCGCAACCCCTGGACACATATTTTTTTCCCGACTGCGAAAGAAGGAGGGTTATGTTTTTCGAGTGTATGTATTTTGGCACGCCCTAGAGCCTAAACGGCTCGATGGATTTTAGCTTGAGAGGTGTTGTTAGATTTGAATTTACTGTGAGAGTGACACTGGGTATATATTATAAAAAAAAAACGGCGGATGTTTGGCGCCAAATTATGCTTTAAAAATTCTTCAAAACCTATCAAGTGGGGTATTAAGATAAAGGCATTCCAAAAATGTAACTAACTAAAATGTAGAATATAAAATAATTTACTTAGTCAAAAAACCCGACCGCTATAAACGACTAAAAAGTTCGAAACAAGTCGCTTTTCAAGCAGTCTAATGCAGTTCAACTACTGATCTGATGCCAACCAACTACCAATTTTTCCCAAAAGTCATTTTTTTTTAACACTATAAGGCACCTCGTAGAGTTCGGAATCAGTACCGAAAAATGGCGACATAATCACGATACATTTGTGCCCCACCGGGATCGATGTACATGTACGAGTGATTTGTGTAATGGCTTCCAGAATTTAGAGGATAAAAATGTCCACAATGAATGTAAAGTGTTGCTTTTAACACAACTATTAGCAATGATTCCTTGCGTGATAGAATTAGTAATGATAATATCCACAAGAAGACCAAGGTTACCGACATAGGTCGAAGGATCGTCAAAACAAAGTAGCAGTGAGCAGGGCACATTGCTCGCAGAACAGATGATCGATGTGGCCGAAAAGTTCTGGAGTGGCGAGCGCGTACCGGAAGACGCAACGTTGGAAGGCCTCCCACAAGGTGGACCGATGACCTGGTGAAGGTAGCCGATGGATGCGAGACGCGCAGGACCGGTTGTTGTGGTGATACTTTGGGGAGGCCTAGGTCCGGCACTGAACGTCTTTCGATGTGATGATGATGACTTCAAGTTACAATTTAGTTAGCCTGTTATGTTTCACAGCTGGAGTAGAAGGCTTTTTACTCCTGTTACACGTTTGCTCTCTGCCATTGCGGGTAATTATTTTTGATTGGATTCGAGTTCGTCCCTGTATCTTCGCCTGTCAGTTTAAAATGCGCTTTTTAAAACCGTTTTTATGAAAAAAATCGCTTTTTAAATACTTTGAACAAGCTTCAAAATGTTTTGTTGGAAGAACAAACACTGCATTTGGGACGGCATTTTTATACCACACTAAAAGCTCTATTTTTATAGAAAATAAAAGCTGAATTTGCATTAGTATGCTCTGTAGACGCATTTTATTCAGTCCACGTTCAATGGCGCTGTGTCACCGCTAAAACAAGTTGGAAAAACACGTGTTGCGTCGAATTTTATACAAAATACATGTGCCCCTCACTGCACATTACGCTTGACTGGTCTTTTCTTTATTGCTTTCATTTTGCCGTACTACAGAATTTCTCAGACTTACAAGAAAATAACTATCTATTGCATTAGAAAAAGCAGGTCTTCTTAGCCACTTGTCTCACCACCGGCGATCAGCGAGTAGCTAGTAAAGCTTCAAACTCAAAATAAGTTATCGAGCGAGTAGCGAGTGGTTTCGATAGTTTTAACGCTCGGCTTCCAGCGAGTGCTTTTGTGCTACGGGCTATTACTTGCAATACTCGCTCCGGCCCGCACTATAGGTAGAAATTACCGCTGTTTAGTGAGTTCTGACAGCGAAGCGAGCATCGCCGAGAGAGTGTCGCTGAGCGAGTACAATCTTTGATAGCTCTTATCGCTGCAGTCAACTAGAGGTAAGGGCCGCTCCCCGGCAGTGTGAACAGCCAGCTAGCGACTATGAATGTGTGTGTCTCTTTTGTCCTTTTCCTCAGCGAGGAAATAGTCGATAGGTACTCGCTTCCTCGGTGAGACAAGTGGCTTAATATTGTAAAATAGAATAGAAAAATACTATACAATACACATATTAGAGGTTGAAAGTTTGTTCATAGTTAGTTTTGTGTGAATACATTTTAATGAAATTTAATTTACTTATCTGCTTAGATTAATCTGCTTAGATGCATGTGCTTGCTTAGTTTATCAATAAATCATGTGAAATTCTTGCTAAAACTTTTTGGCAAGAATTTCAATTAAACTTTCATTATTTACTTACCTACCTTTCATAAGCTGATAAAGGCTCCGTTTCACAGCAGACCACGGCTAAACAACGCATGTATATTTAGCATAGCTTTCTATGAAAATGGGCAGAATCATTCTCTGCGTTGCGTGGCTAGAGGTAGTCAAATAGCCATGCTGTTGCGGAATTTGGTTCGAAAGAGGCACCGTACCCTGGAACGCAAAGGGCATTAGGAGGAACACGGATGGGTTTTAGTCAGTAAGAGTCTGACACCTCCTTTCTGGTCTGCCCAGAGTGGAAGAATTCATTTGATTGTTTCCCATCCTTGCGTGGCTATGGGTAGCCATGTTACGCGCAAATGCTTGGCTGACAAAATGCGAGTCGGACTACTACCGTGTAAAGGTTTCGAAGTAACTTAGGCTACTTTTACTTGTCCGTGCTTGAGCACAGAAGTTTATATGTATGTATAGTCGACTGAATCGAAATTCAGAGCATAATGGTAAGGGTTCTGTTTGTCCATACAGACGTTCGGAACCCTAAAAGTGATCCACAAAGCTAACGTGGCAAACTTCTCCGAGCACATACTATACATCTTAAGGGGTTTTGTACTCATTATGAACAACTTTCGCTATGGGACCAACACTAAAATCGCGAAAAAAAATCAACTGCCCCATCCATTTATGTACTGATTCTTTTTCGTAATTTCTGAGTTGGTCCCATAGTAAAGGTTGTTAATAATGATGAGTCCTTAAAAGGTATTGTTTATTCTGTCTCTCGTTGTATAGTACTGTAATGGTAGACTTTAAACATTTTGTATCGCAAATAACAAAGAATTTCTCACACAATCTGGCTTAATGCTCCGTCACACTCCAGCTCAGCACTTCCCGACGCCTCAATCTCAAATATTTGACGGCTCATCACAATCCACATTGAGTGCGCCATCTTCGCCCAAACTTATTTAACTTATTTGTCTACTCGCACCCAGAATACCAATGTGGTGTGGTGAGGGTTCCGCGGCGGAGTCCTGCCTTGAATAGTAATGAACGAATATCGGTCAAGTGGGACCCTAATGCTGTGCCTATAAAGGTATATTCGGGTGGTGTGATCTATTTTTTGGGGATGATTGAGAACTATTTTTAGGGCTAGGTTTAGGGATCAACTGAACTACGGAAGGTCAGTTAGCTATTTTTTTTTTTAATTGTCTAAAAAATAGAGCGAACCTATTTACGGTGTTTTAATTAAATTCCGAATGATCTGTCTCTTTCGTCATATTCTTCAAACAATATATTTTACAAAACAGGCCAATTAAAAATAATGTTTTAATAGATACTTAAATACAAAGTCTGTGTACAAACTGGTAGATAAACTTTTCAAGCTTCATTTTAATTGGCTTTTATGTAGGGATCAACATTTTTTTGTAGCCAATAAGACAATCATTATCCCTAATTTCCAAAGGCTTTGGCGATATTAAAATTCTTGACATACAAGACATTCTTCAGATAGCTTACAAAATATCAAGATATGTAATTATAGTACCTACGTCTGTTGGCACCAACGAAAATGACGAATCATATTATGGTAGGCACTGGTGGCTACCAAAAATAAATTAAAGTAAAAAATAAAATTAATAATAATTATTATTAATTAATTTTAATTTAATAATAATTTAAATTTCCCTGATATCCCTTCGTAGATACGAACAATAAATTATGAACCGTTTTTCATTACTAAAGAACGTAAAGAATCTCGATAGAAGCCGATTCAAGACATCTTTATGTCTTTAACCGACTTCTTCAAAAAGGAGGAGGTTCTATGTTCAGCTGTTTGTTTTTTTTTTTATGTATATTCACCGTTCACATAAGTCTGGATCTGATGATGGGATCCCATGAAAAATGTTTGTTCAGCGATATTTTCGCCAATTTTTTACCGATTTCGATGATTATTTTTTTGTTTGGAAGAATATTTTTCCAGGCTGGTTCCATTTTAATTTGGTGAAGATCTGATGAAGATCTTCGGTGGTAGGCGACGGAACTCTTCAATCAATGGTAGCAAATGGATCGGGAAATCGCATGTCTGTTGATTGTTTACACCAGTTCATAACAAAACATCACGCCGGTACGCTGTGTTTCTGGTAAAAAACCAAAAAAATATCAAAAACACCGACTTCTGAAATTAAAATTATTTTTTACTTTGTAGTGTTTTGTTTTCGGAAGTCGGTTTTATTTTTTTATTTCTGTTTTTGATATTAAGAAAGTCAATGATTGCATGAGGGTCACTGACCGTTATTGCACATTAATCGGCTGCCTACCATATCTAAAACAATATCGTCTAAAAACATGAAAAGAAAACCTTTTTTTTTAAGGATGGGTAATCATCAAATGACTCCTCTCGCTCTGGGTGAAGCAAGAGGGAGTGTCAGACTCTTACTGACTAAAACCCATCCGTGTTCCTCCTGGTGCCCTTTGCGTTCCAAGGCTACGGTACCTCTTTCGAACAGATTCCGCAGCCCCAGCAGGCTCCTGCCCTAGCGGGCCCCGTCTTCCACGCTGACATCTCTTTGAGGCGCGCTGGGATCGCAGCACGCCGTCGACCTGGGCCTAGTTCTGATCAGACGGCGAGCCACCCACTGCTCGCCGTCCGCAGGCCCGATGAAAAGAAAACCTACTCTTATATATGAAATGCACTTAAAAATAATAGCCAGTAAAACCAATTCCAATAACGCGAACAATATGGTACATGAAATGGAATCTAAGATGCCAATACTTAAGAATTCTATAAGGAAGAATCCATTTACAATGCGTACCATCTCTAAGTGTGCCGTTTTCTGCATCCGACCCTTGACCCGGCCGTCTAACAAGGCGCTTTTGTGTTTTAAATGTTTATTCCTTTTGGAATATTATCGTAACAACTGTCGATATAAGACAGCTGCTGCTGCAAGAGCCTAAATACACTTAAAATCCACCATCATGATTCCGGTGTGGAAGGGAAAGTGAGCAATAATATAAGACGCATAGCATTAGTTAAATAACTATCTGTTTTAATTAATAACAATCCCTTTTTCACAACTGTATCGTGATGGCATTGGCACGTCATAGTCTGTAAAAAGATTAATAAAATTGACTTACATATTTAGTTTTGCTTGCAACTTTGCTCATGTTAGCGTTTAACAAGCTCCAGGATCCCGTCTATGCACGAAGACTCATCAAAGTCGGTTAGGTAAAACGTAGCAAACGAACTTTCTTTTGCATTTATTATTATATTAGAATTAGGATCCTACACCATCAGTATGGACAAAATGGCGATAGGTCACTGGAACAACTTACGACCCACGGATACCCCTCAAGTTGAAGGGCAAAATCTACAAGTCCGTGATAAGACCTGTCGTACTGTAAAGAACAGAATGTTGGGCTGTGGTAAAGACGGATGAAAATAGATTGCATGTAGCGGAGATGAGAATGTTGTGGAGTAACGACATGGATGAAGTGAGACATGAGTATATTAGATGTAAAAAGAAATGAGAACATTAAAAGTGGCGCTAGTGACGGAAAAGTTAAAAGGTAATCGCTTGTCTTTGTATGGTCATGTGAAGAGCAAGGATGAAACGCATGTAACTAGAAGAGTTTTGAATATAAATGTGGATACATGGAGAGGAAGAGGGAGGCAAAAGAAAATATGGGTGGATTGTGTGAGGAGAACTATGAAGGAAAAGGGGAAGGGAAAGGGTGATAGCGTGACGGCTGACAGGACAGAGTAGAAGAAAAAAGACGTGTTGAGTCGACCCCAAGTAACATGGGCTAAGGGCAGGAAGATGATAATTAGGATTGTACACCATGTTTTATAGAATCGACGTGGTATTATTATTGGAATGTCTTTTCCTTAGGATTTTCCGTGTTATTTCAACATTATGTGTGCAATATAATATTCGGCTTACAAAAATATACTTGTAATATTTTCTTTATAAGTATTTTTGGTTCAGTCTATTGAATATTTTACTGGGTGATTATGGTGAGCAATAGTGGCCCGGTGGTAATGGCTGTGATTTATGTGTTGTAGGTCGTAGGTTCGAACCCAGACAGGCGATTTACTTTGTGTAAATTATTTCATCACTACTGCTCTCAAAACGGTGAAGGAAGACATCGTGAGGAAACCGGCATGTCCTAGAACCAAAAATTCGAAGACATGTGACATCTACCAACGTGCACTGGGCCCGCGTGGTGAATTACGGCCCACTCCCTCTCACCGAGAGGAGGCCTGAGTCCCAGCAGTGGGAACATTATAGGCTGATTATGCTTATGACGATATGTCATGGTTAAAACTGATGATACTTGAACAAATACAGTAATCTCAAGTAAATTATGAAATACCTACTTTACAATACCCGCCAACCTTCAAGTAAAATAAAGCTCTTTGTTCCCCTTATTACAAATGTTTGATAATCCCTTTGATATTATTCCTGTTTAATAATAAACCAACTTTGGAAAACACGACCCAATTCTTAAGGCTTCCCTTAAACAAAGAAATATTTCGTCTATAACTGACACACTAAGGCTGCCTGTCCAATACCCATTGATGCGGAGCGAAACAGCGGAGCGGAGTGAACGAGTAATGCGGAGCGGAGTTGCGGACTGTGTCTGTCTATTGATGCGGAGCAAGCTACGAGTAGTGCTGAGCAGAGTTGCGGACTGTTTAGAGTTACGTGTTTTCGCGAAGAGTAGGTAATTTGGGCGAGTGTCCACTTCCCCAGTCCGCTGCCCCACTCCGCTGCCTCGCTCCCTTTCCGACTTTATGTGAATTCTTAAACTAGTTCGCAAAGCCCTGTCAGTTGAAGCGGAGCGGACATGTTATGAAAGTCCATTGGTTAATATTGGCACAGCTCCGCTCCTCTCTACTCCAGTGGGCAGTCAGCCTTACTCTTGACAGGCGAGATATTAAACTGACTGCAATATTACCGGCCGTCACTGCCTGGATTATGACGAAAATGCTGACGTCTCATTTGTCAAGAGTTTCTTCAAAGTGTAATGCCCCAATTTTTGTTTTTGTTCGACCGAAATGCCTTCTAGCGAATTGTTTTCGGAGAATCAGTTTTTTGGTATGTTTTATGATCATTTAGATTTTAATTATATTAATACCTTCATATCATAGTAATTTACATGTGCTCTTAAGATTTGTTCGTATTTTCATGTTTAACTTAACTATTCACATATCAACAGAAAGACGTCCACTACTGGACTTAGGCCTCCCCTGAAAGGGGAGAGTTGTCATAATCGCCGCGCTTGGCAGGCGGGTTGGAGATCGCAGTGTATGGTGTTGAGTTTTACAAAGTACGCTGCTGCCCATTCTCTGGCGAGAACTTAACACTTAACTATTACAATCAGTTAATTATTATTGACAGGCTTAATTATTTTTATTGCGTTTCACCACAACCTACCTTATCTGATGGTAAAGGATAATTTAATCCACGACAGAGCCCACTTGCCTAGAAATAATCTTTGTACTCTTTACTTAAAGACCCCCGAGTTATAGTTATCTGGAAATACAGACTCCAGCAGGGAATTTCACTCCTTAGCTATATGTAACTCTTACTACTCAGCCTTACACATAGGGCTTACATAAAGAGAGAGGTAATATTTATATAATTCTCAGTCACCGCAAAATAAATACATATCTAAACAAACAAAACCAAGACCACAGCTGCCAAGAAAATAATATTATGGTTGCCAATGTATCCAGAATTATTCCGAATATGTTCATCGTTATTATTCTGTATTGTCGAGCTAAATATTATATCACTTAAATATTTACCGACTTGGAGATAATATCGCATGATGTGGTAAATAAACAGATTTTATCTTACTAGTTGCGAATAAAAATAGCAGTTTTGTTTATGTCATTGCTAGAAATTAGAGCAGTCATACAACAAAAAAGTGCTATATTTTCAGAAAGAGCTAAAATTAAAAAGAAGATACAGGTATTATCTAGTCTAGGTAACTCTAGGTATTACTACAAGTCACAGTTGTGAACATCAAACATGACAGTGCAAGGGCAATGAACCCACACATTCCAATATCATTCAATACTCTTTCAAAACAATCACTAGCAAAATGCAAATACGTATGTACAATTTTATAAAAGAAAACTTGTTACTTTAACTACAATGCAAACAAACAAAAGCAATACCCTACTGCTAAAATGAGGAACAATTTTAGACAAGTTCCAAGTCTATTCACGTCGCTACACCGGAGTCAGAACGAAACCTATTATTGGGCTCGCAATATTCAGCGCCATTTGCATGAACGCTGCAATTTCTGAACGTTTACTTCTACAGCAACATTTGTACAAGAGTTCGATTTAAAAAGAGTAGTCTGTGTTTGTGTACATTTGAAAACTAACTATTTCGTAAAGTAGTTTGAAATCTGCTTTGATATGTAATTTGAATATTGATGGACTAGTGAAGCTTTTTTAACGGTTTTGAGTGAAGTCAACAGTTTGGGGCTTGCGATTGTAGATTAAATTCTGCTTAGTGATGACGTGTTGATTGCTTGTAACAAAAATCATAATTCTGAATAGTGAAATTTGAATGGAAGTTTTGATTTGATTTAGAAAATTCATTTCAGTGATTGCAATAGCCTACTTTTATTTTTCAAGATAACGCGCGGTTTAATATCAAAGTCAAAATTTATTTATTCAAATTAGGCTAAATGCCAGCAATTTTTGAACGTCAACGTTTACAAATAGACAGTCATCAAAACGCCCGCCCGTCACCACTTCCTAGTGTTTTAGCTGTGGAGAAGAAGTGGCCAACAAACTCCTCAGCAACACATCTGTCTGTTGAGTTACAAGAACTCGCGTCTATATAATAGTATGTAAATTTTTATTACAAAGAAAATAATATAATATGGGTAACACGTTCACTTGGATTACCCTTCGAAATTTTTAATTTAAAAGCCCTGTTCGAGCGTATTAAAACATAAAATATAGAACATTTTACAAAGATTGATTCCAGGAAGTTGTAGGATAAAAACACTCCCATACCATTTCACTTTTACTTTACGGGTCCTCCTGACTATACCCGCCTACATAATTTATGTCTGACGATAAATAATGTACCTAATATTGATAGAATGAGGAACTATACTGCGAAGGTTATATGAGGACAGGTTAAATTAAAATTAATGCGTTGCGTAGAGATAGTTTAGCTTCATCATTAATTATTATGACAAAGATAAAGAGTGGAAGTAATTGGCGGTGAAATTAAGTAATGTTAATAGCACCAATCCAATTCACAAAGTAGATGATTGCAGTATGGAGACAAAACTTTTTGTAAATAAACGCTCTCTTCAAATAATGAAGAACAAAATAAGGCAACAGCACAAAAAATAATTATTGATACATGGCAGAAACAAATAAAAATAAAGGAAGATTTAAACTCCCCTAAAATGTTTATAGCTCCCACAGAAATTGCTGAAAACTACCAAAAGACTTCACTGATGAAGACAACTTCGCAACAGATACAGACACTCCAAACATTTCAAATAAACAGTTGACAATAACAGAACAGCATAATGACGTCACTAAAGAGACACACAAAGCTAAACACGCCGCGCCAGCTAAAACAGTAACGGTTTTTGACATGCATTTAGCCAATGTTGGGCCAAATCTGAAATATGTTGAGTGAAATGGTTCGAGCGAGTGCGGGAGATTAGCGAAAATGGCGTCGTAAATATGGCGCGATCTGTCGAGGCCCGGATAAGTGATATTAACGGTCGAAAACATACGGGTTCCCAATATAATGTGACTTTTATATGAAGGTTCTTCGTTTTTTCTTCTTGGCTCGCTGCCAAGTTTGCCTGCTATTTCGGATGTGGTTGCATTTCTATCGTTATCCGCATCAGTACAGTTTCTTCTATGATATTGGAAGTTTTCTTGTTTTGTGTCAGGAGCATTTTGCTTTAGAAAGACTGTTTGTGTGTGAAGAAATCTTTCATGTAGGTACATTATATTATACATTGTAACATCTTTTGTAACCAACTTATTCGATTCATTCAAAATATATAATTAATTTCATTGCATCGACAAAATGAGTTCGCAACAAACTGCTGCCCCTTAATAAATCTTTGCGACATTCATTTCGAAAATGCGAAATGTAAAATGTTGTTTTCACTATCGACGTCAGGGTAACGTATCAAAAATTAAAATATGCATGAACGATGGAATGGTGTTGACAGATCATTCGATTTGCACTCCATTTGTGATAACCGATTCAATTTTAATAGATTGCCAGTCCTAGTTATCGGAAAAGTGGATAACTTGTGGACTGCTGGTATCGACGGGTTTTCTTTATCTTTTGTATGTATAGATTTGCACATAGAATCTTTACTTTCAAAAGGCTTATTGCTTTTAACACAGCGGTGATACGCACTGATTTATCTAAATAAAACTGACACATTTTTACTGCAAATCTTGAAAAGCAAGAATCATGGAGTTGATGTGCTTTAGAAAAGGTTTTCAACTGTTTGTTACAAAATTAATCAGAAATAGACAGCGGAAGAATAAGAAAAAAACTGATGCATATTTCAATGTTTGCGAAATAAAAAAGCAAACAATATTATACGATGCACTGAAACAACTAAGAAAAGCTATATACATTTTAGAAGATAAACTGTAGCGTTTTATTCCTACATCAGTTAATTGATTTCATAAGAATAATTTAATCTTGATAACTTGGATGTGTTTCTATTAAACGATTCTTTATTGAGCTTCTGAGTCTAGGGTCAACGGATTAGATGTAGGTAATTGTTTATTGATCTAGCCTCGGGCTACTACCAGTTCCCAATATTATTAATACCATCACGAAACTTGGTCTGAGAACTTTGTTTCATTTAATTTTCTGCTCATATGTGTAAGATCGTAACCAATTTTTAGTTTGTTATGATATTGAACAGTCTAGAATGTTTAAGTGCATACAGAAATAGATGAAATAGTGAAATTTGTATCCCTGAATGACATATTGCAGACGTTATTAGATTCTAGATTGTTGTACGAGAGGTATTATTAGGTTAGGTTAATTTTAGTGGGAATATGTGTAAATAAGGAGTGGCGACCGCGTTCCGGAAGACGCAACGTTGGATCGCCTCCCTCAAGATGGACGGATGACCTGGTGAAGGTCGCGAGTGGCCGATCGATGAATGCGAGATGCGCAGGACAATCGTTGTGGGGACGCTTGGGGAGGCTTATGTCCAGCAGTGGACGTCTTTTGGCTGATATGTTGATGATGAAGTGTAAATAACAAAAATGTTACCACCCTAAATGATATATCAGGTTGTTAGTACTTATGAATATATTAATTTGAAACTGAGCACCATGAAAATTGATTAATTGCTTCAGAACATAACCTCCAGAATTGTACCTCTACATTAAGATTCTTGAATCGATTTACAACTCCGCAATCTAGAACCAATATCAACCTTCACACTGAGCACCAAACCAAGCTGCAGAATACATAGGTTTACATCAAACTTGCTAAGGGAAACTGACCTATATTCACGTCCATCTGACCTCAATTTCGGTCATCTTGAAGCAAACATTCAGGGAGCATAATATAAGGCTGGCTCAGTGCCTACCTAGGTGATGTCGCATGCATGGCCTAGAAAGGCAGGCAGCACGCCTCTGAATGGGAATTGTAGTAAGGCGAGATTGTGAATCGAACAATAGATTGTGTAATTTATTAGAGCAGTATCTTAAAGTCAGAGTAAGGACGGGAATATAACTTATACTGTACTGTTCATTGTTGTGTTGTGATTCTTAGTGGTGACAGATTTGCTGTGGTTGGCGTTGGTTCTTTGTGTTGTATCTATTTATTCTAGTAATTTTGCATACTATAATTTCATATTAAATAATAAAACATTATAAAGCTGGAGACTTTGTTTGTTTATTTGGCTGAACGCGCTTATCTCAGGAACTATTGATTCGAATTGAAATAGTACATTGTTATCTTAGGTGTAAAAGCAACTGATTTAGTCCCAAGACGGCGTTTAGCAATAGTCCGAGGGACTAAATAAGTTTTTCATAGCCAAGTAAAAATAAAAATACGAAACAGCTAAAGAAGAAATCCATATCTGAATCTAATGAACTCACCGTGGTAATACAAATCTCTGCTTTACGAAAGCATCAAAACAAAACACTGCAACTTAAAAAAACAAATGAAGATCGGATTACCGCTTTCCCGCCTATTTATTTTCCTGTGACCGGCAAAGCTACTCAGCCATTATGTTACATTTTTATAATTGAAAAAATGGGCAATATTTTACCCAAATCAATGTTATTTTAAAGAAATATTTGAAAGTAAATTACAATAAATTCATTTAAAAAATATGATCTTTAGGTAATACTCATCGTTATTTTAATTCAATTTTATATCGCGCTGTAATTGAGTAGCTGTATAGAGAGTCGTACAGAAGTTTTTTTTTTATAATTTGGCGCCTGTCAGATGAAAACGATTCTCCCTTATTTTAAGGATGGGAAATCATTGAATGACTCCTCCCACTCTGAGTGAAGCAGGAGGAGTGTCAGACTCTTACTAACTAAAACAAAACTAATACTAAACGGCTAAAAAGTAATACTTTTAACCCGCTTCTTAGGCAATTTCAGGCCTACTTTTTGAGTAGGAGTAATGAAAAATAATTTTAGTCTTAGATAGGCCATTTATCGAGGAAGGCTAGAGGCGAGGATTATAGAACATCACGCTACGACCAATAGTACCGGAGCATTAATAAAAAATTTGACACAGATGAAGTTACGCGGGTCAGTTAGTTATTTCATAAGACTTCTTCAAAAGTAATTAAGAATCGTAGCAGGTAACGTTCTATACTTTTAACATACTCTCATGACAAAAAGTCGTTTATGTTTGAACTAGTTTCCATTTTTAAATGTGTAAAACAAGTTCTACTATTAATCATGAAGTTTCTTAACACTATTGAATACTTAATACTACTACTTTTAAGAACAGCAATGCGTTTTTTGAATAATTTCAGGACTAAAGAAATATTTGAAACTATCATGAGTTTCCTAAAGATGTGTTTAATGAATTTTAATTCAAGTTATTGAACCATCTGATTTTTTTTGTCGTGTTACGTATTTTCAAGTAACCTTAGAAAAGAACAAGAAAATATCAGCTTCCAAATGCCAGGTTAACAGACTATTCCTACTCTTACTAATGAGCACTCAGTGTATCATTAAGAAATCCGATACGGAACGATAACGAACGCGGAGAATCTAAGATAAAAGAATACACAGAGGTAAATGTATTTATGTATGTTTGTAGATACAGAACATCATTGTTATCTGGTGTTGTTTTTATTGGACTCAGTTTTGGTATAGAGAAAATTACATAACATCTTGTAAACATCGCCGTAAAGTTGCCTTGTCGGTCTTCTACAGATTGTACTTCGGTGAGTGTGCCCAAGAACTCCACGACCTCATCCCACCGGCCCCCTTCTACCATCGGACATACAGACGCACTGCATCTTACCATCCTTACCTTGTTGCTATTCCACCAATTCGCACTAAGGGTTTCCAAACGTCTTTTATAATGCGCACAGCAAAGGAGTGAAACTCTGCCTGCGTCTGTGTTTCCAAACGCTTACAACCCTAATCTCTTCAAAGTTAGAGTGAACAGGCTCCTTCTGGGTAAGCTCACTCCATTGTAGACTTTATCTCTGTCAACTCTGACCTAGACTAGAGTCAAGAGCAAACCAATAAAGAAATAAAGAAAAAAAAACATACACATATTTCGAAAATGCATACTAATAATGCGAAAGTAACTCTGTCTTTAAATTACCTCTTCACGTCTTAAGGCGGATACAGACATTGCGAGGCAGGTGCATTGCACGGACGCTCATCGCGTGTGTTGCGAGGCGTTCGCGACGCATGCCTCGCAATGTCTGCATCCGCCTTTAATGGCTGAATTGATTAATCGCTGGCAGAATCTAATTCAATATAAATCCCTGGAAACAGATTACCTGCAAATACATTTATGTAGGTACTTTTTAACCGACTTCAAAAAAAGGAGGAGGTTCTCAATTCGGTTGTATTTTTTTTTTTATGTTTCTTACCTCATAACTCCGTCATTTATGAACCGATTTGAAAAAAATTTGATTCATCTGAAAGGGTATATCTCTCAATTGGTCCCATTGTCACCATGTCAGAATCTGATGATGGGATCCCACGAAAATTGAGGGCAACCTTCAAATATTATAGGTACATACAATGTTTTTCATGAAGTTTCTAACGCAATTCAGATATTTGTGCCTGGTAATCATCATCTCATGTTGCTGAGCTGATGATGAAAGGTATAAATTAGGATCTGATGATGAGATGCCATGAAAAATGTTTTGTTCAGCGATACTTTAGCCAATTGTCAGCCGATTTGGATGATTCTTTTTTTGTTTGAAAGAGTATTTTTCTAGACTGGTTCCGTTTCAATTTGGTGAAGATCTGATGAAGAACTTTGGAGGTAGGCAACGGAACTCTTCGATAAATGATAGCAAAGGGATCAGGATTACTGAAATCGCATGTTTTTTTAGTGTTTACACCAGTTCTTAACATAACATTGCGCCGGTACGCTGTTAATGGGTACGCAGGTACCTAGGTACCACTAAAAATCGAAAAATAAAAAAACTTTTTTACAAAAAATACAACCAACTTCCAAAAGTGTCAAAAAAACGAAAAAATAACCAAAAACACCGACTTCAGAAATTAAAGTTTTTGTCTTTCTTCCGAAGTTATTTTGTACCTTGTAGTGTTATATTTTTGGAAGTCGGTTGTATTTTTTGTTAAAAAGTTTTTTTTAGCTTTTAAGGGTCTTCTAAGACTGAAAAATGCTGTTTGTCTTAATCTAACATTTATTCCGTAAAATTATTTTAACTAGTTATTGATTTACTTCCTTTTCATTTTTGTCTTTTGATACCGCCTCTTCTACACAGTCATCTGGAAAAAAAATATAATCTTAAAAAAATGTTTAGTAAATAGTTTCATTGGGAGTGTAGCAGGATCGGAAATCCTTGCCGGAGTCTATGTTTCCTGACAACATAGAAAGCCCCAGATTGTTGAACCTGGGGGTATTTAAGTCAAGAGCAAATATATTAGGTACTTTCAGGCAAGGGAGCTCAATTGTTGACCACATCTTTGCTTTCCATCAAGAGAGATTATGAACAACACGATTGTTCTCCTATCATAAAATCTCCTTGTTTCTTAAATTCAGTCTCATTATAAAGTACAATAAGACTTTACAAGCTCATGTTAGTCTCAATCTTTTTTCACAACTTACAGACTGACATCTACATAAACATGTTGGGTCATGCTCATAACATAACATCGTTGAAGCATCGTTAATGATCGAAATACTTATAAATTGTGTAATTCCGTTATTTAAGTTATTGTTATTTACTTTGTTAATTTTGTGGATCTTTGACTAATAAGTAATTAAGTGTAACACAGCTATTAGACGAAACCTTATACATCTAGTCAACTTTCAGTCAAACAGGATTCAGCTGAATACCAGTATTTTACATTAAGGAGCTACCTACGAGACCTCCACATCCCATTAACTGGGTAACACGGTATTTCTCGACAAGACTGGAGTCAGATTTTCTGGTTTCTAATAATCCGTTACTACTGCCAAAGATCCACAAAAAAACCGGCCAAGTGCGAGTCGGACTCGCACACGAAGCGTTGCGTACCATAAATCGTATTTTTTTAATATTTAAGTTGATTTAATGGAAGGTAAATTGCGGTTTCCGATTTATGACGTATTAAAACTACTTACTAGATCTCGTTCAAACCAATTTTCGGTGGAAGTTTGCATGGTAATGTTCATCATATATTTTTTTTAGTTTTATCAATCTCTTATTTTAGAAGTTACAGGGGACATTTTACCACTTTGGAAGTGTCTCTTCCTTGAGTGTCAAATTATTCAATTTAGAAAAAACCTCAATATCATTTTTGAAGACCAGATACCCCACTCGTATGGGGTTGATGAAAAAAAATTAGGACCGACCTCGACAAGAGTTACTCAACCTTTAATATCAACCCCTGCAGCTGTTATTCTTAAACCATTAGCTTTTCCTATGATAAAGTGTACCGTCAAATATCTGAAATCATTTTACCTGTCTGAAAGCCGTCGTTCCAAGGTTGTATGTCAGCTGACATCAGAATGACGAAGAGAGCATTCGTTGAGATGGACAGACCCGCTGCTGTCAAGAATATTGTCCGCCATTGTGACTGGTTGTACTGTTACAAAATAATAAGTATGATTCAGTAAATTGGAAGTAATAGGACAAAATTACAAGTCTAGAAATCAGGTGGAAAATCACGCACATGACAAATGTGCATACAACAAAGCTATCAGGTATGCAGGCAGCTAACTTGCAACTCTTTCAAACAATGTTGTGAGTGTGCTGAGTAGACAATTATTGTATAACACACTTGTTAGTATGTCAAAAGCTTAAAATATAATATAATGCACGCATTAGAAATAAACATTGGCAGTGCTGTGGAAAAATTAATATTTTTGCTTTTATACCGAATAGCTTGGTTGACTGTACATACATAACATCAGAGAATACCTAAAATTCAAGTATTCAATTACCTATCATTCTCAAATACGTACCTAACAGACGGCAAGTGGATTTCCATCTAATGGGCATAAATCCAGACTCATGGTTGCTACTAAGAATTTCCAGATGGAAAATAAATAGACGGAACTCAATATGTTGGATTCCGTCCAACAATGTTCGATCCGAAAATCGGTCAAAGCAAAGCAAAGGCTTTCCTGTGTGTTTACGGAAAAAGTAGCCCAAGAAGGCAGTTACATGAATGCCTTTAAGTCGTCACGCCAGCGTTGCCAAGTTCTTCTTAGGCGAACACCAAACAAACAAAAGGAACTGATACCCACCACATCCGTAACGACGTACGACACCAGCACGGGTAGAAGTACACTGAAGATGTTCATCATCGTGTTGCCCATCATCATGAGGGTTCCACTGAAGTTCGGTGCCAAGTCGATGTGGTTCACCTTGAAGGACGAAAGAAGAAGAAGTTTAAATGTCAATATTATGTTAACAGCAATGTTAATAAGAACTTACGAACGACCGCGTTGTGGCTGTTCTGATTACAGTTCAACGTTTGCTGAGGCCACTTTTTAGGGTTCCATACCTCAACAGGACAAAACAAACCCTTATAGGATCACTTTATTGCCGGTCCCTGTCTTGGCAACTAAAAAGCTTTTAATCATAAAAGCTACAGTTTTGAATGAAACAGCATAGATTTTTTTTCCAATAAAGTGTGAGAGTCAGTTAGAGACCCATTTTCGTTGCTAGAGTTTCAAGCTCTCCGGAAAAACGTCTTTATCTGTTTAGCAATAGAGAATAATAGTATTACAATCTGAATAGATTAATCCTACCATCCACCCGACGTGCATCGCCATATGGCATCCCATGGAGAACACAAGGCACAGAACTGCGACAGTCGTACTCGTAGTAAATGTAATACTTACAAGTGCTAATGCTACACCCACTTGCGCTGTAAGAAATAGGTAAACATTAATTAATAGGATAGATGGGTAAACTTTTATAAGAGTACAGGCCGATCAAATAAATGATGGAAGGATAGAACTTATTTTTTGGTAGTTAATTATAAAATTATAACCATAATCTTATTTTAAATACTGATTAAAAGTTTTAACTTGTCATATTATTGGTTACAAAATAATTCTGAGCGTTTCAAAAGATACAGCAAAAATCATATTTATCTCTTTTGAAAGTGTCATTGGGCATTTACACCTAATACGCAAAAAAAAATTTTTTTTTTTTACTCACATATACTATTAAATAATCTTCGTGCATTCTTTGTAGTAAGGTATTTTCTGTTTGTTAAGAAGTCTGATAATAATCCAAACGAAAGGCTGGTAAAGAAACTGATCACGTAGGGCAAAGACGATAGAAAACCACTCTGAAATGAAAGAATAAAGAAAGAGTATAGTTTAAAATTCTGGATGTCCTCAACATCATCATGATTATTTAACCGAAAGACGTTGACTACAAAACATAAGTAACTTTCCCAAGCATCACCACAACAACTTTTCTGTGGTTCTTCCATTCAACAGACTCCCACGGCCCTCACCAGGTCTTCAGCCCAAATTCTTAGATATGGTCTTTCTCAAGTATCCTTTTACATTATGAAAGTAAGACAGCAGAATTTCCTAGATTTTCTTTAATAAAAAACTATAGCTGTCTTTTATATGTCTATTGTTTGCATAGACAGTTTCAGTCACAGACTATTTTTTTTTTAAGAGTGGCTCATCAACTGTCGTTTTATAAGAAATCACTTTTTGTAAGTATATACGAACGTAGAATAAAGATATTGTTACGAACCTTATTAATCTCTATTATTTGACGAAGATCAATAAACTAATACTTACGCCTCTAACATTGACGCCAAGGATGTAGTGGATATAAGAAGGCACTTGAGTGAAGAAGAATACGAAGCTGGAACCACTGCCGATGTGCGTAGCCAGAACACCCCACATGGGCTTTGAACAGATGATAGCCTTCCAGGGAGTCTTCAATCTCTGGAATTTGTTGAAAACATTGTTAGTTATATGATGAGAAATCAAATAAAATAAAAGCATTACAAGTTTGTTTGGAACTATTCATATCAAGAAACAACTACCAAAAATATTAATTAAAAGGAAGGGATCAGAAATAGTTTGAAACTATCTGGCAAATAACTATAACAGCAACACAATCTCATTTCGTATTCATGAGCAATGAACGGTTAAAAAAAAACAATTGTACAGTTTGTGTAACAAAAAAAATGGTATGGCGTATGAGTCAGGTACCATTCGTAGCAGTTATGCCCGTAAATCCATGTAGCATGTTCGTTTCGAACTGTTTGCTAACCCGTGCTCTAGATTTGCAAGACACTTTCAGTCAGGATGTAGACTTATCGCGACGTTTTTACTGAACTACGTAACACTCAAAGATAGTTACAATACGCATGGTTGCACCGGTCGGTATCCACCTTAAAATCCATATTATTCAAAGCGAAAAGTACTAAATGCGATTTCAAGTTTAATAAGCCTGATACGAACCTTGGTCTTGCCATCATCAACTCGACCCATAATGAAAGTCTTTTCCTCCTCACTTATGGTCTTATGGACCGAAGGTGATGCAGCTCCAAATATGGTCAGGATAGCGAACAAGCCGAGACATATCAGTCCGACTGCCCAGAAGGTGGAAGGCCATCCCCATCTGCTTTCACTCAGGTAACCAGATAACTGGAACGCAACTATAGTGCCTGTGGTTGAGCCTGTAGAGATAAACAAAGATATTTAAGAATGTTCTTCTCTATGCAATGAGGAATGTTGATCAGATGATGATGCGGACTTTGTTCGAAAGAGGCACCGTAGCCCTGGAACGCAAAGGGCTCTAGGAGGAACACGGATTGGTTTTTAGTCAGTAAGAGTCTGACACTCCCTCTTACTTCACCCAGAGCGGGAGAAGTCATTTAATGATTTCCCATCATTAAAAAAAGGGTTTCCTGTGAGGGTTTCAATTTTTATCCAAAAGTTTTAATACAATCCTCTGTTATCTCCAAAACTACTGAGCCTTGGCAGCATTATAAAAGTAATGTTACATAGTGACAATAATTGTGTGCAAAACATATTGACATAACCGACTACAGTTGTGGAACTTATGTACACAATGTTCATTTCCAACTACTATATTTAAGACGCACAATGACGGTATTTTACTGAAAAAATGTAATTAGTCCATCAGATAGATTTTCAAAAAAATATTGGACACGTATTTTTTCTCTTTTCACGTAAACAAAAAATGAAGACGATACAGCGCGTTGAAGACACGCATGACGTCATCTGGCTTGGTAAAATTGAACCATCATAGTGACGACACGCGTCTTTAAAAAAAAAATCTTCAGAAAACCTTACGTGCCTGTGTAAACATAGCTGGTTAGTGTTCCTCGTTCGCTTACAGGCACCCATTTTGCCAACAGAGTCTGGACACTGGGATAGACTCCTGCTTGAGACAGACCCTGAGCAATACGACAGGCACAGACCGCCTTCCAACCACCCTGAAAAGAAATCGAAAAATCATCTTCATCTTCATTCAAGTGGGAAACGTTCACTGCTGGACTGGCCTACCCGAAGTATTGCTTTAGATTGATGACCTGGTGAAGGTCACAAGATCCACTAAATGCGTGAAACTGGTTGTAGGTGACTGCGTATGTCCGAAAATAATAGTTTAAAGTGCATTATAAAAACAAAAAAGTAATCTATGAATATTTTTTCTCTTTAGCGTTTTTGCTAAAAAAATAAATAAAAAAAAAAAACTATATTTCAGACTATACAGTCCATACATTTAGTTAGTATTGGTGTTAGTAACAATGATATGATGGATTCACTGACTGGTCTGGTAAGATCAACGAGTAGGTGAAAGGGCACACGGTATTTTTTGTCATTTTTTTCCATTAAAACCAGTTGTTCCAAGCAATCTGGGCTCTGAGCAATCTAAAGCAAGTAACTTTGGTGATACACTTACCCAATTTGTAAGCCATGGTGTTAAAATAGACACAACACCATTGACAAATAAAGCAATTTGCAACGGTATCTTCCCTCCCCATCGTTGGACGACCAATCCCATGGGGATTGTCATGATGCAGTATCCCAAGAAGAATGCACCTAACACCATTTCCTGTGTCGATTTTGGCCAGTCAAATATCTAAAAAGCAAAACAATCAAAGATGAACTATAATTTTAAGCAACATTAATGATTGATGCATCTTAATTAAATTAGTTTTAAGTTTATTGGTAAAAGAAAGCTTACGTCACGATGATCCCCAGTTGAATTCACTAATGTGGCTCCATCAATACTTCTATTGCCTGTAAAGTTACCATAAATATCGTCTATGGTCACATTCTGTTCAGCTACATCTTTGATATTCGTAAAATTGGCTGATCCAGTGAGGTTTGCATTAGAAATTGCTAAATGTTTAGTGGGACTAGTCATAGATACTACAGTGACCCCCATGTGACCTCTTCCTATGAAGCTAACCATTATGCATAGGAAGCATATCAAGAGCTGTATATGTCGGACCCCGTAACCATAATGTGTTGGTATTTCTTGCTTTTCTGGAACGAAAAGGGAAGATTAGAAGTATAAATATAAGAAAAGATAAACATGAATAGTCAACCATAAATGGTTGTAGGCAGAACACACTGTTCAAGAAACGAATGATCGATAGGACTGCAAAGTACTGGAGTGTGCTGAAAGGTGTAATGTTGGATTTTTCCATCAAGGTAGGCCAATGACCTGATGTTAGTAGTAAGAAGACTTGCTTGGGGAGACCGATAACTAGCAGCTGATGTTTTTCGCTAGAGCAAAGTATCAAAATGTAAACAGCCAGAGGTCAAGAGAACTTCGTGCATCTAATGCGGACCGGGAAATAATTTATTGAATTTCTCCCCTTCTACTTAAATGAAAGGTATCTCCCAGTATCACCCTTTGTCACGAAAACGACCAACACACGGACTAGATGCTCAAACCATTGGAGATGTACCGATGTTGTAATTTTTTGATACTTCTCTTATGAATGATGCTTTGTCCTTGGCTTAAGGTGGAAATCACCAAGGTAGCCCGCGAAATTCAAATATGTTTGTGTTTTTTTGCAATTTGATGACTTTTTCATGAAATAACCATTCAGTAGGGCTTAATGAACTTAGAGGGTTATATTGATGAATAAAATGGTTATCATTTCCTTAGATAAATACGCGTTACGGCCGCGAATCGTATTTTGTTCAACATACAGCTTCACACTGACCGGCAAATTGCAAAAAACATAAAACTTTGATGAATTTCGATGAATTCCGCGGGCTACCCTGGCGCTTCCACCTTAAAATTGTCTGCGTAATAGATTTGCCCTTCTTCTTCTTATGAAGGCCTGTTATTACTATTTTCAGTCATTAAAACTTGAATTAAAAACTCACCGACAGTAATCTGCTCCGTAGGAACTTTGTTGTATTCATATTCTTTTAATTTTTCGTCTTTTCCCATTTTGCCAATAATTAACCTTACACTAGTAACCGTTGAATCGCAGTTAAAATTAAAATGAGTATGTTATTAATTTATAAATAGTCATTTATATTGTTTGTGAAATGTTTTGATGACATAGAGCAGATAATAAAATAGACAGGTCATTCTTTGAAAATGGTTTTTGATGTCGTTTATTTATTTACAACAGAATGTAACTATCAATAATTTTAATATAAGCAAAATGATGAAAGCGTGTATAAAAAAACATGTGGAAATAGTTGTTTCTTTGTGTGTTAAAATCATTTTATGTAATGATTCATTATGCAAGGACCTCGAGTCGTGGCTAAAGAATAACAGCGACACGGGTCGATTTTCAAGGTTAAGCAACGCTTGCCAAGGTTGGTCTGTCGATGGGTGACCATCTTAATATACCTAATTTCCTCCATACCTCGGAAAACACGTTAAACCGTTGGTGCCGGCTGTCATTTATAGATCTTTGACAGTTGTTACGGATTCTCAAAAGCCAGTAAATCTGACTCCAGTCTTATCAAGAGCTGCCGTGTTACCCAGTTGATGGGTTGTGGAGGTCTGGTAGGCAGCCGCTACTCGTTAAATTCTGATATTCAGCGGAATGCAGTTTTATTGGAAGCCTTTAACCTACTTTTTGTTCTTTTCTTCTTTTTTATAGATTTTTGAACTCAGTAGTCGGTTGTTGTTGTCAAAAAAGTTTGTGTCAAAAAAAAACAAAAGAAATACAACCAAAAACACCGACTTCCGAAGTTAACGTTTTTTTAATCTTTGTAGTGTTTGTTTTTTTTTTGTAATTTGCTTGTATTTTTTGGTTATACCCCTTAGTTTGTTAATGACAGTAAGTTCTTAGTTTTAACAATTTTCCGTTTTGTGTTTTTTTAAATATGTGTATTTCTTTTTTAAAATGTGTCTTGTGCGAGTCCCAAATAATCATTTTTCTTTCTTTCTTACTTTTCTTTCTTTATTTAAATAAAATTTAGAAAATACTTTCTGTAAGTAGTCCTAGTGCTATAGGTAATTTTATTTAAGTTTAATATTTACAATCAAATACTCGACTTGTGTATCTTTACTTTCTTATCGGTACTTAACACTAGTAAGATGCAATCATATTTATAAAGACTCACGCTAGCCACGAGACCACATAAACTAATATATAAAGCTGAAGAGTTTGTTTGTTTGCTTGAACGCGCTAATCTCAGGAACTGCTGGTCCGATTTGAAAAATTCTTTCAGTGTTAGATAGCCCATTTATCGAGGAAGGGTATAGGCTATATATCAACACGCTAAGACTAATAGGAGCGGTGCAGTAATAAAAATTGTGACGCAGGCAAAGCTGCGCGGGTCAACTGTTAACAGAATAAACTCAAAACCGAAAGGTCATTCATACTTATAATATTGTCAAGAACTTTTACTAACTAAATGGCGATACAAAAATCGAATACCTTTAAATCCTGATTTTGAATACCTTTTTAGCTCCAAAGTCTTGAGCATCGACGACGAGTTGCTAGCTTGTCGGTTTTTTACCGGTTGCATTTTGGGGAATGTGCGACGGAATTGCATAATTTAATTCCGCCAAGCCCTTTCCATCATCGGACCACAAGACAAACGGCGATGCGCCACCGGTACATGGTGGACATCCCACCCACACGCACAAAACGTTTTGGGAACACATTCATAATGCGTACAGCTAAGGAGTGGAATTCCCTGCCGGAGTCTGTGTTTCCCGATAGCTACAACCTGGGAGTCTTTAAGTCAAGAGTGAATAGGTTACTTCTAGGCAAGCGTGCTCCATCTTCGACCACATCATCGCTTACCATCAGGTGAGATGGTGGTCAAGCGCGTGCCTATTAATAGTAAAAAAAAAAAAAAAAACCTCAGAACATTGCAGGTCTCCCAAACGTACGATATATCTGCACCTGGCCACCAAAGGTTCTTAAATCAGATATGTAGGTGTACAGTGATGTTGCGGAATGTGATGATTTACCATCTTGAAAAAAGGTATAATATAATGATAGCTATCTATCTTTTTAGGGTTAACAGATAAATCCAAGTAAATATTGAAGATTATCTTCCTCAATACATCGGCTTTTACCCGTTGCAGTGATAATACTTGTTTAAGATCCGATAAAGTGTCTGCGTTTGTATTGAGTAAGTGTAATATTTATTTCAGACTACAGACAATATCTTAGGGAGTGGACACATGTCTACGGTACGGCACCGGCCACCGTGTAACGGCACGACGACGCTACCGGGAGACGGCACGGCGTCATGCCGTGGATTCCCCCAATATTTTCTTTGATTCAGTGTTTTCTTCATTCGTCGCCTTAGTTACAGAATAATACGTCTTACGCGGTCCGCTTTATCAGACAGTTTTGAGCATTTTTTGAGGGTTCTAGTGCTTGTACGGTTAACATAATATTAAAAAATAAAACATAGGAACACAGTATAAGTATATCGTTTATATTCAGTTTATGAAATATCATTGAAATCGTTTCAATATTGCAGTAGGAAACAGGTGAAAGCCAAACCTCGAATTATGACTTTTTACATGCGAAGTCTCCCCACCCGCGTTACATCATAAGGATACGATTACGTCACGCGATGATAATGATTCATGTGTTCGCGCGATGATTTGCTACCTTCAATTAGGACACTTTAAATAAATGTGTGTGTTTAAACTCGTCGTGCGACGAAATCGCATTGTTAACTCATACGATCGTTAGCCAAATAGGATGACGCCACACGACTCATCATATACGACACGTAAATACGTGGATACGTGTCCGACGCACGAGCTGGGTTGGTCGCAGATCCGGTCTCTCCTCTCCAGAGGCTGTCTCTGAATGGGATGATGCCAATCTGGTCAAGTTCAATGCTGCTAAGACCCAAGCGTGTCTATTTTCCGCCAAAAGAAGTCAATTCCCCCCAGCTCCATCTTTCCGAAGTGCAACCGTGCCGATAACCAACCAACTTGAGCTTCTTGGGGTAACATTAACATCTACTCTCTATTTTGGCCCTTTCATAGAGGCTTAAGTGGCTGCAAAGAAGTTGGGGATCCTAGCAAAGGTGAGACGGTACATCACGCCGGAACAGCTGCTCAAACTCTAACAAACACAAGTTCGATCGTGTATGGAATACTGCTCTCATCTTTGGGACGGATTTGCCAGATACCTACCAGCTTGATGCCCTTGAGTCAATTGAGAAACGATCCAAGAGGATCATCGGCAATGAGAGGTTCGTCGCGACGAAGCTCCAAAGTCTTGAGCATCGACGACGAGTTGCCAGCCTGTCGGTCTTCTACCGGTTGCATTTTGGGGAATGTGCGACCGAATCAACGACACAAAGAATCTTAAAAATGGTGTCCAATCTGTTTCTTCTATAGTCTTCAATGTGACGATATCTTATCTTAGTCAAATTTGACTACCACAACAGTAGTATGCCTTGTTTGAACTGGAATAAATTAAAGATAAACCTCTCAACCAAATATTCGGTCTCGAGTTCTCTGGTGTTGCAACATAAAATAATATGAATATCTTTCACTCATAATGACGTCAATCTGCAGATAATAAAATAATGGCGATGCATATGGCAATAAGAAAGAAAACTGCTTGCCGGAGGCAACCTGGCTGTCCTAAGTTGGGGCTCCAGATAAAGTGACATTCCCATTGACAACCCGTATCGATATCACAAATCAATGTTTGGGGCCACTCATCTATCAATCAATCATCAATCAAAATATATAAAATTGTTTCGTTAGGTACTGAGTGCTTGAGTGACTGACAAACTGCGCACAACCGACACTACTGGTCGTAGGCATATAGGTTTCTTGGGGAGTGTAGGAGTTCCTAAGAGAGGATATTTAGAAATTCTGAAGTTTATTTCAAGTAAAATTACGTTACATAATTTTAACTAAAACTTCCAGTTTGGATTAACATCTGCTGTGACTAATTTTATCTAAGTAGCGGTCAGTGTACTGGTGTTTAATTTATCAATATTTTGATTCGAAGGCAATTACATGTAGGTAGTTGAGGGCTCTCGCCGCCATGGGATCTGGAGGTGAGAGCCCTCGCGCTCATTTACGAGTACTCACCGAACACGGTTGTTTCGGGAGATACCTGTTTCGTGTTCGGCGGGGGGACACGCCCGGGTGTCAACACTGTGAGGGTCGCCTGGAGGACACGGTGGAGCATACGGTGGATGTCTGCCCTGCTTGGGAGGAGCACCGCCGTGTCCTCGTCGAGGTGATAGTGGGTGGCGACCTCTCGCGACCGGCCCTGGTTCAATCTATGGTCCGGAGCGAGGAGGCATGGTAAGCGGTCACCTACTTCTGCGAAACAGTAATGCTAGCAAAGGAGGAGGCCGAACGTGTGAGAGAGAGGGAAACCTCACGCCCCAGCCGCCGCAACAGAAGAAGCCGGGATATGGGAGTCGCAGGGCAATTCTCGGTCTTCGTAGCAGCGCGGGGCAAGGACATAGAGCGATGGATGGTTCGCCGTTCGATAATGCCATATCCGGGGTTGACGCAACGGCGAGTTATGTTCCACACGCGCCTCAAAGAGTTTTCAGCATTAGTGACGGAGCCCTCTAGGCCAGCGCCTGCCAAGGAATAAGTTTGAAAGAGTTATCGCGGCCCTGGAACGCAAAGGGCATTTAAAGAAACATGGTTGGGTTAATTTGAAAATTTCCCATCCTCAACAAAAAAAGATTTTCACGAACCGATCGAGCGAAGCAGGTCAGGCTAATATACGCCATTTATTATAGTGCTCCTGACCGATTTCGGCCATGGTGGCTAAACTCAACAAACAATATCCATCGGCGCGGGAAATATTATCGTGCACAAGTGTATGCGCAAACACAGGTGCACTCCCTGTTCCATCACTCTCATATTCCGATGAGACGGCAACCCGACACGACCGGAGAGAGATCTGGTATCTGCACCAGATCTCTCGCACGTTAAGCCGTGAGTCCTGACTAATGGCTTAATGTGTCTTCCGAGGCACGGGGTTGTCACACCACCAACTTCCTAACTCCGGCCTTTCAAATAGAAATTCCAATGGAAAAATTTAATCTTTGTTTTTGCCCGACCTGGGAATCGAACCAAAGACTCCACGCTCGGTAGTCGTGCTTGCGACGCCATATTACGTTACTTCCTAATCTATAAATCTATTTGTAGTTATTGTTTATATAGCTTTAATAATTATATTTAGAACAGAAATTTACCTCTGTCATCTTATTTAAAGTATATCATTCCAAATTAAAATAAAACAAACAGAAATGTTTGCATTTCTCTGTTTGAAGTTATATAATAAGTTTACAAAATAACTCGAGTTTTTTTTTAAATACTTAAATAAATATTTAGCTAGCAAACTCGAGTTTCAATAAGATACTGACGTAAAATGCGGTTACCCCATGAAACATGTTGTAATTGATAAATTAACATCCGTATATTGGTAATCGATGAACCATATTATGCAACGTAATTTTTTATAATATTATTGATAGACTTGCGCGACCACTATCTTATCTGATGGTAAGCGATGATGTGGTCAATAGAGCGTACTCACTGTTCACTGGGTTCAAGCTATCAAAAACCATACACTGTGTCAGGGAAGTCCACTCCTTAGCTGTACGCACAATAAAAAATTTCCCTTCGTTTTTGTGCGTATTAAGGGCGATTCACGTATTAGATCATTGATTTTGATCGTATCGAGACTTCCCGTCCAGGATGTTACGGTGACGTATCACCGTACATTATGTTTTACGATACACATACTTTAGCAGTAGTTCCAAAATTATTTGTAGACTTGACCGCAGCTGTCAATAAGTCTTTTGTAGACAGCATCTTACTTACTATTGTAATTTGAAAGTGTAGCGGTATCAATGCTGCCACAAAGACAAAACCAACGGAGCAAATCAACATCGCAACAAAAAGAATCTCAACGCCATTTATCCAACTAGCACCAAACTACTACGTCAGAATCCTGCATCGCGCAATCAGAGTTTACTGTGCGATTTGATTATATACCACTTTGTCAAGAAAGTACCGGGAAAAGATCAATAATACACAAAATGTCTGTTATTCATCCAAATTTATTTTATCACCTTTAAAGTATGCTCCTTTAGAAACGATACACTTGCGCCAACGAATAATCCATTCATCAAAACATTTTTTAGACGCTGCTTCCGGAATTGAGTTCAGTTCTCGCCGCGAATTCTCCTTTATGTCTTCTATCGATTGAAAACGGGGTGCCACGAAGTGGTAATTTGAGTTTAGGAAAAAGAAAAAAGTCAGCAGGATCCATATCTGGTGAATATGGTGGTTGCTGGATGATATTTGTTGAGTGTTTGGTTAAAAATTCGTTCACAATGATAGCCTTGTGCGAAGGCGCAGACAGAATTTTCTTTCCACAAATCTGGCCTATTTCGTCAAATTTGCTCTCTTAAACGCCGCATAACGCTCAAATAATATTCTTTATTTACCGTTAGACCTTCCGGTAAGAATTCAGAGTGTACAACACCGCGATAGTCAAAGAAAACAGTCAACATGACTTTGACTTTTGATCGACTTTGGCGTGGTTTTTTCGGTTTCGGTTCAGTTGGAAGGCGCCACTCCGAAGCTTGTTGACTAGTTTGTATGTCAAACTCGTAAACCCACGTCTCGTCACCAGTAACAATGCGTTTCATGAATGTTGGGTCCGAACTGACTCGTTCTAGCATGTCCTCAGCGACTTTCATGCGATTGAGTTTTTGGAGAAAATTCAGATCTTTTGGGACTAGCCGAGCAGCAACATGTTTCATACCCAAATGATTAGTTAAAATGGTACGGATCGACTCGTGAGATACAGAAAGTTCGGCGGCTATCTCTCTCAGAGTTGAATGGGGATTTTCAGTCACTATTTCCTCCACTTTTGCGATGTTAACTTCAGTTGCAGACGTTGATGGCCTACCAGAGCTAGGCAAATCTTCCATCACATCTCGACCGCTTTTGAACGCTTTGAACCACTCATAAGCACGAGTTTTTGATAAAGTCGATTCACCGTAAGCCTTCTGTAACATTTTCAGTGACTCCGAACACGAAATTCCATTGGCGATGCAAAATTTAAGACAAACTCTTTGTTCGATATTTTTGTCCATTATGAAATTCGCAATACACACTATAAATATGATATTACTAAAACCAGCACTGTATTTAATATAAATAACAGATGCAACTCAAACTCCGCGCCAAAATGGAAAACAGTTGTGCCAATCTAACAACTACAAAAAAACAAAAATTTGAATTTGGAACCATAAACAAATCATCCATTCCCGATACTTTTTTGACTGAATGTACATCAACCCGAATATCAACTACCAAGCAGTTGCCCACACCGGACACAACAACCGTCCGGTCGGAGGATCATCCCTTTGTATGAAGGTTCTGGGACTTTACTACAGTATACGTCTAAAAGTTTGAATAGATGGCTGGAAGTTTGTTAGTATATCATGCCAGAACGGCTGCACGGATCTAGATGGAATTAATACCAGGAAATTTTTTAAATCTGCCATTCCAAGACTCAGATAAGTTAGTTATCAGGCGTAAAACTTGATCTTTTTTAACTTATTTCATGATGATCAAGAATAGGAAAACATATTTACATACTAGGTTTTCTTAATTTATTTACTTTTTAGGTGGTTAAAACGAATACCACTTTGACACAGTGCTGGATTAAGCAAGCGCGAGGCCTGTAGCAAATTTTACTAAGGGGCCGTCCTGAACCTAAAACCTTCGTTAAATAATAATGAAAATACCTTTAAACTTCTGTGACATAAAGGGGTGTACGCACTGTTTTTTTTAACAACCATGTAGAAGTTTAAAGGTATCAACATCCCGTCCAGAAAGCCATAAAAATAGACAATAATAACTTATGCAGATTGTGAAAATATACATCACACATGCAGTAAAACGGCTATCCTGGAGTATAGTAGGATTTAGGCCTCATGTGTGACCCATGGTGTTGGTATTTAGCGAAATGTTTTTGTAAGCGTGGGGCCCCCCAATGCGCGGGGCCCGTTACATTTGCTACTCTTGTTATATGGGTAATATGGCACTGCTTTGACAGTTTTCTTTATCACTGCCCGCGAATGTGATTTCGTGCATAGCAAAACTTTTTGGTAGGTATTTTACGAGTCAAGCATAGCGAGACTAGATCATAGGGAGACCATTCGATTTTCGACAATGCGCTGTCTGAAGCTAGGTATCGATAGAAACCTATAGATACTGATATGATTAAGCTAT
This sequence comes from Lacanobia oleracea, assembly GCA_950371165.1. Taxonomy (NCBI): domain Eukaryota; kingdom Metazoa; phylum Arthropoda; class Insecta; order Lepidoptera; family Noctuidae; genus Lacanobia; species Lacanobia oleracea. The sequence continues at coordinate 1,532,013 of OX493398.1, forward strand.
TGCCTTAATTATCTTGACTACTGAATTCCTAAAGCTTCTAAATCACACACACTACGATAGCATTCCCAATGAATTACGCTACCTCACTAAATACCTTGAGCGGACAAGTTCTCGACACTGCCTCGTATATTCCATCATTGGCTGCTGATTAACGAGCCTCATTCATATTTTGTCGAGGACACGCTTGTCGCCTTGCTGCGTTAATTACTTTGCTTAATGTTCGCATTTCCTTGATGGGGTAGTTATATAGGTTATGGCTAATGTTTCTTCGGAAGTGTTCGTCATTGTCGGGAACATAATGTTTTTTTTTTGGAAGAAATCGTTACGAGTTGTATGGTGAATTTCAAGTCCTTTTACAATAAAATTAATCCAGAAGTAGCGAAAAAGTTAGCTGTTCTATCTATTTTCTAATGTTATGCGAACTTATACAAACGCAAATACAGTTTTAGCTTTTATGTTTCCGAGTCAAACGGCAAAATTTGGTCATATTCATGCGTATTGTATTCACACTCTGATAGATTAAAAATACATTAAGTCTCTTGAATATTTTATTAAACATACCTTTTACTTATGCTTAGCAATTTAACGAAAGTAGGAAAACAATACTAAGTTGGTACCGGTGGTATAACATGTATTCCTTACCATCTCTTATAAAACGCAAAATGAATTCAATGGTATAAAATAATTTTAATTTCGGAAGTCGGTGTTTTTAGTATTATTTGGTTTTTTGACACCGACTTCCAAAATTTAAGTTATTTGATACTTTTAGTGTTTTATTTTTGGAAGTCGGTGTTATTTTTTATTTTTCCACCACTAAAAAGTGAAACCACAAACACAGCGTACCGGCGTGATGTTATGTTATGAACTGGTGTAAACAATCAACAGACACGCGATTTCAGAAATGCCGATCCATTAGCTATCATTGATTGAAGAGTTCCGTTGCTACCTCCGAAGTTTTTCATCAGATCTTCACCAAATTAAAATGGAACCAGTCTGGAAAAAAAGAGTATTTTTCCAAACAAAAAAGCATCATCCAAATCGGTTAACAATTGGCGAAAATATCGCTGAACAAACATTTTTTATGGGACCCCATCATCAGATCCTGACTTATACCATTCAACATCAGCTCAGGAACATATCATGCACAAATACCTAAATTGCGTTAGAAAGTTTATGAAAAACATTGTATGTGCTTATATTATTTGAGGGTTTCCCTCGATTTTCATGTCATCCCATCATCAGATTCTAACTTGGTGACAATGGGACCACCTCAGGAGTATAGGCATTCGAATAAAAAAAAATCGGTCCAGAATTGGCGGAGAAAACCTGGCAACGAGAAAAAGCGATACAATCTCCACGTTCTTTTTATTTTAATCCAAGAATGGAGGAAAAATAAATTGGAAATATGTAGCTACAGAAATTAATATTCGAAGCGTTAGTAATTTAACTATAGCGAATGCTGAAAACTTTTTCTATCAAAACTGTTGATTTTTAAGCGTCCAGTACAAAGCAAATTTTGCAATCAGCAAAACCCAAAATATAGTGCGGAATACAAATTGCAAAGCTAGTGTATAAATAAAAGTTTGCATCAAAAAAAATACCGTTGGGAATTCTCTTCGAATTCGTCCATTTTCGAGCAATATGAAACCTGATCAAAGGTTTACAAGAATAGGATAGTCTGTAAATGGTTCTTAATTGGCAGGTAAAGTTCTTGTTTCTATTTTACAGATTCCCGATTTGACATCGTCGTGTTCCCATTAGTATTTCTGCGTTCACGCTAGTATTTCTGCGTTCACGCTAGTATTTCCGCGTCGACGTATTTCCACGACAACGTCGCCGTTTTGACGTGGTTTTGCGAGCATGCTCTGTAATTAGCTGTGGTTTCTGATGTCGATGTGTTCATACCTCTATACCTACAATGGGTTACTAGCGTTGTAACCGCAGACTAACAGATTTCAAAGTCATTCGTTTGTTGACTTGTACAGCCATTGTGATGAAAGGTAAAGTAACTTTGTTAGCAGCAGTTGCACCTCAACACCACAAAACTTAGAAAACGTATTAACTTTGACTCGGTTTAGGAAATAACATACTTATTGTTTAGCAAAAGAACGTTCCCTTGAGATAATGGCTATTATTATATTTCTTGGATATCTCTTTTTTTAGACCTTCTGTACGTTCTGCGATTCCGCATGTTACCACTGCAGCGGTATCACTTACTATCTGGTATAAAACAAACAACGATAGAGTTCATCAACTAATTATATTATTAGGGCTCCATGCCTATTTGGAAGCTATTTTTTTTTTATTTATGGGTTTGCTCTTGACTCTAGTCTATGCTAATACATGGCTCTCGTCCAAAACCAAATTACTTTTAACATTCTTAATTATTTAAATCTTTTTCTATATTTTCCTTCAAAAATTCTACAAAGCTTCAGCTAAGTAAAGCTTTCAAAAAGGTTTATCGCAGTACACTGCACTTGCCCCTAACTGCCCCGTTAGTCTTGTGATAGCAAGCATGACTACCGAGCGTGGAGTACTGGGTTCTGTTCCCAAGTTGGGCAAAAAGTGTGACTGGGCTTAAGAATTTCACAGTAGCATCCCGGAGTTTGGAAGTGGGTGGTATGATATCGCCACTGCGGGTGGTATGTCAGCACCATCTCGCCTTATAAAGCACGTAAAGCCGTTAGTTCTGCATTTGATCTCTCCCCAGTCATGTCAGACTGCCGTCCCATTGAACTATAAGAGTAAAAGAACCAAGAATTCACCTGTGTCCAGTTTTGATTGTCTTGCGTACTTATCTTTTCTTTGTTGAAGTTAACCACAGCGACTGAAATTCGGTCAGGTAAATCATTATTATCACTAACTAGCTGTTCTTCCGGGAAAAAATTTGCTCCCCAAGGAATCTACATGCCAAATTTCAGCTTTGTACACCCAGCAGTTTCGGCTGTGCGTTGTCTACGGAAGTATTTTCTACATTAAGATTAGACTAAAAAAATAAATTAAAAAATTGAAGGTCAGTGTAATCTTCTTCTTATTGTATGGGTAGTAAGGTCTAGCGACCTCACACACCTTAGTGTCAGAGGCCCTTGAGGTGGTTTAGAAACTCTGAGGTCGCTATACCTTACTGTCCATACGATAAGAAGAAAAATATTACACTGACCCTCAATGTTTTAGTAGAAATTCAGTTGAGATTACGTTAACATTTAACAGAGAACCTTTTATAAAACGTTTGTTTAATGTTTATATTTACGTTTTGGAGCGCCTTTTGTAGTACAAGGCATTAAGGCGTCCATTAACTTACTATGAAGGTACATACAATTTATTATTTACGACGGCTTTTGAAGTTACTTCATAATTAAGTAATTGTGTAAACAGAAGTTTTTAATTTATCTTTTTTCAATTAATTATTCAGTAGATTTTCAGTCTTCAAATTTATGAAACTTTTTACTACGTTTTATTTGATTAGTGACTAAGCGACTTCCTGAATCGCAAAGGTCACTCTGGAAGATGTTAGTTGGTTTCATTATCAAGATAAAATGCTTTGTTTTTATTTGTCCCAGAACCACAATTGTGTATATGCAGTATAAGCACTATGTCGTTAATTAAACGAAAAACCGAAAGCATTTGCTTCTACATTTTTTTATATTTTCAAAATTTTTACTGCTTGTTCACATCTATACTAATAATAATAAATAATAATAAATTTATTCAAATAAAAATGTTTACAAAAAAGTTTGCATTTAGCCAACAGTGACATTCAATTTTAGTGCCTGAAAATAAAGTAAAACTAATATATTATTATTATAGGTGCAAGTTATGGTGGATCGGAATTGCAATGTTATGTAGCAACCAGCCCGATCTAGGTTAATTTAAACTTGTGTTTCAGGCCACCACTAATATTATACCGGCTCCTACCAGGGTTGTGAAATTTGTTCGAAAGAGTCACCTCGACCCTGGAACGCAAATGGCATCAGGAGGAACACGAATGGGTTTTAGTCTGTAAGAGTCTGACACTCCCTTCCGCTCCGTCCAGAGCGGGAAGAGTCACTAAATAATTTCCAACCTTCAAAAAAGAAAATACGTGCAAAAGTATGTTGGTCTCATTCTCACGTTTTCACGATTTGAAGTCTGAACAGATTTGGATGAAACATGGCAGGTTCCCTTTGGATAATTTTCCACTTTAAAACAGCTGGCAAAACCTAGTATGTAATAAATTGAATACATAAAGTCCCCAAAGAGAGCATCGTGAAATAAAGATGCAATTTACTTTTACGTCTGTCTTTGACAAAACAAATTCATTCGGATGTAGATTTCGGTGCATGTGCTGAACGGAAGCTAAACATTGAATGCAGACAAAAGAGAATCGGGAATCGTGAAATGCAAACAACGAGTATTTCATAATGTTTTCGTTTTTCTTTGTTCCTACTGTAATTTAGGCACTTGTCTCACCGCCGGCGAGGAGGCGACTAGCTATCGACCATTTGGTCGCTGAGGAAAGGGACAGAAGATAATAGAACTCGTGTGAGTAAATGAGACACATTTATTCATAGTCGATAGCTGGCTGTTCACACTGCCGGTGAGCGGCTCTTACCTCTAGTTGATCGCAGCGACAAGAGCTATTGTAGAGACACAATGTAAGCGTGAATGGTAGAGTGTTAAGTAATCAGAAATGCACGCGAGCGAGAATTATGAACGGTGCGCCAGTTACTGCGCACTGGTCCAAGTGGAAGGTTGTCTCTATAAGTTTCGGGGAATAAACGTGATTACTGATAACCTACAAAAGGTGACTTTAATTCCAAAGTCCCAGTATCCACCACCAGATAAGGCAGTGCTCAAATAAGGGGTATCCAAGTGAGTTCCACCAGTCAATTTCAAGACCCCTAAACTATTAAAGATTGTACTCGTTCAGCGACACTTGCTCGGCGATGCTCCCTTGGCGGTCAAAACAACCAAACTGCGGTAATTTCTACCGTGCGGTGTGCGGGCCGGAACGAGTATTGCGAGTAAAAGCTCATCGCACTTAAGCACTCGCTGAAAACCGAGCGTCAAAACTATCGAAACTTTTCAGAAAGTGGTACTTCTACACACTGCTTGTATTGTTAAGAGGTTCCTCTCTCTGGAGTCCTAACCGCCGCCGCCGCCAGTAGCTTGAACCATGTTCCCGATACCGGTGTACAACTATTTTTTATATTACAAAATGTCTTTATCAATGTTTTATGAAAATATTTAAAAATATAATTTAATATCTGACCCACGCAACTTCGTCTGTGTCACAATTTTCATTACTGCTCCACTCCTTTTGGTCTAAGCGTGGTGACATATATCAGAGCCATTTACAATCTCCGCCGGCGCGATTCCCTAAGGGAACTGTTTAAGCATATTAACATCATGACAGTACCTTGTCAATATATATATGAAAACATTATGTATGTTCGGAAAAATCTGCATCTTTTGGCAAAATTTGTGATAATACTTTACTTCCGGTTTTAATACAAAAAATCGGAACAAATTAGATCAACCCCGATACAGATTAGCTAAAGTAATAATAATAATAATAATAATAATTCTTTATTGACATAATGAATACAATTTGGATTATAGGTTTCCCTAACACCTGCGCTAGTCAAAACTGTGTTGCAGGTGTTAGTGTCTTCCCCTTAATAAAGTGACACAATCTTACGTCAGACAGAATAAATTAAAAGAACAGAAACAATTTTTCTTTCTTTTTTTTTATATAAACCTAAAGTTAACAAACGTGCTACCGTGTTTGTGTGTATGTGTGTGTATACGGGTGTGTTTGTGTATGTGTGTGTTCGTGTGTTGTGCAAAATGGGTTATGTTTTTATGAGATTTTCTACATCAGTATAGTCCATTGTCTTTAGCCATGTAAATAGAATTATTTTGAATTTGTTGCTATTCAATTTGCTTACTTTCTGGATTTTGATCAATTTATTATAGGTATGCGGAGCAAGAAAATTATAGTGTCTTCTAGCAAATGCTGATCTAGTACGAGGAACAGGGCATCTTTCCACGCGTTTTTTGGATATTGGTAGGTTAGGAACAACTTGTTTGTGGTATCTTCGTAGCATTTCATAGGTGAATATCTTTCTCACAGACAATACTCCAGCCAGTTCGTACACTGAAGATGTAGGTTGTCGATACGGTAGGTATAAAAGTACTTTAAGCACCATACGCTGTGCCCGTTCGACACCAATCATATGGGTTTTTGCCGCGCCTCCCCATGCGCAAATGCAGTATCTGATAATGCACTCGCACAAAGCTCGGTAGGTTTGTACAAGAAGAGTTCTATTTGCAACTGTGCGCAAGTTTTTAAAGATATATACTAGTTTTCTGATTCTAGCTATTATCAATGTGAGATGCATAGTCCAGGTAAGTTGGTCATCCAGCGTGACACCCAAATACTTAATAGAAGCGACTCGTGACAGCGTCGAACAATCACAGCTGGATCCAGTATCTCTTCTGTTGCACGGGAAGGTATGAATTTTTAAGATTTGCGATGCAGCTGGTTTTCCTACAGAGGTTTTGCTGAAGCATACATATTTCGTCTTACTGGTGTTTAATGACAGGAGACTGTTTTCCAGCCAGGAGGTCACCTTTGCTAAGCCTGTCTCAGCCATTTTAAATACCATATCCCAGGTTTGAGCATGGAAGATCAGGACCGTGTCATCAGCGAACATTAGAAGATCCAAGTATGGCAGGGTAGCAGCTATCTTGCATAGATTATTAATATAAATGAGGAATAATGTGGGTCCTAGCGTGCTACCCTGGGGAAAGTACACATTAATTTTATGGGGTACTGTGTTAAATTTTATAATAAAACTAGTTGACCCGCGCAACTTCGTCTGCGTCACAATTTTCATTACTGCTCCGCTCCTATTGGTCTTAGCCTGATGATATATAGCCTATAGAAATCGGACCAGTGGGTCCTGAGATTAGCGCATTCAAGCAAACAAACTCTTTAGCTTTATATATTACTAGCTGACCCGGCAAACGTTGTTTTGCAATATAAATAACACAAAAATTTCATAATAAATCTGTCAAGCTATTTCGAAAGAGTTCAATTACAAACATTGTGATCTGAGATTTTCATACATTAGAAGATTAGAAAAAGGTAGCTATTGCACGCAACTTTGTTTGCGTGTATGTCGTATAGTAAGATGATACTGATGTAAGATCGCTAAGATAAGATATCATCATATCAGCCGAAGACCTCCTCTGCTGAACATAGGCCTCCCCCAAGCGTCGCCAAAACGACCGTTTCTGCGCGTATCGCATCCATCGGTCCACCTTGTGGGAGGTGGTTTCGAACGTTGCGTCTTCCGGTACGCGGTCGCCACTCCAGAACTTTACAGCCCCATCGACCATCTGTTTTGCGAGTGATGTGCCCTGCCCACTGCCACTTTAGTTTGGCGATCCTTCAGGCTATGTCAGTAACCTTGGTTATTTACGAATCATCATTCTTGATTCGATCACGCAAGGAAACTTCAAGCATTGCCCTCTCCATTACTCTTTGAGTGACTTTAAGTCATCTGATGAGCGACCAGCAACCATCGTGAGATAAAATTTACGACCAGTCAACTTCTAGCATTACTTGACCCCCTTAGAATGCAAGGCATTGGCTGTATCACCTCTTCTATTCAGAATCCCGACCAACCTTAGTAATTTTTCGTGATGAGAAACGTTTTAATGTTTACCCTTTTCTATACACGATGTTGAAGAAAGTTGCTAGGGTTGTTAACACGCAATAGAGCTACATAAAGTAGAAATGGGAAACTCTCTCCAGAAGAAAAGACCATCCCCGCAACGGAGAGAGTACAGTTGAGATTCCGTTATCCACACTTAGACTACCATTCGCGTCGTTGTGCTTAGGAGTCCTGGCTAGGTCAGCCAGCGAAGCTACGCACATAAGTTTTGCTGAGCGCCCTCATCGTTCCGAGGATTTTTGCACGTTGGGTAGCAAAGACCTGATTTTCAGAATGAAATCGGCGACTGATTTGTCAGTATCGAAGCAACCTCTGTACATTGGGCTGTCTATAACGACTATCATCATCATTATCATTTCAGCCAATTGCCGTCCACTGCTGAATGTAAGCCTCCCAAAAAGCGCCAACCATCTCGGTCTTGTGCAATACGCGTCCATCCGCTGCCAGTCACCTTATTTAAATCATCGATCCATCGTGCCGCAGTGCCTTTGTTCAAAATATATTTTTAGGGCGGGGGTCATGCTTGGCGCAAATAAACGCTTTTTCTTTCTTTTCTTTCTAGGGGGCAGTGCCCCTAATTTTATATATTCCTTCTCATCCTTATTCGGAGGGTATTTCTACTTGATTTGAGAAGTCGCTTAGTTAGTTGCATGTCCCATTCACAGAAGTAATGAATTAACGCATTAAATTCTGAAGCAACCGGACAACACAGTCTATTTTCTAAAATAACCTTAACATCTCTTGATTGTGGTGTATGCCATTAGCAATTTTTAACAATATTCGTAAAATAATGCGCATTTGCGTGGCCTTCTTATATCATGTTCGCATTTTTCTTCTTCTCCGTCGTTCCTTCAACGCTGAGGATCGCGACCACACACGACGCGTATCCACTGCTGCTGCGGTCTTCTGCTGCGTGGACCGCTCTGTGTATGCTGCCTTCTTTATGGCGTAGGGCCATAAAAAAGGCCTATGTTTGCGTATTTGATCTTTAGTATGCTGTTATTATTTTGTGCTATATGCAAAAACACAAAAACAACAAACTACAAAGTTAAGAAACTACTTGATGAATCAAGTAAATTTATTTTGAATCAGGAACGCAAATCGAAACAATTTAAGTTCTTAGAACACAGTTAGACATCCGATTAACCAATTTAATTTAACTTTTTTCTTGACTCCTCTATCATGGGACTTTGCCAGCTGTTCACGGGTGGTATAACGTGATCCGTGGCCCTAGGCCCGAAAAGATTCATTTTTGAGCAAGTCAAGTTAAGCTAAGCAAATGTAAGCGCACGCGAGATCAAACGCATAACGCCGTATTAGTTCGGAGTTTCTTTTATTTATATTATAAGGAATTCATTCAGAACGATATTTTCATGGTACTAAAAGAAAAACATTTTTTTAAGAAGTCTTAAAAGTACCACTAATAACTAAAAAAATTGTTATGATGTAATTCTCTTGCTGTCTTGAGTACCATTTGGGTCAATAGATGGCATTACTTGTATTTGCATTACGTAATGTTGATTTCATGAACATTGCCACAATTCCTATCCGGTTTATGTGTAAAAGTTATCTACATTGGTTTTGTACGTTTGAACGTGATGCTTTCTGTTAATTATCCTTTAACATTATATTTCATTATAAGGCCATTATATTTTGGCATAGATGAATGCTAAAAAATACAAAATACAATAGTAACATGTTATCAATGTATAAAATATTAGTAAAAATTAAAAAAGAAAGGAAATGAATAATTTAAAACTATTTACTTAATTCAAAAATACTTATTATTGCTTGGATTCAAACCTACACCAAGTCTTTTGAATGGCAGTCTTTAAACCGGTGGTCTACGAGTACTGTTGACAAACGATTGAAATAATATTTTGAGGCTTCTTATAATAATTTATCCCTAAACTGTTTGGAAAAAATGTGGATTATGAACTTGAATTTTATTTTAAGTGCGCAAAAACCCATTTTATTATGTTTTTTCACGAAATTATGGTGTAAAAGTACAGTTCAAAAGATAAAATATATACAAAAATAATAGCTGTTGCTGGCCGAACCATGTGCCAGTCGTTTGAATCAGTCATTTTTAAATATTGCTCATCCTACAAAGCACATGGCGTGATAATACATAGCGTAAAACCTTTTCCTGACCAGGAGGAATACGACAAAAAAAGAATTATCGAAATCGGTCCAGCCGTTCAAGCGTGATGCGATGACCAAGAGAAATAGAAAAATAACAAATTATTGTATGAGAAAAGTCACGTTTCATCAAAATGATGGTATTGCATAGATTTAAGTTGAAAATTATAACATACAACAAAAGCTCGTCGGTTTTGTCTAATTCTATACAATTAAAATATTCCCGAAATGAGGAAACATTCCTCGTAAGCTTTGCTATTCAGAAAGTAATTAATAAATTCCAAATATTCCGAAGTATAACATAGGGTTAAAAAAAAATACAAAAGGAAATTAAAAGTGTAGGAATACGAAGAACACAAGAGAGTATTTATATATTGGGATTCTAATAATGATGAAGTTACCGTATTTCTTAGTCTATACTAATATATAAAGTTGAAGAGTTTGTTTGTTTGTTTGCTTGAACGCGCTAATCTCAGGAACTACTGGTCCGATTTGAAAAAATATTTCAGTGTTAGTTAGCCTATTTATCGAGAAAGCTATAGGCTATATATCATCACGCTAAAACCAATATATTAATACCAGTGTTTTACGTGGAGCGGCTGCCAACCAGCCCTCAACAACCCATTAACTGGAGAACACGGTACTTTTTGGCGAGACTAAAGACAGATTTACTGGCATCTGAAATCCGTAACGCCTGCCAAAGATCTACAAATGACAGTTGGAATCAACGCTTAACGTGCTTTCCGAGGCAAGGAGGAAATTCGGTACCTATGTTAAGATGGTCACCCATCCACAGACCAACCTTTGCAAGCATTGCTTAACCTATAAGACCGACCCGCGCGGCTGTTACAATTTAGCCACGAGCTCCTCAAAATATGAAATCTAAAAGCCCGAAGTCTCAAACTACGACCGTACGACACTGTGCTACGGCGTAGTACAGTGCGTGCTACGCCGTAGTTCGGTTAGAGACGCTGCTCTTCAGCGTAGTGAAATCTCTACGACTTTGAAAGTACTTAGAACTAGTGGTCCGCGCCTGTTAACAATTTCATGTTTTTTTTTGCACGGAACTTTAATCCTTTTTCTAGAATAAAAGACATCAGCTATCTGCCAGTGAAAGTCCCGCCAAAATCTGTAATAGTCAACATAACAATTCCGCAATGCAAATTATACTTCTAAATATGGTTTACGCTTTATATTCTCAAAACATATAAAATAGACTACAAAAACAAACATAATGTTCACTTTTATGTCACGATAACACCATAAAACAAACTTAACGTAAAAAAATATTAGTCAAACATCTTGATCGAAACAATAATGTCACATTCAATATAGATACAGAGTTTAGGGTTATCTATGGAACTATTTTTTGAAAAATATCTCTGAAAGCACTGATTCAATAGTGTATGTGATTATTTTTTAGGGTTCCGTATCCAAAGGGTATCAACGGAACCCTATTACTAAGCCTCCACTGTCCATACAATTATAAAAGAATAATTGATATATTCATCATCATTTTAGATACTCTTTCCCATTTCACAACTGCAATTTCCTACTCAATATTAACGATTATTACATGTTCGCTTTCTTATCGTATCGAAAGTACTCCCATACTTTTTCGATAGACAGTCTTCTGCATCTACTTTATGAGGGCAAGATCAAGAGCCAAACGATTCTGTGGAGGGCCAATAAACCCGCGATAAAGGTATTTTATTATGCTCGACGTGATTTACAATCTTTATTTTATGGTGTTGTTGTATATAGAGCCATAGGGAAGTGATGTTTTCTTATGTAAGGCTAGGGGAGATACAAGGGTTGGCGTATTATTGTTTAAGATTGTAAATTATCGGAAATAAATTAATCGAAATAACGTTGTTGATGTTTAGGTTGTTATATTTAAGAGGGAAGCAATTATAAAGTTTTAAAGATCAAAAAAGGCAGGTAATAATTAAGAAAGTGATTGATATAGAAATGTAATAAAATTGGCTTATGTGTATAATGAATAGGAATTTAACGGCGGATTAAATTACGTGGAGGGGTCCATGTAATTTACTGGTATTCAGCTGAATTCGGTTTGACTGGAAGCCGACTTCATTAGAGTTGGGAAAAGGTTAGGCAGATGATGATGTGAATATTAATAATACTATGACAAAATTATTAAGCAAATTATTGTCAAAAAAAAGAAAAGTCACAAGGACGTCACATTTCATCAAACTAAACTATCATAAAACACTATTTTCATCAAATATTTTTTTTTGAAACAAAATATAATGATAAATGACCAAATTATCCATCACAGCATCATACGCTTTAAATCGCTCCTGCAAATTGTCGATAAAAGCAATGCACCTCTCGTTTAGCTGCCATACTGTTATTACATGCAAAAAGTCTTTCCTGTCAATATTAATCGCTTTTTATCAAACTTTACATAAGAAATGGTAGACATATCTATATGTACGTACTAGCACTTCGCCCACGACTTCGTTCGCGCGGGTTTTGTTGGTACTCCACGAACTTTATCTCCCATCTAACCTCAATTATAGGGTATATATAATATGTAAATTACTTATTAATAAACGTAGGGCAGTTCGTTCACTCGCAAGATTTTTCTTAGGTAGAGTATTTTTAAAATCGATGTTACTTTTAACCGAAGAGTGATTTGGGCAATTGAAAGTGTAATTTACATGCACACAACCAACCTTAATTATTAACCAATTTAAATAGATAAGGATGAACATTATGATACTGAAATCACCACTATTCCATTTCACCTGGGTTTTGATTGAATAATTTGAACAAAAAGCGGGTTGTGACTAACTTTTTTTGTTTAATAATAATAATAATAATAATAAAACGTTTATTTGCTAAAAACATGGTATAAAAGATGGCAATGTTAATAATGTGAACAAACATGTTTTGCTTAATAGGTATAAGCGTGCAAATAGGTACATGCATAACGAAACAGTGTCATCATGCGATTTTATGTTCCAGGAACTCCTTGACACTGTAGAAACTATTGGCAGAGAGCCATTTGTATAATTTGTTCTTGAACATTCTTGTATTTAATGTTTTTAATTCCTTTGGTATTTTATTGTATACCTGGACACACATAAATATACAGCTTTTATCATAATATTATCAGTGTATCTATGTAAACTTAATGTGGTTATAAAAACATTATCAATATAACAATGTACAATGTTATGCCAAAATTCAAGCAAACACTATCAGAGTGATCGAACTTTTGCTCAATATCTACGTAAACATGACATTTACAAGAATCCACAAGGAATCACATACAATATAAGTACAGAAGGTTCACTTTGACATCAGAGAATATATTTTAGGAATAAAACCGACATTCATAAGTCAAATATGTCAACAAAATTTTTCTCACGGCTTTTATTTTGTGAGTGAATTAGTGGATACCTACGGAGATTACTTTTTATTAATCTATGAATCAAGATTATTAAGTTTAGATCGTATGTGTTATGTTACGGAATTTGTTCGAAAGAGTCACGCGGCCCTGGAACGCAAAGGGCACTAGGAGGAACACGGATGGGTTTTAGTCAATAAGAGTCTAACACTCATTTCTGCTTCGTCCAGAGCAGGAGGAGTCACTTGATAATTACCCATTCTTAAAAAAAAAGCCTAGTATAAATAGTTGGAAAGTCAGTATATTGAATGTCTAATTAAAAAACAGTTTTGAATTTAGAACAAACAATCGGACACATAACATTGGAACAGCCAATCTTCTGCCAAGCCAAGCTTCTTTTTCAAAGAGATCATGGCACGTGTATGCAATTGTCACGTAAAATTGTTTGGTAAAAGTTTAAAACGCCCAATAATTAACGTGGAAATCGAGTTTCCCGCGGTGAACGCTTTTTATTTAGAAGACGCCGAATTGCCTCAACTGTCAACCAAAGTAGTTCTTCTGTAACTTCATCTATATTTCGCACATAAAGGGTGGAACTAAATATTTACAAGGGAGTAAGTACACAGAAATGGTAACTTTCCCATTAATATGTATGTAACAAGGTTACAGTATCGATGCTATAATGGAAGGAGCCGGAGCAGGGCTATATGTTAAACATACTGAGGCTGCTTTTGTTTAAAAGTACGTTTGAATAACGTTTGTAAGGGATTTGTGCATGATTATCATTACGTATGTACCATTAAGAGTGCGCTAGTCATTTATTGTTCCACTCAAACGTAGTATGGCGAATACTCCACTGATTGACAGAGTAGGTACGTAAAAATTAAATACGTTGTTTTTATCTCGTCCCTATCTAGCGTTGTTTGGAAACAAAACAGTAAAAATAATATTGATGTGCAATTTTATGAGCGTCGAAGCTTCCTTAACGTCATTTTGGTTGCAGGTACGAGTAAATGAAAAACTTAGGTACGTAGTTTGAATATAGCAATATAATAACCATACAGGGATACACTTGTTTTGGAATGGAATCCTATTATTAAGCCTCCGCTGTCCGTCCGTCCGTCCGTCCTTCTGTTAGCGGGCTGTATCTCAAGAACCGTAATAGGTAGAGAGCTGAAATTTTCACAGATTGTGTATAAAATATTAACACAAATAACAAAAATTAAGGTAACGCTTCGTGTGCGAGTTCGACTCGCATTTTGCTGGTTTTTTTATAATATCACTCGTTTTTATTAAATTTGTATATAATTTTATACATATTACAAAAAAATTAATTCGTTTGCGCACTAGCTTCTTATCACAGCATCTATTCCTTTATTTGAATTATTTTAGATGTATATCATGCAAAATAATTGCCTCCATTTAACCATACCCATCAACGAGCTCAGCCGCTCGACCGGCACACCCTTAAGTAACCTCTTTCTCTTCGGACAGGGCTGTAAAGGGTAGATTAACACGGGTATTTACCTGTAAATCGATTACCCCATTCAGCCGGAGGGCGCTTGGGGTCGCTTGGAAGTTGTCGAAGCGCTATAATGGTGTAATTTATTTAATGACTAGCCCCGCGGCTCCGTCCACGTGTTAAGTACTGCTTTCCTTGTTAAATTTTTCTTTGGCTATAAGCAATTTTTTTTTGAGGATAAAGATAACAAGATACTTAATTCAAAAAGTAATTTCAAATATGAGGAACTTACGTTAAAAGTTTTTTTAATTCAAATTCAGAATGTTTTATATTATACGCATATTGACTCTATAGCTGCAATGAGCACCATAGATATTTTTTTTATTTATTTAATTCAACGAAAAGATTTTCTTCTTCTCTTTAATTTCCAATCGGGTCTAATTAACTAAATTGATTACCTTTTGCTACATTCACTGCACAACCTGCCTTAATTGCGTTTCGTATCTTCCAAAAATTCAAGGGCCAATTAACGAACACGCTACCTTCCCTTCCGGGTATTCTATTTTCTCACTGGATCGGGGAAAAACGAAGATCGACGGAAATGGCCGACTTTTGCCGAATGGATTATTTTAATAAATTATTACGAGACGTTAAGTTTAAAATGGTGTTAGGTTATCTAGGCGATGAGTTTAATAATTTTAGAAGAAGGATTGTAATGTTCTTATTGTTCCTATATTACGTCATCTAGAATAACTGCATCCGTGGTCGCGTGGTTTAGATGTTTGCCTTTTGACCCGGTGGTCGTGGGTTCGACTCCCACGGGATGCATACTTTGTAAAGTTGTTTAGAAGAAGAAGAGAAGTGGCAGTGCGATAGGGTTTTTTACCTCTTGGAATGAGGTCCTCAAAGTGTTCACGAAGATATTGAGGAGAATTAGGATTGTGTAGGATAGTATAGAGAAGGGATAAGATATGGGTCGTCGACATTGTTTTATTTTAGAACGGTAACTAAAACCTTCCAGATAGACCAAAATAAAGAAGCAAAACACGACCACGTAACCAAGACACATCTCGATTTTTTTACCTGTCTAGGATCACCTCCACCGACACAAAAAACTGGCCAAGTGCGAGTCGAACTCGCGTGCAAAGGGTTCCGAGCCAATTTCATTGCTTTAACATGTTATTTTAGCACTGCAGACTTCTTATAGGTTTTCCTGTAATCTTTAGGTATTGAAATATTATCTGCATTTTTTTCAACATAGTAATAGTACGGCTCTGTAGTTTCGGAGATAAGGGGGGGGGGGAGATGATCAGTTTTGGTCTTATTTCTTTAATAACTTTAAAACGATTGATTAAAAAAATATAACTAAAACCCTCAGTAAGCTCTTTTATTTGATAAGTCACACGATACAGTTTAGAAACGTTTTTTTTTTTTAGTTTGACCCCCAAAAGTGGAAACTTTATGGGGTCATGCTAAAAATGTATTTATTTACGTAACGCGTTCGTGTTTAGGTCATATAATTTCCATATGTATACCAAATTTCAACAGAATCGGTCCAATATGTCAGGAGAAAACTGGCTGTGAAAAACGGACGGACAGACAGGCCGAGTGATCCTGTAAGGGTTCCATTTTTAACTGATGTTCGGAACCCTAAAACATAAGATGAAAAGATTAGCAAGTCAGCAAGGTTTCGGGCCTAAACACCCAGGGCTCACACAACTACTAAACTTTCTCCACAGAATGTACTAGTTCTCATTATTATTCTGCACGGGTCTGCTACACGTGTCTTAAATTCTGATGCTTCAGACTTCGCTTACGTAAAGTTAAATAAACAGATCTTCTTATATTAAAACAAACGCGAGTGCCTCTCTTATGTACAGTTTGAACAAACGTTGGGGAGATTAAAGAACGGCTTCTTGAAGTCTTTTCAGGAGTTTTGTGTACAGTTTTGGTATAATTGGATTTTTTTTTTTTTATCTCAAGCTTTCTTTGCGGCTTCCGTCACGTGTACCGTTTCACAAGTCATCATCTTCCTAGCCTTTTCCCAACAATATTGGGGTCGGCTTCCAGTCAAGCTGGATTTAGCTGAATACCAGTATTTTACGAGGAGCGGCTGCCTACCAGACCTTCACAACCCATTAAACGGGTAACACGGTACTTCATGGCAAGACTGGAGTCAGATTTACTGGGATTTTGACTATCCGTAACGACTGCCAAAGATCTACAAATGACAGCCGGGACCAACGGCCGTCTCACAAGTACTGTTAATTTTTCTAGGATTTTGAAGTAGCATTTAGGGCTTTAATAGCTCTAGCTATTTATCAGTGAAACCAAAATATGTATTAAAGAATTTTCGTTAGTGAATTAAATGTACAATTCTGTAAACATGTCTTGGTGGCTTGGGTGAAATGAAATAATCACGAAGTGAGCTGTCAATCCATATAATCCAGGTGAAATGACAGCTCACTTCGTGATTAATCGACCGGCAGTTCTAGCAGAGATTATCTTCAACAGAAAAGCGATATCACTTCTCGATAACATTAGTTTAAATTGTGGAAATTTCCGTCAAAGTTTCGGTGATTAATTTTTATTTAAATAGATGAAATTTTTTAATTGTTTTCTTTTACTAATTAAATTAAACAAGAAACATTGATCTGCAATTTTTTGTAAAAGCAAGGCATTATTGAGTAGGAAATTAATTATTCTACAGCATATTTATTGTTTTTTGGTTGTTAGTATTGTACGCTTCGTTCTTTAAAAACCCGAACAGAGTATTTACTTCTCGTCGCAGTTGGAAAGTCTAGTCCCAATAAATACCGTTCTTCGCGACATTTACGAATACTATTGCACCGTTACTGTTATTGGAGCTAATGGTAATTGCAGCAGGACTCTCTCTCAGTGTAATGTGGCCTTCCATCTTTGTTAATGTGGCACACCTGGCGATTAGAGTGCTAGCCGGCGAAGTTAGAAGAGCGTGCATAGTGAGCAATACTTTACTAACTTTAGTTTTGGATAATACTTTATTCTGCTTGGGGTAAAAACAACGGAAGGAACACACACATAGTTAAATACTTCCATGTTTTCTATCTATTTTAGACTCAGTCGATAAGACAAGTTCTCGATTCTATCGTAATTCTTTTGGACTCGGGAATTTTTGCATTGTCATGGGACCTGATTTGAGTGACGTGGAGGACGTTTACTAAAAACCGGCCAAGTGCGAGTCAAACTCTCATAGGTAGGGTTCCGTTGTTTCGTTTAATGTTTATTATTTCTTATTAAAGTGGCAATAGAAATACACATTCTGAAAACATTTTAACTGTGACCTATTACGGTATAACTACACCTATTACGGTTCTTGAGATACAGCCCGTTGACAGATAGACGGACGAACGGAAGGTTTGACGGGCGGACGGACGCACAGCGGTTCATAATAATACCAATCAACATCCGCAACAAATACATACTCAGGTATTTTTTGGTTGTTGACGAAAAATGTCTCAAAAGATTGCAATTTTCTATCAAGTAAAAGAATAAGCTACCTATGCCTACGTACATGTGATTCTCTCCATTTTTTGAACTCGCGACTCTTGTAACTTCCACATAATTTCAAACTTACGAGTTTTGTATCGAGGAAAAATAATGACGTCGAGTTTTTAATCAGCCGAACAATAGGGAAGATGCAAATACAGAATGTATGAGAATATTGTTAATAAAATGATTAAAAGTATAAAATAAAGGCCAACGTTTTTATTTTCGTTAATATTAATTTTTAACAAAAATAATTAATTAAAGTAACGTGAAACGGAACGTATTCAAAAACAACAATCAGCGTTTAGTGACATATTGAAAAGGCATTAAAGCGCTTTCTATTTTTAATATTTATGTATGGTCTATTTTACGAGTACACAGAATTCTTTAAAATGGAAGCAAGATATATATATTAGGTATAGATATATATATATATATTATAGATATTGCATGTTCTCTATTGTGTCAACGTCTCACCGTAAACCTAGGTGGGGCGGCGAGCATTGGGTGGCTCGCCGTCTGATCAGAACCAGACCCGCGCTGTGTTCCACGCGCGCCTCAAAAGCTGTCAGCAAAGAACGTCTTCTTTTCTTCTTCGGGACCGTAAGGGCCAGTGCCTGCTGGGGCTGCGGACTTTGTTCGAAAGAGGCACCGTAGCCCTGGCACGCAAAGGGCTCTAGGTAGAACACGGATGGGTTTTAGTCAGTAAGAGTCTGACACTCCCTCCTGCTTCACCCAGAGCGGGAGGAGTCATTTGATGATAAAAAAACCTGGGTGGAGTGATCATGACGTGAACTGTCATTCCATTTAGTATGTATGAATTAACAGCTCACTATGTTATCCCTCAACTTGTAACTATGCTATGCCTCTTTTAAAACGACTTCAAAAACAGGAGCAGGTTCTCAATTCAGTTGTATCTTTATTGTGTTTGTTACCTCATAACTCCGTCATTAATTAAGGAACCGATTTGAGAAATTATTGTTTTATCTAAAAAATCGAAGAAACTACCAAGACACCGAATTTTGAAATTAAGTATTTTTTACTTTGTAGGTATTGTTTTTTTTATTTGGAAGTCGGTTGTACTTTTTTCGTAATTTTTTTTTTATTAAAATAAATTCACAGAAGTGTTTAGTTTAATCTTGTAATGCAATCAAGCAATACAGAGGATACTTTTGTATTATAATAATTTTAAAGGTATTATAAAACTGGCCCTTGTTTCTGAAACTGCTACTCAGCTTAAATATTAGAATAAAAATACAGGTTATATGATTTTATCTGTGGATGGGTGGCCATCTTAACATACCGAGTTTTCGCCGTGCCTCGGAAAACACGTTAAGCCGTTGGTCCCGGCTGTCATTTGTAGATCTTTGGCAGTCGCTACGGATAGTCAGAAGTATTTGGAGTACATTCAGAAAACCATAAATGGAATAATCCTACCAACTTAATAGAATAGCGTAGCGTAGCGTAGAATAGTGTAGCCTTATTAGCTACACTTTCGGATGGTGGAACAGCGTCTGTTTTTTAAAAAATCAACCGGTTCGATTCCTGGGTTTTTCAAAAATCCAAGGATGCAGTTTTACTTTTCATTAAAATCGGGCTCAAGACTCCTTTCAGTATTTTTCGATATTCCTCCTAGTTTCGGATTTTTCCTGAAGGCACATTTTAAACATTCAGCCTGTATAAGCCGCTCACGTTTACATTCGTGTCAGTCCTAGAAAAAACAATTTCAAAAACAAAATTTTTAATAACCAATGAAATTGAATTCATGTTTATTAGGGGAGCTCGTGGCTAGATAATAACTGCCGCACGGGTCGCTCTTCAAGGTTAAGCAACGCTTGCCAAGGTTGGTCGGTGAATGGGTGACCATCTTAACATACCGAGTTTCCTCCGTGCCTCGAAAAGCACGTTAAGCCGTTGGTCCCGGCTGTCATTTGTAGGTCTTTGGCAGTCGTTACGGATAGTCAGAAGTTAGTAAATCTGACTCTAGTCTTGCCATGAAGTAGGTACCGTGTTACTGAGTTAATGGGTTGTGGAGGTATAGTAGGCAGCTGGTATTCAGCTAAATGCGGCTTGACTGTAAGATGACCCCAATATTGTTGGGAAAAGGCAAGGCAGAAGATGATGGTTTTATAAAATGTGATTACTTTGGAACCATTTGCACGCGAGATCAACTCGCACTTGCCCTATTTTCACCTCACTATTTTGAATAGAAACTGTTTTTTTTTTTATTAGATGTTTTTCCGTTAAAATGATAAAATAAAAAACCTTTCACCGTCTTACTAAATGAAACTGTTGGTATGCAGCAAAAAATCAACCAACTCTACATATTGTGATAAATAAAATAATCAACAAAATTTAAACGAATGATTTCCAGAATTAGTTTGTCAAGTAGTTGTGATACCGACCACCAAAATCGGTAAAATTGAGTCACCATATCACGTAACATAGAAACTGCCTGTCTCATTTTGCTAAGAAAAAACAGTGCAAGCTTTTTTCTTAAAAAAAGAAATATAATGTATGTCTCCCACGTCCATTCACGGCACGAGAGGGAAGGAAACTCCTCAAGGCGCGAGTTGTGTAGTTATACAAAAGGAAATGTCACGCGTTGACGTGGTTGGAACGTGACGCTCGACCCGTACGTTTTCCTCATCATAGGAGGTGGCGATGTTATGTTACTCCCTGGAGACTAAAACGCTATTAAAGAACATGAATTTCATACATGTAAATATTGGCTTTTGTAGTATTACGGATTATTCATTGCAAGCTCGCTTCGAATTATCACTACCTAGAAAATCACGTTTTGTAAAAAAAATAATAAATGAAACAATTTTGAAAAAACAATACCGTTTTTACGGTTCCGTGCCCAAAGGACGGACCTTATCTCAAGAACCGTAATAGTTAGACAGTTGTTATTTTTACAGTGTGTATTTCTATTTCCGCTATGACAAAAATAAAAAATAAATAATTAAAATGCCATACAAGAAACGTGTTTTTTTTTCGGTTTATGTTATGGAAACTACGTGTAAGAGTCCGACTCGTACTTGGCAGGTTTTTTAACGTTTGTCGATTCAAAATTTGCATCTAATCTATGCTGTCTTTGCTGTTTAGACATTTCGATCGCGAACGAAGACACTAATTTACGCTCCGCCGCGCCGCTCCAGCGCCGCACGATCTACCCGCTGGCTACAAGACCGGGTTTTGCGCCACTCCCCGCGCCGCCGCCGCCTCGCTCCCACTCCCGCTGATTTCGCGTCCTTGACTTGAGTAGGCTTATGACGTTAAAAATCGTTTTGGTTCGTCAACAGTTACTTGCTAAGCAGGTACCAAGCTTCTGACCTTTTCAAAGAACATCGTTAATATGATCCATTTCAATTTATTTGCTGCCAGTCTAGACGCGGCGCTATTAATTCGGTATTCCATCTATTATTACATTTTGGCCCCAGTGGCGGCGTAAGACTAAAATTTGATGTGGGCAAGATTGACATTTTGTGAGGCCCTCTGGGTCCTTGGTATAGTGATTTTTGAGGAGGTTTTCAGAGGTTGGATTCTATAAATTGAGGGAGAGATGCGAAGAAATCAATCGTACCTTGTGAATATTTGACAAATGTGGGAAAATTCAAGAAGAAACTTATATAAACTAAAATAACCCATGATTATGACACTACTCTCTCTTGCAGCTTGTACGAGTAAATCATGGTGCCTATCTTGCTGCGGCTAATATTTTGACAATACTTAACGATAAAAAAAAATTCAAATAGCAACAGGAAGCAGAGCGAAAAATGCAAATAGGCTCAGATAAGTTATATTTTTTTATGGCCCTAGCTACGATTTTATTGAGTTGATAAAAGTCAAAGCTGCGAAGCTCTTCGGACCGCGAGGTCGTAGGCGGTGGCCCACGTCGTCGCCCACGCCCTGCGCCGGCTCTGTTTGGCCCAATAATTGGCTTGGTTGTCAAACTAAACGCTGTTTACCGTTGATTGATGTCAGAGCCAACAGGAGCTAAACGTGCTGTTTGAGCTACGAATTGATTAAGCTATGTCAATACTGAACAATGGTTCTCTGGAACTCTGGATTTACTCTAATCCTTATAATAGTAAAAATAAACTAAGTGTCTCTATCAGTAAATGGAAATTGTAACGAAAATACTGCGTCCCAAGTATCTGTTAATCCAACGTCGATGGTTGTTTACAGAAATAGTAACAGTCTAATAGGTAATTGTACTGAAATAAAAATGTCTGTATATTTTTTACTTACTCCGAGATTTCTGATCCTAAAACGTAATTTAGTTTGGTTTGGTAGTTTTTATTTTATGTCCATTATTGCTTATTTCAATATCTACGAAACAAAAATATATAGCCGACTTCCAAATAAAACACTACAAAGTATAAAATAAGCTTAATTTCGTAAGTCGGTGATTTTGGTGTTATTCTTTGTTTTTTAACACCGACTTCCAAAATTAAGGTTATTTGTAATTTGTAAGTAAAGCAGATTTTATTGTAACTACCTTTTGTAGGTTACTTCTAATACCTCTTCGACCACATCATTGCTTTCCGTCAGGTGAGATCGGGTCAAACGCAACCCTATCAATAAAATTCCTTTGATTAACCTAAATATTTATTTTATGTTCACATTTTTCAAATTTCGCGTTGAATATATCAAAAGCACCTTTTAGGAAATGAAGTAATTTTCACCCCGGAAAATTGTTAAACCACATCCCTTTGACCAACTACCGGCTATACGGCTAAAACATTACATATTTTCACCCAAAATTCGCAACGAAAGGTACAGTCAAACCGCTATTCAGCCTACCTCCTTTATCAAAATTTCTCTTTAAACTTGGACTAAAGTCAAACGTTCATGTTCAGATAGAGTGAACTCATACATACATTATGAGAAGATTTATACCGCTTTTGTTGAAATATGAACGTCGTTGTAAGTACAGGTACACTGATGCATTGCAAGGATTCCACAGCTTAAGTTATAAACGATACGTCATGAGGATTTCGAAATTTCTCTATTTGTGAAATAAATATTGATACTGATAGGAAAAATATGAAAGACTAATGGTATATTGCGATGAAGACAATGTGAGGTTATCGAGGAAGGCTATAGGCTATATATCATCACGCTAAGACCAATTGGAGCGGAGCAGACGAAGTTGCGCGGGTCGACTAATTACATCATAAATCTGTACCACTATCACAATATGAATATCATAAATAAATTAATTACGTGCTGAAAAACTATGCCGTTTCCACGAGAGCAGTACGGAGGCGACAGATCATTAATCACTTTATTTCATTAATTAGTAATTTTTCAGATATTCAATATTATTATTATTCACATAGTAATTGGTGAAATATTATGTGGTTGTGCTGTTACTGAGTTGTGAAGGACAGTTACTTCGGTGAGTGTGCCCAAAAACGTCACGACCTCATCCCACCGGCCCCCTTCTACCATCGGACATCCATACGCACTGAAACTACTACTATTTTTGCTATTCCACCTTTTTTTGTTTTTACTTTTTATAGACACACGTTTGGCCACTATCTCACCTGATGGTAAGTGATGATGTGGTCGAAGATGGAGCACGCTTGCATAGAAGTAACCTATTCACTCTTGACTTAAAGACTCCCAGGTTGTAGCTATCGGGAAACACAGACTCCGGCAGGGAATTCCACTCTTTAGCTGTACGCACTGTGAATGTGTTCCCAAAACGTTTTGTGCGCGTGGTTGGGATGTCCACCATGTACCGGTGGCGCATCGTCGTTCGTCTTGTGGTCTTATGATGGAACGGGCTTGGCGGAATTAAATTATGCAATTCCGTCACACATTCCCCAAAACGCATATTCCACCAATTTGCACTAAACGTTTCCAAACGTCTTAGAACACGTTTGCTTAGTGCGAATTATAAATAATGCGCATAGCAAAGGAGTGGACCTGCGTCTGTGTACCCGAATGTTTACAATCCTAATCTTTTTAAAGTTAAATTGAACAGGCTCCTTCTGGGTAAGCTCTTCATCGTAAACTTTCTCTCTGTCATCTCTGACCTAGGCTTAAGTCAAGAACAAACCGATCATAAATAAAAAAAAGTTAGGCAGCCGCGCCGCGTTAAATACGGCGGCAATTCGGTTTGACTGTAATCCAACCCAATACAGTATATCTTTCCCTTAGTATTGTGTATCATTCCCTTATTACTCGTACAAACAATTATTTTCACCATTTTTTTAGTGAAGCCATTTTTTTTAATAACCTTGTTAGTCATTACTCTCAGTTCAACGACTCACATAATTACTCCACAATTCCAAACGTTATTTGAAAGAAAAACTCAATTCCTTTTCAATATAGAAATGCTTCAGTGAACTCACAAGAGGTTATTAATGTAGGAAATATGAAAGTCAATTAACTTTCAGTAATTAATTTTGAGAATTAATTTCTACCGATGGCGCTATAAATCTTTTTGCGGTGAAGAATCGATAATAACGGGAATAAACGAAGGGGAGGACTCTGCTCTGGAAGAGGGGAACGGGTTCGATTATGTACACATTACGTATACCTACTGTGTATGGGGCTGGTATAAGAACAGAACAGTGTGGCTTAGAAAATCCTAATATATAAAACTCTTCCGTTACTCAGTGATTGACAAACAAACAACGCACAGCTGAAACTACTGGTCGTAGGCAGCTGAAACTACTGGTCGTAGGCAGCTGAAACTACTAGTCGTAGACAGCTGAAACTACTGGTCGTAGACAGCTGAAACTACTGGTCGTAGACCGCTGAAACTACTGGTCGTAGACAGCTAAAACTACTGGTCGTAGACAGCTGAAACTACCGGTTGTAGACAACTGAAACTACTGGTCATAGACAGCTAAAAATACTGGTTGTAGACAGTCGAAACTACTGGTCGTAGACCGCTGAAACTACTGGTTGCAAACAGCTAAAACTACTGGTCGTAGACATCTGAAACTACCGGTCGTAGACAGCTGAAACTACTGGTCGTAGATAGCTGAAACTACTGATCGTAGACAGCTGAAATTTTATGCATAAAATGAGAGAGGATGAGCATCTATTTCCCTAAATTCTTACGGAAACGGGAAAAAACGGTATACGCGCGTATGAAGTCGCGCGCAAAAGCTAGTTATTCACATAACACAATATAAGGTCTAAAAATGGATGGCCTCCATTAGTTTTTCTTCTACAGAGGTTAATGTTAATTTGGCAAACTTTAACATTCCATCCGTTTATGGTATCAAAGTTTTAAATGTTAACAGCTACCAGGACTTTGCGTTGAATATTATAAACTCAATTCCATGGCTGTTTTTTTAACATCATAGACACTTTAACTTTATTAGTACATAGAGATTCGAGTAATTCTGATATGTTTGTCAAAATCGCTTGCCAAAGTTGTTTTGTTGATAGGTGGATGGATGACATCTTAACATACCGAGTTTCCTACATGCGTCGGAAAACACGTAATTTGTAGATCTTTTGCAGTCGTTACGGATTATCAGAAGCCAGTGAATTTGATTCCAGTCTTGCCATGAAGTACCGTGTTATCCAGTTAATGGGTTGTGGTGGTCTGGTAGGCAGCCGCTCCATGTAAAAAATTGGTATTCAGCTAAATCCAGCTTGACTGGAAGCCGACCCTAATATAGTTAGGAAAAGCTAATTAGATGATGATGCTAACATAAAGTGTACTTCTACACTAAACGTATGAGGATTGAGGGAAAGAATAATATATTCATTCTTTAGCTGCGTTAATTTTTTTCCCTTATCTAAACAGAAACGCACGAGCACCTATCTGCGACAGGTAATGGAGGGTCCATTACCTTTTTTATTCCATAATATTATTACAGACTAAAACTCATACGTGATTTTACCGTCTATCCATTCCGCTACTAGTATCACATAAGGCCGGAAACTAGGCCATGATTGATGTCCCAGCAATGACGTCATCGTTATGACGTAGCTCAGAGGCAGCCATGTAAGTGGATATTACAGGAGTCATCAATTTGACGCGATAACGTTTAGTAGTTCTTACGAAAACCTTCAGTTATTTATCGGGGACACGTTTTTAAGGAATATCGGTTTCAGGAAGTTAAGATAGGTGAATGGATGTTGGTGTTTTGGAAGTTTCTTCATTTTATCTTTTTTGGGGTTTGGCTTATCTCGTTTTTGTGTCATTCAATCATTTCTAGGGTACCGTACGACCGCATGTAAAATGAACCCTTAAACGATACTAGTTGACCCGTGAAACTTCGTCTACTCCGATCCTATTAGTCTCAGGGTGGTGATATATATTTATACCTATAGCTTTCCACGATAAATGGGCTATCTAACACTGAAATAATTTTCCAAGTCCGACCAGTAGTTCCTGAGATTAGCGCGTTCAAGCAAGCAAACTATTCAGCTTTATATATTAGTTGAAGCAAGCAAACAAACAAACTCTTCAGCTTTATATATTAGTATAGACAGATTCCACTCTTGTGTCATCATCATCATCTGCCTAGCCTTTTTCCAACTATATTGGGGTTGGCTTCCAGTCTAGCCCAGTATTTTACGAGGAGCGGCTGCCTACCCGACCTCCACAACCCATTACCTGGGTAACACGGTACTTTATGGCAAGACTGGAGTCAGATTTACTGGCTTATGACTATCCGTAACGACTGCCAAAGATCTACAAATGACAGCCGGGACCAACGGCTTAACGTGCTTTCCGAGACACGGAGGAAACTCGGTATGTTAAGATGGTCACCCATCCACAGACCAACCTTGGCAAGCGTTGCTTAACCTTGAAGATCGATCCATTCGGCTGTTATTATCTAGCCACGAGCTCCTCATTGATTCCTCTATTGTGTGTCCTTACTTATAGACAGTCTACAATGAAAACCTATGCCTAAGAAGTTTTAAAAAGATGCGTTCGGAACCCAGTGCGCGAGTTTATCGCACTTGACTAGCTTTTAAGGGTAAGCTTATCTATTAATTCCACCTGGGCTACATTTTTCTTTGAACTGTACCTTTGGCATTCATGAGTTGCCAACCATTTTTTGGAATATTCTGGCCGATTTTATCAAAGGCTACTTACTACAGCTGAATCCTCTTACTACCTTGCTTTCAATTTTAGCTCCTTAGTAGTTTTGTTAGTCCATTTAGTTGAGGAAATCAAATTCGTGAATTTCCGCCAATCTCTTTGACTATGGAAAATTAGTTTTCGCACAAACTACACGCTCTACTAAACCATGTCAATAATTACTATTTGATAAGCAAATTGAATAAGCTAATGCTGCAGCATTTCACTCGAATGGAGCAGTTAACGAACTGTCCTAAATTGATACAAGTTTAACTTCCTGGGTCTGGAGTGATGAGAGGTCTTATAAAGTTATACTATTCTTTTACCCGACTGCTCCAGGAGAAGGTAATGTTTTTGTCTGGCCATTGCGGTCTCACTGCTGGGCAAAGGTCTCTCACAAGTCCTTCCAGATATTCTTGTCTCGAGCTAGCCTTTTTGATACGAATCCAAATTATCTCACTTCTTGCTTTCTGGGAACTATTAAAAGATAAAATTGCTTATTAATTGATAAAAAGCTCACCATCGCTGAGTGACATGAAGTACCGATTTGTACTCAGAAATGCAAGGTTCCGGAACCGTGCAGTTTTAGTACTGGTTTTTATTTTCAATACCGGTACTGAAAACCACGGGAGTTTAAAACTAAAACCAAACATAGCAAAATGAGACCAGAATAATTATACTTCTAGTTTAAAATAGCCGCTAAATTCAAGACTATTTTAAATGCACAAAATAATAATACTTGATACAGCATGACACCAGAAAAAATACGAAGAAACAAATCCGCAGAACCAATATCCAGTACTCCTCCCTAGATCGCAATAAGCACCCAACAAAAATTGATTGTCGCCATTTTCTCGAGGCTCAAAATATTTGTCACAAAGGAATGCTGGCTTCAAGTGAATTTTTTCCAATATATTCGTTTGCTATGATTGCTCGCAATGTGGATGTAGCAAATTGGAACAAAGGAGGACTGTAACACCTGGTACGCCGTAAATTGGCTCTCCTTGCCTTGACTATAGTATTTGTAGATGGAAAGATACGCTCATGTTTTACGAGTGTGTTCATGAAATGGTTCGGTGTTTTAACAATAATTATGTATACATACTGTCTTACAAAGTCTTAAGTTACTGAAATTTGGTAAGTTGATTCAATGGGCAGTTTAAGGGAGCACTCAAAGAAGATTTCCCAAAATTCCTACGGGAACGGGAAAAAAGGGATATGCACATACGAGGTCGCGAGAAAAAGATAGACGTGAATATTTTTAGAACGGGTATAAGAAATGTTTGCTTTTGTTTTTCGTATTGAGGAGACATAATAAAATTTTGAGATAGCGTCTACTACTGTGAGGTATTTTTCATTTTGGGCTGTAAAGAGGTCCATATGTACTAACTCAAAAGGTTTGGTTGCCGGAGGCACTAAATTTAGTTGAGGTCTAATTGGGTTCCTATCATACTTTGATTGTCCACAGATTGTACATTCATTTATGTATTTTGTGATATCGTCCCTCATCTTGGGCCAATAATATTTCCCAGAAAGAGCAAGATGATATTCGTTTATCCCTCTGTGATTGGTTTTCCCTTCATGATAGTTTTTTATGATCTGTTGCTGCTTTAAATATTCCTTTACATCTTCTAGTTCTAATTTTGTTAGAACTAGGTTCATAGCTGAGCTTTTAAAGTTTCTTTGGATAATAGGTATAATTGAATACATGCCTAGGGGCGGAGTTATCTTTAGGGCGGTTTTAACTTTAGGTTTAACATATTCTTTTATAGCGTTTACTACATCCTGTTCTAAGTTAGATTCTGAGACCTGAATATGTGTGCGAGTATGTGTGTCAAAAGGTTTAGTGGCTGTGGTTCGTTTAAGGTAGGGAGAGTTACTAACTATAGTTATACATATTTGTCGGTGGAATTTATTTAAGGGTTCGTCGGTGATAGGAACTTCTAGAATAGGGTTTTCAGTGCTAGTGTGAGCAGTGGCTGTCGTAGAACCTGTTCGAGAAGGTGGTCGCTCTGAAGGATTGGCTAACATAACCGAAATTAATTTAAAGAAAGGTTTAATTACTTTCAAAATTACAATATAAGAAATCTTAGGTCTAGACTTGGACGATGCTAGTTCCGAAGTGCAAATTAATTGTTACCAAAAAATATAATTCTAAACGATCGCGAAACGCGGATGCGGTGTCAGCAGGTTGGAAGTAGGTGGCCGATGGCTGCACGAGGCGTCGAGTCAGCAGAGTCCGTGTGTTGCAATTTTGTGTGGAAACATCCGTTGTACGTAAATAGCTATCATGTCGCTATTCAGCCGATTTGGTGTAGGCAGGGCACGTAACATGCTTAACGGTAAATGTTGTGTTTTTTTACTATTGATAGGCACGCGTTTCACCTACAAACTACAAAGTCATAAAGGTCGTAAAATTCACCAAATGGTCCTTTGAAAACAAATATCGAATTGCATGTTATATAACACGTTAGGTGTACCATAAAAACCGGTCAAGTGCGAGTTGGACTCGCTCACGAAGGGTTCCATACCATAATCCTTAATTTTTATTATTTGTTGTTATAGTGGCAATAGAAATACATAATCTGTAAAAAATTCATCCGTCTACCTATTACGGTTTTTGAGATACAACCCGCTGACAGACAGACGGACGGACGGACGGACAGTGGAGGCTTATTAATAGGGTTCCGTTGGTTACTCTTTGGGTACGGAACTCTAAAAAGATGATTTTTTGTAGAAAGTCCTCTGAAAATACTGATCCTTACACTGACAGGTATTTTATTATTTTAACTTGGTGTGTGCTGATAACTACTATTTATCTCAAAAAAATTCAAGGTCCCTGTGCTATAGGCCACGATGCAGAGCCCCTGGGAGACACTAGACGCGAATACCAGTACTTACGTATTTTAAGACGAGAAAAGAAATATTTACATTTGTTTTATACCTATACCTACCGGTGGTAAAATAAAAACGTTTTATGGTATTATACGTATGTTGTGTGTAAAACCTTTATTACATTGTACCATGCAATACTCAAAGACGTGAAGATCAAAGCTCGTAAATTGAACGAATATTACAATGAAAACAAATAGCGATCGCGATATACCATGCAATATAAAAATATCCTTTGATCGCATGGTAAAAAACGGTCTGAATGCCATTTATTTATTTATTTATTATTAGGTTAACCAACAATTGTTTACACTATATACATTTCTGATTTAATAACTACAGTAACATATTCAAATGCAACAATTAATTACTGGTTAACACCACATGCACAAAAAACGGCTTACATAACATTATTTACAACTTATTGTAATTAGAATTTATACATTCAAAGAATAATAATTAAAAACAATAATAAAGAAAATTATTAAATCATTCAATTCTTTTACAAAATTGGAATGTAAATTACTTATTAAAATTATAATTGATTAAAATTTGATGATTGATTGATTGATAGAATTATGAAAAAATATAACGACCATAATTGATAAGACAATAAAATAAACTGAAACATTGAAAAAAAAATTAAAATGAAGACAGGTATAAAATTTAAAATTAAAATTAAGTCACCTTTAGATTATTTACAAAAGCTCGTAGGAATTTATTAATACTATCGTGATGTACATCTACTAAGTCACTGCGGCCATTAAGGATTCTGCACAATCTAGGTATCGGGGAATTTGCACCTAGCACAGACTTTCGAAGTGGCGGACACAGGGGTGTTATCCTATTCCTAGGATATCTGGAAGGCGCATGGAATCTAATAAGCTTCAATAAACCAGGGCAGTCGATCTTATTGCGCAACAGTTTGTAAAGAAACAAAGCATCGGTTATATCTCTACGCATAGACAACGACTGCATCTTGAAATGGCACAGACGGACTCTGTAAGAGGGCAGACGCTTAGATTTCCCCTCACTAAAGGCTAAATGCCACACAAAACGTTTCTGGACCCTTTCCAGACGCAACATGTGAGTGGCATAGTGAGGTCTCCACACAACACTACAATACTCCATAACACTGCGTACGAAACTGTTATATAACATTATCTTGGTGCTACTTTTTCGAAAGCCTTTGGTGTTACGAAGTAGGAACCCTAACATTTTTGATGACTTATTAAAAATGTTTTCAATATGCGGCACAAAAGTGACCTTTTTATCAAAGTGCACTCCTAGATCCCTTATTGTTTCGACTTCTTGGACTCGCTCCTGGTCTATGAAATACTCTGTGTCAATACAACTTATTTTTCGCGTATATTTTACATGGTAACATTTCTTCGGATTTAGTTGCATTTTATTATTGTGGCACCATTTTATAACTTGGTTAAGATCGTGCTGCAGAAGTTCGCAGTCTCTTTTTGACTCTATTACTCGTGCAAATTTTAAGTCATCAGCATAAAGAAAAGGTTCGGAAAAACGAAAACACTCAGGAAGGTCATTAATGAACATGATAAATAGAATTGGAGCTAAGTGAGATCCTTGAGGGGCGCCCGATGTTATTTTGTGTGCAGCCGATCGAAAACCGTTTACAACGACATAGAATTCGCGATCAGCAAGATAGGACTTGAACCAACTTAATAAATGCCCTGTTATACCATAGGCTGCTAGTTTGTATATAAGTATAGAATGGGGCATTTTGTCAAATGCCTTACTAAAGTCGGTATATACTACGTCAAATTGTTTGCCTCCATCTACAGCCTGTATCAGGGACTCCGTGAATGACACTAAATTTGTAGCTGTAGATCTAGATGCTACAAAACCGTGTTGATTGCTATTAAGATACAATCCTAAATGTTGCTGAATGTGTGGACATATAATCGATTCAAAAATCTTTGCGAATGTGGATAAAATTGAAATTGGCCTATAGTTGCTTACGGAATCTTTTTTATCTGACTTATGCACTGGGACTACCTTGGCTTTTTTCCATTCTGACGGAAAAGTTCCAGTAGCCAGCGATGCATTGTATATTATTAGTAAAGGAGACACTAGAGCTGTGGCACAGTTAAAAATAAAAACAGGTGGGATGCCATCCGGGCCAGGTCCTTTACCAATGTTTACTGTTTTTAGTTTTTTTAGTAAACAATCGCGGTCAATCACTGGAATACTCAGGCCCTGACTATTATTATGTAGTGCTTGGAGGTACTTTGTATGGCAGTTAATTTCTGAATCTTTGTCAGTCGTGTACACGGTTGCGAAATGGTTAGCGAAAAGATCGCAGATTTCAGAACCGTTAGATGTAACCACCTGTCCATCAGTCATTGCCAAGGGGTAGCCACTAGAGCCACCGCGTTTCGCTTTTATGTAACTCCAGAGAAGTTTGGGATTATCTTTTATGTCCCTTTCAATTCCATCGATATAGTCATTATATAAATTCATGGCTAGTTTTTCACACCGCTTGGAAACCAGTTTTAGTTCAATCTTATCTAATGGATTCTTGTATTTTCCGTAACGCAACCTCAGCCTGTTTTTTTCTTTTAACAATTTTATTAATGCTATGTCAAACCACGGCGGATAGCGACCATTGTTTGGTTTCCGATCAGGTACAAATTTGCCAATAGCATCACGGAGGCATTTGTAAAAAATGGACACCATCTCATTCACATCACAAGTATTTAGAAAAAGTTCATTCCAGTTTAGTTTATTTAGGTAATTATTAATTTCAGGGTAATTAGCCTTATGAAAGTTAGGTCTTGAGTCCATAGCATATGGTAAATTACAATTCTTTAGCAAAGACATAGTAAGTTCAAGGGGGGGATGCAATTTATCGATAGCTACCAGAGAATTGCTAGACTCACTCACCAAACAAGTAGGCTCTGTTGATAAGACCAGATCCAGTATTCGGCCAGAACAGTTTTTTACATGATTATGTTGTGATAATTGATTTACATTCATAAAATCCAACAAATTTTGACAAGCCTTAGGTAAAGAACCATTTACCGCGGTTTTATCCCAATTCAATTTACTTAGGTTAAAATCACCAATTATGTAACAGGGGATATCCGTTGAGTCGAGCACTCTGTTGCAGCTATCCACAAAATGATCCAACGTTGCGAGACATACAGGTGGTGGAAGATAGACGGCACAAAGAGCAACTTGGCGTGTCTTGTGTGATGTCGATACGTCAAGTGTGACCCAGAGGTCTTCACAATTACTTTGCCAGCGTTCGATACGTGCGGAGTTGATTTTTTTATTAATTGCTATCAAGACACCTCCTCCGTTTTTGTTAAACTGGAACCCAGTGGTTTCTCTGTCCCGTCTGTAAACTTCATAACGATCATCAAACAACTCACTACTCAATACATTACTGTTTAACCAAGTTTCTGTTAATACTACAACATCATAATTCATATTGCACAGATTACAGTAAAAAATATTCGTTTTGGTTCGCAAGCCTCTACAATTTTGGTAATAAATTGAAATATCTTTGAATTATATGCAATTTAAACCTAATGCATGCATTAAATTTACTATTGTAATTCAAAAAACAATAACAACAAGCAGTCATCACACAACCTTACCAAGACTACTCTTGTTCCTAATTTGTATATAATCTGCGCCATCAGTTTTCCTCACAAATATTCTGCCGTTTCTGACCCACACGTATTTATAATTCTTCTCTTTGGCTTTTATCCTCGCAGCTGCATGAAGAGCTCTATTTGTCGGGGACAGATGTTCAGCAACAAAGACTGGAGATTTTGGTCCAGCGTATCCAAGGTGTGAACAGTTCAGCTTTTCTTGAGGGTTATCATGATTGTACTTAATTGTTGCTGCCAGAAGATGATCGCGGATCCTTGGTGAGGCCAACTGGACGATTATTGAGCGAGGGCGGTTACTTGATGGGTTGGCCTTAGCAATACGAGTGCAATGCAATACATCTTTTTCACTGATTTCGCAATTAACCACACGCGCTAGTTGAGTTACTATGTTGTAAACATTTTCATTTTTATTTTCCGGTACACATTGCAATTCTATGTTGTTCGATCTTGACTGTTGCTCCAGATTAGCAAGTCTGTCGTTGAGGTCCTCTACGGTGACCTTAAGATCTGTGTTTTCCAATTCTAATTTTTTGATAATTTCCTTAGACAGCTCATGTGCCTTCATTATGTCTTCAAATTTCCTATCAATGAAAGACATAGACTCGACAATATCTGCCATTTCCTTCTTAATTGGTGCCAGTTCTTTGCTAATCGTGGTAATAATAGTGTTATTAAACTTCGCCGACATCTCATTTAATTCATGTTTAATTATTTCACTTATAATGGAACGCAGTTCGTCGTTATCATTGGACGTGGAAGGAGGCGAAGGCGGTTCAGTGGCTTGTCTTTTCGGGCCTCTGGTCGTAGACACGTTACGAACTGGAGTAGAGTCGTCCCTGCCCAACTTTGGCGTTTTGCTCAAACATGACGGGCACTTCCAGGTAGCCTTCTTATTTGGGGTTTTGGTTAGTGATATACAAGCATAATGATAAAACTTTGCACAAGTTGGGCACTTTATGGATTTCGCCTCTAAACCTGTTTCACATTCATTAGTGCAACAACCCCATTGTGCATTTTTTTCAGCCATAATAATTATTATTTATTATTATAGTTAGCAAGACAGCAACAAGAACCAATTATTTAAAAAAAAAAAAAAAAATGTGCATAATTATGTCGTCTTCTTAGAGGCAGTCAATAATAGGCATAAAGTGCTGTCCCGTCTGTGTTGACTTATCTTTGATGCGAGCCGTCGCTTGAGTCATCGGTCGCCGCTGCAAGCGATATTGACTGTTCTGCGCTCTGCCGAACCGTGTGAATTTCCGTGCACTGAGCGTAAAGTGTCTTGTCATTCACCCACCAACTGATTCGTTAACTTTTATAACTGGTAACTGTTTGCACTTTATAATGTTCTAATTACACAATTTATTTTAGATTTTTCCAGTTAATCACACATTAGCAATGGAATCGAGTCACTGTGTCACTATTATTTGCTAATTGTCCGCGCGTTGTTTTGTTTAACTGATATTAAAACACAGAGTGAAAAAGTACGTATGTTGACCGTTTAAATCTCGGGGCCATGATATTATATTCGAAAAAAATTACAAAAATAACAAACAACTAGAAACGATTCATGGAAATGATAGTTCCATTTAAACAATGTTGAATGGATGTCTATGACAAAATCCAGGTCATTCGTTCGTGGTCATCGTACCAGGTAGCTACTTATCGCGACTAAACAGATAGGTAGATACAGTATGTCAGCTTCAGATAGCGAACAAAACTAGGCACATGCATGTTGCGGAATTTGTTTGAAAGAGTTACCGCGGCCCTGAAAGGCAAAGGGCATTTGGAGGAACACTAATGGGTTTTAGTCAGTAAGAGTCTGACACGCCAAATAATTAAAGCCACACCGTTTGATCTTCTAGGAAACCACCTTGCACTTGCTGTTATTGGTCTATGGATGGGTGTCTATCCATTATAATCCATTACTTGGTAAGGTCACGTAAAGAGGAGGGATGAAACACATGTAACTAGAAGAGTTATGAACATAAATGTGGATGGAAGCAGAGGGAGAGGGAGGCCAAAGAAAAGATGGATCGATTTTGTGAGGAGCTAGATGAAAGAAAAGGGAATTAGTGATAGAGTGACGGCTGATAGAACAGAAGAAAAAAAACGTGTTACGCGGACCCCAAGTAACATGGGATAAGGGCAGAAAGATGATGATGCTGGCATGCAGTGACTCCTCCATCCTCCATGTCCAAACAAGATAAGCCTTTGGTACCGGGTACCAGTTGATGGATTTTGGAGGTTAGATAGCCCGTCGCTCCATAAAATATTGCTACCCAGCTGTATGCACTTTGGCTGGAAGCCGACACCAACACAATTAGGAAAATCCTAGGCAGATTTCTATGTATGGGTGAGATCACCAGTTTTTACTTCTGTATGGAGCTGGTCTTCTGTACCCATACATTTTGTGTTACCACTTCCTTTATCAGATAACGCACATTCCATTTTATTGCCACCTTATGCGTTTGCTCACGGTATTTTCTTTGCCATTTGGCTGTTCAATGTGATGTTAACGGCGATGATATTCAGGTAACATCATGTTGATACGAAATATGTATTTGTCGGGGCTCACTTTTTTGCCAACATAACGACCACATCCTCGCTTACCATCAGGTGAGATAGTGGTCAAACGCGTGCCTATCGATAGTAAAAAAAAAAAAAAAAATCCCTACCAAACAACTCAATTTTTTTTCAAAATTGGAAAAAGTCAGATGTATGCAAATATAAAAGCGGTTTAATTATATGGAAGTTCGTCATTTTTGCTTTTGGGAAATTAAAGTCATTGCTTGTAGTTGCATAAACTATAATAACAGATAGAGAAAAATTCTAGATGTTATTGTTCAAACATAGTACTTCAAGAATGACTGAAAATTTGAAGGGACTAAACTAATAAATTTCTTTCTGTTAAATAAAATAACACAAAACAAAACAGAGACTATATGTAACCTAAATAAATAAATGTCATCTCAAAACAAACAATGGCGTAGACATGTCCATAATTTATGAAGTAAAAGAGCTTAAAGCAGAAATAAAAGCAAGTCCCCACAGACCTGATTTTGAAAGTCCAGAATGAGGCTATAACAGTTTTATGGGTATGTGAGCTCTTATGAAGCACCGGAGTCATAAAGATGGGTATCAAACTAATCGGCTAACTGGCTTATAGGGAGTCCTGACCCGAGCAATTAAATTCAAATGAGGATATTGGTACTGAAATAAAATTTTGTTGAAGTGAAACATGGATCCCCAAATTGGGTTCTGTAAAGTTAATTCTTAATGGTATTGAGTAATAGATTAAAACAAAGTACCTACAGATAAATTACACTCACTCATATCAGCCAAATGCCGTCCATTGCTGAACGTAAGCCTCCCCAAAGATCGCCAATCCCATTGATTGATCATCCCATTGAGCAGTTCGCCTACATCCACTGCCTTCTTCAAATCATCGAGCCATCGTGATCGTGATGCAGCCAAATGGGTGAATTAAATTAGTAGAAACTTAGGTACTTACAAAGTATAGTCAAGTGCTCTAATCAAACCCGATTTAGCTCAATATTCGAAGATAAAAATAAAGATGTAAGTAATGAAATAGACACAAGACCTTCACGTTATTAAGCTACCTGATTTTTCGATATTTTCAAAGATGCCTGTAGTGCCTGTAACAGCCTCTAATCTTTATTGATACTTAAATTTAAGTAGCACTTCCCTTCAAAACCTTCATAAGAGGAAAGGGGCCGTATATTACAACCTACGTATATCGGGGAAGAAGAATTTGAAAAATCCTTTTTGCGCTTCCACGAATACTTCGTCAGCTGCAGCCTTTATTTTTCCTTTATCAAACTGATCCGCTTGAAAACTTACGAAATCACATCGGAAGCAATTTCGCGATAGCTCCTTTTGTAGTACAGCGTTGCTTTTTATAGAAAATTAAACAAAAACAACGTCAGCTTCGCAAAATATTTTGCAACATCTGAATTTCGCGCCTGAGTTTCACATCGGATTTGATTGACTTTAACTTTTAATCCGTTGTTAGGTTGTGACAGGAATTCTGCCTGACGGTGGTCGCGTGCCGAGAGTCTATAATCCTGTGCAGAATCCCTTCATATTTCCTATTCATGGGGTGTCCAAGTTGCGAATCCCGGAGGAATTGAGTTGGGCTGTATTTGTTTTTGCACAAAAATAAAATGTTTCCTTGTTCTGTATTGGTATTGGGTAACTTTGATGCGCTCGGTTTCAAAGTACTTGGAGATTGAATTTTCTTGGACAGTCAACTTGGAAGAGGAAATATCTAAACCCTGGAGTCTGTAAAAACGTTCGCCTTGTCTCCATAAGCATTAGCTTTTCGAACAATGTTGTTTGTTTTTGAAGTGGATACGATTTTTTTATTGGACGAGAATTGAGTGTTTCACGGGAACATTTCGTAACGCCTCTTCCTAACTAATAAAATGCGAAGATATGTTTGTCACGCTTTCACGCCTATTACGCTGAATCGGTTTGATCATTTGGAAAAAAATATATAGGAGACAGTTATAGACTTTGTTTTTACTATAGCGAAGTGAAGTCGCAGGCTAAAGTTAGTTCAATAATGATAAAGTTCTATCACGTGTTCACCAATTACCTTTTTAGGGTTCTAAATAAACGATTGTTCCTGTAAGGGTTCCGTAAAAATTCCGACTTGCACTTGGTCAGGTTTTTTGTAAGAATTGGAAATCATCAAATGACTTCTTTCACTCTGAGCGGAGCGAAAAGGAGTATCAAACTCTTACTGACTTAAACCCATCCGTGTTCCTATTATTGCCCTTTGCGTTCTAGGGCCGTGGTGACTTTTTTGAACAAATTCCGCAACCAACATTTCTTTAAATACGCAAAATCCAATAGAAACCAACTCTTCAAAGCAGAATGTCAGCACCTAACCCATAGAACGTGAGATAAACGTCATTCACTTTCATTCAACGAACGAATGAATACATTAATCACAGCGACATGTGCGAACGAACTACGCCAATTGATTCATGAGTGCGAATATTAGCGTTTTCACTTTGAGTAAGCAAATCGCTAAGCCTTGTTGACGTGACGCTATCGTTTCAAACCGACGGTAGGCTGTATGAGGATCGATGTAGGCTGTTCAATTAAACTCGAACTGTTTAGGCGATTGGCTTCGAATTCGTAATTGATCTCTCTTCTATAATACCTCTATAGTTGACAATAATTTACCTCATCTGTATCAATCAACTCGGCGTTCTGGGTCCACCACTCAGCGTATACAGAGTTTTTCAGCCACTTTTTTAAGTTCGTCAGTTCTGATAGATGTTGCGGGTGCAAATTTTCTGCCAAACATGGAAGGGAAAGGGATACACATTGGCGCAGAAATAGATACCGAGGATTCAGTATGATACTGGACCTCCAGCGTTGGAATTTTTCGTCCACGTTTTACTAATTAAATTTCTTATTATCAATATTTGCTCTGAAACCTACCAACCGCCACCAGTCTACACTTTTTATGCTTTTTTTTTCAAAGGGGATGGGAAATCATTAAATGACTCCTCCCGCTCTGGGCGGAGTGGAAGGGAGTGTCAGACTCTTACTGACTTAAACCCATCCGTGTTCCTCCTAGTGCCCTTTGCGTTCCAGGGCCACGGTGACTCATTCAAACGAATTTCACAACACCACCCTTCCTATCTAACGTAGTC
This sequence comes from Lacanobia oleracea, assembly GCA_950371165.1. Taxonomy (NCBI): domain Eukaryota; kingdom Metazoa; phylum Arthropoda; class Insecta; order Lepidoptera; family Noctuidae; genus Lacanobia; species Lacanobia oleracea. The sequence goes on from OX493398.1 coordinate 1,571,550, forward strand.
TACCACTTGCCTCGAACATTTAGAAATAGATCCACAAATCAAGGTCATAATCAATTACTTACAACAACTATAACGGTTTGAATTTTTTCATATTTTGAAGAATTTCATTTGAAAATTATTTGGAGGCAGCAGCATCTTTAAATGCTGATCCATCTTCCGAACCACAAAATATTATGCGAATCATTAATTTCATATCGTACAGCTACGAGATGATTGCGCGCTTCGTTGAAAATCTTATGATTAACGGTTTCCGATGGTCTGGGCTTAAAATCAGTGTTGTGGGTTTGTCTGGTAATTAATTACTTACCTAGGTTTTTGTGCGAGGGAGATTGTCGCGAAAAATCTTGAGTTGGGTAGGATTTACGGTCAAATGAAATTGACCGGTGTAACTTCAACTATATGGATATTCATCATCCATTCATCATCTTGATAGATTGGAGTTGGACGACGTGGTACGCGCCCTGCAGAATCTTAAACCGAAAAAATCGTCAGGGCCTGATGGTATTCCGCCGTACATTTTTAGGGACTATCGAATGGGATTAGCGAAACCGCTGTTGCACATCTACAATCTTTGCCTCAAATCGGCTGAGTTTCCCGAGATGTGGAAGATTACCCGGGTCATACAGATACCGAAGGGAGGTTCGGGAACTAAAGTTGAAGAATACAGACCGGTTGCAGTGTTGTCGACAATGGCTAAAGTATTAGAATCAGCAGCAATTCATAGGTGCATTTTTCAGCGAGTTAGCTCACAACTCACAGACGCGCAGCATGGATTTCGGCCGAGTAGAAATACTACCAGTAATTTACTCAGCTACATGGCGGGTGTGGTGCCGATAGTAGACGGTGGGGGACAAGCCGATGCTGCTTATTTCGACTTTAAAAAGGCTTTTGATTTAGTGGATAATGATGTGTTGCTGAAAAAGTTAGCAGGGATCGGTTTCACCCCGCATTTACTTAGGTTTTTTGCTAGTTATATGAGTGACAGGCAACAGTATGTTGACTATGCAGGATTTCAATCGAATGCATACTATAGGTACTAGATCTGGGGTAAGCCAAGGTACTAATTTAGGGCCTCTGGAATTTCTCATAATGATTAATGACCTACCAAACGTTGTGCAAGAGGCTAAGTGTTTGCTGTTTGCCGACGACCTCAAGCTTTATCTCCCCATCACAAACGTGACTGACTGTGAGAGACTGCAGAGAGATATAGACAGAGTGGTAGCTTGGAGCAAGAGTAATCTCCTGCAGTTTAACACATCTAAGTGTGTGACCATAAGTTTTTCGCGCGCACGCACACCCATCACGCATACTTATACGGTGGACGGAGTGCCGATGGATAGGGTTACTGAAGTGAGGGACTTGGGAGTTAGTTTCGTCACTGGGCTCACCTTTCGTGATCATATAGTTAAGATATGTAAAAAAGCATATAGAAACCTAGGATTTGTGCTTAGAATGGTTAAAGGCTTCACAAACATGAAAGCTATAACGGCGTTATACAATGCTTTAGTAAGAAGCCAACTAGAATGTAACGCAGTTATCTGGGCTCCACATGAAACTAAATATAGTCTCATGTTGGAGCGGGTACAAAATAAATTTATTAGGTACTTATATATGAGGGAATTTGGCGTATATCCATTTTATCCATTAATGTATCCAACTCTATTTGTCTTGGGTATGGTCGGATATAATGAACTGAGGGTCAGGAGGCAACTCACACTAGTGACTTATATCTTTAAAATAATAAGAGGGAAGATACACAATGCGGATATATTGCAAAAGGTGGAACTAGTCGTGCCAGACGGGTATGTGGGGCGTCGTCGACAACCACGGTTGCTGGCAGAACCGCGCGCGCGTACTAACTTGCTGCGCGAGGCGCCGCTAACGAGCGCGCTCCGCACTCTTAACCTCATTGCTGATGACATAGACATATTCTGTTGCACTTTAGGTGAATTTACAAGAATAGCTACTCATACAATTTGTTATAAAAAACAGGGAACTATTTAAGTTTTAAGTGTGCTACAATATCGCATTGGGTCTAGCCTGTAAGGATATTTGTATGTATGTAAATAAATAAATAAATAAATAAATATGACCGAGGGCCTAGACAAAAGTCGCTCTTATCTCAAAAACCGCAATGGGTAGACAGTTGAAATTTTCACAGATTGTGTATTTCTATTTGCGCTATAACAACAAACAATAAATTAAGGTTTATGGTACGGAACCCTTCGTGTGCGAGTCCGACTGGCACTTGGTCGGTGTTTTTTCTTGTGTAATTATTATAACAAAAGTTTTTAGGCCCCGATCAGACAACATGAAAGTTTTCTTGCTAAAACCGCGCGGTGTTCACATTGCATGGTAATGTCGATTATGAATATTGTAACTTGACAATAACATTCAAATTCCTTGGAATCATAGAACAGTGCGGTCGCCAAGAAGAATAACCCCCATATACAGTAAAATCCGATTATAACGACCGGCCAAGGGACCGGTGACATTACGTCGCACTATTCGGAAGTCATACTAAACGAACAGACAATTTCATAGTGACTCACATTAAAACCAAACATATGCCTATACTTACGTCGCTAAAACAGTTGGTTGTTATATGCGAAGTCGTACTAAACGAACTACATGAGGAGCTCGTGGCTAAAGAATAACAGCCGCACAGATCGATCTTCAAGGTTAAGCAACGCTTGCCAAGGTTGGTCTGTAGATGGGTGACCATCTTAACATACCGATTTTCCTCCGTGCCTCGGAAAGCACAATAAGCTGTTGGTCCCGGCTATCATTTGTAGATCTTTGGCAGTCGTTACGGATACTCAGAAGCCAGTAAATCTGACTCCAGTCTTGCCAAGAAATACCGTGTTACCCATTTCATGGGTTGTGGAGGTCTGGTAGGCAGCCGCTCCACGTAAAACACTGGTATTCAGCTGAATCCGGTTTGACTGGAAGCCGACCCCAATATAGTTGGGAAAAGGCTAGGCTGATGATGATGATGACTAAACGAACTACACTGTAATACCACCCAGCCCCAAATTAATAGTATATTTTGCTATAACAACGATAGTAACGCGATTGCACGCGCCGATCGCCAATTTTGCGTGAATATATTCGTCCCATTTATATGCGCCCTTACCTTCAGAAGTAATAAATATATAATCTGTTGTTTCAGATCAACTAGAGCTTTCATTTGCTGAGAGTAACCGTGCAGAAAACTAAGTAAAGCCAACTTTGGACTGCTAACGCTTCTGATGTCCTGGATACGACAACCAGGTACCATAATAATGTTTTATTGTACACCATAACCATTTTTATTAGTACACAGTGATAAACGTGATCATGTACGAACAGATCGTGATCATGTAAACTCGAAGTTACGTTTACTCCTAGTAAAACTTTGAGTCACGGAGAGAGATCACAGCACATTGAATTCCCTTTATTTAGAAACTACATTTGTTGACTTATCTAAGATATTATTTTGGAATGGAAAATTGCATTTTAATCCTATCTATAACAACTTTCGCAATAAATACACCTCATCACTCCAAATCACGATAAAAATAAAGTAAAGTATGGAACATAATTCAACACACAATAATATACATATACATCTATTAACATTTTAAACATGTTATTACCTATAATAATAATTAATTAATTCCATGAATTGTTACTTAGTCTTCGTCTTCTCTCCTAACTTTGCTGTGCCCGACAGGGTCCATATTGATCTTGACAATATTTATACCAACTATATGTAGATAATATGGAATGCAATAAAGTATTGAGTAATCAAAATCAAAAGTCGTTTATTCAAATTAGGTTGAGTGCCAGCACTTTTTGAACGTGAACGTTTACAAATAGACAGTCCCCCAAAACGCCCGCCCATCATTACTTCCTAGTGTTTTAGCTGTGGAGAAAAAGTGGCCAACAAACTCCTCAGCAACACATCTGTCTGTTGAGTTAGAAGAACTCGCATTTATACAACAGAATGCAAAGTTTTGTTACAGAGAAAATAATATAACGTGGTTAACACACATACAACCTAAAAACTTAGTGATTTGCCACTTGTAAGCTAGCACACTCGCCATCATAAGCAGACAACTCAAGCATAAAAACAATGTAAACCAGACTTAATAGGTAATGCCTTCAGACATAAAGGGCGTGCAGGGACAGAATCTAACAATATATCTGTTACTCGACCCCACAAGTTATAAACTAGGGCCACCAAAATTAAACAAGAAGCAGTTAATCGTTAAACAATTTTCTAAGTCACTAGTTAATCGCAAGTTGCAATTAAAAAAACATTGTATTGAGAGTATTATGTCAAGATATTAAAAAAAAAGTATAAGTGAAAGTCTGGGAGTCTTTAAGGCAAGAGTGAATAGACATCATCTTCGACCACATTATCGCTTACCATCATGTGAGATGGTGGTCAAGCGCGTTCCTATCAATAGTACTCGTAAAAAAAAAAATTAAAAAGGAAGAAAAAAAAATACAAATAATATTGGCCTCTACGGACACATAAGTAACCAAATATATTATGAACTCACAGAAACTGTCATAAGCTTTCAAGGAACATTAATACGAAGTATAATATATGTCTTGTGTTCAACATTGAGACCAACTATTATTATCGCCTAAATAACCTAAAATAGTTTGCCTTCGAACAAAGGTTAGATTTAACTTTAGCTTTAAACGAGTTAAAAGGCAACTCAAGATAAGAAAGGGGTAGCTTAATCTAAAAACAGATACCGAGCCCCACAAATGAGCCTTGAACCTTTCGAAGACGGAGGGATGGTGCATGTAGTTTGTGCTTGTTTCTAGTGTTAGTTCCTTACTGAAGATCTGGAAATAAAGAATTGAACCAAAATTATCATCACTATTGGATTTCTCTATTACCGATACTGAGAAACTGGGTTTGCACAGCAAAGCTGCTGATATATGTGCGACGGAATTGCATAATTTAATTCCGCCAAGCCCGTTCCATCATCGGACCACAAGACGAACGGCGATGCGCCACCGGTACATGGTGGACATCCCACCCATACGCACAAAACGTTTTGGGAACACATTCATAGTGCGTACAGCTAAGGAGTGGAATTCCCTGCCGGAGTCTGTGTTTCCTGATAGCTACAACCTGGGAGTCTTTAAATCAAGAGTGAATAGGTTATTTCTAGGCAAGCGTGCTCCATCTTCGACCACATCCTCGCTTACCATCAGGTGAGATAGTGGTCAAACGCGTGCCTATCAATAGTAAAAAAATAAATAAAAAATAAAAATAATATCATCCATTTCACTCCCACAAAAGCTAAGCGGGAATATTAATTAATTTTCCAAATCGGCAGATGTTCTAGTTCAATACTAATTTAATTTTCAACACATAAAAACTTTGGTAACTCCAACCTGTCTATTACACAATATACACCGCGTTCTTCACGTTATTCTTACACTTTGGCAAACGCTTCTATGGCTTTAAAAAATCAAATCAATCAAAGTAGTACTTAAAAATCCCCGTATGGTGTGGGCCGGTGCCGTATGGTGTGGGCCGGTGCCGTATGGTGTGGGCCGGTGCCGTATGGTGTGGGCCGGTGCCGTATGGTGTGGGCCGGTGCCGTATGGTGTGGGCCGGTGCCGTATGGTGTGGGCCGGTGCCGTATGGTGTGGGCCGGTGCCGTATGGTGCCGTAAAAGAATAATATCATCCCATCACTTCCCGTGGGTGTCGTAAGAGGTGACTAAGGGACTCACCAGAGATCCTCGCACATCTCTGGGAGAAACGCAGTTTTAACGTGTTTTACGAGATACAGAGGAGTCTCGGTATGTGATGGATCCATCCACGGGTCGGCCTCGGCAAGTGTCGCTTAACCTGGTAGATCAATCTAAGGGGCTGTTATAATTTATCCACGAACGAACTCCTCAAGCTGTCTAAATACACATTTCTATTCACGAAGTACTCTCCAAAAGAGGTTTACTCTATAAATAAGCTTCGCCGGTAATCCGCAGAGGTACTCCACTTAAATTCTTGAGGTTATCTCTAAATGTTCGACTGTGAATACCTTCGGACGTTCAAAGGAAATGGTCTTAAGATTCAGGATTTTGATAAAGAGCTAATATTGCTTTGCTGAAAAAAAAAATAATATTCTCTTTCGTTTATTCACTTTTATTTTTCTAGGAGGACCTCGTGAGTAAATAATCACAGCCGCACGGGTCGATCTTCAAGGTTAAGCCACGCTTGCTAAGGTCGGACTGTGGATGGGTGACCATCTTAACTGACCAAGACTCCTCCGTGCCTTGGAAAGCACGTTAACCCGTTGCTGACGGCTGTCATTTGTAGATCTCTGACAGTCGTTACGGATTGTCAGAAGCAAGAAAATCTGAATCCAGTCTTGCCAAGAAGTACCTTAATACTGAATGAATGGGTTGTAGAGGCCAGATTGATAGGCAGCCGCTCCATGTAAAATACTGGTATTCTGCTGAAACTGGTTCGACTAGAAACCGGCCTTAATATAGTTGGGAAAAGGCTAGGCAGACTAATGAGTTTTATTTTTCGAATTTGTCCCACAAGAGTCCCCATATTGTCAGCCCTGGACCGCGAAGGGCATTAGAAGGAACACGGCTGGGTTTTAGTCGGTAAGAGTCTGACTCTCCCTTCCGCTCCGCTCAGAGCGAAAGGAGTCACTTGAATATTTCCCATTCGTAAAAATAGTGATTCTATACTCAAATATAGATAAATATAAATGTAGAACTAGATAGCACCTTGTATTATGGATAGTCTTATAATATTTGGAACATACGCTATTGTAGTTTTTTCTTCACAACCTTTGGACGGAATCCGAAACAGGAAAGTAATGGGCCATCTGGGTGAATGATCACTTATATAACGGATTATAACGTTTCATCTTTAGTATTTTACTCAAACTGTTTTTATTTTAGTTCTTATATGATTAATAAGATTAATTGATTATAAAAAATCATCACTTTAGTTTATGAACAGTTTACGGGTGCCTAGCTGCCCATTACAACGGAGCGAGGCAGTGGAGCGGAGAAACGGAGAAATTTTAACCAATCAAATTGCATAAAATCCTCGCATCACGTGAGTTACTGACATTTTGAATGACATGATTGGTTAATATTTCTCCGTTTCTCCGCTCTGCTGCCGCGCTCCACGCAAATGGACAGGCACGCTACTGAGGGCTTTACACGCAAAAGTAATTTGATCGAACAGGCTGGTTAAAACTGTTTTATGAAATAGAAATACGATATTTCTTCATGCAATTTAACAACACATTTAGGATGAATTTTTCCCATGGACATTCATTTGATAAAACTCTTTGAACCAGCCTGTTTGATCATATCACTTGAACGTGTATGGCCCGCTTTAGATAATAACATTGCCAGACAACACAATTTACCCTAAAACTAAAAAAAAGACACCAACTTGTAAATTGAGGTATAAAAGTAACCAAAACAAAACCTAAGGTAACGTAAACCGCAAAATAAGAAAATTTGAATGCAAACAAGATTCTCAAGAACACTTCCTTAGATATTCATGCAGTTCATATGCATATAGACATCTGCTAAGATTCCCTTCAGCAACTTGCATCAGCATACGAATTTTGTTTAAGAGACCTAAAGGACCTCTACACGAAGATGGCACGGCCCGGGGCCGTTTGACACTGAGCGTTTGAGAGCCCTCTCTTTGAGGAGGTAAAATCCTCCCGCATTCTGGTATGTAAAGCTTAAGTGAGTGGTTGGTCAGTAGACGGACGTCTGAGGATGATTGAATATAGAGTTGTTTAATTTTAATGAATATGTCGGTACAGTATATAAGACCTTTGAGGAGCTCGTGGCTGAAGAATAACAGCCGCACAGGACTTGGCAACACTTGCCAAGGTTGGTCTGTGGATGGGTGACCATCTTAACATAATGAGTTTCCTCCGTGCCTTGGAAAGCACGTTAAGCTGGTGGTCCCGGCTGTCATTTGTAGAACTTTTGCAGCCGTTACGGATTTTCAGAAGCCAGTAGGTAAACCTGACTCCAGTCTTGCCAAGAAATATCGTGTTACCCATTCAATGGGCTGTGGAGGTCTGGTAGGCAACCGCAATTTATGATGATGATGATAAGTATATAAGACCTTTATGTTGTGTGCAATAAAACTCACTTTGTGAGCTTTGTCACTCAGGTGAAGCTTGATAACGAAATACTTATTTACTTATATAATACTTAATACTTATTACAGAATAGACTAGCTGGTACCTACTTAAGTTGTAAGATCTTAATTATTTTGAACTAATTGAAATTCAGATTCGTTTTTTTTAACTCTTTTTTTATTATTGTCTCTATACAGGGTGTAACAAAATAAAAGCAATACCTCTTAAGGGGCGTTGTACACATCATTATGAAAAACTTTCACCATGGGTCAATCCCCGAAACCGTGAAAAAAAAATTGTCGAGTTATACGCACAGAAATATATGTAGCAGTCGATTTTTTCCCGATTTCAGTGTTGGTCTCATGATAAAAGTCGTTGGTAAATGATAAGTACAATGACCCCTTGAGAAGTATGACGTTTATTCTGTTACACGATGTAATAACTATCCTCGGGTTACTGGAAATTAAGTATTCTTGAAGCTCTTATTTATTTATTAGGGACAAAAAACAGTAACATGCTTCAAATAAACAAGAAATCCTTTAAAATTATAATAACAAACATGTAACCCACACCAATGTCCGCGTATTTACAAAAGAATAATAAAAGTGCAGGACTGTGGTATGAGTTCACATAAAAATATCATATAATTCTGTCTAACAATTTAACTTAAATTCAGTTTAATTCAATTTTCCAATAATTTAGCAATATTTTAATAATTTTAATTTAATTAACACATATACTTAAATTAATTTAGTTCACCATCACTTAAAACGGCTGATAGGCTGTTGAAAATTTATTCAACCAATCACAAGCGCTAACATTATTTTTGACAATTAGTTAACTAATATTGCAAATGTTACATAAGAGCATATGTACCTATGTACTTATTATTCCTACGAATGACTACGTGTGACACTTTAAACTTATCATTACATTTTAATAATTCAATGTTATGATAGCTTGTCAGTAAACGATTGTACTTTTCGGATTGACATTTAAATGGTAACTAATCAAAACACCATTTAACTTTTGATGAAAGTTAATGGATATCTCAGCCAAGTTTCAAAGGTTTTTAAGTAATTAATTTCATATTAATATCAACTTACACGACCCATTTGTTGCGCCCACACTAAGGATATTCTAGCTTGAAGCAGTACGATCTATCCCGATCACAAGACGCTGTAGCTGAAACTTCAAAAATAAAATTAACTGAGGGACCAACTTCAACTTCAATTACAAACGAAGCAGAAATCATTCAAACGAAGAACCATGGAAGAAAGTACACAATAAAAGAAAATCAAAGAAAAAGCAAACTATGCGTCCTTAGTAACTGCAACTACTATCGGCCGGTGGAAATTATAGAAGATACTTTCTGCGAACAGTTTGAGTATTGCTACTACGTGTCACCTAATAGTAAAATGAAGGAAATACTCACAAACCTTAAGAACAAGGTTCAAGATTTTAACCTGGACGACTATTGTATAGTAATGATTGGCGAAAAGGATTTTAAAGATAATGAAGACTCTATCGAACTTGTTAGACTAATAAGAGAATCCTTGGAACAGACAACTCATACAAATGTGATTGTGTGCTCTCCGGTATACATAAGAGGAGCCCTTATTCATAATTATAGAGTAGAACTGTTTAATAATTTACTTTACATGGATATAAGAAACTATGAATATGCATATTTCTTTGATTCGAATCGTGACCTCTCATTGGAAATGTTCTCATATAAAACAGGTAAACTTAATAAACTAGGGATAAAATGTATATTTGGAAGTATTTTTAGTCGCATGCTTGTTGACATAAAAAATTATCCGTTGGATTGTGATTGTGACATTGAAAATTTACCAAAAGCAATAACGAGTAAAGCTCATGTACAAAATATTTTTTTTCGCCCCACCCTTAAACAACAATGCCAGTAATGATAAACAGAAGCTTACTTTGTTACATCAAAATATAGCTGGAATACTCAATAAATTAGATTTCTTCGAAGTAACAATATTTGAATTGACGAAAGAGATGGGTGTTATAGACTTTATTTGTTTTAGCGAAACCTTTATACAATCCGGTCATGAATTTAATCTTAGACTTACAAACTATAAGCTAGCTGCTAATTACTCAAGATCCAATAAAAAACGGGGCGGCACGTGCATATTGGTGAAAGAAGATTTAGTTTTTAGCCCTTTACAAATAACTAATGAAATGTCTGGCGATTATTGTTTTGAATGTTGCGACATAAAAGTTCCGAGTTATAACTTAATAATAGTATGTGTCTATAGAATCCCGGATTCCGATGCGGCCATATTTTTCAAAAACCTTGAAGTTTTGTTACACAAATTAACTTATAAAAGTAGGAATCGTATCATAATATGCGGAGACTGGAATATTGATATGCTTAAAGACACTACACAAACAAGAGAATTAATATCTATTTTAAATAATTTTAACTTGTTGACTCATATTAAAATGCCCACTAGGAAAAAAAGTTGCATAGATCAAATAGCCAGTAATATCTCGACCCTAGACACAAAAAGCAGTATACATAACCTAGCCCTCTCAGATCATGATACTGGGCAGTCTTTAACGTTCTTTCTTCCAATAGCACATAATAAGCCGAAAATTCCAAATTTCTTTTATGAAGTGAAAAAAGATTACAATGAAAATAATATTCAAAAATTTCTTGAATGTATATCAGCTTTAAGTTTTAATGAAGTATATGAAGAAACAGATTGCAACAATGCATTTAACTTATTTCATGACCTATATATACTCTTTTACAAACTATGTTTCCCCGAAATAACAGTTAAAAAATATAATAAACCAATTAAAAATAAATGGATTAGTAAAGGTATAAAAATATCGTGCATAAAAAAGAGAACTCTATATTATAGTTACCAACACGATGCCCTAAGCAAAAAATATAATAAGGGAAGATACCTGACCTATTCAAGAATTTTAAGAACATGTATATCACATTCACAATTAATAAATAATCAAAAACATTTACATAATTCCAAAAATAAATGTAAAGCGACTTAGTCTATTATAAAAAATAATATAAATAATGATGATAATTATAAAAATGAAATCAAAGAATTGATAATAAATGATAACCTAATTAATGATCCCAATGATATATGTAATCAATTTAATAACTATTTTATAGAGATGACCAATAAAACTAACCTTAGCAATAGTAATAACGTAAGTAACATTGACATTACCAATAACACTAACAGTATGTTTTTGACTCCAGTAAATGAACAAGACATAATAAAAATTATCAACTCCTTAAACGATACTAATGCTACTGGATATGATGAAATAACCACAAAAATAATAAAATTAAGTGGCAAATGCATAGCAGCACATCTTAGTTATATTATCAATCTGTCATTTGAGACAGGAACATTTCCTACTAGATTAAAACAATCTATAGTGAAACCGCTATACAAAAAAGGTAACCGTTCGGATATGTCCAATTATAGACCCATTACATTGATCCCTATCCATTCAAAGATATTTGAAAAAGCAATGTACGGGAAAATAATAAACTTTTTAAACAAAAACAGCATACTTACTGAGAACCAATTTGGATTTAGAAAGAATAGTTCAACTTCACTTGCTTGTTTTACTCTGGTCAAACTGATATCTGAAGCCCTGAATAATAAAATGTCTGTATTATCAGTATTTCTAGATATGAGCGAAGCATTTGACTTTGTCCCACATAAACGACTACTTTGCAAAATGGAGAAATACGGCATAAGAGGCAAGGCGCATGACTGGCTTAAAAGTTATCTATCGAGTCGCCAGCAAAGGACAATGGTATCAAAAATTGACCATAACAGAAAAAAAATATACAGTTCAGAGTTGAAAATAAATAGTTGTGGCGTTCCTCAGGGAAGCGTACTAGGGCCTCCATTATTTATAATATACATAAATGACTTTTGCAAGTGCCTCAGACAAAATTGTACACTATTTGCTGATGACACTACTTTGACAATAAAATCTTCAAATAGAAATGACCTAAAAACTGACACTAACAATGAAATTCTACAAGCAATAAAATGGCTGGAATCTAATAACTTCCCAACTAACATTTTGGTGTCAGTTACAGGCTTTTTTATGACTTTAAGTAATATAACAGGGTTATAATTATCTCAGTTAATACTAAAGACGATATAGAGGAGTTAACAAACAAGTTTTAGCCCCAATCGCAGCACTATAGCGTTAATGGATGATGTAATACAGCTTTGAGAGTTATAATGGCGCTAGTAGCAGCAAGTATACTTAATACGTTATAGCTTTAACCTTTTTGTGACACCCAAGTCTTTATAAAAGTGTTCGCCGACACCTCTTAACACTTATTGTTGTATAGTTATTGCAATTAACTCTTTTATACCACTTAAGGTGCTATATTGACTATTATTGCAGTCACAAGCTATAAAATAGAGTTTATCGAGAGTTTAGTAACACGAGAAACTAAAGGTGTCAAACAACTCCTCTATCTAGGTTTAACCTGTAATAAAGGGTTTAACTAAAGCTTATTGTGTTAGGCAGTCCTCTTTTACAGACTTTCTAAATATATTGGTGTCAAACAACGCAAGTATGGGTCGTTATTAACACTAACCTCACTTTTGTAAAGTTCGCCATTGTTTTGGTAACCTAACAATTAATATTATTTCGAGTTATTCAACATTTGACTACAATAAACAAAATTTCTTACATTATTTGAAGCATTCCATGAATGCCACTTAATTTTACATACCACTGCTCAAGAAGCAGGAATGAATAGTAATGTTTAGCTTGAGGTACCTATTTTGTTATCATAATTTTTCTTTTAAATCTTTAATAAATCCTAGGCGCGTTAAAATTGAGATGAAAAACATGGTATACATTTACTGTGAAATCATAAGGGCAGTCATTTTTCACTTCACATACTTAAATAACATAATATTCCATAATATTATTCTGCTGTGTTGAATAATGGATGACATGACACTTCCATTACGAACAGATTTAATTTTAGTAAGGTTACTGGCTTTTTTATCTTGCCGTGCGCTTTTTACCACCTGTAGTGCTCACTATCGCGGTAATACCGGTTAAAGTAGTAGCTGACGATGAATAAGCGCTCTTGTGGAGCTTTAAGATCTTTTTGACACCTTACTATAGGATTTATAGCACCTGTAGCGTTTACCAACTCTATTTTACAACGGTAATACAGATTAGCAGCTTTAATATCTTTGTGACACCGTACTATAGGCTTTCTATAACTTTTACCTGTAAAACTGTGGGCCTCTTTCGTGGTTATAAGTGAGTTAGAGCATGCTCTAACTCAGTTGCACAGGTTTGCGTTAATACTTTTATACTCAAATGGAACTGATATACGAGTCATATATAGGTTTTTTTAACGCTTTGGTGCTAGTTGGGTTACGTGTAAATATTGAAAAAACAAAGTTAGTACAATTTCAAACACACAAATCTTCGGTAAAACCACCTCAAATACACTGCGATAATTTAATTTTGGAACCCGTGCCTTCAACCTTATTCTTGGGAATAATTATTGATGAAAAATTAAATTGGAAAGAACACGTGAAAAAAGTCTACACTCGACTTGACAAGTTTGTGTTTGCTTTACGAAAACTGAGACGAATAGCCAGTAAAGAAACAGCCCTCCATGCTTATCATGGCTATGTGGCATCAGTGCTTCGTTACGGCCTCGTGATATGGGGAAATTCAGTAGATGCGAACAAAGCATTCATTGCACAAAAAAAGTGTGTCAGAGCTGTATACGGAGCAGAATATTTAGAGCATTGTAAGCCATTATTTAAAGAACTAAAAATTCTTCCACTTCCTTGCCTATATATTTTTGAAATTTGTATGTTTGTTAAAAGATATCCGCACATGTTCCCATTGTATGAACACATTTCTCAAAGAGTGAAAAGCAGAAGTCCAAATAAATGACTTGCACCTAGCCAGAGACTACATTTGTATAGCAGGAATTCCAAATGCATGGCAGTCAAAATCTTCAACAATTTACCCTCACGCATCAGAGTGTTGCCTACCAATAAATTCAGGAAAACAATATTTACCTGGCTTTTAGAAAACTGCTTTTATTCAGTTAATGATTTTTTTAATTACAAATTTTGACATTACAATTTAAATAATATACTTTATGTGTGTATGTACTTGCCTATTGACTTGTTATTATTTTATTTATAGTAGTAGTATTGTTGTATTTTTTTTTTTAGCATTTGACATTATATAATCAGTAAATTTTGACATTTCGTTCATAAATAATAAATATAAATAATTGCGCATATAAAACATGACATTGTAGAAAAATCACCTATTTTCTTAAAAACTGATTTATTACATTAATGGAGACAAAAATTCTGATACTTTTTTTTTTTTCATGACAAACAAGTGTACTTAAATTGTTGTGGTCTCGAATTGAGCTATTTTTTGGCATGTCACTTAATTTAATATTTCTACACCGGCAACGGTAGTGTATGTGAAACTGGATAATGAATAAACCTTAATGTACCATATGCTCAGAAATAAATGATCTTTATCTTTTATCTTTATCTTTTCCCAAAAGTAGTATGTGAAAAGTAAACGACCGATTGCTTAGATAATTTGGTTTATTTATGAACCAGTATTTAGAAATTTTAGTCGTAAGGTGACAGACACAATTTGCTTCTGATGGAGTGAGAACACACAATGTTTTTAAGAAGGTACAGTTTTGCTAATGGTAGTTATAATGAACAGTTTTATCTGGCACAGTACAACACAAGCACATTAGTAAACTGTCTAAGCATTAGCTAAAAAACAGAGATCACCATACAACACGAAATCTTTTAAAAACTGTCAACCAAACTATTGTTTGATATAAAAACCAATAAACCTTAATTGAGAATACGTCGTTAAACAGCTAAGAAAGCAACATTGTTGCAGGTTATTCGTGACCCATACTGTTTTTTTTTTTATAATTTGTCTTCTAGATCGTGAAATAGGCTATTTTCATATTTTGAAATAGAAAATAATAACCATTTTTTTAAACCATATCTCAACTCTTTACATTTTGGGCCCACTAGTTTCCGTCTTCTTTTAACTGTCTACCTATTATGGTTCTTGAGATGCCCGCTGACCGATAGACTGACGGACGGACACGAGGCTCAGTAATAGGGTTCCGTTGGTTCGAGACCTAAATAGTACCTTCACGATTAACCTACGCGTACACTGGACACTGATTTTTATGGATAAAACAGGGGTATCGCGTATAAATTTTGATGGTCAATCAAAATTTCGCAATCTCTCTGAACTAAAAAAGTTGGTCTTCATGCACTTTTTATTTTACGCAGTGGACACGCGTGGAAATTATCTTTGTACCGTGTAATCGCCCTGTACACGTGAAAACCTTCGTACAGTGTAATCACCACAGCATTCTACCCCGGCGCCTCCACCATATGTAGTACCGAGGGTTAAGACGTAGCGGTAGCTAGTTAAACAATCAAAAACTGATGAAACTTTTAAGAAAAACTATTTATTGGGCCTCCGCCCTTTGGGAAAAACTTTCACAGAATCATGATTTTTTAAGAACCGAATTCACTTGTCATTATTTGAATTATCTTCTCTCTAATCTAACCTCTTTAACTCTTTTAAGGCTTTCACAAGTAATGAGGATACACCTCCATAGAGGCTACAATATTTAGGATGTTTGATATTTTGTATTCCGATATTTAGGACATTCGATTATCTGTTTCGATATTTAGATATTTCGATGTAACTTTTGTAGATATTTAGATTTAAGATATATTGGACGTAGGTTATTTAACCATTCGATAATATAAACTTTCGTTATTTTAATTTTCGGTTTTATGGTCGTTTGATATTTCCATTCTCGATGTTCTGAACATCAACATTTTAACCGTAGGTATTTTAATCTTCGATATTCAAATACGTACCCTATTGAATCTCGTAGCAACAAAACTCAAGAAATAATTTCATTTTCTGAACCTACCACGACTTTTCAAGAAAGATATTCATTTTGCTTCAATAACTGTTAATTTAGCGAAAATAGAAGTTATTTTTAGGCCCCTTGAAGATCCGGTTTCATAAAATCTTTTTATTAGGATCCCCCGAGACGGTTGTAAGTCTTTTGAAGGTCCCTAAAGAGTCCTCGAAGTTAATTTTATAAGATTTCTTAGCGTGTTATATCGTTTTAGGTATCCAAATAAAGTCTGAACGAGGGAGTTTGCAGGTTGCGACCAACTTTAAGGTCACATATATCAACTCGGAAAGGGATCGTCACCGTATCGCTTTTCGCCTCGCCGTCAAACGGGCCCGGTGGCAAGGGTGGACGTAACCCCTAACTAGGGAGCTGCTTATTACACTAGCCGGGCGATTCAGCCCAAACTCAGTGGTGAAGTGACCAGCGTTACCAACGTGTGGGGAATTTTTAAAACTGCGGGGAATCTCAAGTTGATTGGGGATTTATTGGGGGTTGGCAAGACGTGGGGAAAATGCGGGGTTTCTAAATATCGAATTTATTCTTCTGATATTATTCTAAATATTGAATTTGTGGGGAATCAGTAGATTCCTTGCCCCCGAATGGAAAATTGACTTGCATTTTCGGAGAATTTGTTAAATTGGTGTTGGCAACACGAAGTCATTATTTAGCCACGAGGAGCTCGTAGCTAAATAATAACAGCCGCATGGGTCGATCTTTAAGTTTAAGCAACGCTTGCCAAGGTTTGTCTGTGGATGGGAGACCATCCTAATATACCGAGTTTCCTCCGTGCCTCGGAAAGCACGTTAAGACGTTGGTCCCGGCTGTCATTTGTAGATCTTTGGCAGTCGTTACGGATTGTCAGAAGTCATTAAATCTGACTCCAGTCTTGCCAAGAAGTACCGTGTTACCCAGTTAATGGGTTGTGGAGGTCTGGTAGGCAGCTGCTCCACGTAAAACACTGGTATTCAGCTGAATCTGGTTTGACTGGAAGCCGACCCCAAAATAGTTGGGAAAAGGCTAGACAGATGATCATGATGATGATGGTGTTGGCAACACTACTCCCTAACTCCCTAAACGCTACTATACTGCCCGGTAGTAGAAAGTTAGGGGGCTAACTAGACCGGGCCGCTCCGGTCACCCTAATTGGGGTCTCTAACTCCCTATTTCTTATTACAGCACCCTAAATGGGGACTTAGGGCTCTGAATACCGGGTAGTGTGATAAGCCCTTAGCCGTAAGCGCGGAGGTGACGAGTTGTAAGCGCGGAGATGACGAGTTGTAAGCGCGGAGACGACGAGCCGTAAGCGCGGTTCGTGAGCTTGTCCCAACGTGAGGTGATTACGTTACGATTCCGATTAGTGGGCGTTGTAGTATGGAGTTTCATACAAAGAATACTGTACGGCTAGTCTTGATACGATGACGATCTCTTTCCGAGTTAATATAGATAGGTGCTTTAACCTTTAAAAATAACAAATAGAACAATCAGACGTGTCTTTAAATCTTTAAACATTTGATTAGCTGTCATTTATTGAGAGTCATTGTTAACAAAGTAATTGATTCCGGTTCACAGCATTTTTTCTATGTTCATGGATACAATAGAATCATAGGTAGTTTAGTTGCGGTGTTTTTGTTGTATTGATTTATTGATTGACTTTAATTTTTTTTTTTTTGTTCGATGTTCAATATTAATTTTAAGACCGTTGCAATCCAAGATTTAATCTCAATTATTTACAGCTTGACTCTAGTAGCCAATAGAAAAGTAAATTTGTTCATGCTGGTGTGCATGACCTGCCAATTCCCCTTATGATTCCAGGTTAAGAAAAAGGGATAGTAATATGTCTCTTGTACTGTTTCAACTCCCTCTATCACAAGAATCATGATGGTTTTAATATAAGACGTCATAGTATCTCAGCTCATGGCTTAATAATAAAAGCCGCACTGGTCGATCTTTGAGGTTAAGCAATGCTTGCCAAGGTTGGTCTGTGGATGGGTGACCATCTTAACATACCGAGTTTCCTCCGTGCCTCGGAAAGCACGTTAAGCCGTTGGTCCCGGCTGTCAATTGAAGATCTTTGACAGTCGTTACGGATTGTCAGAAGCCAGTAAATCTGACTCCAGTCTTACCAAAAAGTACCGTATTACCCTGTTAATGGGTTGTGGAGGTCTGGTAGGCAGCCGCTCCACGTGAAACACTGGTATTCAGCTTGATCCGGTTTGACTGGAAGCGGACCCCAATATAGTTGGGAAAAGGCTAGGCAGATGATGAGTATTCAGCTCATGTTATACGTGGCTGTACCAACATAAATATAGCCTCAGTAATGCGAATTAGGCTAAATTAATTTAGCTCTTGATTTGGTACCGGTTTTGAACGCACTGCTATTTTTAATGGGCTGCTTTTTATCAAAATATAAAATACACCAACATAAAAAAGATATCTCTTATACCTTTTAATAAGAACTTCAATGTAACTGCAACCCATAACGTCGACTTTCGGCAGGTTCATTACGCTCACTTGAACTTCGATGGCTGAACTTAGATGAACCGACCAGCTAAGTTTAGCCATCGAACTTCGGGATTTCGGGGCTAAAGAGACCGAACCAAGATCTTGATAGATTGTGTGTGGCTAAACTTTGAATTTGAACATGTTTAAACATAGTTTGGAGAAACACGTGGTTGCGAAATGTTTGTTTGGTGCGTTCCACTTGCGGTAAACATTACATGAACATAGAAACTATGATTATTCTCTTGATTTTATGCCTATTTACTTGAGGTTGCCATAATTACTACATAGTATAAAACAAAGTCGCTTCTGCTGTCTGTCTGTCCCTATGTACTATGCTTAGATCTTTAAAACTGCACAACGGTTTTTGATGCGGGTTTTAATAGATAGAGTGGTTCTCGAGGAAGATTTTAGTATATAATTTGCACCCGGGCGAAGCCGGGGCAGGTCGCTAGTATTTAATAATAATAAAATAATAAAACTTTAATTCAGGCCAAAAAATACCCACATATGTGTTAGTATTGACTGAAAAACTATGTTAGTATATTTACAATTATATAACTATCCTAAACAATAATTAAAATCTTCTGGAAACATCTGATAGGAACAAGTGTCTCCCACACTAGTGTCCCATCAGGTGTCCCTCAGTTTTTCTGGCAACAACGCATAAGAGACTGTTACCGCTGCCACGCACACGACGCAACAGGGATGCTGATCTTTTGCGCATGATCGCAAAGAAATTTGATTTGCCTTCTTCTTCCATACTTCTCTATTAATCGGCATCTCAGTAGTATCTCAATATCGAGTAAAAACATGAAGTTGGAACCAACTGCGTCAAAAGATTAGTTTTAAAAGTCTTCTTTTATTGTGGCATCACTGCGGATCCTTTCAGAAACAGCACTCTGTCTTTTTTAATATCAGAATACGCTGGGATGGGATGTTTTGGCCTCGTACAGGACGTTCACTTGGGTTTGTTTTTAATCACATACAATTATTTAACTGTCTTTTTCGGTTCGTTAAAACCTATTTTTTTTTTCTTTCAAAAATGCTCTCGGTTGATATTAAGAAAAATCTTTAAAAATATGTTGTTAGCGACCTTATCTTAAATCAATTATTTTCCTACGAGTTCATAAATATTCAGTCAGAAATCTTGAACCAAAGGGCTTGTCTTTTTCACAGACAAAATAAAGATTTACTCGGTACGTGTCCATAATTTGTTTCTCAGTGTGCTCAGCTTAAAGTAATGGTTAGGACTGTCAACTACAGGTTTTTTTAAGGATAATAGTTTTTTGAAGTCAAAGATAAACTTAAAAGGCTAGCCTCAAGCCTTCAACCGAAGTTCCCTTAATTTTTTTAACAGCCGAACGCTTTTTTATCAAAATCAGATCTACAAACAAAAAAAAACAAACAGGCTTTTTTAAATTCCAACACAATTCACATTTTATTTCCTGCCTTTTACACGCGTTTTCTCTTCGTTTTTCTCCAACGTAACACAGCTATGGAAGGCGCCAGATAAAATTGCAAACTATTTTTCATTAGGTACAATCTGTAATCAACATTATCTAACCCACTTGACTATTATTCGCCAATATTCAAGTGGGTTAGATATTGTTGGCCACAGACCTTTTTTTTTTTTTAACGGATGGGAAATCATCAGATGACTCCTTCTGCTCTGGGTGAGGCGGAAGGGAGTGTCAGACTCTTATTAACTAAAACCCATCCGTGCTCCTCCCAATGCCCTTTGCGTTCCAGGGCTGCGGCGTCTCTTTCGAACGGATTCCGCACCCCGGCAGGCACTGGCCCTAGCGGGCCCCGTCTCCCATGCTGACAGCTACTTGAGGCGCGCGTGGAATACAGCGCGCCGCCGACTCGGGCCTGGTCCTGATCGGAGGGCGAGCCACCCAATGCTCGCTGTCCGCAGGACCGCGCCTACGGTGGCCGGAAATCGCCTTGCGACTCCCGACGCTTGGGGCGTCTTCTACTGTTGCGGCGGCTGGGTCGTGAGGTTTACCTCTCTCTCACACGTTCGGCATCCTCCTTCGCTAGCATTACTGTTTCACAGAAGGAGGTGACCGCTTCCCATGCCTCTTCGCTCTGGACCATAGATTGAACCAATGGCCACAGACCCTACTAGAGAACGTAAAGTATCACGACAGAAGTTGATTCAGAACAGCCATTTAAGAAAGTCAATCTTATACTAATCTTATACTAATATATAAAGCTGAAGAGTTTGTTTGTTTGTTTGCTTGCTTGAACGCGCTAATCTCAGGAACTACCGGTCCGATTTGTTGAAATTGTTAAATTCTTTCAGTGTTAGATAGCCTATTTATCGAGGCTATAGGCTATTCATCACGCTAAGACCAATCGTAGCGGAACACTAATGAATTTGTGACGCAGACGAAGTTGCGCGGGTCAACTAGTTTAAAATATTTGTGGACTGTAAGGTCTAATACGACCCCACGAGTTTCTAAACCGCCTCAAGGGCCTCTGACATGGTTTATTTGACGACCGCCATTTGGCGGCCGAGACTACCGGCTTATACGTGCCTCCGAAACACGGAATCATCTTTTTATCAGTCTGTCAGCTGATTCAAACTTGCAATGTCCTAGCCAAACTGGAAAACAACTTAACAAAGTATGCTTTCCTGTGGAAATCGAACCAACGACCACCGGGTTACAAGGCAAGGCGGAGCGGTGGCAGTTAGAGATGATGAGAGGACTGTCACCGCTCATTGTTTATGTACATAACATTACGGCTAATAAAAGGATGGGTACCTAACTGTCATAGAACCTTTATATTTACTTATGTAAAGTTTGGGATACCGTGGTAGAGTGAGAGAAAGCCTGTGAAAGTGTTTGTCCAGGAAAGGACCACAGGACCTAATGTTGTGGTTAGTTAGGCCTAAGTAATGTTGCCCTTTTTCGGCTAAAAGCAATGGTAGAGTTGAAACATGAGCCTTTCACCAAGGCAGGTAATGGCTATCTGTAATAGCAACCACATACCAAATACAAATCTATATATTTTTGAAACAAGTAAACTAACGAGTATTTATTTGAAAAATGCTTGTTTTCATAAAATCTGATTTTAAAATTCATAAAAAAACCTTAAAATTACTCGTGATTTATTTGCTTCGGAAACTTAGGTAGGTACTTACTTTAAATTAATTGTTTTAAAATATACCTAAGCAATAATAATAATGATGATAATTTGGAGAATGTTTATGGAATGGAATGGGTTCAAAACTATAATATGACTAGCTAATTCGGCAAACATTGTTTTGCCATACAAAAACATACCCTTTTTTTAAGGATGGGAAATCATCAAATGACTCATCCCGCGCTGGGTGAAGCAGGAGGGAGTGTCAGACTCTTACTGACTAAAACCCATCCGTGTTCCTCCTGGTGCCCTTTGCGTTCCAAGGCTACGGTACCTCTTTCGAACAGATTCCGCAGCCCCAGCAGGCACTTGCCCTAGCGGGCCCCGTCTTTCATGCTGACATCTCTTTGAAGCGCGCAGCACGTCGCTGACCCGGGCCTTGTTCTGATCAGACGGCGAGCCACCCACTGCTCGCCGTCCACAGGCCCACGCCTGCAGCGGCCGGGAATCGTCCTGCGACTCCCGACGCCTGGGGCGTCTTCTTCTGTTACCATACAAAAAAATACCCTACCACCTATTCTCATACCTACCGAATAAACACACAAAATTTCATGAAAATCAGTCGAGCTAGTTCGGAGGACTTCGATAATAAACACCGTGACACGAGATTTTTATATATTAGATACCGACCGACCTGACCGACTTTCAAAACGGGGTAACCAATTAAATCACTTCCCAATACCACTCCACACCTACCTATATTATAGTTTCTGAAAATGATTCCTTTGACTCCCAAACCGATTGAAAGCGTAATTGCTATTACACCGTATAATCTAGTGATTGTTTATCAATTAGCCGAGAACTTTACGTACTACACACGTGAATGCCACGCGTACCGCGTAATTACCGATGTGGCCGACAAAGGAAACCGACCTTTTGTGCTTAGAATTAAAGTTAATGAACTCTTTAAGTGTAATTATTATTTTCTGTATTTAAGAAACCGCTGAAAAGGAAAAGTAATTGTAAAGCGTTTTTTTAGAAAAAAATCTCTTAAAATACGGTATTAGGGACGAGCACTGCTATTTTGAAGGTTTCGTAACTGAAGAGTACAAACGGAACCCTATTACTAAGCCTCCGCTGTCTGTCAGTGCGTCCGTCTGATAGCCGGAAGTCTATCATAAAGCGTAATGGACAGACTGTAAAATTTTTGACAGAGTGTTTAATTCCAACAATTTTGAAACCCTAAAATCACATTCAGTCACCTGGTTTTTTTGGATTAAGGTACGGAACTTTTCATGTGCGTGTCTGACTCGCACTTGGCTAATTTTTCTCAAGTCCTATTAATCATCATATTTTTCCTGTATAACATGGTATTGAGGCCAAAAGTTTGATTTTCTTTTCACTGTCACGATTTCACTGTATTAGTTTTCTTTCTTACCATTCCTCCCACAATCCACCTGTAAAGTGCTAAATAAGTACTAAAAATCTTCCAAACAAATTTGCTTATTCATGTGTACGTCGTGTACAGAATAATCTGAATACCTGCTTGCTTATTCTAACCTTATTTTACCTTCCAAAAATGTCCCCAAAATCGTTTTAGGCTTTCAGGGTTTTGTCCCGACTACCTTTTCACCTAATGTCCATCCATTTACGGTTTAATAACCTCTAACTCCTAAAGTACTATATACCAGTCTTCTTAGGTACACTGAAGCAATAAATAGGGCTAAACTAATCAGTAACTCAGCAAATTAATTTGTACCTCACAAGTTCTTAAGTATATAAGTAGTCTATAGTTCACCTGAGCATTGATATGGTTTAGTTGGTAGAGGAATCATTGAAAATTATGTAAGTAGTTTTGTCTATTCTGTGTGCGTTTGCTTCATACTGCCGGAGTCTGTGTTTCCTGATAGCTACAACCTGGGAGTCTTTAAATCAAGAGTGAATAGGTTATTTCTAGGCAAGCGTGCTCCATCTTCGACCACATCCTCGCTTACCATCAGGTGAGATAGTGGTCAAACGCGTGCCTATCAATAGTAAAAAAAAAAAAAAAAACTATACTAGAAAGGTCGACACACATCTGGGTCAGGGGTGTCCGGGCTAGCCGAGTTCCGGGTCAGGACTATCAGAGATCCCGTAAGGGACGGGCCGTCCGTCACCTGTGTCCACACACATCCGGGTCAGGGGCGTCAGAGCTATCAGAGTTCCCGTCCAGGACGGGCCGTCCGTCACCCGTGTTCACACACATCCGGTTCAGGGGCGTCAGGGCTATCAGAGTTCCCGTCAGGGACGGGCCATCCGTCACCCGTATCCACACACATCCGGGTTAGGGGCGTCAAGGCTATCAAAGTTCCCGTTAGGGACGGACCGTCCGTCACCCGTGTCCGTGTGGACACGGATGTGTGTACATCCGGGTCAAGAGCGTCAGGGCTATCATAATTCAGTGTTCACACACATCAGGAAAATCACTGTAATCTGTTTCGGTGGCTGATGTCCTTGTTTAACACAGAGGAATGGCAATGAATGCAATAGCGCTAGATGAAGACGAAGAATAAGAAGCAGATGAGACAGACGGATTCCAGACCGTGACGGGACACGGCCGGGACGGAGATAAAAATGGGAAAGCACTGTCAGGGCGTCCGTGCGTCCGAGCGCGCTCCGGGGCACTGACAATCCGGAACCTCGTGACGAGGATATGTGTGAGTAAGTTCGTACAAATCGTGTGTAAATGATGTTTATCCGTCCCGGCCGTGTTCCGTCAGGAACGGGAACCCGGATGTGTGTGGACGGCGCTTTAGGCAGTTAAATAAAGGTACATATAACACATATTAACCGTCTCCTTCAATGTCCCACTTACCGTACTGACTTTATTCACTCTTCTTTCTTCGTTCAGTCTATTTCTCTGTGGAATGCACTCCCCCAGGAGATCAGGATGGCCCCCAACCGATTAACGTTCAAAGTTAAAGTTCGTGAACATATTCGTAAGAAATTGACAGTTGTATCGTCACAGCGCTAATATTGACAGTTGTATCGTCACAGCGCTAATATTGACTGTTGTATCGTCACAGCGCTAATATTGACAGTTGTATCGTCACAGCGCTAATATTGACAGTTGTATCGTCACAGCGCTAACATTTTCCAATTACCTATTCGTATTAATTGTTTAAGTATTTCGTTTACATTTTTATTTTGTTAATTTGATTATTTATTATATATTTATATTTTATGTATGGTTTTTATATGTATATTATTCATTTTAATTGTATTTCAATGGAATATGCTTGCGATTTTTTTATTTGCAATATGAAATACTTATTAGTTCTAGTATCAATCTAGTATCAAGTACAATCATGAAATAATTTTTTAAATACCTCAATCAGCGATGAAGTTATAAAGCGTGTTCGCGAGAGGGACAAGAATATTTGTTTAACCTTCAAGCGGGCGCGTGGGTATTTGTAGCGACAGCGGTCGCGCGTAACCTAAAAGACCTATGTGAGATTTCAGGAATTTAGAATACTGGTAAAATAATAATTATTTATGTTCTATATTCAGACATTATCAATTTTTACCTAGGCAACAATTTTTTGGAATTAAAATTAACCACAACCCACTATGGTTCGATTACAAACCAGCTATGCACGCCAGACCCGCCAAACCAAAGTTTTGTTCTCTTGGGAGAATGATTTGTGTTCTCATTTTTATTTAGATGTTTTTATTTTTTATTAGTTCCATGCAATCGAGTAATTACTATCAAAGTGTTTATTTTATCAACTCAGGTATTTTACTTCGAAATAAGTCATCTCGTCAAGGTAAAAGAAAGAGCCAGGCGCGTGTAGTCGTTTCGACGCCTGCGCCGCGACCTAAACAAATGCATTCTATTCAACTACAAAGGCTCGGAGAAGAGTGGTATGCATTCAATTTCATGCATAGTGAATTAATGAAAAGCTACTGGTAAAGAGAAATACTTGTGGCGAGAAATCTCGATGTAATCAGCGAAAACTTATCGAGCGCGGTCGATTCGACGCCGCGCGACCGCTTGAAGGTTAAAATAATTATATCTCCTTCGTTTTTCGAGTAATTTTGATTCTATTTTCACTGTTAGTATTATATTTTTATGTTAACTATATAGATGATAAATATGTTTTTCATGCATATTCCCTTTTATTCTTAATATTGCACCTAACACTGCATTACCCAAAGATTGACTGGTAGAGAATGCCTATGGCATTAAGTCCGCCTCTACATTTGTGTGCATAAATAAAAAATATTAAACAAATAAACTACTGCTTAAACTAATGGTTCAATTGATGTAGTAATCGTCATTGTTGTATTTACATTGGTTTTTAGTTGAGTTTTATTTTTAAACTGAGTTTTTAAATAAAAAAGATTAAAAAGACACATCTAGAGAGTTTACCTTTTTTAACTACCGAAATCTTTCTAGTATAGATTGGAATACTTGTATGCAAAAAACTATCTGGGGTCTGTATCCGATCGGGCTTGAAACAAACCTGTCACACTATCTCTAACCAGCAGTGGTTAGAGATAGGGTTTGTTCTGTTTTTTTCTGGCTTACAGAAGTTGCAGAACTTCTGGAAGCCAGAATCGAGTGGTCGCCAACTACCATCGATACTCCTAATCAATTAAACCCAAACAGTCCCAGAAAGGATATGAACAGACATACAGACAGTGACAACGAAGTCCTAAAACTATAAGGTTATTTGTGAGTGTCATAGGCTATAATATTAACCCGAAAAATACCACCCAACGCAGTGGGCACGGGTAAGCTAGTAAATATTATAATTATAATGATAATGAAAGTATGTACACCTCCTTCGGAAAACGATGAAAAAACTGTTGATACAAATTTTCACCTAAACTGTGGGTCAACATTACTGTACAAATTAGGACCTATAGAAAGCAAAGTGACTCTGTTGGCGTCGTGGCTGACCGCAAATGCGATAACAGGAGGAAATTGGACAGATGTACTTATAAATAGGACCCTAAACTGTTATACCGTTATTTACCGTATGGTGTCGGCTGGTGCCGTATGGTGCCGTAAAAGAATAATATCATCCCATCATTTCCTGTGGGTTTCGTAAGAGGCGACTAAGGGACTCACCAGAGAATGGGCAGCAGCGTTCTCTGTAAAACGCAACACCATACACTGCGATCGCCAACCCACCGCACAAGCGTGGCGATCATGGCAACTCCCCCCCCCCCCCTTTGGGGGAGGCCTATGTCCAGCAGTGGACGTCTTTCGGCTGGTATGATAATCCGTTATAGACTACCGTAAATAAACGAGAGCAAAAACGCGAGCAAAAGAAACGAGCTTTAAACAAACTATAAAATAAAAGAAAATGCAGTTTTCATACCCACTTTAAACACAGTTCATACATCAATCTGATGGCAAAATATTTTTCATATTCTTATGGGGCCTCTTTATCAAAGACTTTGAAAGTATTCGCTCAGCGTCGGTATTGTTACAGTGCCAGAAAGATTGGCACTCGATACATTATTGTGCTCAATACATCGCGATTGCTTTGAAAGCCTATTTCTTTAGTTATAAACGAGTTCGGACATTTCTTTATACAGATTTTATTTCTGTACTTCGAGGAAAGTTGATAGGATTATTCAATGTCTATTTTGGTGAAGGACGAGGTACATCCTTCATCCTTTTGTAATGAGATTAGTTTTTTTTTAACGTTTGATTGAAAACACGTCTATTTGGTGACTTCTTTTTTAACCCATTTCCAAAAAGGAGGGAGTTCTCCATTCAACTGTATATTTTTAGGGTTCCGTACCCAAATGGTCACCAATGGAACCCTGTTACTAAGCCTCTGCGGTCCGTCCGACCCCTTTCTAATGCTGCCGGTTCATTTCAGCGGAGCGAAGCAGTGGAGCAGAGAAACGAATACATTTCATTTAATCACAATTTTTTTTTTTTTTTTTACTATTGATAGGCACGCGTTTGACCACTATCTCACCTGATGGTAAGCGAGGATGTGGTCGAAGATGGAGCACGCTTGCCGTACCACGTGAGTCACTGGGTTAATATTTCTCCGTTTCTCCGCTGCCTCGCTCCGCACAAATAGACAGGTACCTTGTGCTCATCCTCAGTTTGAATTATTGATTTCTTATTGAACATGCTTATTAACACTTTTTTATATTAATCAATAACTAACAACCAAAGTCTTTGAATGCATGCGTAAGAAACTTCCCCGCACTACCGCCGAGGGCGCTACAAACTTCAACAGGATTCTCGCTATGTTTTGCGTTGTACTTTCAAGTTTAAAAAGCAACAGATCCTCATGTATTTCCCAGTAGCCAGTACAAGTTCATGTGATTGAAAACTCTTCAAGTTTCTTTCATAAAATCCTCAAAAACTTTACCTCGCGTGAGGGTAAAGTTATTCCAAGTTATTCGAAGTGTATAACCGGCAAAACGATTGGAATAGAATTTATGTGAGCAATAAAAGTATTGGAATTAGACGAGAATGTTGCAAAGTTATTGGCGGTAAAATGAGGCTATAAGTCTTCTTTGAAAGATATTGATTCTTTGGTTTTTAGGCGAGTATATTGTAGCTTGGTAAGTAATCTAAACTTTGAAAAGTATTAATGGTTAGAAAATTGATTGTGTATACGGGAGTTTTTAGGGTTCCGTACCCAAATGGTATCCAACGGAGCCCTATTACTAAACCTCCAGTGTCCGTGCGTCTGTCTGTCTGTCAGCGGGCTGTATCTCAAGAACCGTAATAGGTATCTGCCTATTACGATTCTTGAGTTCGGGTACGGTACCCTAAAAAAAAATCACAGTTCCTTTGATGAAGGTAATAGGGATGAAGTCGCGGGAGAGAGCTAATGCTTACGAACTAAGCTAATGTAAGTGGTCAAACTCTATCGATATTATATTCATATTCAAGAGATGAAAGCAGCTATAGAAAGCAATACAAAAGAAGTAATCAATTACAATTCAAAGGTACAACGACTACTTGTCATTTCAAGGATTACAAAAGATACTTTGACTGATGAAAAAGTCGACGAAAGTATTGCTCTAAACAAGTGCCTTTCTGTCTCCGGTAGCGCGGTGAAAGCGTTTGGCAAAACGACCAAAATGTATGAGATTGACCAACATTGTTGAGATATCACGTGATCAATCTATTTGGTATTTCGACGATCAACATAACTTCGACAATCACCATAGCTAATAGAATGGTTTCAGCAATAACCACAGCTAAAATAATGGCTTCGACCATCACCATAGCTAACAGAATGGTTTCAAAAATCACCATAGCTAATAGAATGGTTTCAACAAACACCATAGCTGATATAATGGTTTCGACAGTCATCGTAGCAACTAGAATGGTTTCGACCATCACCATGTATGCTTGCAAATAGCTTCCATGTTTTTGACTGACTGAATTTGACATTTCAAAAGTGCCTGTAAATAGTTTATTTGAAATTAAATGCTTTTGAAATTTTCATAGCTTGTAGCTAACAGAATGGTTCCAACAATCACCTTAGCTAATAGTATGGTTTCAACAATCACCATAGCTAATGTAATGGTTTCGACAGTCACCATAGTTAATAGAGTGGTTTCGACAATCATCACAGCTAACAGAATGGTTTCAACAATCACCATAGCTAATAAAATGGTTTCAACAATCACCATAGCTAACAGTATGGTTTCAACAATCACCATAGCTAATAGTATGGTTTCAACAATCACCATAGCTAATGTAATGGTTTCGACAGTCACCATAGTTAATAGAGTGGTTTCGACAATCATCACAGCTAACAGAATGGTTTCAACAATCACCATAGCTAATAAAATGGTTTCAACAATCACCATAGCTAATAGTATGGTTTCAACAATCACCATAGCTAATGTAATGGTTTGGACAGTCACCATAGTTAATAGAGTGGTTTCGACAATCATCACAGCTAACAGAATGGTTTCAACAATCACCATAGCTAATAAAATGGTTTCAACAATCACCATAGCTAATAGTATGGTTTCAACAATCACTATAGCTAATGTAATGGTTTCGACAGTCACCATAGTTAATAGAGTGGTTTCGACAATCATCACAGCTAACAGAATGGTTTCAACAATCACCATAGCTAATAAAATGGTTTCAACAATCACCATAGCTAATAGTATGGTTTCAACAATCACCATAGCTAATATAATGGTTTCGACAGTCACCATAGCTAATAGATTGATTTTGGCAGTCACCAGAGAATGGCACTTTGTTTAGATATCTTCATCGTATGTATAAGTGAGTTTTGAGACTAATTCGACTACGTTTTTAAGAAAATTCGATTTTCTGTTACATAAGGTGCTTCACATTTATTTCTCATAAATCAACGTTCTGAACAAACTAATTAGGAACCCAGGCTTATAGATTGACGTGAAAGAGGGTCTTGCCAATGATTGAGTGCCTTACCATTTGATTTTCCCCATCCCTAACCAGGAAGCGTGACCACCAAATTGCTTGCTACCATTGCAGCAGTGCTCGCAAGGGTATCTCACTAAAAATGACAAACGATCGGGACCCGATCGAGCCCCGAACTGACGTCGGGCACGGCTATTAGGCGTGTTCTAACGTTACGGCACGTCCTAAAACCGGACGCTTGTCCGGTCACGTGACGGTTTTGAGAATCTTGCGTAGGTATTTATAGTGCTTTGTTGAGATCACGAAGCCGGAATTGCTTTGAAAGTCTTTGAGAGCAAAGTCTTTGAACTCTTTTATAAATTGGTACAGCGGCATGAGATGGAGGAAAATCGGAAGCATTTACTTCAGGTAAATGTAAGGGTTAGTAAGTATACTGTTACATACAATACAAGTCTGTTTTTAATGACTATTTAGTAAGGTGCACGAAACATTTCAATTTTGATCAATATTAGAACCTAGTGGCTTGGTACGTGATGATAGGAAGAGACCAGATGGTATGACGTTGGTGCCGTGGAAGGTGGGTAGGCCTCTGGTGTGGGACGCAACATGTGTCGACACCCTTGCGCCATCACATGTTCCAAATACAGCAAGCTGTGCCGGCGCTGCTGCTGCGGCTGCTGAGGCCCTCAAGTGGCGCAAATACCTTATTGGTAATTACAGTTTTGAGCCGTTTGGGGTCGAAACGCTAGGGTCATGGGGTCCGAGTGCGCGTCTCCTTTTTAAGGACATTTCTCGCCGACTGGTCGACACTTTGCGTGACCAGCGGGCTGGCTCGTTCTTTGCTCAAAGAGTTAGCATTGCCATTCAACGTTGCGATGCGGAGGAATTTTTCGACGCCTGATCATATTTGGTTTTGTACGAATATATTCATAATGTATATAGTTATTTTGATGAATGTAAAATGCCTACCTATAGATAAAAAAATATGACAAGAATAAAAAATTATGTCAACACTATGCCGAGCAAACAAAATGAAAACATCTATATTTTATCTAAGTAGGCACTTGTCTCATAATAAACTCAGCAAACGCAACTGACCTTTCCATATTTCGAACCCAGACGACGGACGTACATAATTTATACCACGAAACTTAAAAAAGTTACGAGTACGACACATCAGAAGCAAGTTATATTCTTCCCAGAAATCCTCCAGCGAGTCCTTCATAAATTCTTACTTAGAATCCAGTCTCACGTACGATTTGCTTTACAAAACGTTCTCACGAAGGAACTTGTCTCGTGAGGTTTCTACATAATGAAGGAGCTCCAAAATCAGTGTGTTTGTAATTCATGTCCCTCTGTCTGGAAAAATGTGATACGCAAGGGAGTCATGTATGGGAGTTGTATTTATGAGTTTCTATTCCAGGATTTTTATATTCGTTTGACCTTTGGGACTGGTGAAGCGACCTGTAAAGAATAACCCAAGGCATGGTTAGTAATGATCTTTGAAATATCTTTGAGTTTATTTTTATGATTGTTTCTACGTACCTATTTTGGGCTTTTGTGTAGGTTTGTTATCTAACTTATTTTTTGTATTTATAGTCTTCCCTCTTTGATTAATGTCCATTTTCAAATCTGGTAATAAGAAAAACTGTTTTGAAATGTAAGTTCACGCAACCAGGCCCCCAAGATACAGGCGCTGCCTAGTTTGGGACTAGCGTTAAATGACTATGCTATTTATTTATCTTTGTTACTATAAGCATATTTTTTAAGTATTTCCACAATTTGTCACATTACTCTTTTGTGACAATGGACCAATAAACTATTATTATTATGTTTTTCACTTTCTCGGGTCCCTAGAGACCCGGTCCTTTGGTAGGCGTACGAGGGGCCGAAGCCAACTCGCAGAGGCCTCTTTAGGCATTTCAAATGGAATGGAACACCAACCGACGATTATCCCTGTATGTACTGTGTAAGTATACCCAAGGACAATCCCCGGTTGGTTATTATTATTATTATTATAACTCAATGTTCGGCTGTATGTATTTATTTATTTATATTGCGGAGAAATCGTTGGATTTCTCCGCCAATTGTGAACCGATTTTAATTTTTTTTTTTTTTCGTAAGCCTATACTCCTGAAGTGGTCTCATTGTCGCCAAGTCAGAATCTGATATATCCCATGAAAATCGAGGGGAACCCTCAAATTTTATAGGCACATACAATAGAGAATATGCATGAAAAATTTATTTACAGTTTATATAAAAATATAATACTAAAAGTGAATATAGAATAGAAATTACTGGAAAAACGAAGGAGATATAATTATTTTAAACAAATATATCTATCCCTCTCGAGAAAACACTGTTTTCTGTGGCAGCTGTATAGGCGTCATAGACGATGACGTCAAAGTTTACATCGGACTTCTCTTTCTAATTGTAATCTTTGAAGTTTTATAACTTCATCGCTGATGAAGATATTAAAAAATAGTTTCATGATTGTTTACTAAAGCTAATAAGTATTTAATTTTGCAAATAAAAAAATCACATGCATATTCCCTATTATACCGAATACAATTTTTCATGATACTTACAGTTTTTAACGCAATTCAGATATTTGTGCCTGATAATTATCATCTCATGTTGCTGAGCTGGTGATGGAAGGTATAAGTCAGGATCTGATGATGGGATCAAATAAAAAATGAGTGTTCAGCGATATTTTCGCAGTTTTATAACCGAGTTGGATGATTCTTTTTTTTATTTGGAAGTGTATTTTCCCAGACTAGTTACATTTTAATTAGGTAAAGATCTGATGAAGAACTTCGGAGGTAGGCAACGGAACTCTTCAATCAATGATAGCAAATGGATCGGGATTTCTGAAATCGCATATCTGTTGATTGTTTACACCAGTTCATAACATAACATCACGCAGGTCGCCGTGTTTGTGGTTTTTTTTATATTTTTCAATTTTTAGTACCTGCGTATTAAAAAGTGAAAATTAAAAAAACTCTTTTACAAAAAAAAAACCGTCTTCCAAAAACAAAATACTACAAAGTATAAAATAACTTTAATTTCGGAAGTCGGTGTCAAAAACCAAAAAAATACGAAAAACACCGACTTCCGAATTAAAAAAAAAATAGTTTCTTATCCCAATTATATTGGGGTCAGCTTCCAGTCAAACCGGATTCAGCTTAATGTAGCACATGTGTGTGTGTATGTTACGTGGAGCAGCTGCCTACCATACCTCCACAACCAATTAACAGGGATACACGGTACTTCTTCAGATCTGGCTTCTGACAATCCGTAACGATTGCCAAAGATCCACAAATGGCAGCCGGGACCAACGGCTTAACGTGCTTTCCGAGGCACGGAGGAAACTCGATATGTTACGAGTAAGATGGTCACCCATCCACGTCGAGTCCGGTAGAATTATTATTATTACAATAGTTAAAACCAAACGCAACATATAATTCGAGTTCAGCGGGTCTAAAAAGGCCACTTCAGCAGAATCAGAAATCAAATCACGCTACCTGTCACTGTCAAATTTACCCAATCAACCTTGAACCTAATGCGTTAGCAATAAAGACGAAAATGTAATTGGACATATTGTTGTGTGGTTAATATTATGATTCTAATATGATTCTACTAGTCGCCTTTTGCGCAGGAAAATAAGCTCATATAGGAATAATAAATCTTTTTTTAAACAAATCAAGTATATTGACTTGGCTCGCGAGGTTGTGGACATGTGGGATGTGGATTCCGCAATAATTGTACCGATAGTCGTATCAGCCAATGGCTTAATAGCCACGAGCCTCGACCAACACCTCAAGGGGCTTTCGTTAAGCAGGCAGCTGGATCAAGGACTTGATTCAGAAAGCGGTACTTCTGGACACGGCTCGTATTGTTAGGAGGTTCCTCTCTCTGGAGCCCTGAGCGCCAGTTGCTTGGACCCTGTTCCCGATACCGGTGGGTTACTATTTTTATATTTTAAATGTTTTTTATTTACTTTTTTTGAAATATTTAAAAATATAATTTATAAGTAAAGAAAATAAATAAACGGAAAAATAAATCTTTAACTTTTTTTTTTTTCTTTATGTAGCGTCGATCAGAGCGAATAATTCGTGTAGTTTGAGTGCAAAGGTGAGTAGTGACTCTCTTAGTTGACTACTCCTATACCCATCGTTTTTCGGCTCATTTAAACCCTTCTGATAAACACTATTCATTACACTTGGTAACAACGATCTCATTATGGAAACCATAAAGGTGAGTAGTGGCTCATTAGTTGTCTACTTTTATACCCCTCACCATAAGCCGTGCCAAACAAAAATTGATCCAATATTCTATCCCATAACAAATAGGGTTCCGTACAAAACTCTGCAACACTAATTTATAACAAAGCGCACCCCAAAAGTTAACCTCATTCCAAACTCTTAACTGCTTCAAAGAAAAGTGATTTCTCATATTTTCTTTATCATGAAAAATTACAGCAATCGTTTATTTTCTTCAAATAATTTATTATGGTACGTATTTTATGTCGAAAAAATTTCCTACAAATGGAGGGTCGGGGGCAATTTGTTCGAGTCCATTTTGGCTCCTTTTAGGGGCCCACTCAATTAAAGGGAATTACTTGACGAAAACTTAGTTTTTGTTGGTCTGTCAGTGACGGGCTTATGGCACGTAGTTTCCGTTCGTTTCAGCGGATTAATTAAAAGTTGGCGAATTAGGAGCTGTTGTAGTGTGTAATGGTTTTAGATTTGGTTGCGATTATTTTAATAGGTTTACAAGTTATTTTGTATGTAATCCTCTTTGGCGCAGTTTATTTATAAGCTCCACTAGAACTAATAGATATTTTATGGAAGTATACTTTCATAAAATTCACCCAATCAAAATTATTCAATCTGCAGTACTCAAGATTGTTTATTTAGAATACATTAATACATAAACATTAAAATAATTTGAGTTGTTGATTTGTCATTTTCAATTTCTATTTCTAAAGCATTTATAAAAATATACAAAAAAGTAGATACTTAATTTTCACATTAATCTGGTACTTAAAAATTCAATCAAAAATTTATTAATTTTCAACTAAATTAACACAAAATCTACTATAACCTAGTTTTAGTTTCATACCTACCTACTCTACGCACACTTCACGACTTCAAAGTCACACTTCATTCAGTAGTTTCAAGGTCGCATGCTAAACACGCCCCTTGGCTAATGACCTTGACCCTGCAGTGGCGTATAGTGGCTCAGTTTAGTGGGGTGTTCATCTTTATGATGCTTTGTGGCCATTAGATAAGTAGGCTTCTTTGATTGAAGTCTTTGTGATTCGTCTCGCTAAGTTAAGTGGAAACACGTGCTTGTGGTTTCAGCGGATTTTTTGAAGTATTATTAAGGTAGTTTGCTGTACAAAGTGCAGCTTCTAGATGGCGTTTATAAACTGACTTCCAAAGGTTTAAAAAAAATCGAGTTATCGTTTCACAGAATTGGAATTATTTCGCAGATGGGAAATATAGGCATTGCAATTATACAGCTGTAAACTTAAAATCAAATTAAATAGCTCTTCAGAGACGAACACAATATAGCTAAACACGTCTGCACTGTTGTTCGAGCATATAGGCGGAAGTAAAAAATTAATGCACTCAACATCATTTACGGGATAAAATATTAAATCCATATACTGAAGAGTTTGAACGCACTTATCTCAGAAAGTACTGGTTCGAATTGAAAAACTCTTTTTTGTTGCATAGTTACCCATTTATCTAGGAAGGCTATAGGCCCATATAACATTACGCTTCGACCAATAGGAGCGAAGCATTTATGAGCAATGTCACGCAGACGAGATTGCGTTGCTAATAATCAAAGAAAACACAGTCATGGACTGAAACCTCGCAAATCACTGCAGTAAGAGAAATTCGTTTATAGATCACTGAAAATGACCAATCCTTATCTAACAAATAAAAAAACAATTTCCAGCCTCCCCTAAGGTAGAGAATATGCTAATGTGACATAAAAACCTTTTGCGAAAGTTTAGTGCCCGAGGAAGAATGTGATTGGTGGAGAAGACATAATAGGAATCATATAAGTATCCTGAAATGTTTTCTGGTTGTTTATAGTTATGGGATGCTGGAGGTCGTTAAAGTGGCTGTTACGTTATAGTGTCGTGATTGTGATGAAAGTTGGTAGATCACCTATGTATATGTTTAAAACTAGCTAGGTTTCTTTCTTTAATCAGAGGTTATTGCTTTTTAGAGTTCCGTAACCAATGAAACCCTTTTTTTTAAGGATGGGAAATCATCATATGACACCTCCCGCTCCGGGCGAAGCAGGAGGGAGTGTCTGACTCTTACTAAAAACCCATCCGTGTTTCTTCTATTGCCCTAAGCGTTCCAGGGTAACTCTTTCGAACAATAAACCCTAAACAGCAATAACTAAAGCCTCCGCTGAGGCTTAGTAATAACTATAAGCTTCTGCTCTCCGTCTGTCCATCCGTCCACCCGTACGTCCGTCTGTCTCTCAGCAGGCTGTATCTCAAAAACCGGCCAAGTGCGAGTCGGACTCGCACACGAAGGGTTCCGGACCATAAACCTTAATTTTTATTATTTGTTGTTATAGCAGCAATAGAAATCCACAATCTGTAAATTTCAGCTTTCTACCTATTACGGTTCTTGAGATACAGCCCTCTGACAGAGAGACGGACGGACGGACGGATGGATAGCGGAGGCTTAGTAATAGGGTTCCTTTGGTAACCCTTCGGGCACGGAACCCTAAAAACCGTAATAGGTAGAGACCTGAATTTTTTTCGAGTATGTATTTCTATTGCACGTTTTGAAAAATATAGTTGCTGAAATAAAAATTTTGTATTTGCGCCAGCAGTAAAGCAACCAAAGCACGGTTTTGATAGCACAAAATGACGCCGCAATTCAAAAGCTATTCCGGTGTTGGAAATTCAATTAGAAGTTAATGATTTTATCTGGTCGAGCGATCGGTGTAAAGGGCATCAGAGGTCAACCCATTTCACCTGTTTTATACACACGTTATTGAGGTCAGCGGGTTTCCATATTTTAGGATTGATTATTTCAGGATTCATCTGCCTTGTTTTTAAGTAATGCGTTGGGTTGACCCTCAGTCAAACCGAATGCAGACTAGTCGGTCTGTTCTATAATCTTCTAACTAAGACAAACTGGTGGAGTGAGCTGACGTGAACTGTCACGCCATCTTGGTTCTACGGTTTCGGAATTTGTTCGAAAGAGTCATTGCGACACTGGAACGCAAAGGAAATTTGGAGGAAAACGGATGGGTTTTAGTCAGTAAGAAAATTTTTTTTTGGGATGATAACCCATCCTAAAAAAAACTGGTCAAATTCGAGTCGCACTCGCACACGACGAGTTCCGTACCATAAACCTTATATTTTATATTTGAGCTGATTAAATGAAAGGTAAATTACGGTTTACGATTTATGACGTATTTAAAAAAAAACTACTTACTAGATCTCGTTCAAACCAATTTTAGGTGGAAGTTTGCATGGTAATATACATCATACTTTTTTTAGTTTTATCATTCTCCTATTTTAGAAGTTACAGGGTGTCCCCCCCGGACACACATTTTACCACTTTGGAAGTATCTCTCGCGCAAACTATTCAATTCAGAAAAATATGATATTAGAAACCTCAATATAATTTTTGATTAACTATCCACAGATACACCACACGTTGATGAAAAAAACATTGAGTGTCAGTTCTCAGTATGGGGAACCCCCAAAATTTATTGTTGTTTTTCTACATTTTTGTAAAAAACTTAATGCGGTTCGCAGAATACATCTACTTACCAAGTTTCAACAGTATAGTTCGTAAAGTTTTGGAAAAAAGTGGCTGTGACATACGGTCGGACAGACAGACAGACATGACGAATCCATAAGGGTTCTGTGTTTTGCCATTTGGCTACGGCACCCTAAAAAATGCTATCTTTTTGGATAATTTTTCAGCTCACTTCGACATTTACATCTGCGATGAGATTTTTCAAAACAGTACTATCATAGCAGTATTTTACATAGATAGACAACCTCTTTGACCACGACAATCCTTTTGCCAAGATTGGTCATTAGACAACTCGTAAATAGGTAATGTAAAAGTTCTACAAATAACAATAGACTTTAGTAACTAAATAGTCTAAATTCGTGTCTTGCAATGAATGTCAGGCTCACTGAACCAACAACAAAACACAAACAATTACAAAGAACATTCACGTGTCACCAAACAAAAAACAGTAGGTAAAGTATAACAAGACCTAATATATTTCCTTTTTACAACTCCACCATTCGCAGGATACCTACATAAATCGTTTTTCTCATTTAACAAGATATATTCTGCCTCGCCATCGGTTTGGGACAGTTGCTGAGTTAATGGCATCATTCCTATTGGCGGGCCCATTTAGCCACCATTACGGGCTAGGACGCTGATCTTGCGATGGGAGCACATTACAGATAATTACAGGTGACTGTGGTGTCTTTACTAGCAAAGGGGGAGGACAGAATGATGAATGGCATAGACAATAACATCCCGCCTGTACTACGCCTATTACTGGAATCAAAAATTCACAATTTAGTACCCATTATTATTAGTTTCATATAATCCGTGGTGCTTGGCAACTGAGCTTAACCCAGTTGTATACGTCCTTTGGTGTCTATTGGCCTAGCTCTTTTCTGTCTTCTGCTAGATAAGGAGGGAAGTGGAAATTATTTGTTTCCTACTCCTCCGCTGTTATTTTCTGATTAATATCGTTGCGGGATCCAAGACTGTTGATCGCTTCTCCAACTCGTCGAGCTTCATTGACTCGGCGTTTTTCTGGTGGTCGCAAAGGTTGATCCTGACTTTCAGGAGTTGCAGTGGTTGGGAATGTGTGGCGGGTCATTCCAAAAAAAATATATTACGCCCTGTATTCCTTAGAGAATTCTAGGAGGTGTACTTATAGAACTCCCATAGTTGCGCCAGTTACCTAAATTAGAGTCCCAAGTCATTTAAGGCAGTGCCTTATGAGCCTATTGCCATCGACTGAGGACTCAAATCGACTCCGGGCTGCAACTGCGAAGTTTTAGATAAAAAAAAATACACACGTATACACACAAAAGACACGTATTCTGGATTCGCAATTCAAACCAAACATTGGGCTAACCAGCTTGTCTTAAAATTAAATAAAAGACAATAGAAAGTTTTACTAATAACAGGAAAACCTCAAAGAAACATTTCATAGCTATTTTTAGCATTACTTTTGAGCATGATTGGCACTGACACTGTCAAGGAGAGCCCGATAAAAAGCGGCCAAGTGATAAAACTTTTCTGAATAGATTGGAAAATGTTAAACCCACACTTAAGCTTAGCATGGCTAATAAATTCTAGGGCTTTCGTTTTAGAATTTATTTATAATACTTTAGTACCCACAAAGCTTGCCTTAAGTACCACTGAAATAGAACTAGAATTGCTGAATATCATACAAAACTTTTATTATTAGGTGAAAGTAGTAGATCCTAGAATACCAATAAATATCATCATCATAATCATCTGCCTAGCCTTTTCCAAACTACATTGGGGTCGGCTTCCAGTCAAACCGGATTCAGCTGAATACCAGTGTTTTACGTGGAGCAGCTGCCTACCAGACCTCAGCAACCCATTAACTGGGTAACACGGTATTTCTTGGTAAGATTGGAGACAGATTATCTGGCTTCTGACAATCCGTTACGACTGCCAGAGATCTACAAATGACAGCCGAGACCAACGGCTTAACGTGCTTTCCGAGGCACGGAGAAAACTCGGTATGTTAAGATGGTCCCCCCTCCACAGACCAACTAGACAAGCGTTGCTTAACCTTTAAGATCGACCCGTGCGGCTGTTATTATCTAGCCACGAGCTTCTCTCGCCATCCTAATGAATATCATGAATTCTACTAAGTCTGAATAGTCTAATATAAGTCTGAAAGTTTATGAGGAAGGATT
This sequence comes from Lacanobia oleracea, assembly GCA_950371165.1. Taxonomy (NCBI): domain Eukaryota; kingdom Metazoa; phylum Arthropoda; class Insecta; order Lepidoptera; family Noctuidae; genus Lacanobia; species Lacanobia oleracea. The sequence continues at coordinate 1,611,688 of OX493398.1, forward strand.
TTTGTTAGGCTTCAACGTGAAACTACAGAACTAGTAACATACCTTGTACAGTCATCGCTCAAAAGTACAGTAGCCTGTTAAAGTTTGTATTGATGTGAACGCGCGGTACAGGCCGTACCTGCATCTGTGTGTATAAGTGATGTATGAACGCGGAACACATTGATCACCGAACGGACACCTCATTCACAAACTGGCGTCGATCGAAACAATAAATATATCTAGTTGCCTTTTCACACACGCAGACTAGTGTGTAATTACGTATGACCTTGGTTCATATCATTGGTAAAATTCACGTTAATTAAACTAGTTCAACAGGAATAAATGTTTCTCAATAATTTGATTGAAAACCCCAACAAGATCTGGTCAGTATTTTTGGAGATTAGCGTAAACAGACAGACAAAAAAAATGAAAAAGTTCTTTTTGTGTTCTATAGCTTTTCTTATTGCCCCTACTCGATTTTTGTCATTTTTGTTTAATGTACAGAAATCATGGTCTCTACTCATCATCATCTGCCTAGCCTTTTCCCAAGTATATTGTGGTTGGCTTCCAGTCAAACTGGATTCAGCTGAATACCAGTATTTTACGTGAAGCGGCCGCCTACCAGACCACCCATTAAATGGGTAACAACACGGTATTTCTTAGCAAGACTAGAGTCAGATTTACTGGCTTCTGACAATCCGTAACGACTGCCAAAGTTCTACAAATGACAGCCAAAACCAACAGCTTAACGTGCTTTCCGAGGCACGGAGGAAACTCGGTATGTTAAGATGTTCACCATCCACAGACCAACATGGCAAGCGTTGCTTAACCTTGAAGATCGACCTCTGCGGCTGTTACTCTTTAGTCACGAGCTCCTCTACTATTTTATTATATTATATATAGATTAAATAAAATACACTTTTTAATTTACATGTTACATGTAAGATATTAATTTCAGCGACTCCACGTAAACGACCCCAGACGTTTTGAAGCTTTCAAATTAGATTTGAAGTGCATCGTGTCTTTGCTCGCGTTTAAGGTTTTTAATAAAATTGAAGATGATAATATTGATCATATTAATGTAAGCTTTCAAAGATATGAGACCTGTCGTGACTCTTTTCATGTAAAGATTTTTAATCAAATTGAAGTTGACTTACATGGTAAGTCATTTTTTAAATTAAAACATTGCTTCTTCGTAACATAATAATAAATAAAAGGCAGTTTTGTGGCGAACTGTTGGGCACTGGCGACCCCACGGACCTGATTTCCAGGGAGAATTCTTGTTCCTCATTTCCGGCTTGCCTTTATTGGCTGGCCGGGGTGAAAACTGACGAGGAACAGAGCTCCCACCTCTTTCTTGCCTTAATCGGCCGGTATGAGTGGAGATTCGCAAGAGCAAACGTGCTCGGGAGAAGGATGTATAATCCAGTAAGGTGCTGGTAGGGATCTTGACCGTACTTCCGGGATTGTCCTGATAGCCGTGGTATACCTCTCCACTCCTCTAGCACCTCAGGATATGTTGCCCCCTTGGCGCTACGTTACTTTGTGCTAGCGACCCTTTTCGGGGGGGCCATTTATTGAGTGTGCAAGTCACCCCCTGCCATTTTAAAGCCGTTTTAATTGTCAATGGTCAGGCAGGGGCCAATAGTTCTTCCATAGTAAACGATTATTAGTCCACTAAACCAGCCAAACCCATAGCGTTTCATCTTTTGTTTCCATATTCTGCAATAGTCCTGCTCCAACCGGGGATTGTCCTTGGGTATACTTTCACAGTGCATTCAGGGATAATCGTCGGTTGGTGTCCCATTCCATTTGAAATGTCTAAAGAGGCCTCTGCGAGTTGGCTTCGGCCCCTCGTACGCCTACCAAAGGACCGGGTCTCTAGGAAGAGGGACCCGAGAAAGTAAAAAACAAAAAAAAAAAAAAATCTCAATTAGTTGACTTTTTCCTTGTTTTTATTTTTTATATAATCTCCTTTTTTTCTCTTTGCATGCCTGTTTAGTTTTAGTTTTGCCTTCAACACTTAATGTATTTTTTTATGATTTATTATTGTAACTATTGAGAACGCCCGTCGTTTTCTAAAAATAAGTTTATATTATGTGGAAAATTTTATTGGTTTTGCATTTGTTCCGCTTTAACTAATATTTTTTGTTATATACAATGTGTATCCGTTTATTTTTCCAAATAAATAAAAATGAAACATAAAATAAACAAAATAATATTATGGACCTTACTATTCCGAGCGTTAGGACTTAGGGCGCCTTTAGCCGGAGCCCGCCAGGCCCAGGGCCGGCCAGAGTTGTGGAATCTGATCGAAAGAGTTATCGCGCCCCTAAAACGCAAAGGGGATTGGAGGAACACGGATGGGTTTTAGTCAGTAAGATTTTGACACTCTCTTTTGCGCCGCCCAAAGCGGGAGTAGTCGTTTGATGATTTCCATCTGTCAGAATTTAGTTATAAGTACTTAAATAAGATTGTTGTATTGTATGGTAATTAAACTTTAAGATACTACTGTCAGAATAGAATATGCCACACTCAGTTTGACATTAGAAATCACTGTCGAATGTTATCAATAGATGGCGGTAGTTTTGATGTGTTTACGATCCATTTGTTTTGTTAAATAGTGATTTTACATTAATTAATTGAATATTGTATTTTATGTTACGTTAAATCAAATGTTTTAGAGATTTATATTTTTGTTGAAATTGTTTTCGTTCTTTTTAACGTTTACTAATTTAAATACATAGTTTACCGTTTCTGTCGACTTGGCGCGCTACATCCGGCCCCACTCTTGTTGGTTTCCTGTGTAGCGCGCTAGTTCTTGGAGGCAGTCGGTTGCTTACTGTGATACAGGCAAGACAGTGAAATAAAAGTGATAAGTGTGAATAAAGTGAGTTTCATTGAAGCAGTCCTTACATTTCAGAAGTGGCAAATAGTTGGTTGGTTATACCAGCCGATTATATTCAGGCCTACATTAGTAAGTTTGGTCGTTCTGATTTGAAGTCGTTTAAAAGGTAAGAGTATGATTTAATTTTTTTTTTTTTTTTTCCTTCGAATTTTAATGTTATGCAAGTTTATAGTGGCATAACGGATATAGATACCAAATGGTGATTCAAATAATCTTGTACTATCTTTGCATTCACTATGCCTGTGATTTTTTTTTATTTGTCTCGTTTATTTCTTTTTTTGTTTTTTACTGTTGAATAATGGATGAATTTAATTTACAACTGCCTTTTCGACATACTACATAAAATTATATAGGTGAATATATAATTTTGGTACTAAATTGGAAAATTAGTAAAACACGTGTCTAGTTTTTTTTATTTACTTTATTTTCACTGACCTACTTACTCGTTATTTTTTTTTTACTATAACAACAGCATACTTGGCGATTATTTTAATGCGCTTTCCAGATATGGATATTTGCGATGAGCGCCAATTGCGAACGCCGCCTGCGGATCAAGATCCTGGTTCTCCACTGTTGCCAAGTGGGCGGGCCCATCAACGTGTCAACAGTTGTCATCGCGACCGCAGCCGATGTAGTAGCGTCCGGCGCAGTCGCAGCCAACACCGTCGCAGCCAGGGCCTTCGCAACCAGCGCAGTCGCAGACTGCGCAGTCAAAACCGGCGCAGTCACAGCCAATGCAGTCACGACCGGCGCAGGCACTGGCGATGCAGTCGCAGCCGGCGCAGTCGGGACCAGGGCAGTCGCAGTGGGCGCAGCAGTGACCAGCACAGTCGCAGCCAGAGCAGTCGGGACCTGGGCAGTCGCAGTGGGCGCAGCCGTGACCAGCGCAGTCGCAGCCGGCGCAGTCGGGACCAGGGCAGTCGCAGTGGTCGCAGCCGGCGCAGTCGAGACCAGGGCAGTCGCAGTGGGCGCAGCCGTGCCCAGCGCAGTTGCAGTGGGCGTAGCCGCAGCCCACCTGATCGTAGCAGAGGCAGCGGACGCAGCCGTCGATGGGACTCGAAGGAGCGTGGTGAGTCAAACCCAACTAGATTTGCCTCTGCCCAGAATAACAAGGTTTCAGTCTCACAACTAGTACAAGCATTGCAAGCCGCAAACAATAAGAACAACAATACTTTAGAAAAATTTTCTAACCATAACACCATACCGGAATTTGATCCGGAACGTAAACAACAAACGATAGATATTTGGTTGCATAAAGTCAACGAGTGCGCTTTAATATATAATTGGTCAGACCAACAAACGGCTCATTTTGCCCTACAAAAACTAAAAGGGATTGCTCAAAAATGGTACGAGGGGTTACCAACTGTTCTATTTAGTTGGGACAATTGGCAGGAGAAACTAAAACTGGCTTTTCCTAGTAACGAAAATTACGGTTGTTTGCTTTATACAATGTTATCGAAACGTGCTAAATTTAACGATTCTCTAGAAGAATATTTTTATGAGAAAGTAGTATTACTAAACCGGTGCAGTATCGAAGGCAAACGCGCGGTAGATTGCATTGTTCACGGCATTGATGATCGTAGTGTAAGACTTGGTGCTGAAGCCGCTCGTTTTGATACACCAGATCAGCTTTTGCCATATTTAAAGGCGGTTAAATCAAACATTCACCAGGGTGAGAAAAGGAAAAGAATTTTCAACAATAAGACCGACAATACAGACAAAAAGGACAATAAAAATCGTGTGGTTAAATGTTTTAACTGCCAACAAGAAGGACATTATAAGTCACAATGTATTAAACCCCCAGTAAAATGTACACGTTGTCTCAAATTTGGTCATACAGTCGAAAAATGCACTCTGCCTATAACGTCCGCCGATGGCAAACCTGCCAAATCGGTGATGTGTGTGGTTAGTTCGGACAGTGACTCCAATAAGTACTACAAACGAGGGTTGGTAAACAACCATCCTATTAACTGCTTTATTGATTTTGGTAGTTCTGCTACTATGATGAGCTTAGATTGTGCTAAAAAAGTATCTGATCATTGGGTTTCTTGTCAGCAACTACCCTTGCTCAAGGGCTTTGGCGAAGCAATAGTTAGACCTTTAGGGAAATGTACCGCAACTATTGCCATTGATGGCGTAGGTGCAACTGTTGAAATTCTTGTTGTACCAGATGAGGTAATGCGAGTACCACTTATCGTAGGGCAGACGTATACCGAACAACCTCATATAACCGTAGAAAAAGATAGTGTCAACTTACGATTTTCTAGTAACGAAAGTGAAACAATTTTCCGAAAGATAAAACTGTTTTGTTCGGCAGATACTATGGTAGATGGATTGACGCCTCTACACATTTACACTGACCCGATTTATAATGGGGAGGTTTACATTCCTGGAAATAATCGCTATCAATTGGGTCGCGAACACTATCTGGTGCAAGGGATGTTTACTGTTGTAGAAGGAAAAGGAATTGTCTTAATTAAATGCAAACTCGGTCAATCTTTTCCTTTAAAAAAGGATATTCTAATAGCTAGGGGTTTAAAAGCAGAAGAAGAAGTTTGGACACAAAATATAGCTAATATATCTAGAGTAGAATTTAGTGAAACTTTACGATCAATAAATGAAAATGATATCTCAAGCGACACAGATCTCGATAAAAATAAAATTGAGCAACTCGTTGAATTATTAAATAAATATAGAGAATGCTTCGCGTTTAGTTTAAATGAATTTTGATTTTCGAGCGTTAAACCGTAAGACCATAAAAGAAAATTACCCGTTGCCTAGAATAGACGACCAACTCGATGACCTTGCGGGATATAACTTTTATACTACTTTAGACCTCGCGTCCGGATATTACCAAATTTCAATTTCTGAACCTGATCGCCATAAAACTTCGTTTGTGACACCCGAAGGGCAATACGAGTTTAATAGGATGCCCTTCGGACTAGTAAATGCACCATCTACCTTTATGCGTACAATGCACTTGGTTCTTAATAATAGCACGGGTTTACCAATGCGAGAAGAACAAAACTCCAATACTAAAAGAATCGCATCTGCTTACATGGATGATATAATTGTACCTTCCGTTACGCTTGACGAGGGTTTTGAACGCTTAGAAAAAGTATTGGGGTTAATCAAACAAGCTAACTTAACTCTAAAACTGGCGAAATGTTGCTTCTTTAAGAGAACAGTAGATTATTTAGGCTTTGAATTAAGTGCAGAGGGTATTAGACCGGGAGTGCGGAAAATTGAATCAATTAGAGATTTTCCCCGACCTATTAACCAGCACACAGTTAGGCAATTTATAGGGTTATGTAGTTTCTTCCGTCGTTTCGTAAAGAATTTTGCGATGATAGCTAAACCACTTACCACTCTCCTAAAAAAGGACGCCGTTTGGGTTTGGGGTCCAGAGCAAAGCAATGCTTTTAGCCTTCTAAAGGATGAACTAACGAAAAAGCCCATTTTAGCGTTATATGACTCAAAAGCCTTAACTGAGTTGCATACCGACGCGTGTAAGATAGGTATTGCCGGAATGCTTATGCAACGTGACCACAAAAACTTATTAAAACCGGTTGCATACTTTAGCCGCCAGACAACATCCGAAGAGCAGCATATGACGGCATATGAACTTGAAACTCTTGCTGTTGTTGCTTCACTTCAAAGGTTCCGCGTATATCTTATCGGCATCGAATTTAAAGTTATTACCGACTGTAATTCATTAAGAGCAACGTTTCTTAAGCGAGATTTGATACCACGCGTCGCTAGATGGTGGATTTCTATGCAAGAATTCAATTTTAATGTTGAATATAGGCCTGGTGCCTCAATGGCTCACGTAGATGCTTTGAGTCGGAATCCACCACCAAACGACGGCCAAGCAAATAATGAGGACAGTGAATGTTTTGTGATGGCGATTGGTGAAACAGACTGGCTAGGTACCGTTCAATTAGCAGACTCGGAAATCCAAAGAAAAATTTTGGTTCTAAATGACCCCCAAGCTAATGACGTTGTCGAGATCAAAAATAATTATACTGTACGTAATGGTAAATTATACCGAAAAACTGATGTCGGTGATAGATGGGTAGTACCTAAGGGTGTACGATGGCAAATGCTTAAACAATGTCACGATGACTTGGGTCACTTTGCGTTTGAGAAAACTTTGAGTAAGGTAAGAGAAAATTATTGCTTATTATATAATATTCGCTAAAATGAGGCGTTTCGTGAAAAAATATGTAGAGTCGTGCCTTGAATAATAATAATAATAATAATAATAATAATATTCCACACAACTATCACACAACGCCATCTAGTCCCAAGCTAAGCAGAGCTTGTGTTATGGGTACTAGACAACTGATAAACATACTTATATATTTCTAAATACATACATATTATAGATAAACTACACCCAGACACAGAACAAATGATCATGCTCATCACACAAACATTTGTCCTGGGTGGGAATCGAACCCACAACCTCTGGCATAGCAGTCAGGGTCACTAACCACTAGACCAACAGGCCAAGCCAACACTTCTTACTCAAAGTCTTCATCAAAACTGAGGCCACCATTACATCCTATACCGAAGGACGAAAAACCGTTTGTTACCGTTCACATTGATCACGTTGGCCCTTTTGTCAAAAGTTCAAAGGGGAACACACATTTACTAGTGATTATAGACGCATACACGAAATTCATTATTTTAAAACCAGTTCGCAGTACTAAAGCCTCAATTGTAGTCGATAAAATGCAAGAATATTTTAGTATATTTGGACTTCCAAAAAGAATAATATCTGACCGTGGCTCTTGTTTCACAAGTATTAAATTTACCAGTTTCCTAGAAAAGCTAGGGGTCAAGCACGTATTAAATGCAGTAGCAACCCCACGCGCCAACGGGCAAGTCGAGCGATACAACCGTACCTTATTAGAGGCTCTGACCGCAAAGTGTGTGGGTCTGGACGAAAGAAAATGGGATGTTCAAGTGCCAGAGATTCAGCTGGGCTTAAATAATACACTTAATAAAGGTATAGGTAAAACTCCAGCTCAAGTTCTTTTTGGTACTAACTTAACCGGAATGACGGAGGGTAGGGTTAAAGCTTTTATTGATAATGGTGATACGTATTCAGATGATAAAATTAAACAAATTCGAGAAGAGACTAATGAGTACATCACTACTTATCAAGAAAAGCAGAAAGTGCATTATAACAAAAAGTCTGCTAAACCTATTGAGTTTCGTGTAGGTGAGTTGGTCAGCGTTGAGCGTGAAGTTGCTGCTACGGGGCAGAGTAAAAAGCTAGTTCCAAAATATCGCGGCCCGTACAAGATAGTTAAGGTTTTAGGAAATGACAGGTATCAAATTGAAGACACCCCGATCACCCGAAAGGGCAACCGTAAATATTCCGCTGTCATTGCCGTGGATAAAATGAAAGCTTGGGCTCACTATAATAGAAATGATTCAAGTTCCTCCTCGGGCAATGAAGAGTATGATTGATCGACTAAGTTTAGTGGCAAGGTTGTGAGACGAGCCTTTTATGAATGTGATTTGGTAGTATATTTTAATAGTTCATTCAGGGTGGAGGCAGATATTGGCAACCTAGTGGTTGCCTTTAAAAAATTGTGTTGTGGCGGTTTCAAGGTAGTAGCGACTTGTACCGCCGTAGTGGTTTCAAGGTAGTAGCGACTTGTACCACTATTAAATTTGACAAATTTTGGCGGTTTCAAGGTAGTAGCGACTTGTACCGCCCTAGTGGTTTCAAAGTAGTAGCGACTTGTACCACTATTAAAATATTTAATGTGGTGTTTTTTTTTTTTATAATTAACATTTAACATACAGTTGTATGCACTTGATTGTTTGTTGATTAATCCTTGTTGTTTGTTTGCAATTATTGTTTTTGTTTTATCTCCTTATAAACTCGAGTCAGTTATGTAATTACGCGAGGACGCGTAAGTTGCGCGGATGGCCGAGTGTCAGAATTTAGTTATAAGTACTTAAATAAGATTGTTGTATTGTATGGTAATTAAACTTTAAGATACTACTGTCAGAATAGAATATGCCACACTCAGTTTGACATTAGAAATCACTGTCGAATGTTATCAATAGATGGCGGTAGTTTTGATGTGTTTACGATCCATTTGTTTTGTTAAATAGTGATTTTACATTAATTAATTGAATATTGTATTTTATGTTACGTTAAATCAAATGTTTTAGAGATTTATATTTTTGTTGAAATTGTTTTCGTTCTTTTTAACGTTTACTAATTTAAATACATAGTTTACCGTTTCTGTCGACTTGGCGCGCTACATCCGGCCCCACTCTTGTTGGTTTCCTGTGTAGCGCGCTAGTTCTTGGAGGCAGTCGGTTGCTTACTGTGATACAGGCAAGACAGTGAAATAAAAGTGATAAGTGTGAATAAAGTGAGTTTCATTGAAGCAGTCCTTACACATCCTTACAAAAAAAGGACTTAAATCTTAGTTTATTGAGAGAGGGTAGACCTTATACAATCCACACTTAAACACAGTTGGTAGGTTGCACATATTATTTTTAAACTATTATAAAGATTAAAAAAAATCTTCATCCAAACAAAAATACTATCACTGTTATAAATCAGCATTGTTACTGAAAGCTATCTTTACTCCCGGAAATATGGTTTTTTTTTGTGGCCACGGAAATGATGCCAAAGGAAAAAGCTGGTTGCAAATACTTCTGAGTAGATAGAATGTTTGACAATACCCATATAAAATCCTCTTAGGTGTGTTTCATTGTGATTCGCGCGGGGTATTTGCGACCCCTAAGATCTTCACGCTGGTAGCCGCCAGGGGTCGTCAAAGGCTTACATTAATTAAAGAGATTACTATCGCCTCTACATTGTTCAGGTTGGTTAATAAGATCACATCAATTTGCATAAACCAGGCTTGAGTTTCAATGTTATTGTCTTTTCTCTGTTGTTTGTTTCTTGTGGGGTAAATAAACATCAGTATTACACTATATTTGAATAGAATAGAATACTCTTTATTACGTTCACCATTTAAGTTACAGAAAAGATAGATGATGAAAACATTACATACAATAGGCGGTCTTATCGCTAAAAGCGATCTTTTCAAAACATCAGTTTACTGGATTTTAAAAAGAATGGAAAGACAGTACTGATAATAAATAAAAATATAAAAGAAAATATGTACTATTATATATAATATGTAAAAAAAAGAGAACCCAAGTAAAAACGATCAAAGAGAAAGGTAGTGCTTTTTTACAGTGCTGATTGAGTGGAAATTATATTTTTTTCAACTCCTCCGCTATTCTTTTCTAATTAATTTCCAAGCATAAGATCCAAAACACTTGAATCATTTTTCCGGAACTTCGTCGAACTAAACTATACTATGAATTTTTAAAGTGTGTCTTCACGACCAAATCCGAAACATTAAATATCGAAGAACACTGAATATACAAAAACAGTAAAAGGAGTCTCGAGCCCGATTTTGATGAAAACTAAAACTGCATCATTGAATTTTTGAAAAATAAATATTCCCACCCAGGAATCGAACCGGTTTATTATGAAAAAAAAGACACCCTGGTTGAGACTCGCACAGAAAATTGGAAAGTATGGCCTATAGGGGATGTGCCGTCGTAGGACCCAGCAATTGGGTTGTCAAAAATAAAACGACTATTATATTTAAAAACAAACACCGGATTAAAAATACTAGTCCAAAACTGGTTGTGCCAGTATCAAGTTCACTATCGATTTAGTAAGTATCGTCTCCTTGTTTGGTCCTTGTTCAATCCATGGTCCGGAGCGAGGAGACATGGGAAGCGGTCACCTCCTTCTGCGAAGCAGTAATACTAGCGATTCCCGGCCAAATTATCGTGTGAGAGAGGGAAACCTCACGCCCCAGCCGCCGCAACAGAAGAAGTCGCCCCGGGCATCGAGAGTCGCAGGGCGATTCCCGGCCACAGTAGGCGCGGGCCTGCGGACGGCGAGCATTGAGTGGCTCGCCGTCCTATCAGAACCAGGCCCGGGTCGAGCTGATGGGTTTAGTCAGTAAGAGTCTGACACTCCCTTCAGCTTCACCCAGGGTGGGAGGAGTCATTTGATGATTTCCCATCCTAAAAAAAAAGTATTATTTTATTTACTAAAAATAAACCCCAAATTAAGCATGACTACATTCAAACCCCTACTTTTTGCCAAACACACCAACACACAGCCATTCAAAAACTTACCTTTTCTAGCAGACAATAACGTCTAAATTCCTTGCAATCAAAATAAACAAAACGAAAAAATAATTATTTCAGCAAAGTATCTGACCTAAAATGTCCTCAGGGATTGCAATAAAATGGACAGATTAATAAACTTTTTCTTTCTGACACCCGATAAGAAACAATGTCTCTTCAAGTTTTTTATTAAATTAAACGAAGGAAAACCTGGCCTCATCTCATTCAGAAAAATTACCTGGTTTACTCAACTTTCAACCTTATTACCTATGATCAAGGTTAGTAAACCTTTGTTGTAGTAGATATCGGGGTATGTTTTCAGCTAAAAGTAAGTGTTTAGGTCTGTTGTTTCAAGGAATGACATTTCGGATATTTATTTAGGCTGGATTTCCTTCCATTGAAGTGTTAGCGATAAAATACTGCTGGGAAATTATTTCTGATTATTTTAAATGGAGATTTATTTATTTTAGGAATAACGAAATCCTCACAAGACGGTTTTAAAGATTAAGCAATGCTTGACGAGGTTGGTTTGCGGATGGATGCAAATCTATTACTTACCAAGACTTCTAAAAGCACGTAAATTTTTGAATTATTTGCCAAGTGCAGGGCAGTTCACCTAATCGTTTTAACCTAACAGGTATTATTTATTTATTTATGTTTCCGCTGACCTGCATTGCCATAGCTTTTGACCTGCTAAATAATATCTGGTCGGTCAGCTTGCAGCGCAGATTAAAAAAAATTATTCACTCACCGGTTTAGGTCACGTGATCGCTGGCTCGCCTGCTACTAAGTGCGCTCATTGTACAAACTAACACAACAGGTTATGTCTCGTCTAAAATTGACCAGCTATGAGAGTTCATGGTAGCTGTCACTTGAAGATCTTTGAAAATCGGCCCCCGAGATACAAGCGCTGCCGCTGCCTAGTTCGGTGACCACTGTTTAATCGTATGTTAAATGCAACTATGTAGAACAAAAATAAGGAAAAAATGATGCAAAGATAGAGTTAATGGTTTATTATTATGTGTTCATTGGTAACTTTAAAATTATCTTTTTTTCCTACGTTTACTTTTGGATTTACCCTAAGTTTAATGTGTGAATTTCGGCAGTAATCAGTACTTTCATGTGTTCAGTTTGCTAACTTATCGGTACATTCCTATAAATAGGTACATTGGTTTTAATATCTGTCTAACATACGAAATTCTTCAGTTCAATGAACAATTTGGACCTGCGCGGTTTTTTTTTCGTTGACATCACTAAAATTCTACTCGGAAATCACAAGTCAAATAACTACTCATACATAGTAAAAGACTTGCTAGAGAACTTTAGAAACTTGGATGCAGTATGTCCATCAAAGTGCAATACTTCCACAGTCATCTTGATCAATTCTCAGAGAATCTTGGATCCCATAGCAAAGAACAAGGGGACCGGGTTCACCAAGATCTCAAAACGATCAAAGAGATGTACCAAGGCCGATGGGATCGGCATATGATTGTGTAAGTAGTGCACTTTGATAGACACACTACATCCTAAGTTCTTAAAGTTTTCTTAAACAGGGTGCGATCCTAATTAAAAAAAAAATACGGTTATGGCACCAAAGCTATTTTTGACCAGTGTTATTATTAAGGAAAGAACTGTAACAATGGTAAAGAACTGTAGCAATAAATTATCAAATTATAAAAAAACTAGCACTTCGTCCGAGACTTCGTTCACGCGGATTTTTAAAACTTAAACTAAACGTTTGACGACGGCAGTTCGCGCAAACTGCAACATTTTTTCTTACTTTGAGTATTTTAAATAAAAAATCATAACTTTTAAACAAAAGGTCCGATTTTAATAATTTAGTGTAGGTAATTGACTTTTACAAAACCAACCTTAATTATTAAACAATTTAAATAGATAAGAATTAATATCATGATACTAAAATCACCATTATTCCATTTCACCCGGGTTTTTTTGAATAATTTTGACAGAAAGCGGTCATTGTGACTTAACTATAATAGTTAAGTCATAGTAGATATTGATGTGTTCTATAAAACTGTAGTACATCACTTTGCTCTATTGTCAATAATTTCCGCAGCGTACGCGATGTTAGGATCTTTTTTGGTATTTAATTATCATCATTTTTGACATAATATGCTAAACTAAAAACAAACTAAAATATAGCATCAAAAAATTCATCCTCAACGCTGTCAGCTGGTAATGTGCCCAAGAGACTGGCGGCATTGCCACGTTGAATGGCAATGCTTAATCTTTGCCCAAAGTAAAAGCCAGCTCTTGGGTCACGAGAAGTGTCAACCAGCCGTTTCGAAATTTCTTTGAAAAGGCTGTGAGCACAAGGGCCCCACGGCCCGAGGGTTTCAACCCCAAACGGCTCGAAAATATAATTACCAATAAGGTTACCATATTTCCGCCGCTTGAGGTTTTCCGCAGCCGCAGCGGCAGCACCAGCACAACACGATGAACTAGGAAGATGGGATGGCGCAAGAGTATCGACACAGGTTGCATCCCACACTAAAGGCCTACCCATCTTCCAAGGAAACAAAGACATGCCGTCCGGTCTTTTGCCATCGTCTCGTGCCAAGCCATTGGGTTCTAAAACGGCTGGAACGCCGACAATGACGAGAGCTCGTCGGATTATGTCGTTTAAATTAGCGTGTCGTGCAAAACGGCCTGCACTGCGGCTACAAGAAAGGCCGTGGTGCCCGAGGCTGTTGACAACTTCACCACAGTGACAGCGATGAGGAGAACAACAAGGGGCTCCTAAACGCAAAGAAGCAGCGAGGCGAAAAGTGGTGTCGTCGAACAAAGTGCCTAGGTTCGACGATGGTAGTGCATGAAGCCAAAGACCCGACTCCCATTTTCCCACAGCCAGCAGGCGTGCACGCTCAGCAGTAGTAGCAGACGCGGACAGTAAGTTATTCTGAACTACTCTGCAGAGCGGCTCGTCCCACCGCCTCTGGGAAAATGGTTTGTCAGGTAAGTCAGTATTCGGACAAGCGAGTTTCCAGGCATTGATAGCATCGGTGAAGCATGGCACATCAAAATTAACCAGTGTGGAAGCCAGGATATTCCTGATTAATTCCTCAGTGCCGTGAACCGAAGATATAAAAGCCGGTAAACTTATACTAGAAATTTTGCGGACGCCGAGTCCTCCCATGCGGATGGGAAGGGAAGCTTGTGCCCAAGCTCGGTCGTCCAAGGCCACATTCAAAATTAATGACAAAGTGCGTCGAATAATTTGATCCATTTGGTCTAAAAGATGAGTGTGCTTCCATAAATGGGAAGCACGAAGAAAATATGTCAATTTAGGGCCGAAACAGCAGAAACGAATTATGGTGATAGCCGAATGCATGTTGATTTGGAGCAATCTTTCTGAAATGTCATCGAATTTTTGGATATTTTCTGCAATAAAATCGGGAAACGAAGTATCAAAGATTGGAGATCCCAGGAGACGAAGAGAGCTTTTTTCAATAATTTGAATTCCAGGTGCTACTGTTTTAAATTTTGAAAGTGTCAGTTGTCTGTCAGTATGGTCCGCTAAGAATAATTCACATTTCGAGAGGTTGAGATCAAGGCCAATGGAATGGAGTTCATTTTTTAACAAAATTAGGTCATCTAAAACTGAATCTACTTCGCCTCCCAAGGTTCCGTCGTCAAGATACCAAACGTTAAATTTAGAATTTAGCTTACAAACAATTGGGTGAATGGCTAAACTAAAAATCACTGGCCCGAGGGGGTCACCTTGTTGACAGCCAACAGCAGATTCCAATAAGTTGTCCCGATACAGTAATTTAGATGGGTGTCTGTAGCATTGCCAAAGGAAACTATAAATTTGGGGTAATTCTTTTTTAGCTTCTGCCAACAAGGTATCCCTGTTTACTGAATTGAAGGCGTTCTTTATGTCAACCTTCAGGACGACCTCACCTTTCCCAGAATTTAGGTAGGTCGACAAAGCGTGTACGGCAGCCTCACAGCCCCCTCTGGAGCCGTAACCTAGCTGCAGGGGCTGAAATTTATCCGAAACAGCCTCACCATAAAATTTACAGCAAATCTTGGCTGCCATACGACGATAAGTGGTACCCACGGCAATGGGACGAATGCCACCATCTTTTTTACGCAGTGCACATAGATTGGCGCCATACAGAATGTCGATGATGGCTTCGTTCACATTGCCGGAGAGCATGAGGTTAATCAGATCCGTAAGCTCCTTCAAGAGCAACTCACCAGCTTCCCCGGCGCCAGCACAAAGTAGGTCCTTTAGATGCTGAGGACTAAGGCCGTCGAGGCCGCCGGCGGAACCGCTCCGGAATGAGCAAACGGCTGTGACTAACTCTCGACCTGAAATGGTGAGAGAGTGCATGTTCGGATCAGGAGGGTCGGGAAACGAAAGATCATCAGCTGGGGCAGGGTGTTTGGACTCCAGAGCTGCTAGTGTTTCTGGAGAACACGGTGCCACCACATCACTGCTGAAGAGAATCCTGGCAGCTCCACTTATATCACCTTCCCCTAACTTCGTTTCCACCAGATGGGATATACCTCGTGAAGAGGTATATCTTTGTGTGGAAAAATTTTGATCTAAATTTTGAGCCGAAACATTACAATTTTCTTTTACTCGTGCAGTTAAAGTCTTTTTTGATGCTGAATTCTTTTGAATGTGAAGAATTCTGTAAGGGAAAGTGAGCAGTTGTTCCCAGGCACTTTGGGAATTCTCCCGGGCAGCAAGGCGCACGCAACTAGCTAGGTTTTGTGCGACAAGAGGTCTAGCGCCGCGGGGAACTCGCTTCAAAATCGGAACCGAGTTTTTTAATTTTGAAAGGGTTTTCCAAAAAGGGTCTGTAGAAGATGTTGTCGAAGGTGTGGATGTAGGTGTTGAGACAGAGTCTGAAGGTGCATTTGGCGATTTATGTACCTTCCCAATATGCACGTTCAGACCCCGCTTACCTTTGAAAAACCGTGCCTGGGTACAAAGCGGGCATCTCTCCAGGGTGGTCAGCGATGTTGAAGGTTGACTAACACTAACACCCACCACATCGCTGCTTCTATTATTCATAAACAATAATAAAACTATATTAAAATAAATTTAATAAATTATCTTAAAACGAAATTAAAAAGAAACTTAAATAACTGAACAAAAATAAAACAAAATATAGATATTGATCACTGTTAAAGGCGCAAACGCTCTGGGGCTTGGTGTGTTCTGCCAAGCAGGAGTAGCGCCAGCAACCGATGTCCCGGGTAACCGATGGAAGCGAGACGCACAGGACCAGTTGTTGTAGCGGCACTTGACACCAGGACCGGTCGATGTTGACGTGGAGACGTTTGAGAGACGCCTGTGTCCAGCAGCAGACCTCTTTTGTCTACGCATCCACTGTTAAGCTCTAGCCAGTAGGGCCAAGGGTATCGATGAAACCGCTGTTGTGCGATCAAACAAGTCCAGTAGATGTAAGTAGGTGTATTGCAGTACGAAAGACCACCTGCATCATAACGGCACAATCAGTTCTTATGATTTCACTGTTATCTTTTCACTTTCAGCACAAACACAGTTTTCACAAAGGTTCCGAGAGTCTTGATTTATCCTGAGATTCTATTCCAGAATACCAAATGTAGCAACTCGTGGGGAATACAGACGCTGATAGGCGCGATGTGGGCTAATAGTACAGCGAAAAAAGCTCTTTCATCTTTTGATAGTGCAAAACATCTTTATAGAATGATTTAAGCCAAAAATTTGAGTTTATATTTATTTAAATGAATATAAAAATTCGGGATGAAAATTTTTGCTGTCAGCCAAATTGACAGCCATAGACAATTTTGGTATTTGGATAATGTAGGATTCCATCAGGGGTAATAGTGAAAGAATTTTTAAAATCGGTCCAGTAGTTTCGGATTATTCAATTCAAACAAACAAAGAAATCTTTCCTCTTTATAATATTAGTTTGTGTAAAAAGATTTAAAAATCATTACGCAGTAGGTACCATAATACCCTTTAGCAAGCCTGGTTTCGGATTTTACCCCCCCCCCCCTTTTTTTTTTTTTTTTAAGGATGGGAAATCATCAAATGACTCCTTCCGCTCTGGGCGGAGCGGAAGGGAGTGTCAGACTCTTACTGACTAAAACCCATCCGTGTTCCTCCCAGTGCCCTTGGCGTTCCAGGGACGCGGCGTCTCTTTCGAACGGATTCCGCGGCCCGGCAGGCACTGGCCCTAGCGGGCCCCGTCTCCCTTGCTGACAGCTCCTTGAGGCGTGCGTGGAACACAGTGCGCCGCCAACCCGGGCCTGATTCTGATCGGACGGCGAGCCACCCAAAGCTCGCTGTCCGCAGGCCCGCGCCTACGGTGGCATGAAATCGCCCTGCGACCCCCGACGCCCGGGACGTCTTCCTCTGCTGCGGCGGCTGGGTCGTGAGGTTTCCCTCTCTCTTACTCGTTCGGCCTCCTCCTTTGCTAGCATTACTGCTTCGCAGAAGGAGGTGATCGCTTCCCATGCCTCCTCGCTCCGGACCATAGATTGAACCAGGGCCGGCCGCGAGAGGTCGCTGCCGCCGATCGCCTCAACGAGGATCCGGCGGTTCTCCGCCCAAGCAGGGCAGACCTCCACCGTATGCTCCACCGTGTCCTCCGGGCGATCCTCGCAGTGATGACACCCGGCCGTCTCCTCCCGCCGAATCCGAAACAGGTATCTCCCGAAACAACCGTGTCCGGTGAGTACCTGCGTCAGGCGGAAGGTAAGGACGCCGTGACGCCGCTCCAGCCACTCCTCAAAGATGGGACTTATTGCCTGGATTGTGGCGTGCCCAGCACCTGCACCACCACCACCACCTGCAGCACCAGCTGTGCCTGTTGCACAGCTGGTGCTGGAGCTCGCGCTGCCTGTACAGCCTGTCTTTGGCTTAGTCGTTGCCGGCCTAGCCCCTCGGTTGGCCTGACCGGATGACCCCGGTTTGGCAGCCACGGTGGCTGCATACGAGGCTGCCTTCTGCTGGCCCGATGGCTTTTGGCTCGCCGCCAGGGGGGGGCGCAGGACGATACCCTCCAGTACAGAGAACCGTGCTGCGAAGGCGGCCATCTCCTGCCGCACTAGGTTCAGAACCTGCTCCTCCACAGGCACGGGCTGGCTTTTCCCGCGCTTGCGCTCCCCTTGAGGTGCCTCCTTGGAGCCATCTCCTTGGAGCCTGGCCAAGTCTGCTCGGAGCTTTTCGTTCTCCTTTTGGAGAAGCTCCGTGGCGGTCGCCAGGCGGGTGAACTCCGCCCGCAACTTGGACATTTCGTCCGATTGGGGCCCGCGGAAGTTGGCCTCCGCTGCCGCCAAAATGGAGGCCGCCGCCGCGCTTATGGCCTTGTTTTTAGTGGCTTGCTTCCTCTTCAAGGCCACATCGCGGACGGCCGCCTCCACGATCTGTACAAATCTGGCCTTATTGGAGCCACCAGCAGCGTCTAGCTCACTGCCAGAAGACCCCGAGATAGAGGCCCTGCGACTGTTCGCTCCGGGGTGTCGCCCCTCCTCGGCAAGCTTTGCAGCTCGCTGTGTAGCCTCCTGGGATGCAAGCCCCCTCCCTTTGCCTCCGTCTCGGCCTCTGCCCCGTGCACTAGTGGGGATCTTACGGGCTGAGACCGCCTCTCTGTTGGAAGAAGACCCCTGGTCATCCTCCGGCCTGGGCCGGAGGATGACCAGGATGGAGCCTCCGCACTACGTTCGCCCGAAATCTTGTCGGGCTTACTAAAATTAAATCCGATCATCTCCTTCCCCCGCCCTCCCTGTTATTGACTTGAGAAGGTCAGATAGGCTATCGCTCCATTTGAATACTGGTACTTAGCTGTACCTGGTTAGAAGCCGACCCCAATATAATTGGGAAAAAGCTTGACAGATTGGCAGATTTAATTTTTATTATTTGAGGTGAATTTAAATTTAATTCCCTATATTTCAGTTTTAAAACAAAGACCAAACTATTGTTATGCCTAACTTTAAGTTCCTTTAGTAATGGATACAATAGAATTTCAACCCGTTTCGTACTTAGCACTGATTCTAAATAGTTTTCGGATCTACTAAACAATCAAAACCTACCACAGTTATAAATTCTAATTGTTTCATCAACAAAAGACCAAGCTTAAACTTTAACCTAGCAAATTATTGTGTTGAAATTGACAGGCAAAACAATATTGAAAAGTAAAAAAAATACTGTTTATTAACATAAACAGTATTTTTTTTCCGGAGACTGACTAGTTGCTTTTGTAGGTAAAGAAAAAAGATATAAAAACCGTTTATTTGCGCCAAGCATGACGCATACCAAAACAAAACAATTAAATAAAAAAAATATAAAAGTTAGGAAGATATGCGTCACATTTGCGCAAAACGGCCATCGCTCAGCATAATGGTCCAGTGGTCGTATGATCTACTACCGTACAAGAGGTCCCGTCTAAGTGTGATTGCGTTATTCATCTTGTTTTTATTTCTAGCAGCCCGGTGTTTACCTGGTTTTTTTCCCCAAGATGGGTTTGCCTTGACTGAGTCCTCTAGTCTAGGTCAGAGGTGACAACGAAGTGAGTGAGTGACGATGGAGTGAGCTTACGCAGTCTCTTGGTAGTAATCTTTTCAACTTACTCTCGTTTGCGTATCACTGCAGGGTGTCAGAAAACCAGCGCTGAGTATCAGACAACATATCATTCTGAGATGGTAACACTTTCGGAATGGGCATGCTCAGCGCAATTACGCATTTCATTTACTTTGTGTTTGTACAAAGAGTGTGGGACGCCCTTTTTTTAAGCATGGGAAATCATCAAATGACTCCTCCTGCTTTAGGTAAAGCAGAAGGGAGTGTCAGACTCCTACTGACTAAAACCCATCCGTGTTGCTCCTAGTGCCCTTTGCGTTCCAGGGTATGGTGCCTCTTTCGAACGAAGTCCGCAGCACTAGCAGGCACTGGCCCCATCTTTTGTGCTGACAGCTCTTTGAGGCGCGCGTGGAACACAGCGTGCCGTCGACCCGGGCCTGGTTCTGATCAGATGGCAAGCCTCCCAAAGCTCGCCGTCCGCAGGCCCGTGCCTACGGTGGCCGAGAATCGCCCTGCGACTCGCGACGGCGACGCTCGGGGCGTCTTCTTCTGTTGCGGTGGCTGGGGCGTGAGGTTTCCCTCTCTCTCTCACACGTTCGGCTTCCTCCTTTGCTAGCATTAATGCTTCGTAAAAGTAGGTGACCGCTTCCCATGTCTCCTTACTCCGGACCATGGCCTGAACACGGGGCGGACGCGAGAGATCGCCGCCGCCGATCGCCTCGACGAGGACACGGCGGTGCTCCACCCAAGCAGGGCAGACCTCCACCGTATGCTTCACCGTAGTGTGGGACGCCCTGCGGCACGAAGTATCGATGATTTAAAGAAGGTGGCTGGCAGCGGTTGGATGCGGACTGATCAAGATCGGGATGGTTGGCGCTCTTTGGGGGAGGCTTACGTTCAGCATTGGACGGAAATTGACTGAAATGATATGTACAACAAGGAAAAAATGTTCGTTTGGCACTCGCACAAGAACAACAAAACAATAAAAAGATGATTAAAAACTAACAATATAAAAATACATGTGCGAGGCCAAAAAGACTCCTACCTCAGCGCTGCTGTGGCTGTTGTGTTGCGAATAAATATTTTCTATTTTATTATATTTTACTTTTTCTTTGTTACAAGTGAAGGTTTAAAAGGACAAACACGAGCTCCTATTAGCGACAAAGCGGATCCGAATAGCTGCTCAAACACAACGGGCCCCGCCCTCGACCGACACCGCGGCTAAACACGACCACACCCTATGCTCTATTTTACCCCTCGTTACTCCGTGACATGGAGAAGTTACACCTCCTCGTAGTTACAGGAATTATGAAGGTTTGACAGTTTGTTTTTTTGCCAACGATCCTTGCCAAGGGTATCGTGCCTCGGACAGAGCAGTCGCTAGTTATAAAACTAGACATTTTTATTATTTATTTTATTGATTTGACGTAACTATTTCTAATAACGAAACTATTTCTTATAACGATTTTCTAAAAATATAATAATATAATCTAATCTAATATAATTTATTATAATTTTTGTATTAACTATTGTATTTGTATGCCTTTCTAGGCAAAACATGTTAAAACTATTTTTTTTTTGTAATCATTCCAACTGATTGTTAACCTACACATGTTTTTGACAAATAAATTTTTCTTATTTTTAAGATGAGATAAGAAAAATTTATTTGTCAAAAACATGTGTAGGTTTTTGCCCGCGACTTCGTACGCGCATATCCCTTTCTTCCCGTTCCACAAGAATTTCAGGAAATCCCATCTTAGTGCTTTCGTATAATCTCCAAGGAACCTACAGGCGAATTTTCAGCTTTCTACGACCAGTTTCACTTTAGCTATGCGTTGTCTGTCACTGCTCACTCAGTCACTCAGTAACGGAAGTATTTTATATAATTAGGATAAACTCTAGCAAGTTGATTTTGGCTAGGCTGAAATCTGACCGAAACACAGTTCTGAAAGAACTTGACATACCTACTACTCTGTCAAGAAAGTACCGGGAAAAGATCAATAATACACAAAATGTCTGTTATTCATCCAAATTTATTTTATCACCTTCAAAGTATGCTCCTTTAGAAACGATACACTTGCGCCAACGAATAATCCATTCATCAAAACATTTTTTAAACGCTGCTTCCGGAATTGAGTTCAGTTCTCGCCGCGAATTCTCCTTTATGTCTTCTATCGATTGAAAACGGGTGCCACGAAGTGGTAATATGAGTTTAGGAAAAAGAAAAAGTCAGCAGGAGCCATATCTGGTGAATATGGTGGTTGCTGGATGGTATTTGTTGAGTGTTTGGTTAAAAATTCGTTCACAATGATAGCCTTGTGCGAAGGCGCATTGTCGTGGTGCAAAATCCAAGAATTTTCTTTTGGGACTAGCCGAGCAGCAACATGTTTCATACCCAAATGATTAGTTAAAAATGGTACGGTTCGACTCGTGAGATACAGAAAGTTCGGCGGCTATCTCTCTCAGAGTTGAATGGGGATTTTCAGTCACTATTTCCTTCACTTTTGCGATGTTAACTTCAGTTGCAGACGTTGACGGCCTACCAGAGCGAGGCAAATCTTCCATCACTTCTCGACCGCTTTTGAACGCTTTGAACCACTCATAAGCACGAGTTTTTGATAAAGTCGATTCACCGTAACCCTTCTGTAACATTTTCAGTGACTCCGAACACGAAATTCCATTGGCGATGCAAAATTTAAGACAAACTCTTTGTTCGATATTTTTGTCCATTATGAAATTCGCAATACACACTATATATGATATTACTAAAACCAGCACTGTATTTAATATAAATAACAGATGCAACTCAAACTCCGCGCCAAAATGGAAAACAGTTGTGCCAATCTAACAACTACAAAAAAACAAAAATTTGAATTTGGAACCATAAACAAATCATCCATTCCCGATACTTTTTTGACTGAATGTATTTATGATCATCAGTTACCTATAACAAACTATGATACATTTAGAAGTTTGATGAGCAGGAGTTTGTCCCCATCGACCGCATTCCTTGCTTGCTTGATTTGCTCTCTTGGAGGTTGAGAGCTTAAGTTTTCTGTTCTGTCTGTAATGTAAATTGCATATCAAACTTTGACCGTAGAAAACTCTGCGCAGGCAGCCACATATTAGAACAGAATTGGCGACAAGGTAGCTGTTACTTTAAAATCTACTTAAAATACAGGACACTAAACTCGACATTTGGTTTGATGGCAATGGATTGGCGTTATTTCGATTAATTGAAGTTTAGCTACAGACAACCAACCATTCATCTTACCTTTGATCATTACATTCATCACTCCTTGTCGTTCAGTACACAAAATGTACAATTACATTATTTTGGTCTCACTGATTGGTTGCCCTATATATGTATAACGTGAACTGGCAATATTATAGCAGTACCTACGCGCTGAGATTTATGACTTTTGTTATAAGAAACACGGAAATTAGGGGAAGGTAGGAAATTAATATATATTTACTTTGATGTCGTAGAGAGTAATTAAAAAGTCATTATAGATCAGAAGGTATGATTGTTTTTTATTAATTGTTTGAGCACCTTTCATTTTTATTTTTGGTACGAGTAAGTCAACTGAGTTTGCATACACACAACTTATTACTGGGACCATTTTATAGAACTTGCTTAAAGTTGGGGGATAATTATCGCCTGCTTAACTTAAAGCCTGAAGACACGGCGTTTTTTTAACGCTACAACGTTGCACGTTTTACGAACGCGCGCTCACGGCACTGTATATGACCTAAAAGCGCGCGCGCATCGCGCGTCGTCGGCGCGTCAAACTACGCCATGGCCAGTTAACGGCATCCGCACGTCCCTTTACGCCAAGTTTATAAATAATTCCTTAAGTATCCAAAAGGGAACATTCACGTCTTCAAAAATCATAAAAACTATAAGAACAAAAGAACACTGCACTAATACCACTAACGATATTCTACCGACCCCTGCACCATCATCCAGACATGTTTCCTCTTTTATCAATCACAAAGGTCTTCTAAAACAATAAAACCGACACAGAGGGAGGGAGGACCTCATGGCAGAGGTTATTGTTAGTAGTTTGTTGGAGTATGCGCGACTTTCCGAGCCAGTCCCTAGGCAATACCGTCACGAGGCGGACGCTAGTGATAGAATATCGAAACTCTTTTATTGAGAATGGTTCAGTAGTCCGAGCATTATGTGAAGAATGAAAGTATTGATTCGTTATGACGTTTTAGAAGATTTGGAAAGAGAATATTCAAAAGATTGTTGTTTTGGAAGTTAGTAGAATTGATGCCAGGATGCAACCTATAGGTTCCAATTTAATATCAGTTTTAAATATGTGGGCTGAGCTGAGAAACATCCAGCTGTTGGAAGTCGCAAGCTGACAGCCTCAGATAGATTTGTATTGAGAGAATTGAAAGAAATAAAGAAACGAACATGTTTATTTGGAACTCGCACAAGACACACAAAATCTATACTCTATACTAATATATAAAGCTGAAGAGATTGTACGTTTGTTTGTTTGTTTAAACGCGTGTTATAGCCCATTTATCGAGGAAGGCTATAGGCTATATATCATCACGCTAAGACCTATAGGAGCGGAGCAGACGAAATTGCGCGGTTTAACTAGTAGTAAAATAAAGTAAAACTAACAGTTATGAAAAATTGTTAACTTAGAAGCTAACAGCATGAGGTTAATCTGTGCGAAGCCAAAAAAGGTCCTTGTCTCAGCATCAGCTGCGATATTAAAAAAAACCAAATAACATGCTAAAGAAAACATAGTAAAAAACAAATGCATGACTCAAATTCATACAGCAGATGGATCTGGTGGTCCATAACTCAAGAGTGGATTGGTTTCTTCTAGGCAAGCGAGCTCCATCATTGACCATTTCTTTAATTAACACGAGGTAATTTAGTGGTCAAATGCGAGCCTATTCAAGAAAATAAGACAGGCTTATTAAAACAAATTAATTACTAAAACACTTAAAATAAAAAATACTATCTAAAATAAGGCGTCAAAAATTCGTGTGTATCGCTGCCCACTGGAAGTGAGCAAAAGACTGGCGGTATTGCCACGTTGTATGGCAATGCTTATCCTCTTTCCGAGGTAAAAGCCAGCCCTTGGGTCACACGAAGTGTCAACTAAGCATTTAGAAAGATCTTTAAATAAGGCATGAGCACTTGGACCCCAAGATCCAAGAGTTTTAACCCCATACGGCTCAAAAATATAATTGCTAACAAGGTTATTATATTTTCGCCGCTAAAACTAAAATGTCTTATCGACCCTCCGAATAATACATAAAAAAATAACTTCTCTACAATTTCAGCGTCACAAGGAAAAAGCGTGAATCCCTTTAAAACCCTATTACTTCGAATCGGCCATTTTGTGCTGCAATGCTCAACGCAATTTCAATACGTCAGGCGGAATCGAAAGCATTTATATGCTTTATCAGATTCGCTCGTAAACCCTCTGAGAGGAGGCAAATAACTTTTAAGGGTAATTTTATAGTAGGTAGGTTTATACGTAAGGAAAAATGCGGATATAAGCTCAAGGCAGGAAGGGCATAGAATCATTGTGACAGCCCACACTCCGCCATTTTCTGCATTTTGAAGTTTTTTTTTTTCAAAGTTGCGGCACACGATCTAACATGCACATAGCGGTTAAATCCGGTGAAATTAAGCCGATAACTATTATTAGAATACAATCTGCTGCATAGAAGTGCGTTATAATAATTTTTATTGTTCTCTCATGGCGACTTTACCTTCAAATATCTTGGCGACGACGGGACACTTTAGCGCACCATGCTTGTTTGTGAGGATTCTTAACCTCATCATCTGCCTAGCCTTTTCCCAAATATATTGGGGTCGGCTTCCAGTCAAGCTGGATTTACCTGAATACCAGTGTTTTACGTGGAGTGGCTGCCTACTAGACCTCCACAACCCATTAACTGGGTAACACGGTACTTCATGGCAAGACGAGTCAGATTTTACTGGCTTCTGACAATCCGTAACGACTGCCAAATATCTACAAATGACAGCCGGGACCAACAGCTTAACGTGCTTTCCGAAGCACGGAGGAAACTCACTATGTTAAGATGGTCACCCATCCACAGACCAACCTTGACAAGCGCTGCTTAACCTTGACGATCGACCCGTGCGGTTGTTATTATCTAGCCACGAGTGTGAGGATTCTTAACCTCTACCCAAATAATAGTTTTATGTATGTTAAAAAATCAAAATAACGGCGAGCTATATAGTAGAAGTAGTGTGTGTAGTAGTATATAGTTATATATGCCAGCTTGCATAGAAAAAGTTCGATCCATTCATACTTTAGTAAAGACGTATTCGTTCTGAAAGTGTTTTGGTAAGATTCGGTTGTCTGTAGCTTAAATTAAATCATTTTGACGTTATTTATTAAGACAAATAGAAAAAGAATTCCCTTATCTCCAAAATTATTAAGCCTTAAATTAAAATACAGATAACAGTTTTTTTTATTTATAGGCAACAGAAAAATCTAAAAAAAGACTGGTTTTACAAGAAATTTGCCCGTTTTTATCTATGAAAGTCAAGGAAAAGTTAGGAGGAAATAAGGTTTTCCTTGAAATGTTTCCTTTTGTTGTTACGAATATTTACTTGTCCGCTATCTGGCTTCTTAGAAGTCCGTATAAATTATCTTCTGCCTTTATCTCAGTTTACTTTACTTTGATGCAATAATTATGTCTTCTGCTTTCATACCTATGTCTCTTTTTGCCGTTACCTCAATATACACCGCTTGTTGAGTAATCTCAAGTCTCAAATCTCAAATTGTTTATTGCAATTCATAATGAACATCTACAGGTGAAAAAATGAATGAATAGAAACAATTATGGACCCTGTCGGGCACAGCAAAACCTAAAATAACTAGGAGAGAGGAAAAGCGTTTTTTTTACTTTTCTTGTAAAATATGTGTTTAATTATTTCATGTTTAGCTTTTTCCTATTATTCAATATTTTATAAATATTACTATAATTATCTACATATTTATTGTTGGATAAAATTACATTTATTGTTCTTTTATATTGTTTATTCGCTTGCATTTTCTACATTGGTATTAGTGTATTTATTATTGTCATTAATAGAGTAGAATGTAATTTTTATTATTACTAATAGTATAGAATTTCATTTATTTCTTGTTATTAAGTCTAGATATCTATCCTGTTGTTACTAAATTTATCCGTAAGGTATTATTCCACTGTTTAGTAGCTTTTTTAATTAAGAATTGTTTTAACTTATTTAAGAATTCTTCTTGTTTTATGTCTTCCGGTAATTTATTATATATTTTAATCGACATACAATGTGGACTAGAAACATGTATGTTAAGGAGGGATGGAGGCAAATTTAGCCTGTTTTTATGGCAGTGAGTGGCTCGTTTGAATGTCGCACCGTGTCTTGTATGATTCTGGGTAATATTTACACACTATCCAACGTTTCTGTGGTCCTTCTCTACCTTTATTACAATTGTGAGTAAACAGGTATGCCATAGAAATAAATACATCCATGCTATCGAAAAGCATTGCCCTGCTGGGACAGCCAGGTAAAAAATCGAAGACATGCGGCCTCAAGCAATCCACACAGGGCTCGCGAGGTGGTTACAGCTAACTCATTCCCACAAAATAGAGGCCTGTGTCCCATCAGTGGTAATTAGCCTACAATCTCAACATTGTAGGCTAATTATGCTATTATAACCTTAAAGTAAGTAGTAAATACAGTAAATCTGCCTAACCATTTCCCAACCAAGCCAACATAGTTAAAATTGGTGCCAAGCTTTTTTTTTTCTTTTTTTAACAGAGTAACATCCTCATGGATGTCCTCCGCCCTAGGGTGGGCGTAGGGGTCTGTCAGACTCTTAATGACTAAAAACACCCCGGTGTTCCATCTCTCACCTACTCCGGGGGTCGACTGGTGCCGGCCCGACTCTGCGGGCCACCTCGGGTCAGCGGGGGGAGTGAGGTGTTTGACTCCCCCTGCGACGTCGAATAGGGTCGTACGGGAACACCACAACATAGTTAAAACCTATGCCAACATAGTAAAAACTATACCAAAATAATTTTGGGAAAAAAAAAAAGAAATTTTCGCTTCTAGTCTAGTCACACCCACACGCACAAAACGTTTTAAGAACACATTCATAGTGCGTACAGCTAAGAAGTGGAATTCCTGCCGGAGTCTGTGCTTCCTGATAGCTACAACCTGGAAGTCTTTAAGTCAAGAGTAAATAGTTTACTTCTAGGCAAACGTGCTACATCTTCGACCACGTCTTCGCTTACCATCAGGTGAGATAGTGGTCTAAACGTGTGCCTATATTTTTTTTTATTTTTTATTTAAGTAACTTTTAACAAGATGTTACAACAGTTCCATCGTAACCTTACCCAAAGACACCACAATTACAAATTAACCAATGAATAAACTAAAATAGCTGCTGGTGACATTGGATTGGTAAGAATAACATTAAATATACCTAAATCTAGCTTATTAATATTCAATTCACTAATTACTTTACTTCTTTCAGACTCATTCCTGACACACTCCAACTAAAAGTGATGGACATCTTCTACTTTATTATCACCAACTAAGCAATTCGGATGGTCAACCTTTCCCATTCGAAATGCAAAGACTCTTAATGGTAAATGCTCGGAACGAATAGTGCCCATCAATAGTTAAAAAAAAAAAAAAATTGAATGCATGTAAATATTTCAAGAAGCTAAATATTTTCAGTCTTTTTTTATGAAGCAAATGCTTATTGGACCTAAGCAACCCACTAACTGGGGTGCTGCGGTAGCTCTTGGCAAGACTAGTGTCAAAGATACTGGCTTCTGCCGGGTAGTACAATGACTGCCAAAGCTGTTTTAATAACAGCTGTGAACAACGGTTTAGTGTGCTTTCTACACACTAAATCGTTTCTTTAACTTTTAAACTCAGTGTGTTATGAATGATCACCCACCCTCGGACCGACCTCGGCGAGGGTAGCTTAACTTTGAAGTTTGACCCGTGAAGCACCGAGCTCACATGTAGACGCAGTTTAAACGACAGTATTTTTGGACGCGCAATCTCTTGCAGGTTCATAAACCACAGGCCTCCATATCCCCTTGTTGTAACAATGTTTATTTTGGCCCATAAAACCTCCAGGTGTCAATGTACACAAGTATATAATAAATCTTTTAGTACACAATCGTAAAACATGCTACAGCACGTATAAATATCAGTTGTCTTACTTTATCCAACGAACGTTTATTGCTTTGATTTTATTATGTTGGTTTATCTTCATGCTTCGTATATTTATGGGATAAACATACGTCTTTGTTGTAGTATATATTCAGCTGTTAAGTTTCATGAAACAGAAGCCTGGAAAAGATTTCAGAAAAAAATCGACCTTTAAACTATAACAACCTGTGGACATTTAGCGGAAAAACCGACCAAGTGCGAGTTGGACTTTAACACGAAGGGTTCCGAACCATAAACCGAAAATAACACGTTTTTTGTTTTGGGGCCCCTTGATTTAATTTTCATGTAGTTATAGCGGCAATTGAAATGCACACTCTTTGAAAATTTCAACTGTCTTCCTATTACGGTTGTTGAGATACAACACGCTGATAGACAGATGGACGGACAGACGAACGGACCGACGGTTGGACGGACAGCGGAAGTTTAGTAATAGGTCCCTTTACGTACGGAACCTTAAAATCCCAAAAGCAAGATAAAAGATTGGTCTACTATGTCTAAAAATATCTCACTTTCGATCAATATTCTAACAGTGACTATTTTTAGTGCAAATATTTCGCCAATTTCATCCCCACGCATCAAAATTGAAATATCCAATCACTTTGCTGATCCGTTTTACATAATAAAAAAACATTTCTACGAGTAGTTTTGCGATCAAATAAAAATTCAATATGTCGCTCTCAATAATATTTGATGTTTTTCCTACAA
This sequence comes from Lacanobia oleracea, assembly GCA_950371165.1. NCBI lineage: Eukaryota > Metazoa > Arthropoda > Insecta > Lepidoptera > Noctuidae > Lacanobia > Lacanobia oleracea. Next base: position 1,641,268 of record OX493398.1, read on the forward strand.
CTGCTTTCATATTTCCTTTATGTCGAGTAATATTAATCTTTTTCAATTTCTCCGCAAACTAGCCTTGGGCTGATAGATGAGCCTCTCTCTGGGTTACCATAATTCGATTTTTGGTAACCACATTATGACAAAAATAGGTTCTGATCTTACATAAGATATTCGCAGCCATTCTTTCTTATGGCCAGTACTAAACGGTTACAATCTAGGCTCGTAGCTTGGCAGAATAGTGTTACGAAAAACCTTTTTGTGTAAAAAATCCCGAACTTGTATTTTTGTGAAAATATCGTATAGGTATGAGCTGAAATAAGGGATTTGATATTACACCTGTTATGTGATTGGGTTGGGATTATTCTATTTGTAATTTAAGGCGTATTTATTTAAAACTTTATCACATGATAAGCCTGTAAACATTTGATGCTGAAAATTGTGAAAGGTCAAATGGGTTTTTAAAAGAACAGGTATAGTATATTACCCACCAGCAGTTCACCCGGAGCAGTAGGTGAACCGCAGATAGTTGTTGTTGGTGCTTGGGCTCTGCTACTCATATAGTCACAGTGTTATAAAGTTAAGTACTTTCTTCTTCTTCATATAGTCGAGTGTAGTATTAATAATGATAACAGACTTCCGTCTCTGCCTCCGTTTACTTGGTTTGTTTGAAAGGGCCACCGCTGCCCTGGAACGCAAAGGCCATTAGGAGGAACACGGATGGGTTTTAGTCAGAAAAAGTCTGACACTTCCTTCTGCTCCAACCAGAGCGGGAGGAGTCATTTGAAGATATCCCATCCTTAAAAAAAGGACTATAGTTACCACATCAGCCCCATCATGATTACATGTGACATCCACTATTAGGCATTCCCTAAACATCGTCACAAGGACCAGTTCAGTTAGGTTTAAAGATATTTATTCTCAAAAAAGACACAGTCACTTACATGAAAACCATGCTAATGTTAAAGACATTGAGTTCGTCAATAAAATATGTTATGTATGTTTCACTCATCCAACGCATTCCCATAAGTGTAATGAATTTCTGAATGATGGCAATTTGTTATTATTTATTTATTGAATATTGGGCTAATTGCTTCTTAAATGCATTGAATGAGTGTAAATTTTTTATGCATGACAAGTATCTTATCTATACTAATATATAAAGCTGAAGAGTTTGTTTGTTTGTTTACTTGAACGCGCTAATCTTAGGAACTGCTGGTCCGATTTGAAAAAATCGTTCAGTGTTAGATAGCCCATTTATCGAGGAAGGCTATAGGCTATATATCATACGCTAAGACCAATAGGACTGGAGCAGTAATAAAAATTGTGACACAGACGAAGTTGCGCGGGTCAACTAGTATTATTATAAAACTGTGCTCCTTCAAATATTAAATTTTTCTTGCCGAACTTAGTTCTTATCTTTGGTAAGACAAGAAAGCTAGCTCGACGAGAGCTACGTTGGGTTAGTTGCTTTACTTTAGTAAACGATATATTTGTCTGTATACTTTGTCAGTTCCTTGGAAATAAAGAAAGTGGAAGTCCTATCCTATTAGTGTGAAAGTGAAAAGTGGTTGCCTATACGCGAGCGCAGAGAGCTAAAACTACCATGTTTTCATTTCTTGTCTCTCCCAACTATCCCTGTTATCTAGCCCATGGCTTTCAATACATTTGCGCCAACCACAATCTAAATCTACGCTCATCAAACAACCGTCTCCTTCAATGTCCCACTCACCGAACTGACTTTATGCACTCTTCTTTCTTCGTTCAGTCTATTTCTCTGTGGAATGCGCTCCCCCAAGAGATCAGGATGGCCACCAACCGATTATCCTTCAATGTTAAAGTTCGTGAACACATTCGTAAGAAGTTAGCAGTTGTATCATCACAACGCTAATGTTTCCCATTAACCTATTCGCCTTAACTGTTTTAGATTTTCGTTTGTATATTTATCTTGTTGATTTGTCTTCTTCTTCTTCTACCTGGCGTTAATCCCAGCTATTGCCAGGGTCTGCCTTCCTACTTAGCTTCCTCCACTTTGCCCGATCTTGAACATCCTTCTCAGTTAGGCCATTGGCTCTCATGTCGGACTTAACGACGTCCAACCAGCGCTTGCGAGGGCGACCACGGGACCTAGCCCCAAGAACAGCCATATCCATGCATCCCCGACCAACGTACTCCATAGGGCGGCGCATGATGTGGCCATACCATTGCAGACGACACTCTTGCAGTTTTTCCCCCACGTCACGTACACCAAGACTACCTCTGATGAAAGAGTTGCGCATGCGATCGGATCGCGTTACGCCACTCATCCACCTCAGCATCTTCATCTCCGTGACGCGAAGCTCCTGGGTGTGTCTGCTTAGTGCTGGCCAACATTCACCGCCGTACAGTAGGACAGGCCGTATGATGCATTTATATATCTGCCCCTTGAGCTTCGGAGGCATTTTGCGGTCGCATACAACGCCCGTTACCTCGCGCCACTTCGCCCAAGCCGCGCCTATACGTGCTTGGACATCGTCGTCCACGTTGCCAGACTCGTGCAGCACGGATCCAAGGTACCTGAACGTATCGGACTTTCTGATCAGGTCCGAACCTATTCGGATGAACCTATTTGAATCCGTGCCGCCACAGGACATGTACTCAGTCTTCGCCACATTTAGTCTCAGACCACCGTTTTCAAGCGTGTCCTTCCAAATGTTGACTTTGCGCTCAAGATGGGCTTTGTTCTGATTAACGAGGGCGATGTCATCGGCATACATCATTAACCATGGGGGCTTATCTTGGATGTTTGCCGTAACTACATCGAGCACTACGTTAAACAAGAACGGGCTAAGAGCCGAGCCTTGGTGAACGCCAACAGATATTGGGAAGCCATTCGATTCGCCAACAGCGGTCTGGACAGAGGACACGGAATCGCGGTACATGTCTCTGATAATGTCAATATAGGCCTCGGGAACGCCCTTGAAGCGCAGTGCCCACCAGATGGACTGCCGAGGTATACAGTCGAAGGCCTTCTGCAGGTCTAAAAAGGCCCTATGCAAAGCTCTCCTTCTCTCTCTGTAAGCCTCAGCCAGATTCCATAAGGCGAACACTGCGTCCATGGTGCTGTTACCCGCCCGGAAGACATATTGACACTCAGAGATAGTACACTCGCTACGGAGCCGTGTGTCAATGATGCGCTCGAAGAGCTTCATGGTGTGGCACATGATCTTGATACCGCGGTAGCTACTACAATCCTGTACGCTACCTTTGCCTTTGTATACAGAGATAATCAGGCTAAATCGCCACTGGTTCGGCATTTCCTTGGTGATCAGGATGCGGTTAAAAAGATCCGTCAGAAGGTCCACGCCATCTTGTTGATTTGTATATTTATTATATATTTATATTGTATGTATGGTTTATATTTGTATATCGTTCATTATTGTATTTGAATAATTATCAAACGCTTTAAATTTTCTTTATTGCATCTACGACTATTCTCTGCATTACCCAAAGGTTGACTGGTAGAGAATGCCTATGGCATTAAGCCCGCCTTTGTACATTTTTGTGCTGAAAGTGTTTTAAATAAATAAACCCTAACCTAACTAAGAACGAGTACTACCTAGCTAAATTTCCTCAGGTCCAACCACGTTACTTCAGAGTCGGCACTAACATCATTACTGCACACTTACGGCAGAGACTAAACCACACACAATCACTTTAGCTCAAGTAAATTGGCGAGTAACCTCATTAGTGTCGCTCTATGAGTTATGTGACGTCATAGTTACAGGAAACAAAAGGCCTATTAGTGTGAGAAGATTAGTGAGTGTGGACAGGACATGTAGAGGGAGGTGAGCTAGCCTAGGTCGGTTTGTTGAACAGACGTAGTGAAATAAATAAATACATTGTTTATTGGACCAAAAAATGTTGTACAATCAAACACGTAGTGAAAGGTAACTAGGGTATTAAAGTAAGACGATGAACAGTAATCTTTTGACCGACTTCCAAAAAAGGAGGAGGTTCTCTTCAAAGTTAGAGTAAACAGGCTCCTTCTGGGTAGGCTCGCTCCATCGTATACTTTGTCTCTGTCATCTCTGACATAGACTAGAGTCAAGAGCAAACCCATTACAAATAAAAAAGAAAGTTTCTAAATTCGGTGGAGATTTTTTTTATGTATGTACACCGATTACTCCGAGGTTTCTGTTCCGATTTCTGTGATTCTTTTTTAGTTTGATGCGGTATACTAATCATTTAGTCATGTAAAAATTTGATGCAGTTTGGTTCCGTAGTTTTATTTCAGTAGTTGTATGAGGATTTTTGCTTATTTGTGCGTAGACGAAAATGTCGTCCAAATATCGCCACATAAAAGTGAAAAAAAAAAAAAAAAACATTTTACAAAAAAACATAAGCGACTTACAAACAAAACACTACAAAGTATAAAAAATAACCTTAATTTTGGAAGTCGGTGTTAAAAAACAAAGAAACAAAACCAAAACACCGACTACCGAGTAAGACGATGAACGGTAATCTTTTTTTCTCTTATCTATACTAATACAAAAATAATAATCGATCATCATCATCTTATCAGCCGAAAGACGTCCACTGCTGGACATAGGCCTCCTCCAAGTGTCGCCACAACGACCGGTCCTGTGCGTCTCGCATCCATCGGCTACCCGCGACCTTCACCAGGTCATCGGTCAGGTAATCTGTAGCGGACGCCGAGCATAGCATAAACTAGGAATAAATTGTGTAAATATAATAAGATATCACGGGGTATATTTAAATTAGGTAAATAACATATCTCGTAGTAGAAAGTAGGAATCATCACGTGGGATTTATTTCGAGCGAGACAAGGGTCCCAACATTCGGCCTCAAGATCTTTCTTTTTTAGATTTCTGAAGACACCCTGAACATTTATCATCAACCAATACAGTCCACATCATAATCTATACTAACATAATAAAGCTGAAGTTTGTTTGTTTCAACGCGGTAATCTCTGGAACTACCACTCGGATTCGGAAAATTCTTTTTGTATTATGATTGCCACATTCATCAGGAAGGCATGAAAAAAATGAGAAAAGACTAGATTACTTATAAGCTTAGCCGCCCAGGCGCCTTTCTGGAGGTTGCGACTGCTGATTTAGGCTGGTGATTGAGAATAGTCGTGCATTAAAATACTAGAAAATGCGCGTATGTTTTAGGGCCTATGCACAACGTCGATATCGCTACGTTTTTGTTTAAAAGCGAGAACTTACTTATTTTCACCACTAACAAAATGTGTGCAATTAGACATACGATCTGCTAGCTTCAGCCGACGGCCATTTTATTCGTACATGTTTTAAGGTGCTCCTGTTGGGGCTGCGGTATCTGTTCGAAAGAGGTACTGTAGCCCTGGAACGCAAAGGGCACCAGGAGGAACACGGATGGGTTTTAGTCAGTAAGAGTCTGACACTCCCTCCTGCTGCACCCAGAGCGGGCGGAGTCATTTGATGATTTCATGTATCAAGGTATTAAAGTTACATAAAAGCACTCACTTTTCTGATAATTTTACTTATTTTTGGAATGGTACACATACACTCGAAAAACATAGCAATTAAATATAAGTTACTAGGACCCAAAACCTATAGTAGGTAAATACTATGATATGGTAACCGTACCATACATACGAGTACAAAGAGTACCGACCCTTCGTATCTGTGCAAGTCCGACTCGCACTTGTTAATGTTTTACGTATTTTATAAGCACAATTTATAGTTTAATTTTATTAAATAGACCTTCTGTAACTATCTACATTTCAGTTGTGTCGTCGAAGAGACGTTCGCTGACGAATTTATTATGATTAATGTTATGTAATTATGTCAGAGCCATATTGTTCTGACGACTACAAGACGGTGAGCGGAGCATTGCAGCCTTTAGTGTGTCAGAGCTCATTATATGGGGAAATTAGTTTCTCTGTGTGTTGTACATTTTCACTGCTAAAATACTGAAAAATTTTGGTGAAATATGGCAAGCAGTTATTTTGGTGTGTAGTTATAAGCGTAGAAAATGAATAGGGATTTCTCATCTCAGAAACAAATTAGTCCGCACACAGAATGTACTTTTAACATCGTTTTATTTCTGTTCGTCTGTGAATTTACGCTGAAACCTTGGGCATTAAACAAAGTAATATTTCAGACATCTTTTCACCAATGTGAAACGATTAAAAAGTCCAAAAGTATGGGATGGATGCCAGGGTTGCGAATTTTATTCGAAAGAGTCACCACGGCCTTGGAACGCAAATGGCATTTGGAGAAACACGGATGGGTTTTATTCAGTAAGAGTCTGACACTCCTTTTCGCTCCGCCCAGAGCACTAGGAGTCATATGATGGTTTACTCATCCAAAAAAAAAAATAGGAAAGACCAGCCAGCACTACAAAATTTCACTGAATTCCAATGATTTTGAATTAGTCTAAGTGGGGCAAAGTAAATGCCAAAAATGTGGACAATCTATTTTGCACCACTTGTAGGGCGGCTAGAGGGGCAAAGTAGAATCCAACATTTTGTACTTGGCAGTGATAAAGTTGTCAAACCCTGACAATTGATAACGCTGACAAAATGTTACTTTGTTCTTTCTAGTGACGATGCACTCATAGACACTCTAATTGGAACGGATAAGGATGGAAATTCCGTATAGACGGAATTTCCATCCTTATTCTGACGAATATAGATTCGTCAGAATTCGATCGCTACGTCATCGGTTCACGTCCGATAGTTTCAACGTTGCGTTGCTACAATTTGATTCCAGCGACTGAAATTCAGACTGATAGATAGGTACATCGTTATCACGGCCGTGCATTCTGCCTGTCGGGTCATACTCGTAGCCAGTCCATATAGTAAGCTATGTTAGCTGATTTTATGTAGTAAAATGTGTTAAGTGGGTTATAGACGTACGAGCAAGTACGCGTACTTAAAAACTAGACGCATAGAGAAAAAGGTTTTCAAAACATAAGTACGCGTACTTGCTCGTACGTCTATCACCCACTTTACATAGGCCAAGAGTGAATTAAGTTCATTATCACAACGATCATTTGTTGGGTTTGTTTTAAATATTAATTATGTTATTTGTAAGGTACGTAATTTAAAATGTAATTTTTTCTGTTTTTTTTTCCCTGAAGTTGCACTCTGCCCCACCTTAAGGTCGACCAGTACAAAACACGAAGGTGCGCGAAGTTTTAATAAATGATTTGAAGTTTATCAGGTACATTTTAGGTAAATCTTTAGAGTATCAAATATGCAATCATTTTTATCAGTTTGTGCAGGCCAACACATGGAGTAAAATGATGAGTGCTCATTTATTTATTAAACAATCTAATCTTATCGACTTATAGTAACATAAAATCTAAATCTTCATGATGTTTCATAATTTTAGGATAGGCTTTTGTTATTTCTTCAGGTATTTGATCAATCCTGGGGGTCTAATCTCTAAGCTCAAAATCTCACCAGCCACCAGTTTCACCAGCATAAATGAAGAGTCGCTGCATGGGGTGACGTCTTTGGAGATTCTTTCATTGTTCTGTATACTGCTTAAAAAAAAAAACATAGTTGCATTTTTATTTTGATCTTCCGACCGTGAAGCTCCTCTGGTGTGGTGGAAATAGGCTCAATTCCGCCACTCGTCGCCACTCGTCGCCACTCGTCGCCTCGAGTCGTCGAGTTTCTTAGGTAGTTAGGCCCTTGATTTATCTCTATTTGCCAAGTCTGCATTGAATTTAATTCTAATTTGTTTGTTTACAGGTAATCCTCACAGTGCTATGCTATCCACCACGAACACTTACTTGGAAAGTATTTCAAGTAAGTTCCTAACGGAGTAGTCTTGCTAATTTAAGAAGTTAATGACACGTCTCGAGTTCTTTAGAATTCTTTTACTTCGCTACTTCATACAAAAGTTTTAATAGGAACTTCAGAGTCTTACCACATAGTTTTGTAACACCAAAAAACCTTTCTCACGGTATAAGGATGCCTGTCCATTTCAGTGGAGCAAGAAACGCAGAAATATTACCCAATGGAATAGCACATAATCTCTGCACCACGTGAGTCACTGACAATTTTGTATTTTAGCCAAATTCTTCTACCTATGGTTTCATCGACTAACTTGTCTTCCACTGACCTACAATAATATAGGTCAAATTGTGACAGTATTAAGTCTGTAGAATTTGAAACAAATATCAAATATTATAAAAGTAACAAAAATATATGATTCAATATTTATACCTATAAATGTCGCGCAAAACCTTTTTCCCAAATAAGACCTTTTTATTTGCAAAACATTAAAACGACATAATTGAATATGAAATAACATAAATATTTGAGTTGTAAAAGATTGAAGTTATGGGTTATAAACCCAGTATTAACCCAATATAAACCTTTACACGTTATAAAATCCTAGTGCTAATAACATCGTATTTATAAGTTCTTTCATAAAAATAAAATTGTTACGTCTCATCTTTTTTACGACCTAGATTAAATTCTAGGGTTCTGAATAAAAGTCTGGATTCTAAATGTGAATACTAACTTTTTGTTTTCGTTGAATTTTAATTGAGAAGCACAATAAAATTTACATTTTCAAGATTAGATTTTAAAAGCTGAACCATATCAATAAAATCTGATATTATATTTTTAACACTGGATTGTTAAGATTCTACATTGGCAAAATTCAAATATACAATGTACTACTAGTACTAGTACTTAAAACTGTATTTCTAAACTTTCTCATAACTTTTATGTAACGACGCCGTTTCATCTTCATCTGCCTAGCCTTTTCCCAACTATAATGGGGTCGGCTTCCAGTCAAACCGGATTCAGCTGAACACCAGTATAAAATACTGGTATTCAGCTCACGTAAACGTGGAGCGCCTGCCTACCAGACCTCTACAACCCGTTATTTGGGTAATACGGCAATTCTTGGCAAGCCTTTTTTTTTTGAAGGATGGGTTATCATCAAATGACTCCCTCGGCTCTGGGCGGAGCGAAAGGGAGTGTCAGACTCTTACTGACTAAAACCCATCCGTGTTCCTCCTAATACCCTTTGCGTTCCAGGGCTGCGGTGTCTCTTTCGAACGGATTCCGCACCCCGGCAGGCACTGGCCCTAGCGGGCCCCGTCTCCCATGCTGACAGCTCCTTGAGGCGCGCGTGGAACACAGCGCGCCGCCGACCCGGGCCTGGTTCTGATCGGACGGCGAGCCACCCAATGCTCGCCGTCCGCAGGCCCGCGCCTACGGTGGCCGGAAATCGCCCTGCAACTCCCGACGCCTGGGGCGTCTTCTTCTGTTGCGGCGGCTGGGTCATGATGTTTTCCTCTCTCTCACACGTTCGGCAAAAATTCTTGGCAAACCTGGTGTCAGATTTTACTGGCTTCTGACAATCCGTAACAACTGCCAAAGATCTACAATTAATGACAGTCGGGACCAAAGGCTGAACGTGCTTTCCAAGGCACGGAGGAAACTCGGCATGTTAAGATGGTCACCCATCCACAGACCAACCTTGGCAAGCGTTGCTTAACCTTAACGTTCGATCCGTGCGGCTAGTATTGTTTAGCCACGAGCTCCTCACTTTGAGTATCACTAACTAATGTAATAAGAGCTTGAAGCCCACTTGTACAAACCAGTCATTTTTACAAAGTTAGTTGCTAACATGAGATTGAATCTATACTAATATTACAATTTCACAAGATTCGATTTATGGATGTAGAGAGAGGTAGATTATAGGATGCACATAGGATACATTTTTTCACTTTGGACAATACTCGACATTCACGCAGGTGATCGCCTCAACTGACCATAAACTTTCCGAGCGAAAACGCTTCACCCCAAAGTCATTTGTACAGCCTTTGGATTTTTTTACATTAAAGTGGCTGGGACAGGTCCTTCCTTTTCGTGTGGGCAGTAAGGTCTAACGACCCTACATACTCTAGTGCCAGAGTTTCTAAACCACCTCAAGGGCCTCTGACATGGTTGATTTGACGACCGCCATTTGGCGGTCGAGACCACCGGCTTATACGTGCCTTCTGAAGTACGGAATCATCTTTTTAACAAACAATGTCCTAGCCGAACTGGAAAACCACTTTATAAAGTATGCTTTCCCGTGTGAATCGAACCCACGACTACCAGGTCACAAGGCAAACGCCTAAACCACTCGACCACGGAGGCAGTTAAAGCTGGGACAGGTGAAATCTGGACATTTTCTAGTTGAAACTTTTTTGCTGACCCTTTGAAACCAAAAAAAGACTCCATTTAATTCAGACTGAAACATTTTCATTTTGCAGTGTCATCGTTCCCTAAAAATTCGAACTAAGCCTAAATGTAGGTCCCCGGGTGAACGTCCAATAGATGGTACCTACAGAAAACATTAAAGGAGTTACAGAATCCTCTTCATTGCTCACTCAACGATCACTGGAACTTAAGGAAAGTTAAATTGTCATCATTGAAGAAACTGGGGGTTTTATGCGAGAAGGAATCGCTTCGAATTGGGAGGCTTTGTTAAAGAAATATAGGTTTATTATTTGGGAGAGTTTTTGAAAGGAAAATTATGGGGATACGTCAAATTGATCGAGTCACAGTGGTAGATGAAATTTTGTACTTAGGATGGCATCATCTATACTAATATTATCTATTTTTTGCCATCCTACTGGTTCGAATTGAAAAATATTTAAGTTTTGCATAGCCTTTTTATCGAAGAAGGCTATAGGCTATATAGCATCACGCTACGACCAATAGGAGCGGAGCATTAATGAAAAATGTGACGCAGACAGAGTTGCGCGGGTCAGCTCGTTTTTGATAATTTAAAGGCTGTGAATAAAATGTCATCAAAAACCCGGTCAACTGTGTATCATATTTTTTGACATGTTAGTTTAAACCATGGACTTCTTGTAAGTTTTCCCAAGGTCCAGTAGATTCAGTGTAAATGGGCTGTGAGTGCTGTAAAAAACGGACACACGAGTGATCTGTAACGGGTTCCATTTTGCAATCGGACTCACGGAACCCTAAAAACGATGCATCGTGATGATATCAGCCGAAGGATGTCCACTGCTGGACCTAGGCCTACCCTAAGTGTCGCCTCTTCTACCCACGACCTTCACCAGATCATCGATCCACCTTGTGTCTCGACCGCGCCAACGTTGCGTCTTCCGGTACGCGGTTGCCACTCCAAAACTTTTCGGCCCCATTGACCATCTGGTCTGCAAGCAATGTGCCCTGCTCACTGCCACTGAAGTTGGATGATCCTTCGGGCTATGTCAGTAACCTTGGTAAAAAACGAAGCATACACTGTGTAAAAGGTGATATTTATGTCTGGAAAGTGGATTACTTCTGAGATAATGACCATTAAGAGTCTGAAAAGAAAATAAATGGATCTTAAAGTAATTGGGATTTTTAAAGTAATAAATTGATATAATTTTCCGAAAAGAATAAATCATTTGATTTTAGACAGTCTTCTGAAGAAATGTGAAATCTACACTGACAACATTTTAACGACCATCTGCCAATAAATAATCGTCTGCAAATAAATGATTTATTATTATAATTTAAGGTATATCTTGAACACATGTTATTATTTTTACCTACTAATTAAATTCTTATTTTATTTAATAGAAAATAAATAAATCCACTAAAAGAACTGAACCATAGAAAGCAACTAAGCCTTAATTACGGCATGAAATTCAAAAATCGTGCGTATTTTCTACTGTTCTCAGTCTATTTTCCTACTAGTAAATAAACCTAGTTTTGTTTGTCGAGAGGTCCTTGGGGAAATCGCAACTAAGTTGATGATTTTGTTTTTATGTCAGTGCACAGAGAACCAGTGTGGGAATAGGAGTATGTTGTATGATAGCTGATGAGTTTTAAATTAATACATACACGCATAAACTCGTATGTTTCCTCATGGGAATCAAGAGGAAATAAAGCACGCTTAGTGCTACGGTCTATCATATAGAAAGCTAACGTTAAAGGAAAATATAAAATATCAGCAAGTCGTATTTTTTACATTGATATCATGTAGAAAAGAAAAAAAAGTCCCACAATCTTCCGTAAAAAAGGAAGGATCCTCCGACCGGCCGGTTTTGTACCCGGTGGGCAACTGCCCGATAGTTGATATTCTGGCTGTTTTATATGTTCAACTCGCACGGTAAACTCTGTTACCGTGATGCAGGATTGTGTTAGTAAGTTTCTGCTGGCGAAATAGATAGCGTTGCGGTTCTCTTTGTTACCGTTCAAATTTCGGTTTGTTAGTTTTTCTTGTGGCAGCATTGATGCCGCTACAAAACTGTTGTTTCATCAATGTTAAGCTCCCATAGATACGGATGAGAAGACAATGCAAACAATTTTTTTGATAAACCTATGTCGTGTTATTTTTGCATTGTCTGCCATGATCACTGGCAAGGTTCACAAACTATTTATTTTTGCAGTATCAAAAAACCTGACAGTCAAATTATTTGTACTGCCAGAACTAGACGTCATTTTGACGTTATCGATAAGAAAAAAAGTAGAGGAGCTCGTGGCTAAATAATAACAGCCGCACGGGTCGATCTTTAAGGTTAAGCAACGCTTGCCAAGGTTGGTCTGTGGATGGGTGACCATCTTAACATACCGAGTTTCCTCCGTGCCTCGGAAAGCACATTAAGCCGTTGGTCCTGGCTGTCATTTGTAGATCTTTGGCAGTCATTACGGATTGTCAGAAGCCAGTAAATCTGACTCCAGTATTGCCAAGAAGTACCATGTTACCCAGTTAATGGGTTGTGGAGGTCTGGTAGGCAGCCGCTCCACGTGAAACACTGTATTCAGCTGAATCCGATTTGACTGGAAGCCGATCCCAATATAGTTGGGAAAAGGCAGGCAGATGATAAGAAAAAAAGTGTCGAAGACTAGTCTTTACTATTTTTTCGTCAAGCAAGTATAGATTACTGTATCAAGCAGACGTTTTAGTAACCTCAAACTGGAGCCTATTGATATCACTTAAAGTTGAGTACCATCTCCGAATATAATATTGCGTTTCGTGACTCGAATACAATATTCAGGATTTATGTCCAAAGAACCTTTTAAAAATAAACAAGATGCTTACAATTTTACATATTATTGAGCAACCATTTGAAGTAAGCCGGGAAAATCCAATTTACAAGGAAAGCGCTTGTTTTAAATATTTTTCGTCGTCCGATCACTAATCCTTTCGTTTAAAGCGATCAGTTCGACGAGGGTGAGAATCGAGGTTTACGGCTGTGCGCTTGGACATAGGCGATAGCGGGGCGAATTACCGCTGCTTCAGGCCATATGCTTATAAAGGTATAGGTAAATATACATATGTATAGGTAATAGGTACAGAGTAAAGTCCCGCCAACCTCCATTGAAAAGGGAGGATCTTCTGTCCGCACGGTTGTTGTATCTGGTGGGCAACTGCTCGATAGTTTATATGCGGACTGTTGTATAATATGTTCAAATTGCACGGTAAACTCTGTTACCGCAATGCAGGGTTTCGTTAGTTGTTCGCTACTGTTTGGATAGAACGATGTTGCGGTTCTTTTTGTTGCCGTACAAATTTTGATTCCTTCGCTTTTTTTTTGGCGATATTGATTACATTTTTTTACATGCTTATTAGAACCAAACCAAAATCAAGATTTATTTTACCATAGCCATGTATTACGAATTAAGGGTCACCAAGTCGCCAAGAGGAGGGCAGGCAATAAAATCGTCAGCATCGCTGCCACTTATAGGGAAAGTGCTCAAAACACTAGCAGCATTGCTATTTTGAATCGCTATGCTGTCCTATGGTCAACTTAGATTCGCAGAGTACTAGGGGGGCTCTGCGAAAAAGTTACCGCGGCCCTGGAACGCAAAGGCCATTTGGAGGAACACGGGTGGGTTTCAGTCAGTAAGGTTGTAGAACTCCCTTCCTCTCGTCCCCAGAGCGAGAGGAGATATTTGATGATTTCCCACCCAAGAAAATATTATATAAAACAAAAAAATATTATACAAAAAAAAAATAAAAAGAAAGAAAGAAAGATCTATCATATTGCTTGCCCTTCCCTGGATCATCGGCTGGCTACGCCTTTGAAAAGTAGTATTACATTTGCTGCCTCTGCTCGCTCTGCTGATGATTCCGCCCCGCTCCTGCCATGTAACATGACCACAGCTTACAGAACTTAGTTTGAGAGGGATCTAGAGTGGTGGGAAGCAATTACTCAGCGCCGTCGCGGAATAATACTGTCTATTTTGTGGTTCGATAAGGAGAGAGACTGAGCTGATGGTGGAAAATGTTTTATTATGCAGTTCAATAATCTAAAAATAACAGTATGGGATGTTATTGAATAGAATACAAAACATTTATTCGGCACACAAACGTACAGCAACAAAGAAAAAGTAACAGAAATAATAGTAAGTACAGAATTGTGCTAAGCGTGCCTATACCGAAAGGGTTACCATCTCAGCATTCAGCGTCAAACACCCAGCACTTTGTTTTCACCAACCTATCGTTAAAATGTAGGTATAAAGATCCCAGCTGTATCCATTAGAGGCACATTACGTACAAGTACCTTCCAAATTATTTTATTCACATTAGTTTTTTTTGCCTTGACCTTTCTTAATGGTCATCAAGTCAGTCAGTCATCGAGCCTGACTCTGCAGAAGCCACAAAAATATTTACACCCAAACTAATTTTTTTAAGTTGTTCATATTCTTTTACCATAGACCATTGTTCAACAAGATCACCGTAATAAACTTTACGTCCACCGTATTTTCATTTACTTCCTCCACTCCGCATTATCTGGTCCAACCTTTATAACAGCTATCAGCATACTCCATCCTTCTGGAAACACGACAGATAAGAAAAGATTATTATATTTTCTGCCGTACCGATCGCTCCAAAGCTCTTAGGGGAATAAACTTGAATTTGGTCAAAAGCCCTGTACATGGCTACTTGGGATTTTTCTAGCGAGAAAATTCCTTTTTTCTTGAGTAAGCTTCTGGGGTTGCACGATAAAGGGGATGGTTCTACTGTATCACGCGAGGCTGGTTGCCATGCGTCTTCTTTTGAAGGTTTTCTCCTTAAACGTCTATAAATAAATAGATATTTTGTAAATGTTGTGAATGTGAGAATGTAAATCTTAACTTCTTACTAATATTATAAATGCGAAAATTTCTGTGGATGGATGGATGTTTGTTTGTTACTCTTTCACGTCAGAATGCCAAAAAGGATCTTCATGAAATTTGGAACAGAGGTAGATTATAGTCTGGAATAACTCATAGGATATATAGTATTTTTTTCGTAATTCATGTGGTTGGAATTGCTTGTTACGCGTTCAAGCCTAAATAACTGAACCAATTCTGATGATTGGTTCAGCGATAGATGGGTCCTGGATTTTCGCTTAAATAAAAACACGATCGAAGCCGCTGCATAAGTAAGACACTAAATACTATACATCAAATAAAATAATTTATCTTCATTAATAATAATTTTCTAAATTTTTCTCAAGAGTTATGAAATGTTTAATCAAGTTGAACTCATTTCGAAAGTAGCTGCCTGTGACATCTGTATTTAAGCAGTCTTTTACCTATAATTACAGCATTAGTAACTTAAATCCCCAGTAAATGCTTCCACTAGACGATTCTCGTATTTCCCTACCCTGTCACATAACTAAAAACTACTCAAGTCGCCTAGCTTTGCCCGTGACGCAAGTGGTTTCCGAATCAAATCGTCTTAGAGTTCCGCCTTGAGCACTTTCGATCAATTGAATCTGTCGACGCCGTGAGACTTCTAGTTGCTTCAAAATCTTGAGTAATGATTTGCGTTTTGATTGTGAATATAGTCAAAGAATTTAAAATTTATAAAAAAGCAGTAAAAAACTTTGAAAATACATAACAATTTAAAACTTATAAGTTACCAGTTTTGAACAATATTTTTAACCATGAAAACCGCCGCTATAGTCCTTAGAATCACCAATTTTACGAGTCAGAAGGTTTTTTTATTTCTTGTTAGATTCTTTCTTACTAGATTTCTTGGGGATATGGTGACCGATGGGCCCAATGGTTCTGGAGTGTTGGAAGTCGTCCCAAAGGGTGGCTTGATGACCTGGTGAGAACTGTGGGTGTCCTGCTCTGGATGCAAACTTTCGTAGCCAAAGTAAACGTCTTTCGGCGAAAATAATGATGATCTATTCTAATATTATAAGGAGTTTGTTTGTTTATTTTAACCCGCTAAACTCAGGAACTACTTGTACGTATTGAAAAAATCTTTTAGTTTTGAATAGCCCATTTATCGAGGAAGGCTATAGGCTATAATAACATTACGCTACGACTAATAGGAGCGGAGTATTAACGATAAATGTGACGCAGATGAAGTTTGCGGGTCTGCTAGTATTAAGGTAATAGCCACCCCAATTAAATTAGTACCCACGAGTAATAACCCAATTCTACTTTTTCAACTTGAAATTACAAACTAAGTACCTAATTTCAGAAGTTAAAAACACACGTAACTCGATAGAGACCCTTATTTCAGAACGGTGAGGGGTCAAATTGTTTTCTCTCGGGCCACCAAAGCGCGATTCTATTAGGTACCTGAGCATCTGCCCCGAAAACTTTAGGGAGTTCGAAGCAGTCGTATTTCGGTACAAATTGGTTCTTTTTTTAGTAAGATGGTGGTAAAGAGTGGCTGGAATTGGGTCAGGTGGGGAAAATGTCGATGTGTCGTATATATGTGTGTACTGAATGAGTATATACGCTGTTTATTTTAATGATAAGGAGCTGTTATTTTACACTGTGTGAAAGTTTCGAGAGTAAAATGATGATGGTTTTATTATTAGAGGAATCCTAACTCAGTGAGAGTGAGTTGTTTTTTTTTTATGTTTTCATGCCTAAATCGCTCTATCGATATTTTTTGTTACAGAGTTAGACGGGACACTATAGATGGAGGTAGGCTACTATTTTACGACAGTTATTTAATAACGCGAGTGATGTAGCAAGCACAAGCAAGTACCAAGGCAAAATACGGATTACGCCACCCATTTATTCACCCAATGTAATGTTTTTTTCTTTTATCTTTTCTGTGTATTATACATAACTTGATTTTTTACGCGCATAATCCCATTTTTCCCGTTCCCGTAGATATTTCGGGACAAATTATACATACATACCTTTCTCTTGAATCACCGTGTCTATTGATGAAAACCGTTGCGGAGTTTAAAAGATATAAGCGTACAAACAGATAAAAGAATTTTGTTCAATACTATGTAAAAATTAGGAGTATTCTATTCTATTCTGAGAAAAGGACAGAAGGGTCATGACCTACCAGTCAAGTATCTCTAAAGGTATTACACAATGTTAACAGTTATTTTTAAAGGTACGAGTATTACACAATGACAATTAAAATAAGCGTTTATTTCAGATTTTAATTACCTAGTGACACCTATTATGTTAACGTGGAGTTAGGATTTCAAACAACGCGTAGGCACGACATTAATTTTATATTCATGAGCACCGTTTATACGTTGTTATCTTTAAACTTCATACGTACCTAACATTTATTTAATTACAGTATTCATTTACACACATTAGATATCATTTAAATAAAACATAATATCACGCATTAATTAAAGGAATAAAAATTAAAGGAACGCAAACCGCCAACATATCCATAGTTCTGTTCAAAATGGTGATCCAGCTAAGGTCTGGAATTTTCTCAAATCCTTAGGTATCGTAAATAAAAAAACGTATCGGTTTAGACTTAGACTTCAACTTACTTAATAGTAATTTTTCAACTTTGTCTGTACTGGATAGGGCCACCAAAGCTGTTACACTAAGTCATCTATCAAACCTTCCGATACCTGATTATTCTTCTTTTGTCATAAGCCAATTCACTGCTTGATGTTAAAAACAGTATTTTATCGATTACACCCAATGCTGTGGGTAGTGACTATATCATCCGTAAGATGATTATTCACATCCTTGATAAAATTCTTCCAGTCATACTTTAAATCCTCAATTTCTCTGTTTCCAGTAGAATCTTCCCACAAGCCTGGACACATGCCCAGGTTACCACTTTACCTAAAAACCACATCCTGATTCATTCACTGCCTATCGTCCCATTTCCATTCTCCCATTTCAATCCAAAGGCCTTGAATTGTCGTCCATCATCAGCTTAGCTCATTCCTTTCCATGCACAATCTCCTGAATCTCTTTCTATTTTGTTTTCGACATGGACACAGCACTACCTCAGCACTTGTGCATATTACGGATGATATTAGGTCAGATATTAGGCATGGAAATGGGAAAGTTGACGGCACTCGCTCTGCTTGACTTTAGCAACGCTTTTAATATGGTTGACTTCGACATTTTGCTTGGAATTCTGTGCACTTTTAGCATATCTCCTTCGGTAATTGACTGGTTTCATAGTTACCTGTTTGGACGCCGGCAGCGTATTTGCATTGAAGAATCTTTCTCTTCTTGGTGTGACACCCCTGCCGGTGTGCCACAGGGTGACATGTTTTGTCCTCTACTTTTCGCACTTTTTATTACTCAACAACTATCTTCTTTCTACCACCTGTATGCTGATGATCTCTAAATTTTCACCAAAGCCCCTCTCGGAGAGTTATTTACTGCGCTTGAGATGATTAATACAGACTTGGCTCGAATAAGTTAATGGAACACTGAGTTTGGGCTGAAGATCAATCCAGCAAATATGCAAGTGATTGTTGTTGGTAGTTCCCTTGACTGTTTCAAAGATTGATTGGTCGACACTTCCCCAGGTTTCTTTCAATAACACTACAATTCCTATAACTCAAACTGTGAAGAACTTGGGGATTTATATCGACAGCACTCTTTCCTGGACTAAACAACTGCAGGAGGTCAGTTGAAAACTGTTCGTTTTGGCGGGCTCCCTGAGACACCTTCGTATTTTTCTTCCCATCACCACTAAAATTGCCTTAGCACAATTTCTTCTTCTCCCAATTTTGGACTATGCTGACGCCAGCTATCTTGATCTCACCCAAGAACAATTGGACAAGTTTGAGCGACTTTAAAAACTCTACATCAGGTTCAGGTTTATAATGTGGTCTTTAATCCTTCTACTCCTTTTTATCTCAAAAAACGCTTTCAGTTTCTCTGTGACACACACTCTGTCCTTGAGATCATCGGAGAATCTTAAGTTAAGCATTCGTATGCATTCTAAATCCTTCTTTGACAAATCATTCACTATTCAAGCATCTCGTTTGTGGAATGCATCAACCATAGATGTGAGGCGGCGCGTTCAAACGCTACCAACGTTTAAAAAATTCGTAAAGGAACATTACCTTTCACTGTAACTTTTTGTCTTCTTTCCCCATCATATATTTAATATTTATTAGTATATTATATAGTATTGTATGTATTTGTTTTATATTATTACGTATGTCTCTCTATTAATATTATTTATGGTGTTTGTACACTGACCGCCCTAAATCTAACTTCTTCAGTTCAGTCCATCCAAAGGTTGTCTGTAAGAGATTGCCCTGTGCGATAAGACCACCCATTGTACACTAGTTTTTATAAGCGTTTTTCCTCCGCTTGTTATGAGGTGTACAATAAAGTATATAATATTTAAAAGACGCCCACTGCTGGACATAGGCTTTCCCCAAGTATCGCCATAACAATCGGCAACTTGGTACGCCGAGCCCACTTCGTTGGGCGGTATTTTTCGGGTATATTTTTCAAGAAAAACCTAGGCTATTTTTAAAAGAATTTTCCAAAACGGTTCAGTAGATCCAGAGATTACCTCCTACAACATAACAAACTCATCGCAAACTCACAAAATTTACCTCTTTACAACATTAGTATAGATTATTGATTTTTGTGGGTCACCTTCATAAAAAGAAAAGACCAACAAATTTCCTTTCTCATCCACAAAAAAGAATACAAATAAGTAGGTACAAGTAAGTAGGAACATTATATGAATCGTAACGAATCGGTTTACGGCTCAAACCGAGAAAAGCAGATTACAGCGAAGAGGTACCGCTACATCATTAGGGGTTAATGTAAAGTTGATGGAAGCCATTCAGAACGGTTGATGACAATCAATGTTCTTTGTGAAGACTTTGAATGGGAAGTGACTGTCACAAAGGAATTATTCAAAATGGAAAAGTTTGGGTGGCTATTAAGTTTGTGTAGGTGCCTCGTTGGTAGTCACCGCGGCCCTGGAAAGTCACCGCGACCCTGGAGAGCTAAGGGCACTAGGAGGAACACGAATGGGCTTTAGTCAGTAGCAGTCTGACCATCCCTTCTGCTCCACCCGGAGCGGAAGGAGTCATTTGATGATTTTTCATTCTTAAAAAAAGGTGCCTCGTCAGTATAGTGGATCTTGGTAGTAGCTTTTTTTAGAATTAGAATCAGAACTTTTGAAGTAAGATAGAAAATCAAATGATCAATGACTCAAAAAATATTAATTTACGTTACGATTCCGAGTTCCAAATATACATTATGATTCAATTTTTAACCATTATATTCGCCTTGAAAATATTCCAAATGGACAGACAGACAGACACACGCGTGATCCTATAAGGGTTCCGTTTTTTCGTTACGGCGGTTCTGAACCCAAAAAAGGCAGGCATTTTCCTGGATGTTAAAAATTCAAAGCCTCCACATTAAGGCGAAAAGGCTGTCCAATTTAAAATGAATACACACTTAATTTGTAAATTCAGCAAATTTTTCCTCAATGAAGAGATCAAGTCGAACCATTTCACACAAACGATTTCATTTAACACTTTTTAGCGTTAAAGATATCAAAAAAGAAATGAGCGATACCATCAAAAAATATCACAGCTTCTATATTCTGTAAAACCTGTTTTATTTGCGGATATTGCCTTATAAAAATACTGAAATGGTATTTTACCGGAACAACAATATTGCTCCGTCTCGGAGCGAACAAATAAACTTTTAATATTAATATTATGAAGCGCAAAATCCTGGGAATTCAATAACAGAATATTTCCCTGTAGGTATCTCTAATCGTACATGGGAAACACTGGCGTTCAAATAAAATAGGTAAGTATTTGATTTATTAATTTTTGATTTCTACAAATGTTTTTCTTGATGATAAATAAATGTATTACTATGAATTATAATGCTTAAATCCGTGATTGTCTTGGTTAGATTGCGTAGTAACTAGGTTTGATACTAAGTACAGTAAGTACTTCTATTTAAACTTTTGAAAATTGTATAAACATTAACAGAAGCAATACTCCTTTTGCTAGGTGTAAAAAATATCTCGTATCGATGTATACTTTGGCTGACGTTAAATGAACATTCCCCATGCTCGTAAAAAGTTATTGGTTTCGCATGGATTGGAAGTAAAGAGTAACATTTATCACGTACCATATATGTGTGTGAGCCTACCCTTACATTCTAAGCTTGCATTTGGATGTCATCATCAAGAAGTGAAATAGAGTACATTAATGTCATTCCAATTTATATAGTTCCTTTAAAAAAAAATATAGACACAGTATATTTAGAACTTGGGAGCTTCTTCTTAGCGGATGGATGCAAAAAGAGTGATAAAATTTTATGTTTGGCCCAGTACTCAGCAATGCAATTCGCTAACGTCGCCATAAGGTCCTCCCTGTACATGTACAGGTGACAGGGCAAGCGGCGCAAGACTAAAGGTGGGGCTATGGACTGCGGAGAGACGTCACACAAACACTGAAGATCGGAGCCGTCCGAGAATGGATCTGAGGAGATTATTCTTACTGCGACCGACCCAAGTACGGAGTTTATTTAGAGTTCCTGTGCCTACGTAGGAAAAGAGAGGCTTATGCTCACAAGTTGACGAAACCGCAGTCTGCTTTATTAGCCTTTTTATTGCTAAGATGTCATAAAAATATCCAATTCGTAAATTAATATGGACCATAACCTTGCTTCAACTTTGATACGGAGCTGGTCCAATTTTTTTTACAAATCAAGGTATACCCTTTGGGAAATCAGATTTCCAGAATTGAATCAATCGAATAACTTTTTCATATCAAACGGAACTTTCAACAAACAAACTCAAATTTCTATAATAGTATGACAATATAATTCTGGCCACCAGTGTACTTTCTTCCGATGACTGCCGAGTGCGCTCCAACCGCGACCCATCTTTATGCTAATGCGGATTTTCTTTCAACGTCTATCGATATCGATATTTCCATATGATAGTGATGGTACATGTCTTTATTTCGGATATTTTCCGGAGTGTATCGATTCAAAATGCCGTGGCGATCATGACAAAGACCA
The DNA here is from genome assembly GCA_950371165.1 of Lacanobia oleracea. Classification (NCBI taxonomy): domain Eukaryota; kingdom Metazoa; phylum Arthropoda; class Insecta; order Lepidoptera; family Noctuidae; genus Lacanobia; species Lacanobia oleracea. The sequence continues at coordinate 1,663,487 of OX493398.1, forward strand.
CGCGGTATTTGAGCTCACAGCCTTTTCAAATATATCGCATCGGCTGGATGACACTTTTCGTGACCCAAGAGCTGGCTTTTACTTTGGCCAGAGACATTACCATACAACGTGTCAATGCCGCCAATATCTTGGGCAAATTACCAGCTGAGAAGGTTTAGGCAAAGATTTAGTTTTTTGTTAGTTACATTAATTATTTTAATTGTAAATTTTATTTCAGGTTCTTTTAAAATATACCTTGGCCTTAATTTGAAGCATAACTTTGTTTGCCATAAACTGCATGACCGTTCCATGTAGACGCAACATTACTAAGCCCAATTAGTTCGGTTGCACTTGAAAAAATACTCGTATAAAGGCATCCTTTGAATTTTAACGCTTTTGCATTTTAAAATCCAACAATTTAACTTCAATTCGTGTTCAACCTTGTAAATAAATACCACGTTAAATAATTAACTTTAATTCAACGCTTTCACGCGACGGATGCAAAATGTAAGCTGAATAAAGTGAAAACATAAATTAAACTACTAAATGAGATTATAATTGTTTTAACCTTAATGGAAAGGTTCATAATTAATTCTGAAGTATTATTAAATTAGTGCGAGTAATATTTTTACATTTAAAAATGCTGCAAAAGTGAAGCAGCTTCGTCGCGACGAAGCTCCTAAGTCTTCAGCGTCGACGCCGTGTTACTAGCCTGTCGGTTTTCTACCGGTTGCATTTTGGGGAATGTGCGACGGAATTGCCTAATTTAATTCCGCCAAGCCCGTCCATCATCGGACCACAAGACTAACGGCGATGCGCCCCTGGTATATGGTGGACATCCCACCCACACGAACACAACGTTTTGGGAAAACATTCATAGTGCTGACAGCTAAGGAGTGGAATTCCCGGAGTCTGTGTTTCCTGATAGCTACAACCTGGGAGTCTTTAAGTCAAGAGTGAACAGGTTACTTCTAGGCAAGCGTGCTCCATCTTCGACCACATCATCGCTTACCATAAGGTGAGATGGTGTTCAAAGCGCAACAAAAGTAAAAAAAAAAGTTAAATTAATAGTTGGAATAATATTAGAGAATATTTGAAGTTAATATTCTCTACCGTGTATATATCAGTACATAAATCAGAATCATAGAGATTTTACAACAATTATTTTACGCAAGGCATTTTAAGATACAAGCACAGGACCGGTTGTTGTGGCGACACTTGGGGGCTATGTCCAACAGTGGCCGTCTTTGGGCTAATATGATGATGTTGATCTTAAGTACTGCTCGCTCATGCCGTGATAACTACTCTTTTCCGAATAAAAGCTTCAATATGGGCACAATATCAGTTTAAACTTTTACCCCTACCTACACAAATAAAACGTAAAGGTAAGGGCACACAAACAAGGAAAATATAAACAAGATTATATACTGAACCTTTCATAAAAATTCGGATATCAAATGTCAATTTCGTTACAAAAATGCCAACTTTACTCAACATTAGATGAAATATTATTTCCTTTGAAGTCATCAATAGTAAATAGCCGCATATGTTCCCAAATTATGATTACGGATCCGCTTACAAAAAGGTTTCGGATATAATAATGTCAATTCGGATAAAGTTCGGATCCGGCTTCCCATCCTTACGTATTATATTATGTTGGATTAGCATTTGATTATGGTAATCGTTTGCGAACGTGTATGTCAGTGTATGAGCATAATAATGATATTAGTGATTTCTTTTCATATTTTTCTAGGCTTTGTATTGAGAGACGGATTGGAAATGAAGAATACGTTACGAAGGTAATTTTCTGTATTAATAAAAATGCGGAGGCGTTGGTATTTTTAGAATTTTGTTGGTTTGATAAAATGCTTTAACAACACATGAAAGAGTCGTTGCTTTAAGGTGGAGGTGAAAAAAAAACGGATTACGATAGGGAAAATAGTCTGTTTAGCAAAACAACGTTTGTTTTGATTGAAAAACGCTCAAAGGTTCTAACTAAACGATGGGCCAGACGAGCGAGTCGTAGGACGAAGCTGGTTCCAGCCAGGGTTGCGGAATTTATTCGAAAGTGTCACCGCGGTGTTATAACGCGGCGGGCACTAGAAGCAACACAGATGGGTTTGAGTCAGTAAGAGTCTGACACTCCCTTCTGCTCCGCCCAGAGCGGGAGGTCTCATTTTGATGATTTCCCATGCATAAAAAGGACGAAACTGGTTAGCTATAACATTACAGTTACATATATTGTGTCTAGTGAGATTGTTTGATATCTCCTATTCACTTTGGAGCAAATTAAAAAAAACACTGACTAAAAAAACGGTTAACAAAGGTATTCTGAATGTGCCTTCCCAAGCACCTTATAACACTACAAAAACCATCTTATAGGTAACTGAAATCTGCAAAATTCATTCTAAACATTATTCATCCCTCTCATAATCCAAGTTGAATGTATCACCCTCATCCTCTAAACCACAGTCCGAGTTAAAACTAAGTTAGTTGTTCAGTTACAGGACATGTATAATATCTAACATCATTTGCCGCTGCTCCGTAAGTGACCAGCGTCCTGTTTGAGTAACGATGTTATACTCAGAACTGCGACCACTTAAGTCTGGCCGGCAGTGTTTGACTTTGAATTGTGTAGGTACAGATACTGTTCTGGATTTTCGAATTTAAAATTATTCTATACTTTTTAGTGTTTTATTTGGAAGTCGGTTATATATTTTTTTTATAAAGAAGTTTTTTATTTTGTCGAATAAGTTCATAAAAATACTTGAAAAATAGCGGTTAGTGTTTTCTTCTAAAACTTCCATGTTAGGTTTTCGTGCCAAAGTTTATGGGCATAGTTCATGCAAAATAAGTTTTAGATACGTGGTCACATTCGTAAAGGGTCAAATTTAGTAATGTTAAACCATCCCGACCACAGAAAGTTTACCAATATTAAAGTGAACAACTACAAACTACTCTTTATTCCCGATATCATTGAGAAGCTCAAATGTTTTCTCAGGGTCTGTCTGTAACTGCCAGGGTTACGAAATCTAACAGGGTTGCGGAATTCGTTCGAAAAAATCACCGCGGCTCTGGAACGCAAAGGGCATTAGAAGGAACACGGATGGGTTTTAGTTAGTAACAGTCCGGCATGACACATGCCAAATGGCCCCTTTTAGGGGAGGCCTATGTCCAGCAGTGGACGTCTTTCGGCTGTTATAATGATGATGAGTCTGACATGACTCCCTTCTGATACGCCCAGAGCGAGAGGAGTCATATGATGATTTCCCATCCTTTAAAAAAGGGTCTGTCTGTGAAGTTCGAACGTTGTGAACGTCTATACCATAATTAATGTTTTTGACCTAGTTTTCAGAGTTTCTGAGCAAAATACGCGTCGTTGGAGTCGAGTTATTGAAGTTGTTGTACTTAGTTATTGTCTCGGTTTTAATTTATAGATCAAAAAGTAACATAGTTCTGGATCTTTCGAAGGTCGGTCATTTTTAAAAGTTAAAGTAAGTTTATGAGTGAAAAAAATATAGTTATTATAGGCTCTATTGGCTTGACTCGCACCGAATGGAATGGCCAGCACTAACGAAAAAAAAAGTGTGTAGAAAAGGGACTGGGAGGCTTTTTTTTGTTTGTGATGGGTTTACTCTTGACTCTAGTCTAGGTCAGAGATGACAAAGCCAAAGTCTACGATGGAGCGAGCTTACCCAGGAGAGGCTCCTCCTGGGTAAGCTCGCTCCATCGTAGACTCTAACTTTGAAGAATGCTGCGAATTGGTTGAATAGCAACAAGGTAGGAATGGTAACTTGCAATGCGTCTGAATGTCCGATGGTAAAAGGCTGGTGGGATGAGGTCGTGGAATTTTTTTGCTACACTCACCGAAGATCAATTTGTAGAATTCCGACAAGCAAGTAACCTTGCGGCGATGAGCCTGCAGTCGGACAATAACTATACCTAGCCTAGTTAGATTAGATTTTATTCTAGTCGCATAATAAAAAAAACCAGCCAAGTGCGAGTCAGACTTGCATATGAAGGGTTCCCTAGCATAAAAATTATTTTTTTATTTGTTGTTAAAGCGTCAATAGAAATACACTATCTGTGAAAATTTCTTCTTCTCTACCTATTACGTTTCTTGAGATACAGCCCGCGGACAGACAGATGGACGGACGGACGAACGAACGGATGGACGGACGGAAAGCGAAGGCTTAATGACAGGGTTCCGTTGGTTACTCTTCGAGTACGGAACCCTAATTAAATGGAGATACAGTAGATGTTAAATGTATCTTGAGTCTATGCCTTGTTAAAACTGGCTAGAAATCCTATAGATACTAACTCAGTTGAGTATCTTACAGTTCATAGATGTCTCGATAAAAAGAATTTGCTTATTCATACATATTAATTGTGTCATTCATGAGTTTTGTCAACTGGCTACTAATTTCTGTCAAACTGACCTACTCCTAGTCAGTTCAAAAGTTCCTGTAAGTGATTTTATCTTGGTTGTTTGGTTAATTTTGTTTTTAGGGTTCCGAACAAAAAAGGAAACATTTATAGGATCACTCGGGTGTCTGTCTGTCTGTCCGTCTGTAACATCAGTTTTCTCCGGATCTACTGAACCGATTCTGTTGAAATTTGGTACACATATGGACTTCTGTGAATCCAAACGAAAAACAGTTTTAAAAACTTTGAAAACCTTTTTTACATTTTTAAACTAGAAAATTTTAAAAAAAGTTTTTCAAACTGTACCTATCGTGCGACATATCAAATAAAAGGGTTTATCCCCCTAAACTCCGAAATTACTGAGCCTAAAATTTTGAAAAAAATGCAGATAATAGATCTATACCTAAAGATTGCAGGAAAACCTACAAAAAGTTACAGTGTGAAAATAACTTGTTGAAATAATGAACTTGGTTCGAAACCCTTTGCACGAGAGTCCGACTCGCACTTGGCCAGTTTTTTTTTTTTCAGTAACTTAACATTGATAAAATTGCTCACATGAGCTTTGAATACCTTAATCAGACATAACCTCACCAATCTTCATTCATCCAGACAGCCATATCCCAACCCTTCATTGAAATTAAGGCACATAGTACCACGTTACCTACGTGAGAAAATTAATAAACCTGAACCCAAGCCTTGGAACGACAGGTTATAAATGTAGTCCTCCATAATGAATCCGTGGGCGTTCGCCATCTTGTCACGAAATGACGGATTTCCGACGAAATGTCACTTTTATGTCATTCACGTATCAGCCTGAGGCTTACCCGGGTGTGTCGTGTGTGATCAGTAGGGGAGTCTCGACTGTTATTTAATTAATAAGACAATTTGGTTAAGTTAGAAAGGGTGTGGGGCTCTGTTATTTTGGAGAGGGCTCTGGAGGATTACGGAGGGCGAGTTAAGTTATGATATAATAGTGAAGCTATTATATCATAACTTAACTCGCTCTTTAACTCTCTCTGTTTCAATTAAATCCATACTAATATAAGAAACACAAAATTTAATTGGTATAAAATAAATAGTTTATTTTACACTGTGAACATTTTGCCGCTAAATTTAACCCTCTGGTCGGGATATCAATCACACTACAACCACAACGCAACCATAGCGGCTGGCCAACTCGCAAACACCGACGTCACCACATCGCAATAACTAGCGACAACGCAATTCATTGACGTTTTGTCGTAATCACAACGTAACTGCAAGAAGATACAGCGAATGTTACCACTGTTTGACCACTTATTATTGCTGCGATGTGGTGTGGTTGTGTGGACGTCAGAATTCTCCGTTATAACAATCAAAGCAGTACAGTTACTAAAAGAAATTCAGAAATTATCATCACCCAAATATCATCATATCAACCCAAAGACGTCCACTGCCGAACATAGGCCTCCTCCAAGTGTCGCCACAACAACCGGTCTTGTGCGTCTCGTATCCATCGGCTACCCGTGACCCTAACCAGGTCACCGGTCTACCTTGTGGGAGGCCTTCCAACATTGAATCTTACAGTACGCGGCTGCCACTCCAGAACTTTTCGGCCCATTGAGCAATGTGCCCTGTCCACAAAAAATTACAATGTCTTAATTGACCATATTAGAACAATCAGCCGATCTGTTCACTATGTGATGTGAACTGTCATTCCAGTTTGGTTTTATGAATTAACAGCTAACTTCTTCTTCGCTTACACGTTGACAGGTTTACAGAATCAAACTGCAAGCATCTATCCTATACCGGTTATGTAAAGTGGCTCTTCTTTAACGCAAGTTTCAAGACCACATTAACACCTCCACCACAACTTCACAGTAATGTAAAACTAACATCAATTGTGGCAGTTGGTGCTATCGCCATTTTCTCAGCAGTAAACACGTTCCATTTTACGACCTCGCCTCCTTATGACCATTTTAAACGGCATTTTATGTCTCGTATCAAAATGGCGTAAATTCTTCGAATGCCAATCGTTCGGGAAGCAATAAATAGTGGATATGGGATTTCGAGCTACATTGACTAGAAATGTATTGTGAACTGGGATTTGTTCTTTTGTTTTAGGCTGGTATACGAATCTAATCTGTCTAGTATGGTTATTGAGGGCTTTTTGTCATTTTAGTAGTCTGTTTTGTGTAATAGTTTTCTAGTTTTTTCAAGCCGCTCCGTTTTACGGAATCAAAACCGATATGATATTCGATAGAGCTTTCAATACCATCATCATTTTAGCCGAAAGACGTTTTTTTTTAAGGATGGTAAATCATCAAATAACTCTTTCCACTCAGGGTAGAGCGAAAGGGAGTGTCAGACTATTACAGATTAAAACCCATTCGTGTCCCTCTAAATACCCTTTGCGTTCAAAGACTGCGGTGGTACTTTTGAACAAATTCCGCTTCACCCGAAAGACGTCTACTGATGCATAAAAGCCTCCGCTGAGTGCTCCACATCTTGCGGTCCTGTGCGTCTCGCATCCAGTAGATTATCATGGCTTTCACGGTCTCATCGGTCCAACTTGTGGGGGATCTTCCAAAGCTGCATCCTCCGGTATGCGGTCGACACTCCATGACCTGTCGCTTAGTTTAAATCGTTATCAAACCAAAAATGCCAATATCCTAGAAATAGAAGACACAGAATTATGCCTCGTTATAATATTAGTTCAAGTCCTGTCAACAGGATATTGATTTTACCAACACGTTGTCCGCAGAACATTTCATTCGATATGCAAAACTGACATGCAATCGACGGCTCGTTAAAGCGCACTGTAGCACTAAATTGACTTACATTTTCCAACTACAGTCATAAATTATTAATTCAGTAAATTCAAGCACGAATAAAACTGCTATTCCATCCGAATTCCTAGCCATATTGTTCAAATGTTCAACTTTCTAGCTGTCAGTTCGTTTGTTGAACTCCAAAAGTCCAAACTAATAGAAACGCCAATAAAAAGTAAGCTGAAACAAAAGACTAGCGAATTTGTTCTGAGCCCGTTCGATTCGTTTTTGTTTGTCTATAGGAAGGAATAGAAGATGGATCCACTATATCAGTGGCTGTGTTTGGCAGCTCATTCATTTTTCAATTCCTACCTCTGTTTGTGGTTTGATCTGTACACAGACCATGGAGACGTTGTACTGGCAGCGTCTAGGGAAGGGAGTACTATAAATGAGTCGAAAATGTGTTGAGTATTCAGCATCTATCATTTTCGTCAGTCAAAGCTTGGCAAGTTTCTTTATGTCATTGGTGTCGGAGTTCCTGTTAATGTGCCATATTTGGAACGTGTTGACAGTGCTGCCTCTAAAGTTTTGGTGTTTGGTTGAAATGAGCCGTTAAGAGGTAACAAACCGAAAGATAGGCAGAGCTACTTTTGCATTTATAATGTAAGTTCGGATTTGTATAATACAAGTTTTATTTAATACATTGCTCCACTCGCGTTAATATAAATTTTCCGCAAAAAAGTAGCCCGTAACTAGTCCCAGGGATCTATCTCAAAATTCACCAAAATTGGTTAAAAAAATTCAAACTCGTTCCTGACGGATTGGCCGGAGATGGCAAAATACAAAGAGCGTTGGAAAGCAATGGGGAGAGCTATGCCCAGCAGTGGGACCATATCGGTTGGGGGAAATAAAAAAGCATAGCTTACTCACTTTCATTTATCGAACAGCAACATTCTGCAATTCGATAAATTCTGAATCAGCATGCTGAAGTGGAAGCGCCGGCCATGTCTGTAGACGGACAGACAGTCGATGGAGCAAACATGTGTTAAAGTTGAGGCCGCATATGGGCAAACGTAGTGTGGGACGCCCTGCGGCACGATGGTCCGATGGTTTGAAGAACGGTGGCCGGCAGCGGATGGATGTGGACTGCTCAAGACTGGGATGGTTGGCGCTTTTTGGGGGAGGCTTACGTTCAGCAGTGGACGGCAATAGGGAAGATGCAAATACAGAATTTATGAGAATGTTGTCAGTAAAATGATTAAAAAGTATAAAATAAAGGCCAATACAAAGTTTTTATTTTGGTTAATATCGATTTTTAACAAAAATAATGAATTAAAGTAACGTGAAACGGGACGTATTTATAAACAACAATCAGCGTTTAGTGACGTAGTGTCTTTGAGTTGGGACAGTTCTTGACCAGTGATAGACACGAGTGACGTCATCGTCCGTATTCGCGCGAACCTTTAAAGTGTCGGTTTAAAAACGCAATTTTGGCAATAAATTAAAGTGTTTTCATTTTTTATTTATGTGGTGGTCTATTCTAGATGGAGTTCTTTAAAATTAAAGCAAAAATGGAAATAATGCATGTTCCCTATTGGCTAATATGATGATGATAATCGAACAGCGGCCGCTAAAGTATTTCCGTGTTCTGTGGTCCTCTATGATAGGGATTTTTGTTGAAGAAGTGGTTTGATTGCATTTTTGGGTCGGTTTTGCATATTGATTACGGTATTGGTGGATTTCAAAACACGTTTGAGGTGTGTGTTTTGGTTTTAGAAAGAACACGAAATTCGAACTGATATTCCAATGACGGCTTTGATAAACATTTCTGATGAGAGAATGATTTCTTCTTTTAGTTCAAATCCATGCATACGATATTTTAGTTTAGTTTACATTGTGATACCCTATTATTATAAGGCTATAGGAAGGATATATACAACATCACGCTACGACCAATAGGATCGGAGCATTAATTATAAATATGACACATGCGAAGTAGCGCGGTCTGCTAGTTTCTATAAAAATAATTTTGTTTAATTAATAATGTCATCTTATAAAGGTGACTTCTGCCGATGAGTGTAACGGCGATTAAAACGCCCCCTCCCACAGTCTGACCTGTACTGGTGTTATCCCGGTCCCGTCTCCATACCATGTCATCATCATCATGTGCCTAGCCTTTTCCCAACTATATTGGGGTTGGCTTCCAGTCAAGCCAGATTTAACTGAATACCAGTTTTTACGAGGAGCGGCTGCCTACCAGACCCCCACAACCCATTACCTGGGTAACACGGTACTTCATGGCAAGACAGGAGTCAGATTTACTGGCTTCTGACTATCCGTAACGACTGCCAAAGATCTACAAATGACAGCCGGGACCAACGGCTTAACGTGCTTTCCGAGGCACGGAGGAAACTCGTTATGTTAAGACGGTCACCCATCCAAAGACCAACCTTGGCAAGCGTTGCTTAACCTTGAAGATCGACCCGTGCGGCTGTTATTATTTTGACAACGAGCTCCTAGAAACAATATCAAAACCATTAATACATAATGTAGTGACGGATTCACCCACTGGAACACTAGTCTGCTCAAATGCTTTTAGTTTCAGTGTCTTAATATAATCCTAGACTGTAACATTTGCCTAGCGTTATTCCGAAGTAATCATTTCGTAATTTGCGTCGTTTGATGGATGCATTATGTTGTTGACTGACAGCTTAATCAACTTAGACATAACATAGTTGCTTCAATCACATCTAGGATTTGATGAGGCAGACATATTTATCTAGATGCTACATTTACTACCTAGATAAGAGGTTTTGATGAGAATCACAATAAGTGGATGATAAAAAACAATTTAGAGCTTAAAAGTAAACAGAGAGTAATAACAAGATGTATGGAAAAGGTTGTTCTCAGAGCGGAAAGTCTCGATTTATGTAATTACCGATCGCCTACCGACCGAACTCGGTCGATCCACGAACAAAATCAATGATCTGCACTAATATTTTTGACGTTTACTGACGTAACGTAAAATTTTACCATTACTAAAATACTCGTTTCGGACGTAATATAATTTGAATTAGATACCTACTACATCCATATTTTTGAATGGTATAAATTGTGCATGTCCACAAAATTAAACCAAAATACTATGGGTTAGTAAGATAAGATAAGATCATTTATTTGTCCAAAAGAAAGAAACAAGAAAGAAAGAAAAGACGTTTATTTCCCCAAAAGCGACGCACAAAACACAAAAGAATAAGGGAATAAATAAAAACTTAACTAAAAACTAAACTAAACAACCTATTGTCACTAGGACTATGTCAGGACCGGGCACAAGTCTTTGTTCACACCACAGACAAACAGAACATAGTTCCACCATCAAAACTTCGACAGATTGTCTATGGTGCGACCGCGGCGTCCGGTGCTGCCCGTCAATCGTCATTGACAAGTTGACATTAAACACAAAAACAAAATAAACAATAATTTACAATAGGTACAAAAATAAAATCGAAAACATAAATTAACAAGTAAGTTGTGCGCCGCATCCGAGCAAAAAACGGTCGTTGCTCAGCGTATGCCGCGACTCTGGACAAGCCCAGAAATCACAGCGCTGGTTTTCAGCAACCACCGGTTGAGTGGCATCCTGGCGTCCCTCCGCAAGTACTTATAAATAAACAATACAATGCAGGTAAACACTTTACATAATTAAATGAGTCAAATTAAATTTTTAATACTATCTAATAAATAAAAATTTTCTTCTTTGCAGGAAACATAATGCATAGATGTTCGACAATACACCATACATATCCCATCATTTCCAACACAGTATGATGGCGGCCATTTGCATATTTGCTTATCTAAGTGGTGAAATTGTCATATTCCCTGTACACAACAAGAGATGAGGCGCAGAAACTGTACTGACATGGTGTTGGTGGCCGAATGGATCGCAGGTCGATTGGAACAGCCATCGACACTTCGAAAGAGACATGTGGAGATAACACAAAACATGAGTATACACAGACATGGCATGTAAGATGTTACAATTAATTTAAATAAACATTGTAGTAGTCTTACACATTCAAAATTCACTTATGTTAACGTTTCTATACGCCAAAATATTCTTGCTAGGCCCTCAAATCCGTGGATCGCGTTCGAGATTGACTGTGTACGGGCGGCCTTAGGACTTATCGACCGAATCCGGTCGGTACGAACTCTCGCGACCGGCCCTGGTTCAATCTATGATCCGGAGCGAGGAGGCATGGTAAGCGGTCACCTCCTTCTGCGAAGCAACAATGCTAGCGAAGGAGGAGGCCAAACGTGTGAGAGAGAGGGCAACCTCACGACCCAGCCGCCGCAACAGAAGAAAACGCCCCGGGCGGGAAGAAGCTTCGGAATAGTTTCCACAGATTATTATTACAGCTTTAAAACTCACGAAAATAATTCCCGCTTATGACACGAAAATTATTCACGAAACAGTTGTCTTTAAAATGCTTTCCAAAAAAATAAACAAACAATTTCCTTGGAAATCGAACATTTTCTTCCTCAAAAATATAAGAGTCCCCTAAATCTTCGTAGCTGTCCTCAAATGAGAACCGTCAGTCGGACGTCGGCACCTAATTAAATCAGACGAGGACGGGACGTCCCCGGCGGAGCCCCATTTGGGACACTTTGTTCTGCACGCTTGATTAAACTCCCATTACTTTGTGTTGGTGTTTTATCAAATCGAAGAATCTTTTTCCTTGTATTGGGTAATGTATAGTTATTTTTAGGGTTCCGTATCCGAACGATAGCCAATGGGACTCTATTACTAAGTCTTCACTGGTCGTCCGTCCATCTGTCTGTCAACGGGCATGATTTGAAATTTCCACAGAGTTGTATTTTTTTTGCCGCTTTAACAAAAAATAATTTAATTAAAAAAAAAGAAAGAAAGAAAAGACGTATATTTCCTCAAAAACGACGCACAAAATACAAAATTATAATGGAATAAATAAAAAAATAACTAAAAACTAAATAACCTATTGTCGCTAGAGGATTATGTCAGGACACATATTTCTTCACCAACTTCAAAAAGTAAAAAAAAAAATATCCCTTACATACTTGAGTTAGTATCTGTTGAAGTTCAAAGTACAGTCGCACTCTTTGTAATCTAAACTTTCTAAATTTATTTTGTAGATGGTCCATTACAAGTTTAATCTAAACTTTCGAATCTATAGGTACTAGTCACGATAGTAACTAGGCGTGAACCATTGACTTTCTTCTTCTCAAAAATACACACTTGCTTTGGAAAGCTGTAACTGCACTTTAGACCCTAAACTGTACACATGGTCCTAATTATTCACCAATAATAATAAGAACCTAAAATTAAATTATTATATGAAGTACTTCTTTAAAAGTAAAGAACGTCTTTTAATATTGTAACTAAATTGCAGAGATTTCCCTAAAAAATCTTTAAAATAAATAGAGATATATGAACAATGAAATAAAACAAAGACCTAGCAGTATAAAATGAGAGACAATGTAAAATGAAATGCACACTGCAAAATTAAATAAAACATTTTCAGGGACTGAAAATGCAGCATTTACATAAACTTCCACTGTACATAGAGATACAGAAATTCTTTGAGACTGACTTTCTATGTAAAATACTCCTTTCTTAAGAAATTCAAAATTGCTTTCAAAGAATTCTCGGAATGAAAGAATATATCGCACATTTACCGTCTTCACGACAACATTGTCGCTGAAATACAAAAAAAACATTCGTAAATTAAACGCCGTGCAAAAAACATACACATCTAGATCCGAAAAAAGCTCGCACAGACAGAAAGAGAGAGCACAAAGCTTCTACTTATTACTTGCCCTCTTCTAACACAGAACAAAAATAAAATAAGACTCTTTTCGGCCATAATGATAACAGTTAGTCATTTTTAATTACAAACTTGCGAAGTGGAGGGCTTATAGTGAAAAGGTGGTAAATTAAAAAGAGTAATGGTCGCAGGCGAACTGTGCTGTAAAAATGTGCCATTTTATTTGGCAGCAGTGCAATACTGGAGGCATTTACTGCTTGCGGTGATATAATTTTGCAATATTGGTACATATTGTGCAATATTTTTGGCAATCTAGCCGACTGCTGGCGTAAGATATTGAAAAACTGTGGGGATAAGGAAACAAGTATAATAAAAGTTTAATAAAGCTTCTATATTCACCAATTTCAGGATTTTAAATAAATTATTTGCCTTGCCTTCTCCGAACAATATTGTGGATGGCTTTCAGTCTGATCGGTTGCAGCTAAAAACCTGAACTTCACAAGAGCGACTTTATTTCTGTGTCCACAATCCAATTACTGTCCTCGATTTTGAAAATAAGAACAAGAATAACGAAGAATCACTGTATGGATTTGTAATTGACAAGTATTTAATTCACGCAGTGTCACGACATTTTCAACCCGTCGGCGACTGTAATAATAAATCTTGTTTTTAAACTGGAATTTAATTTGTAATACTGAATATCTTATAAAACTGTACATTGTACTACTACCACAAAACCAACGCACCTAATTGAAAAAACAAAACACACTTGTTATTAAAGCATGCTAAAAAGAGAAAAACCCCAAAAATAACTCTTCTATAAGCAAAATTAAACAAAAGATACAACCCCAAAATCATTGCACTCCGGCTTTTTATTCAACCTCATCAAAATCTTGAACAGCTTCGCTCATTAAAATCCAGACCCACCTTTAAAAGTTCACGTCAAAATTAATTATAAAACGCAAATGTCTGAAACTTTCACGCTTTTACTTAATGCTCATTGAAATGAACACGTTAATACTGCCTGTCAAATTTAACTGATGTCTTGAGACAGTTAATATGACACGTCTGAATATATTAAATATACGCGTCTCGAAATTTTACTAGTTTTCAATGAAAGTGGCTCTCTGAAATCTCGATTAAATCCTATCCTCACAGCCTCACATTTAAATTAAAGTGAAAGTGCTTTCAATGTATGTTAGTGAAAGACACATCAAAGGGTCGGAGTTAGAACACGGGCAGACCAACGTCAGGATCTTAATCCTGGCATTCTCTATGTCCAGGACATATAGAAGTCCTTTAGAATTCCGTATTAGTCGTATTTCTGGGCCTGAATTTCGACTTTTACTCGCGCGAAGTACCTAACAAAAGCTAATTTTAAATTATATTACAAAGAAAAAAAAATATAGGCATTTCGTTAAACATCATCTGCCTAGTCTTTTCCCAACTACATTGGGGTCAGCTTCCAGTCAAACCGGATTCAGCTGAATGCTAGTTGTTTTACGTGGAGCGGCTGCCTACCAGACCTCCACAACCCATTAACTGGGTAACACGGTACATCTTAGCAGGACTGGAGTCAGATTTACTGGCGTCTGACAATCCATAACGATTTGGCAGTCGTTATGATCTACAAATGACAGCCGGGACCAACGCGAATGGCTTAACGTGCTTTCCGAGGCACGGAGGAAACTCGGTATGTTAAGATGGTCACCCATCCACAGACCAATCTTGGCAAGCGTTGCTTAACCTTCAAGATCGACCCGTGCGGCTGTTATTATTTAGCCACGAGCCCCTCTTTTGGCATTTCGTTAAACAATGTGATTTTTTACAATATTACGAAGTTTGCAATTATTCGGTGACTATGGCTCATACACCTTTGCATAAAACCGTTTTTAAGCTCCTCAGACATCAAAGGCTTCAGGGAGGTTGCATTTGAAAGAATATTTTAGACTCATCAGTGTTATTATTACATCAAATATCTTTCTAAGCATTACACACAATATATTACGTGTGTAGCATCCCTTCACACTTCTGCTCGCCTGGTACCTGCATTAAAGTAACTTGGCACGATTCCCGTTCGTGTAAAGTGAAATGTGTTCAAAGTTACTCTGTGTAAACGTTTGCGTCAGTTACATCGCGTGTGACGGCACAGTAAGCCTCCACAAATATTATGAACTCCTGGTACGTACTGTCAAATTAATTCGTCACTAGCCACATTTAGAACGATTATAGGGTGATCCCAAACGAACTTAATTTTGTGTTGTGGAGTCACGTAAAATGAGTCGGCAGAATTTACGCTGCATTCGGTTTCATACTAAAGTTTATATGCTATACAGCGACGCAAAATGAGTTGGACTTTAGCAAAAATTTTCAAAAAACCGAATATTGTATGTGTTAATCCAAGTTATCTGTACTTCTATCAATCTTCATAAATACATATACATTCTTACATTACTGACTGATTGAGTAACTGACAGACAACGCACAGCCGAAACTACTGGTCGTGGAAACCTGAAATTTGGCATGTAGGTTCCTCGGGGAGTGTAGGGGAACATTAAGAGCATTTCCAGAAATTCCTGCGGGAACGGGAAGTGCGCGTACGAAATCGCGAGCAAAAGCTAGTACTAATAGAAATGCTATAGTATGGATGTTTTTTTATTTTTTTATTTATTTTAAAAAATACGATGCCCCCCCACTAGGAATTTGTTCTGTATCATGAGTGCATATACAAACATAGAAATTTACAAACACAAACAGCCAGACCCAGAACAAGTATCTGTAGGCCATACAAATATTTATTTGTTCCGTGCGGGAATCGAACCCGCAACACACAGCTCGGCAGCCAATCGCTCAAACACTGCGCTGCGCCGCGCTATTTGGATGAATTGGATGTTTTTTACTCAATCACGTCAGAACGGTTCAACGGATCTTGATGAAATGTGGTACAGAGGTAAATTATAGTCTGGAATAACATATACTTTTTATTTATTTATGACATCAGTAAACTTCCACATTTATAATATTAGTAGGGTAGTTTCAGATGAGAAGTTTCTTTCAAAATCCCTTGGCGGATGGAAAATGTGACACGCAATCGGACTGGCGGTTTGAACGCCATTATAGAACCATAACAACTGTTTGATAGTTGTCTAAAAATCCCGTTACTATAGATCCATTTCAGCCAATATTCGTCCACTGCTGTACATAAGCCTCCCCCAAAGAGCGCCAACCATCCCGGTCCTGAGCAGCCCATACGCGGTCTCTACTCTAACACATGTCTGCTCCATCGACCGTCTGTCCGTCTGCAGACATGGCCAGCCCACTTCCACTTCAGCATGCTGATTCTACGCGCAATGTCGGTGACTTTAGTTCTCTGGCGAATGACTTCGTTGCAAATACTATCCACCAGAGAAACCCGAGCATTGCTCTCTACAATGCAATCTTGAATTTGTGGACCAGGCTTATGGTGAGTGTCCATGTTTCGGCTCCGTAGGTAAGTCATTACGGGTAGGACGCACTGGTTATAGACCTTGAGGTATTGCAGGATCGGCACTATACTATAGGTAATTAGAGAAAATAAAAAGAGTAGGAGGAGTAGTAACTAAAGGTGCGCTTAAACGGCTCGGCTCGGCGAGCAAACACGCGAGCCAAGTGAGGCTCGGCGCGTGATTCAGCGCGCCACACGGATTTCGCGGCTTGAGTTCGATAGTCCTACCCTGTGCCGTGTAAACGAACCTTGATATATACCTGTCTATGTAGGATAGGTAGATAGGTATACATATATATCATTGTGTTTAAATGTCTTACCAACAATAAGCTGCTTATTTATTGAACAAAAGAAACAAGATTTTTTCTGGGAATTCACTCAATTCTTAGACTAACAACAATCTTATCAGACTACCGAGAATCGAGGCCACAAGCTACAAATAGGAAAACTTCAAAGACCTCAATTATAATGTCTAGAGGCCAAGTAAATAAATTAAAACAAAAATTAATTTCTTCTCCGTCTTAAGATTTTTTTTATCGATGTTGAAAATAGCTCCCAACTAAATAATAAGAGCTACATGGTTCGAGCTTCGAGGTTAAGCAACGCGTGCCGAGCTCAGTCTGGGGATGGGTGACCATCCATAATGTAACGAGATTCGGCTGCATCTCGGAAAGCACAATACGAACAAGGCCCCAAAGTGTTGCGTTGTAATCGGCGTTGCGTCGATTTCCATATATATATTTCATTTCATTTATTTCAAACAATATACATTGTGTAGAATTTTAGGTACATAATAATTAAAGAACATTAATATAAAATTATTACATGCTAAATAATAATTTGAAACAAAATCGACATAACAGACTGATCGACCAAATCGTGTTTGTATTTCGTCGTGAAACATGAACATTAGAGTTCTGCCTCATTAGCACACCACATCGCATCGCCGGAGCGGCTACGCAACACAACGCAGCGCAACGCACTAATGAGGCCTCGCTCTAAGCTGCTGATCCTTTGGCTGTCACTTATGCATCAAAAGCCAGTAAATCTAACAACAGACTTGCCAAGGGGAAGCGTAGCGTCCAGTAACTGGGATAGGCATTAACTCCTTGTGAAATACGGGTACTGAACTGCATCCTATTAGATTGGAAGTCGATCTTCTACAGATTGTACTTCGGTGAGTGTGCCCAAGAACTCCACGACCTGATCCCACCGGCCCCCTTCTACCATCGGACAACCAGACGCACTGCATCTTACCACTACTTCACACATCTTATCCCTACGTTGTTACTATTCCACCAATTCGCACTAAGCTTTACGCTCACGCACAGCAAAGGAGTAAAACTCTCTGCCTGCGTCTGTGTTTCCGAACGCTTACAACCCTAATCTCTTCAAAGTTAGAGTGAACAGGCTCCTTCTGGATAAGCTCGCTCCATCGTACACTTTGTCTCTATCATCTCTGACCTAGACTAGAGTCATGAGCAAACCCATATCAAATTAAAAAAAAAAAAACGGCAAAGTGCGAGTCGGACTCGTGCACGAAGAGTTCCGTACCATAAACCTTAATTTTTATTATTTATTGTTATAGCGGCTATAGAAATACACAATCTGTGAAAATTTCTACCTATTACGGTTCTTGAGATACAGCCCGCTGACAGACAGACAGACAGACAGACGGACGGACGGACGGACAGCGGAGGCTTAGTAATAGGGTTCCGTTGGATACCATTTGTGTGCGGAACCCTAAAAAGAAGCTAACCCCACTATCATAGAATTCTATCTATCTGCCTAGCCTTGTCCATCGAATTGGATTGATTGAACATTACCAAATATTAAAAATAATAATGTATAATAGTTAAAGACCTAATTATACTTTTATGACAGAAATTGCTTCGGTAAGTAAATGAAAAGGCTTTTTTCGCACGCTTATTCATTTATATTTTTAACCGATTTAAAAAAAGAGGTTTTTTCGCCCCTGTGTTGTAAGCCAGAGATAAGCTAAATGCCGTTCCCAGGCTATGTCAGGACTCAGCTAAGTAGACTCATTAGCCAAAAGGATTATCATTTTCCTCTAAATTATTCGCCACGTTCGTTGGAAGAAAGAAATAGAAAAATTGGGCGACTCTGTTCACGGTTGCCAGTAAAAATAAAATAAACTGTTCTAGATATTAAAGCGAACAAATTGTGGTAAATAAATCTGACATAATTTTTGGAAGTTAAAGAGCAAACTATAATTTTTTTAGCTTTTTATTTAGTAAAGCTTTTTCAGAATTAGCTATTTCTATGAGCGCTGGCATTTTGATTAGTTTTTCAAAGCGAACGAGCTAACATGCATAAAGATAGAGAGCATGCATATAGATAGTGGTAGAGGACAATTAAACGAACAAAAAAATCTAAGCAACATGGTGTCCTAAACGGTCACGTTGCCGAGATATTTGAAGGTAAAGTCGCCATGTGAGAACAACGAAAATCATTATGTTTTTCAGTGACATCGCCAAAACCCGTGCATAGGTTTCTATTCACGGGTTTTGGCGAAAAAATGTTTACTTTTACACCTAATAAAACTGAATACTTGAATAAATCTCGAAAAGGTTTGGAATATTTATCTTTGGAGACAACTCGTTCCACCCCACAAAACAATTACAGGCGCTTTAGGAACCGTAAAACCTTAATTAGGGCTTAAAACCTTCGGTGTCCGAACCCGTAAAGAAACTACTAACTCAAATACCTAATTAGTCCTGTAGCCTTAGGAATATAAATACCAAGTGAACTAACATAGGAGCAAAGTGTCCAGAACTAATTCGGTTTCAGGTATATAATTACTTGAAACCGAATTAAGTTCAGAACACTAAATAGAATGGATTGGAAAATAACAGTATTGTGTACAACATGTTAATTACAGAAAAAAAAGAATATCATTTAGAAACAAAAATTAAAGAACCCAAAGTAAAAACTATTTTGATATTTTTTTTTTAAGTGGACGATACACAAGGTATTTTGATTCTTGTTTAACCAATTTTACAGATCAAACGTCGAAAGTATCGTGAGAAAAGTCTGGAGTAATAACATGCATGGCTGTAAGGTCAAAGAAAAAATGGTCATCTATGAAAGACGATATGATAAGAAGTTCGACTATAATTGAGATGACGACTAATAATGATACTCCTTTTTAACCGACTTCAAAAAAAGGAGGAGGTACTCAAATCGGAATCGGCTGTATTTTTTTGTGTGTTACCTCATAACTCCGTCATTTATGAACCGATTCAAAAAACTCTCCTTTCATGTGAAAGTGCATACTATCCGATTGGTCCCAATTAATATTTCATCAAAATCGGTTTAGTAGTTTGGCTTTTGAATCAAAATAGCTGGAATTCGTTTCCTTAGATGACGCATTTGGTTTGTCAAGAAAATAAACGAAATGGCGTATTTTTCTTTTTCAGTGGTGTTGTTAGGTGTGGGTTACCTACCACTAAAAATAGAAAAATATAAAAACTTTTTTACACAAAAATACAATCAACTTCCTACAAAGTATAAAATAACTTAAATTGAAAATTTAAATTTTTGGTTCTTTCTTCATATTTTAACACTGACTTTCAACATTTTAGTTGTTCCTCCTTTTGTGTTTCTCCTAATACCCTTTGCGTTCCAGGGCGCGTTGACTTCTCGAACAAATGGTACTCCGGGCTGAATTATAGTCACAGTGGCCAATCTTAATTTTGATTAGCCACTTGGCTAGTCTAAAGAAAAAAAGGTAGAAGATATTGTAAAAGTGCACTCTCTGTTCCTTTACTCTCTTATAATCCGATGGGACGGCAATCCGATATGACCGAGGAGAGATTAGCTACGGGACCAACGGCTTTACGTTCTTTCCGCGAAAAAAAAATCAGCTATTCAGTAAATTTTGTCGAGTTATGCGGACATGAATGCCCGCAGTCGATGTTTTATTTCCGCGATTTCAATGACCATAATAAAAATTCTTCTTAATGATGTGTAAAATTGGGACCTCTTTTTAGGTATTGAGTTATTTCTGCTACACGCTGTATAGAAGTTGGAAGAAGAAGGCATGTTGCACCGACCTAAAAATAGTCTGTCAAGCGAGTCGTGTCTCTTGAAAAAGGCGGCAAATTTAAAAATCTTGCAGATGTCGTTACTGATATAGTATGCTCTTTTGATAGGTATTTTAATTATTATTGTAGGTAAAAAAAACTTTGGGATAAATTAAAAAAGTGCATTTCAAAAACACTTAGTTTGAGTTTAATCAGCAATCTCTTAAAGTAGCTATAAATATTATGTGCCCCAGTAAGATTCAGCATCATGACTAAGAGAGGGCTGAATCTAAATCCGAAATCGTGATCACATCACAGTAAAATAAATAAAAAATTTGATAGATAAGCTAAAAGTATCAAAATGTTGTAGCCAACCTATCTGAAGTTGAAACAAACTTATTACAATCCGTTTGACAGATAAAAGTATTGCCATCATAAGAAATCAGCTAAATGGTCGTGGACACGACTCGCTTGACAGACTCTAAACTAATCTAAAACAAGAGGACAACGTCCAGCAAAAACTGTTTCACACTTCGATAGTGGCAACAGTGTATTTAGAACTAAGAACGTTACAAAAACATGTCTTTTATGTAGTTTATTTTGAACAAAGTTCCAATTTCGCTCATGTTTTATTTCTGTGTTACAAGTTTTGAGGGAAAATTCGCAGTTTTCACACCCTGTACTTCAAAGCCAACGAAATTCGGGCGAATTTTCTGTCTAAAATTGAGACTGTGTTGAAAGCGTAAAAGTAAAAATGTGTTGAACAGCGGTTTTTTCAACGTTGTGTCTAGTTAATTAGTATATCAAAAACTTCATGGTTACTTGCATTTTTAATTAAAAAGTACTTACTTTAAGGATTTTAAAAATAAAGTTGAAGTTATCAAAACGTTTCTAGAAATGCTAATTACTTACATTATCAGGAACCTACAGGAATCCACGGTTTTATTTTCCATAGGTTTCAACATGTCTTCTATAGGCTTACATGAATAAAAAAATAAATTGCAAAAATCTGAGCAGTTTGAGAGGGCTGAATATTTTGATGGAAAGTAACGTTACAGTATTGATAATAAATTTAACACAAGTGCTCAGCGCACTATCACCCGAACTCTCACTCACACACACACTCTTTCACTCTCACTAACACAAACACACCACCAATCCATTTTAGTCACTTTTGTCACCAGATTTTTTAATTTTTGTTTTTATATTTTTTTCAGTTTTGGTTGTTTTTATTTTTCTTTTTAGTTATTTTTTTGTTATTATGTTATATTATGTACATACCTATATTTTATTTAATACAGTCACTAGTCGTAAGCGAGATGTCCGATGGAGGGTAAGCCTGGTGATCTGTAATACAGGTTTTACCTACTTATTTATTATTTATTTATGAAAATTAGTATAGCCACATCACATACATTGTGCAATAATTTTCAAAAAGCTCAATAACAAAATTACTTATGCACATGACAATTAAGGCGTACATAGCGCTCACCAGAACAAAGCGCTTGCTGCCTTGAAATAATAAGTTTCACCTACAACAGACACCAGTCTCGTAATATGTGCTATAAAATGACTTTGAACTGTGTATTTGAATACGAGAAACAATACATTTTTATTATTATTAAAAAAAAGTATTGATGGAAAACTACAACCCCATAGTAGTTTGTTTTAATTTTATGCGACATACACAATTTGTGTCATACGAAAATATAAAATACAGTACCAAATTCTATAAATATTATGTGCAAAACGAGTATTATGTATCAAATTCTTCCGTTACTGACTGATCGAGTGACTGAGTGACTGACAGACCATGCACAGCCGAAACTACTGGTCGTAGAAACCTGAGATTTGGCATGAAAGGATTTCCCGAAACTCTTACGGCAACTAGACTATACGTAACTCATCATCATCTGCCTAGCCTTTTCCCAACTACATTTGGGTCGGCTTCCAGTCAAACCGGATTCAGCTGAATACCAGTGTTTTACGTGGAGCAAGATGGTCATCCCTCCACAGACCAACTAGACAAGCGTTGCTTAACCTTTAAAATCGACCCGTGCGGCTGTTATTATCTAGCCACGAGCTCCTCTTGCCATCCTAATGAATATCATGAATTCTACTAAGTTTGCTGATAGCTGCGCCACAGTTTTACTTTTGTAGCTATCTTCGTATCTCCTGTGTAACCTGTAAACTTAAGTTGTTCCAAATAAACATTATTATTATTATTATTATTTTACGTGAAGCGGCTGCCTACCAGACCTCCACAACTCATTAAATGGGTAACACGGTATTTCTTGTCAGATTTACTGGCTTCTGACAATTCGTAACGACTGCCAAAGTTTTAAAAATAACGGCCGGGACCAACAGCTTAACGTGCTTTCCGAGGCACGGAGGAAACTCGGTATGTTAAGATGGTCACCCATCCACAAACCAACCTTGGCAAGCGTTGCTTAACCTTGAA
Organism: Lacanobia oleracea; assembly: GCA_950371165.1. Taxonomy (NCBI): domain Eukaryota; kingdom Metazoa; phylum Arthropoda; class Insecta; order Lepidoptera; family Noctuidae; genus Lacanobia; species Lacanobia oleracea. The sequence goes on from OX493398.1 coordinate 1,686,433, forward strand.
GATCGATCTGTACGGCTGTTATTCTTTAGCCACGAGCACCTCAACTAGACTATACGTTACTATACGTCAAAAACATTCGTACGAATCATAATATTAATCACACAACAATCTGTCAAATTTCATTTTCATCTTTATTTCTAACGCATTAGGTTCAAGGTTGATTGGGAAAAGACAGCGACGGGTAGCGTGATGTGTTTTCTGATTCTGCTAAAGTGGCCGTTTTAGACTCGTTGTTCAGCCTATCGCAAACTCCGCACATCCATTGTAAAAAGTAACCTTTTCTCTTTAGATACGTGAAGCTTTATAGCTCGGGAAGTAAATCCAGGATAATTAAGTATGTCGTTAAATCAAAGCAGACAATGGGCCAGACTAACTGGGACTAACAAACGGCTTCCCCTAGCTATTAACAGAAGCGATTTCTGCTGCCTTACGTAATTCTGTATTTCTAACTTGCTACTGACGACATTGAAATGAATTATATTAGGGATTCATTACTAGAACAAAGATTTAAAAGTGTAAGCTCAATTTAGCGTAAACGCACTACGACATACCATCCCTACCTTGTTGCTATTCCACCAATTCATACTAAGCGTTTCCGAACGTCTTTTATAATGCGCACAGCAAAGGAGTGGAACTCTCTGCCTGCGTCTGTGTTTCCGAACGCTTACAACCCTAATCTCTTCAAAGTTAGAGTGAACAGGCTCCTCCTGGGTAAGCTCGCTCCATCTTAGACTTTGGTCTCTGTCATCTCTGACCTAGACTAGAGTCAAGAGCAAACCCATTACAAATAAAAAAAAGAAAATATTCTCACTATTCATATTTTCACATTCCAAATCTTTAGTAAAAATAATTCATCATCATCTGCCTAGCCTTTTTCCCAACTCTTTGGGGTCAGCTTCCAGTAAAACCGGATTCAGCTGAATTACAGTATTTTACGTAGAGCGGCTGCCTACCTCCACAACCCATAAACTGGGTAAAAAAGTATTTTTTGGCAAGACTGCTGTCAGATTTTCTGGCAATCCGTGACGACTGCCAAATATTTATAAAAAATATATTTATAAGGTAAAAATAATAAAACTTGTTCTTGATGTATCGGTAAACGCTCTTTGCCAGCGTCTTTATTCTCTACAACTTATCTACAACCCGTGAAGTATCGGGCTTGACATCGTAGATTTCATACATCGCTTTTGATTTCGCGAAAATGAGATCAAAAGCTAAAATAATTTGCACCAATGAGCGTCAGCAACTAGGTATACCATGCACGATGTCACGCTCCAATGAATAATTAAGAAAACTGGCCAAGTGCGAGTTGGACTCTCACATGACGGGTTCTGTACCATACCATAAACCGAAAAACCTGGGGGGCTACTTCTAAGCTCAAAGTCCGTAGTTTCGGGCATAGTTGCGGGCTTATTCTACTCCGTACCACCTACGGACAACCGAACTAAGAATGATTGAATTAATCCTTAGTGGTACATACACTGTGAAAATTGCAACTCTCTACCTATAACGGTTCTTGAGATACAGCCCGCTGACAGACAGAAGGACGGGTAGACAGCGGAGGCTTAGTAAAAGGGTTCCGTTGGTTACCCTTCTGGTATGGATCCCTAAAACATAGCGACCGTATATATAAACAAATTATTTTCTAACAAAATAATTCCTTTACAAAGCAAAAAACTAAGCATATTAAAAATCGACTTACCACCGCCAAAACTGAGCCAGTGTCACACAAAGCGCTCATCGTCCTTACTCGTACCTCTGACAGCTATTTCGGTCGTTATCATACTTGCTCAATATATTCTCTGCCCCAGCATTACAGCCAGATGTTCCATTTTGATCTGAGTCTCTGTATTATTACCTCCAGAATCTTCTCCTTGAGAGGCTTCCATCTTATTACGTCGCTTTATTCAAGAGCAACCTGTTTCGTCGTTCATTGTATCTCTGCTTATTAAACGTGAATGGGACTACTTCAAGTTTTTATTTTAAAAGATATGAAATAAGTAGCCTAAGAGATTCATAAGACCTTATGAGTCTTTTGGGGGCAATTAACTCTTAATAGGTACAAAATAGGTGTGTATTGATTATTAAACTGGTTCATATTTATATATCAATTTTGGGTTCTTGGCAAGTTTGACGAGTTCTTGTGCGGAGACCGCAAATCGGCAAACGTAAGGTAAGACGTCAGGCTAGGTGGAGCTACGATCTTCGCAGGGTGGCTGGTAGCAGCTGGATGAGAGTTGGTGGAGATCAAGCCAAATGGCGTGCACTTGGAGAGGCCTATGTCCAGCAGTGGACTGTTATAGGCTGATGGTGATGATGAATATTGGGCTACTGGGCCAAATGTAAGAGCGGTATTCGATATTCCTCTGTCTATCCTATCAGGAAACATGGTCGTGATGTAATGTAATGATTATACGAATAATTAATGTAGGTTATCTTCACAGTTTAGTTAGTTCAGCCGTTGAACTGTAAACCAAAAGGAGCTGAATAATGCATACTACATTTAAGTTCCAAATTAGTGATAATTAATTATTAAGTTTAGAAACAATCAATTCTATGGCATCTAGACAAAGTTCAAATTATTTGTAATCTTATTTATTTATTTATTATATACTTTATAGTACACCGATATTAGTCCTTATCCTTTTTTATGGCATTTAATACTAATTGTTACTTAAAAACCGGCCAAGTGTGAGTTGGACTTTCATACGAAGGGTTCCGTACAATAAAAAAACCCGTTCCTTGTATGGGGGCTCCCATAGAAGGAACGGGTTTTTTTATTGTATTTATATCCCTTTGATTATATTGACTTTTTATTATTTGTTGTTTTTCATTTATTTATTTATTACTATGGATGACTTACAGCTAGTACAAACAGGAAAAATAGTGGCATGTGAGACTGGAAGCCAATTAAAAATTATCACTTCTAAAAAACAGATTAAAAAGATAAGGTGTGAACAACAAAACAGTGTCCAAAATAAGGAAAACAAAAACTACTCAAACATTGAACTTAAGCTAAATTCACATTTCAAATAAAAACCTGAGCACACAAAATCTTAATCAAAAAAGCTAAGGCTCAAGCACTTTCTGGCCGAGGACACACTCGCCACGAATGGATCAAAATCATGCTGCTTACATATGTCATTAAATTTTCTAATTACACGCACCACAAATGCATTTTGCCTGTCATTCGTTGAGGTAAGTGGAACACGCAACGCGCGTACCATCTCTTTGACCTTCTGGGAACGTTAAAATAGAATTTTGACAGAATATCAGAGTTATCAATAGAGTGATTGAAAATTTTAATTAATGAAGTACAATCATAGGTTGGTCTGTGGATGGGTGACCATCTAAACATACCGAGTTTCCTCCGTGACTCGGAAAGCACGTTAAGCCGTTGGTCCCGGCTGTCATTTGTATCTTTGGCAGTCGTTACGAATGGTCAGAAGCCGGTAAATCTGACTCCAGTTTTGTCATGAAGTACCGTGTTACCCAGTTAATGGGTTGTGGAGGTCTGGTAGGCAGCCGCTCCGCGTAAAATACTGGTATTCAGCTAAATCCGGTTTGACTGGAAGCCGACCCCAATATAGTTGGGAAAAGGCTAGGCAGATGATGATTCAGAGATGGCTCGTCGGTTTACTAGGGGTAAAATATAAAATTTCTTACAGTAGTTGATATAATCTTCGTTAATAAGTTATAGCGGCAATAGAAAAGAAATACACACTGTAATTGTAAAAATTTCGACTGTCTACCTATTACGGTTCTTGAGATATAGCCCGCAGACATACAAACGGATGGACAGTGGATGCTTTGTTATAGGGATCCGTTGGATTGGTAACTCATTGGAACGGAACCCTAAAAATCAACTAAAAATACACAAAACTATACTTGAGTTGGCGGCGATGGATTAAAATTATCTCGAATTATAAGTGAAGCATAACTAAACATTCCTGACTTTGCCATTGAAACTTTCCAACAAAACAAGAAAGTAATAAGTGTTGAGACGTTGAACAAAAGTAGGAAAGACCTCCTTTTAATAGTAACTCATAAAGTATAAATTACTGCAATAAAGGAATTGTTGAAAGCGTTCCTTCTCACGGAAGAAGAAGAACAAGCTAACTTTTTTAAATGGCCGTTAAACGTTCCTCTAGGAAATGTATTTCATTGGACTCAGATATTTAACCTTTCAAAGTACCGGGTCTCCAGGGACCCGAGAATATCAAAAACAAAAAAAAAAATTAAAAAAAATAATGATTTTTCGCTCAATGTTGTAATTGTAACACATTTTTTTTTTCTAAATTCGTTTTTCTTTTGGTTATCTTTGACCCCACTTACTACAGCATGTGGGCTATAGATAAGCATGGATACTACATATTTCTTTTTCGACATTATTTAGCGAGTCTATTTTCCCAGCAAGTATCACAGTTTTCTCTAAAACCCTCTTCTGGACCGTCATAAGCGATCTATCATGGAGCTTTATATTTTCTCCACAACATAAAAGCTAAATAAGTACCAATTTGTTGTAAACCGTCTCATTATTTTTCGTAAAAAAAGATAGTATTATATTCTATCAATTTCCTTTCTCAGCTATCTTTTCAAGGTTATGAGGCAATATGTGTCACATATTTTTCTACAAGGAAAAGATTTTTTGTGAATTTTGTCCACGTACCGGTTTTATGAGAGTATTTTGTTTTGTTTCAGGTAAATTCGATTTTTATCTTCATTTAAACTGACAATGGGCTGGCTGTATCGTTTACAAAAAAGGTTCGTATTAAAATCCTACACGTGTTTCGCTTCGTAGATATTTTATTCATTTATGGTACCTACTCCGCCGTTAGTACAGTCTGTGACCAAAATTATCTAACCCACTTGACTATTATTCGCTAATAGTCTAGTGGGTCAGCTAATGTTGGTCACAGACCCTACATATTACAGTCGATAAAACGTTTATGAAATAATAATGTTTTATTGACACTATTATTCCTAATAATTTTTAAACCATACTTGTTTTTGTTAAATCGCACTTTTTTGTCACAAAAGTAACAAACTTTATTTCTTTACCAAAATTCATCAAAAAATTGTTCAGGGTTGCGGAATTGTTTGAAGATTCACCGCGGCTTTGGAAAGCGAAGAGTATTTCGATGAACACGGGTGGGTTTGAACCGTGATTTGATGATTTTCTATCCAATGAAATAGCGTGAAATTGTAACAAACAAAAGTAACTCTCTAATACATTACCATAAAATAAAACGAACGATCAAAAGTCTATATAACGAATAACCAGCGTTTTACCCAAAAAACATTAAATCTTAAATCTCTCAACTCAACTAAAAGCCTATAAATAATAATGCCCATCTTAAAAACATTTCTTACAAAACTGTTTGTAAGTCTAAGCGCTCAGCAGTCATCAAAAATTACGATAATGTCGGAAGAGATTAGGATTGACAGATAAAGACCCCTCCTTCAATCGACCCATATCGTTACTAACAGGATTATAATACGACAAGCCGCTCGGTGGGATTTTCCATTAAAATAAAAAAAAATACTTACTTTCCTCCTCTTATTTAACGACTTCTTTAAATAGTATATAACAAAATCGCTTTCTGCCACTCTGTTTCCCCGTTTACTTCTATATTACGCAATTAAATCAAAATCCGTTTTTGTCAGCCCCGTTGAGTTATTATAACTAAGCAATACAACTACACAATCTCCTCGGCATGCTGAGGATCAAGTTATCCAGCATTTCTTGGGGTAACCTGTCCCATTCTGGAATAGCGGCTTCCTTGAGCTCTGGCACTGTCTGGAGACGTAGCTGACGGTTCCAAATAGCTCGCGATTAAGGGCATCCCACGCGTGCTCTATTGGGTTTATGTCAGGCGAGACGGCAGGCCACTCTAACCTTGTGATTTCGTATTCTTGGAGAGCAGCATTGACTCATTGACTCGATGTTCGGGCGCATTTTCATCAACCAGTACAAATTGGTGTCCATGGTTTACTCGGAATAGTCTGACAATTCCATCAATAGTAACTGCTTTATACATGTCTGCTGTCATGAAGCCTCGATACGGGTTCAAAGGCGTTCTAGCTCCAATCACAATTCTACCCCAAAAGGACACCGATTTTATGCCTTGCTGAACTGTTTCTGTGGCAGCTCTTCTAAATTACCCATCCTGTGGTACCTCAGTAACGTAGTCACGACACAGGATTGGGATATAGCAAGTCTGAGTGCTATTTCTTTTGGATTCTAATGAAGCGCACTAGGGACCTAAGCGGAGTAGTCCATTATGTGGGTGGAACAAACATATTCGTGACGCGCACCGAGAGGCCAGGCTTGGATTCCAACTTTGGGTTCTGGCCGATCGACCAACCTCTGGGACTGTTTACGACCGAATGTACGAGACGCGTAAAATTTTCAAGAGCCGGCTGAAGTACTGTCAAAATAGACAAGAGCAAATTAAATAATCAAAATAGTGATGGCTAAAGTTTTGGACAGTTTGCTTGACTCTTATTTGGCGAAATATGTTAAGCTGAATGATGCAAAGTTTGGGTTTTGTCTTGGACTATCAACCGAAAGTGCTATCCTAAGTGTCAAGCATACTGTCAAATACTACACTGACCGGTATACTATATGTCTGCTTCCTTGATCTCTCCAAGGCTTTCTATCTTGTTTCTTACGATATGCTTTGGAGCAAATTGAGGAGTATCGCATATTGGTATCGTTGTCAGACAAACCGTGTTAAATGGTCTAAGGCACTCTCGGAATCATATGGGTTGGAGTGCGGGGTGAGGCAGGGTGGCTTGTCGTATCCCCGGCTCTTCAATCTATATATTAATGACCTCATTGTCGAGCTCAGCAGCATGCGTGTCGGATGCAGGGTTAATGGTGTTAGTTGCAACAACATCAGTTATGCGGTTGACATGGTGCTGCTGGGCACGTCGCCAGGAGTGATCATGGACTTGCTTAAGGTGTGAGAGACCTTCGCTGTTGCACATGGACTAGTCTATAATGCCAATAAGTGTGAATACATGGTTTTTGGGGTCGCTGGTAAGTGCCAAAAAAGTACACTCGACTTTACTATAAACGGTAAGTAATTTCGTAGAGTGAAAATGTTTAAATATCTTGGGCATTTTCTTACTGACGACCTCAGTCACCATGTTGACATTGAACGGGAGCGTAGGGCTCTGGCGGTCAGGGGTAATATGTTGGCTCGAAGATTTGCTCGGTGTACTGACCAAGTAAAGATAACGCTTTTTAAAGCTTATTGTCAGAGTTTTTACACCGCTAATCTTTTTGTCAATTACTCGAAAATAGTCCAATATAATAATAATTTTAGGATGCTGTTGCGATTGCCTCGTTTTTGCAGTGCCTCTGAAATGTTCGCGGTAACCCAACGGTAACCCATACCAATGGGTTTCATACTATCATACCCAAGGAAACGGCCTCGCTCCTGAGCAGAATAAAGTCACAATAGCATCCTGAAGGCTGTGGTGGCTGATATTTCCTCCACCATAGTAAGGCAATTGGTGAGAAGACTTATACCCTAAAATTTTGGTGTTTTGTAGATGCGTGGTCCTCTCATTAATTCGCCTTTAGCTAAGTTACTAACAATAGTGTATAAGTGCAAACCACTAACAATTTATGCATCGCTTAGATTTCCGAAATAAAAAGATTTTATTTATATTTATTTACTTTTTATTTATTTATCTCGTGGTGTATTCTTCTTCCCTCAAAGTTACTATTCTTGCTCGTAAAACTTCTGATAATCCTCTTGGCATTTTTTCAATTACAACTTTCCGCAAAAAAGTATTTTAAATCCGTTAAAATTGACTAAATCAGAATTCTGAATTAGCGTAAGCTAGGACTGAAAGCCTTTTCATATGGAAGAACAATTGAACTGTTTCATTGTTTTATATTCTATGACTGTTTTTAAATAAATTAATAATCTAAAAAGAAATCATAATGTAATCTACCGTAACAAAAGTTTTCGATTTTTCATCAAACTTTTTTTGATGTGTGTATATGCTATTATTCGATATAAAAATAAAAAATAAAACCACTCTTACACAATGCCGTACTCTTAGGGAAGTTTTGAAAAAATCCTTCAATACCGATACAGTGGTCTTTCGTGAAAAAAAGTTTAGGCCTAATTGAGGTTTAGTTAAAGGGGCCTGCTAGGGCCAAAGCTTATTTTTTATATTACATAGATGAAGCGGCCTTGCCGTATGGTGTCGGCCGGTACCGTATGGTGTCGTAAAAGAATAATACACCCTATCACTTCCCGCGGGTATCGTAAGAGGCGATTAAAGGACTCATTAGAGAATGGGCAGCAGCTTTCTCTGTAAAACGCAACACCATATACTGCGATGGCTAACCCGCCTGCCAAGCGTGGTGATTTTGGCAAACTCGTTCATCCTTTGGGGAGGCCTATGTCCAGCAGTGGACGTCTTTCGGCTGTTATGATGACCATGATGATGAGATGAAGCTGAAATACTGTTATTTAGCTGAATACGGTTTGACTGGAAGCCGACCCCAATATAGTTGGGAAAAGGATAGGCAGATGATGATGCCACAGGTGAAGCGTACGCATCTTTCAAATTTAGTTTCAAACAGTGATTGTGAACGAATAATAAATCGTTTCAATGGTTTAAGCAGTTTAATGTTTGGTTACTTAGGTCTTATTTTAAACAGCACTGTGATTGGGGTTCTCTTTTAGGTAAGTAATTCTGGGAATCAGACCTAAATTAATTGAGTTCTATTGTCGTTCTGTAAGGGTAGTACAATGTAAAGTCTCCCTGGATTAATTCTACCACAATTGTTATTTCAGAAGTGTTCAGACAGTTATTAATTGAGTTTTTGTTCTAGTTCTTTTGATGTGAAACAATATAAAATCTTAGCAAAAAACAATAGGTTTTTATTTTAAGTTAGTCTGGGTCGTTATAGTCGATGAGTTTTCAAAGAAACAGCGCCTTTTTTGCTCTATAAATATTTTTTTCCTTTTCGAAGGGACGACCCCAACTTATCTTCGTTTAACGGGTGCACAGCTACACGCATAAGTGAAGCGAGTCGTCCCTTAGACTTACGTAAAAGTGAGACTAAAATACAGACAAGTATATTTAGGACGTCATATAAAAAAGATCCTTTTAAATCGGAAAACATAATAAAAAGTCGTACAAAAATGGGTCACTGGGTCCGAGTCAATCACTTGTGGGTACAGGGGTCACTCAATCGGGCCACGGATGTGCCCCACAGGGGAACCTTTTAGCCCCACAACCAGCAATAACTCACGGGTGTGGGGTGAACATAACATGTCAAAACATTGCTTTACAACGCTCTCACCTTTACAAACGTTATTAAGCTTTTTGGTCACGTTCGCTTCCCATTTTTGTTGTATAATGTTTATGTTGTATTTATGGGACGTGAGTTTTGGGAAAGGTATTGGATAAAGATGGAAATATTGGATATTTCGGTGACTACGAGAGCTACTTTTTTGTAGCGTTCGAAGTTCCTGCGTGGGTTTTTTATCGTTTTATTTGTGATGGGTTTGCTCTTGACTCTAGTCTAGTTCAGAGATGACAGAGACAAAGTCTACGATGGAGCGAGCTTACCCAAAAGAAGCCTGTTCACTCTCACTTTAAAGAGATTAGAGTTATTTTGTAACCGTCGGTAATGCTTTAAAAGTAATTTAATCTTAGGTTCTGAACCAATTTTAATTTCTTTGTTGGTACATAGTAATCCCGAGGTGTACTGATTCGAACACGAAAATACATTCATACTCGTTTTCCTTACGGGAGTGTAAAATTACTAGAGAAACCTAGTGATCCAATAGAAAGAATTGTTATTTAGCCAAGGGCGAAATTTTCCTACGAAACTGATCGCGGTCTTCTGATCGTGATCTGCTGATCGCGATCAGTTTCGTTGACAAACCACGTTTACGAGTTGTCAATGTTGTATTTTCTGTGGAATATTGAAACTGACAGCTCTTGAACGCAGTTCAGATGTACTGATCACGATCAGTTTGAATTGGTGAAAATGTCCCTGTCTTAACCGAGTCTCGAAAAAAATCGTTTACAAATAATAAGGGACAAAACAGCAAAAAAGGTAACACACATAACACCTAGACTCAATCATAAAAATAACACCTGAAACATAAAACTAAACGCTAACATCATGACATGTAATTACTTATCTGCCCCGCCAAAGCTAACAAGGCTATCATTATCATATAAACCTATAAACTGTACAAATAAAATAGAGCTCAAACATTTATTTACAAACATGACAGGTCAAAACAAAAGGTTGATTGTTGTAATATATCGGACAGTATATTTGAATAATGGCCTGCCACAGATCACGGAACCACCGGCAGGCACTAGCGACGGCGACGCCTAATTTAAAGGTAAAAGTGTTTGGCAGTTTGTTTGCAATAGCTAATCTCTGAAGTGTTTTTCCGATTGTGCAATTAATTTCACTTGCAGAATGCTAAACTATTTCTGAATCCTAAAATAAAATTAAAAAATATAAAATATAATCTTGATAATATACTCGGTACCAGTAAAACTTTCGACTGTTCTAGCCGTAGTCAGTATTGTCACGAGCTGACAATTTCTTTTAAAAAAACAGTGATTATTGATAGGCTTGGTTTGTAAGAAAAGTTTTTTTTATTATTATTAGTTCATGGTACGAAAGAAAGCCACGAATTAGGCATATGATGGAACGAGCGAGCCTATAATATGCGCTCACTTTTGCTTTGAAGGCTGACTGACTGCTGATGATAGGTGGTAGAGAACACAGACGCTGGAAGAGCTTTGAAGCATTTTTATTGAGATCTGACGTGATATTTTTACTGTTGTTTTTATGACTGGCGAGTTATATGGATGTGTTTTCACTATGGCTACGACAAAAATAAAGGAGAAGAAATGTTCAGTATAATATGTAGTAAAAGTATCTACAAAATTTTAACAAGGCTTTCTTTGTCAGTGTCAGCCGAAGTCATTCCAAGCTCTGTGGGTCTGATGTATCGCTACTGACCTCTGTCCGTACTATATCAATGAATGTTGATTGAGATGTATTACCGGTTTTTTATGGAAATGGTTTTTTGTGATGCAAATTGCAGGCTGATTTGGAGGGAAATATGGACAGGAATTTACGGAATATGTACAATTGGCAATCGCCGGTCGGGTTTGTAATGTGAAGTAGTTACAATAAATGCCAATTTGTATCTTTTGATTGTTTTTTGTAAATACAAAATCTGTAAATAAACTAAAGCTATAGGCATCAGCCACCAAATGACTTATATTTGATTGCTAATGCGATCGTCGCTGACTTATATCATCTGCCTAGCCTTTTCCCAACTATATTGGGGTCGGCTTCCAGTCAAACCAGATTCAGCTGAATACCAGTGTTTTACGCGGAGCGGCTGCCTACCAGACCTCCACAACCCATTAATTGGGTAACACGGTACTTCTTGGCAAGACTGGAGTCAGATTTACTAGCTTCTGACAACCCGTAACGACTGCCAAAGATCTACAAATGACAGCCGGGACCAACGGCTTAACGTGTTATGTTAAGATGGTCACCCATCCACAGACCAACCTTGGCAAGCGTTGCTTAACCTTAAAGATCGACCCGTGCGGCTGTTATTATTTAGCCACGAGCTCCTCGCTGACTTATAGTTGTCTTTTAATAAGTTCCCACCCACACGCACAAAAAGTTTTGGGAACACATTCATAATGCGTACAGCTAAGGAGTGGAATTCCCTGCCGGAGTCTGTGTTTCCCGATAGCTACAACCTGGGAGTCTTTAAGTCAAGAGTGAATAGGTTACTTCTAGGCAAGCGTGCCCCATCTTCGACCACATCATCGCTTACCATCAGGTGAGATGGTGGACAAAAATAAAAAAAGTTACTTAAAAATCCGCAGATGTTAATTGGTTTGGGAACAAATACAAATTACTTCTATTGAACATCGAGGTCTGAAGATATTTTGTCCAAATCGAAATTGATTACGGCTAATTATAATCCCACCCAAAACAAAATTATATAAACAAAACGTTAATAAAAGCATACAACACATATTCGGCTGCAGTATCATTAGTATAAAAGCCACATCCACTAGTTTGCGACGGGAATTGAATACTAAAAGGTAATTAACCCAAAATTGTAACTTTTCGTCGTAAATAACGGAAAAATTCAGGCGTCCGGCCCCCAAGGTACACTAATGTTTTAATTACTAAATCCTCATTTGTGTGCGAATGAAATTAAATGGCGGAGCTCGGATTTTGAGTAGAGGTTTTTTGTTAAATAAACAAGTAAAAGTTTGGGTTACTGTGTGCTGAGGGGTTGTAAGAAAAATATTGAGTTTCGTCGATATACATATTATACTTATGAGTATGTTTGTTTTTTTGTATTATTTTGTTTTTCTTTTGGGTGAACTGAGTGTTGTACCTAGCATGTACAACGTTACAAAGTTTGTTCACAAACAATTATTAAATGGGTTTCATTATTCTTTCTAGGAAGACGTAGTAGGGTGGGTTAACAGATGAACACAATTCGCAAGATTTCTGTCTGAAGTTTTTCTTGCTTAATTTCAGCTCACTTCTGTCAATAAAAAATATTTAATTTAAAGTATTATTTTTACATACCTCTCCGCAATCAGTGCTTCTGGGGCCAAAGTCCAAAAAACACAAAAAAGATACGCAGCCATACCATTACCATATTTCCCTCATAGCTACTTCTATTGCTACACACTGTATTAAATTGACAGCTGTGTGCATAGCAACATTCTGTCAAAATTACTTCCACTTTTACAACCAGAGAGAAGATTATTTTTTCCAGAGATAACGGAGGCACTTTCATATTTACCGCTCTTTTACAACCCCTTCCTTGTATCACTAATTATCTTAATTTCTGTCCCGAAGCTATAAAACACCGGGAATGCCATCTTCCTCTGAAGGGGTCTTCATAAATGGGTTCTTGTTGAGGAAGTTATTTTGGGATGGGCTCGTTAAGACGTAGCAGTCGTTTGGTCCAGTGGTGACAAGCTCGGCTGTGGATCATGAGATCTGGGGTTCAATACCAGGTAAGTGCAATCGTAGCATGAATCTGAGAATGGGTACTGCCCATTTTTAATTGAAAATAACGATTTTTTTTATCAACAGTTTGGTGAAAAATGTTTTGGGTGTGAGTGTTGACATCTATTCATGGTAGAGGAAGGTAGGCTAGAGAAAGTATAACTATATTGTTTATTTATTTATTTTTAACATATTAATAGGCACGCGTTTGATCACTATCTTACAGGTAAGATAGTGGTAGGTAAGGTAGTGTGGGTGGGATATCCACCATGTACCGATGGCGAATTATATTATGCAATTCTATCGTATCCTCCCCAAAATGCAACAGTATGTAGGAAGTAGACCTGTTACACCGAAACCTTTGGTGTGATATTGGCATAAGATAATAATAATAATCCTAGCTGTTGACGTGGGTATGCATCGAGATGTAGTGGCGGTGGACAAGGGACTCACCCCGCTCTCCTTGGCAAATGAGAACTGGCGCAAACCTGCGGTGCTTGACACTAACGATCGCAGGGCGGTATGGCAGAGTAAGTAGCTTCACGGACGCTTTTTCTGGGCTCTACATGGGCCCGACGTAGACCAACTAGCGTCCGTAGCCTGGCTGCGTTTCGATGATCTTTTTGGAGAAACCGAAGGTTTTGTTTGTGCAATTATGGACGAAGTTAACATGACGAATAACTACCGGAGATTTATTGTGAAAGACGGCACGGTCGACATATGTCGGGCATGTCGCCGTCCGGGAGAATCAATACGCCACATTATTTCTGGTTGTTCTCGTCTAGCTAACGGAGAATACTTGCATAGGCACCTTTTAGCCAGAATTATCCATCAGCAACTTGCTCTGAAATACTCCCTCTTGTGGAGTCGGAGGTGCCATACTATAGGTATGCGCCCGACCCAGTTCTCGATAATGGCAATATCACATTGTACTGGGATCGGTCCATCATCACTGACAGGACTATTGTTGCCAATAAGCCTGATATAGTGGTGGTGGACCGAATTGTGAGGCGTGCAATGATTGTAGACATAACCGTCCCGCATGACGAAAACCTCGTGAAAGCCGAGAAAGACAAACAAATCAAGTATATACTTGGCTCGCGAGGTTGTTGACATGTGGGAAGTGGACTTCGCAATCATTGTACTGATATTTCTGTCGGCCAATGGCTTAATAGCCACGAGCCTCGACCAACACCTTAGGAGGCTTTCGTTGGGCAGCTGGATCAAGGGCTTGATTCAGAAAGCGGTAAATGTTTTACTATATATATTGTTGTAATCTGTGGTAAATATTATAAACTTGATTTTCATTATGCTACATACAGCGCCACCTTACAGTGTCTTTTTAACTCTGCCAACTGTCATGGCGTCGCTTGCTTGTAATTCGTAACACAACTAAGATGTAGGGTTTCCTAAATTATCTTCCAACGAATAAACGTTGTAAATATTACTGCTGGCCTAATTGTTTGCCATCCCACCACTCCAACATGGTAGCAGAGCGTGGTTGGGTGGTTCAATAAGTGAAGTTTCGTAAGTTCAAAAAAAGAGGCCACGTGCAAAGTAGTTGGCGCCTCGTGAAAATTAGAAGTCCAGGAAAAATACGTTATAAATAGATTATCATCACCAAAATGGCTAAACAAGCAAAAGTAGAAGACATAATGATGCCCATTTTTGATGGGGTAAACTATTCAAGCTGGAAATTAAGGTTAGTAACTTTGCTAGAATACAAAGAATGTAACGAGCCCGCCATTGGCGTGATGCCGGAAAAATTTAAACAATTAGAGGCGGATTGGAAGAAAATGGATTTAAAAGCAAGGACTATAATAATGAGCACGATTTCCGATAAACAACTAGAATATATTAGTGAATGTACAACAGCTTACGAAATTATGAAAAAGTTTGACAAGATGTACTTGACACAGTCTACCGCAATGCAAATAATATGTAGGGGAAAAATTGAAGAGATTAAATTAAACAATTACAATACAATAGAAGATTTTTTTGTTGAGTTCGAGAAAACAATCAATGATTTTAAAGCGGCTGGTGGAAATATAAGTGAACCTGAGAAGATGAGGTACTTACTCAGAGCTTTACCTCCCAACTACAGCTATATTGGAGATTTTATTGATGTAATCCCGGAAGATCAAAGAACAGTAGATTATGTGAAATCTAAAATAAAAGAAAAAAGTATGACCACTAGTGATCCAGACAGGAAAAGCAATATGAGCACATTCTCAGCAAAAACTAAAGCAAAATGTTATGTATGTGGAAAGACCGGCCATCTGAAGAAGGATTGCTGGCACGGTCAGAAAAGCTACCAAGGTCCAACCAGTCAACACCAGCGAGGTAAACAAAGAGGTTTCAACAGAGGATTTTATCGAGGTTGCGGCCCTGGCAGAGGTCAAAGTGTCCCCAGAGGTGACGGTCATCCCAGAGGTGAGTCGTCAAGCACTCAACAAGACGGCTCAGCATCCGAGTCATGGACAGCTCAGGTATGCAATCCATTAGTAAATCAGATAACAGGGTGTAGCGAAGGGGAATATGATAACAGCAATGAGATAGATTGGTTGTTAGATAGTGGGTGTACAGATCATATTATTAAAAGTGATACATGTTTTTATAATTATGTAGATTTGAAAAATCCCATTGATGTGAAATTGTCAGATGGTAAATTGTTAAAAGCAACCAAAGTAGGTACTGTTCAAGTCCATTTCAAAAATTATTATACTATAAAACAAGTTGATTTAAAAAATGTATACTTTGTAAAAGGCATTAAACAAAATTTGTTAAGCGTTTCAAAAATAACCCAAAATTGCACAATAGTAGCAAGACATGAAAATGCAAAAATTTATAATCAATCTAGAGAGTTAATAGTTGTTGCTAACAAAATAAACAATTTGTATTGTATAAAAAGTTTTGTTTCAAAAATTCATAAAAATGACATGTATGTAAATTCAATAAAATTAACTGATAAAGAGAAATGGCATAGGGCACTTGGTCATGTAAACTTTCAATATTTAAACAAGTTGATAAACAACAAATTAGTAAAAGGTTTGCCAGATAAGATTGAAAGCATGGAAATGAAATGCTCAAACTGTATTGAAAGCAAAATGGCCAATGTACCTTTTGAAAATAATAGAACTAAGACTACTGGAATTCTGGAATTGATACATACTGATCTAAATGGCCCACATAACACAACTGGTTATGGTGGAGAAAAATATTTTTTGACATTTATTGATGACTATAGTAAGTGTACTAGAATTTTTTGTATTAAAAGTAAAGCAGAGACTGTAAATTGTTTTATAGAGTTTGTTAATTTAGTAGAAAATAAATTTAATAAAAGAGTTAAGAAAATACAGTGTGATAATGGGAAAGAATATTTAAATAGAGATATTTATAATTTCATTAGACAAAAAGGCATAGAGTTATTACCATGTCCACCCTATGTCCATGAATTAAATGGAGTAGCGGAAAGATATAATAGATCTGCTATGGATATTGGTAGATGCTTAATGAGAGAAGCTAAAATTCACAGAAGGTATTGGCCCGAAGTTATAAAAACAGCAGCATACTTAAAAAATCGAACAATTGCTAATACAGTAGAGAATAAAACTCCTTATGAAATATTTTTTGGTATTAAACCAAATGTTGAGCATTTAAAGATTTATGGAAGTAGAGTTTATGTCAGGGTTCCAGAAGTTTTAAGAAAAAGTAAATGGGACGATAAAGCCCAACTAGGAGTCCTAGTGGGTTATAATGAAAATGGTTGTAGAGTTTTATTGAATAATAGAATAATCAATGCTAGACATGTGCAGGTAGTCGAGGAAAATACTCAGTTAATTTGTTTAGAAAAAGTTGATGATGAAAAGGATAGAATCTTGGAAAATATAACTTCAAATATTAAAAATAAAAAAATTTAAGCTGATATTGATAAAGATTATGTGGATGAAAATGAAACCAGTTCTACTAATAATACTGTGGAAGATAATGTTAATGATAAAAATTTAAGTACCAATAGGGATAATCTTGTAACGGAAGAAAGGCCAAAAAGAAAGATAAAACCAGTTTCCAGATATGGTAATCCAGTATCACATTTTATTTATGTAAATTACATTGATGCAAATGTACCAAACACATTTGCGGAGGCGATGAGCTCCCACGATTGTAAGCAATGGCAGGTAGCGATGGATTCAGAAATAAATAGCTTAAACAAAAACAACACATGGCATATTGTTGAAAGGCCAAAAGACAAAAAGGTTATTGATGTTAAATGGGTATTTAAAAGGAAAAATAATAATGTTTATAAAGCTAGATTAGTAGTACGTGGATTACAGCAAAAGGATTATCTTGAAAATGTTTATTCACCAGTACGAAAAATGCAAACATTGAAAGTTTTATTATCATACAGTTGTAAAAACAATTTATTTATAGAACAAATGGATGTTGGGACAGCTTTTTTAAATGGTTATGTAAAGTCAGAGGTATTTATAAATCAACCGAGAGGTTATGAAACTGGAGATAATAAAGTTTACAAATTGCATAAAGCACTCTATGGTCTCAGAGAGAGCCCTAGAATATGGTATGATTGTTTCAACAAATTCATTGAAAAATCGAATTTTGTTAGAAGTAATTATGATTACTGTCTCTATGTAAACAGTACGAGCAAAGATCCAATATACATACTAATATTTGTCGATGATCTTATAATCTGTTGTAAAGATAAAGATAAAATAACAAAGGTAAAAACTAGTTTAATGGAAAAATTTGCAATGAAAGACCTAGGAAAAATTAAAAGTTATATTGGCATAGATATTGATTATAATAATGATAGGAAAAGAATGACCTTAAGTCAAACAAAGTATATTGAATCTTTGACTGTAAAATATAATTTGGAAAATACTAAGTTGTATGATACTCCAATGGAAACAAATTTAAAATTAGAACAAACTAGAGAAGTAGATGATAGCATTATGTATAGAAATATAATTGGTGAGTTATTGTATATCAGTACAGGCACAAGGCCAGATATAGCATATAGTGTTAATTACTTGATATCAAAATTGTTATGATCAGACGCATTATAAATATGCAATGAGAATTTTAAAATATTTGTATAAGACTAAGGATTTAAAGTTAACATACTATGACAATGTTAACTCTGAACTATTAGATTGTATGGTAGATTCTGATTATGTGGGAGATAATGTGGATAGAAAATCTACAACAGGTTTTGTAATAAGATTATTTGGTAACTTAATTTTTTGGAAAACACATAAACAAAGTACAGTAACAAAGTGTTCAACTTTTGCAGAATATACTGCCATGTCAGAAGCAGTGACAGAGGTACTTTTCATCAAAAACTTGTTAAGTGAATCATTCGATTTTAAATTTGATAAGCCAATAAAACTGTATGAAGATAATTCAGGTGCAATTTCGATTGCTAAGTATGGAAATTTTACTAAAAATTCAAAGCACATTGAAGTTCAGTATCATTATATAAATGAAAACTATGAAAAGGGTATAATTGATATTGTAAAAATTGATTCAGAATTTAACTTAGCAGACATGTTAACTAAAAGTTTAGATAAGACCAAATTTTTGAGAAACAGAATGGGCTTAAAATTAATTTAGCATATAAAGTGTAGTGTAGTGTGCCTAGTAGTAGTTCTGTATATGTCTATAGTAATATTGTCTATGTAAAAGATCAAGATTATAAATTTAAGGAGGTGTGTTGTAATCTGTGGTAAATATTATAAACTTGATTTTCATTATGCTACATACAGCGCCACCTTACAGTGTCTTTTTAACTCTGCCAACTGTCATGGCGTCGCTTGCTTGTAATTCGTAACACAACTAAGATGTAGGGTTTCCTAAATTATCTTCCAACGAATAAACGTTGTCAATATTACTGCTGGCCTAATTGTTTGCCATCCCACCACTCCAACATATATATATATATATTGTATAAAAATATATAAACAAGTAAAGAAAATAAGTAAAGGATATAATAAATAAATATAAATCTTTATTGAACTAAAGCCTAAATAACTAGTACAATGGACAGAAGTACATACATTGATAGGCTTACGCTAGGTAGTAATACATTGAAACCCTGACCTCTAAACTAGGTTAATACCTGTATCTTAGAAGATCAGTGTCCCATGTTACAAGCCCGTTTTTTTTTTTTTTTTACAGCTCGACTAATAAACATCGCAAAATTAAAAATAAACATATTACTTAAAAATGAAATACTTTTACATATAAAAAAAGAAATGAAGATATGCCGTTAATGTGTGATTGAGGTGGTTTGTATTTAGGTGTTATGTATGAATGTGAGTGAGTGTTGTGTGTGGAAAATTTGTAATTAGATAAAGTCAAGAGACCGAAGAAAAGCTGCGACTTCATTATAACGTACGAATCGAAAAGTACTCGTATTAAAAGTTTTCGAAAAGTAGAGATTAACTCAAAAAAAAACGAACTTCGTTGTGAGAGTTAACGAAAGCGTTACTAATTTAAATAAAGCCTTTGTCAAAGGTAACATAAAACTAATGATCCAGAAGAACTAAGGTTATTACTAAAATTGACAAAAGTTTTAGCACTAAGTACCTTCTTTTGAAGGCTTTTTTCCTCTAAAATTAGGCCTTAGGTCAGAAACTTTTTAATGAAAATTTTGTATTAATTAAGGTAATTTTGCTTGTTAACTTTGTTAAAGTTGAAGTTATATCAAGATTGTGCCATTGTGGGAAGTAAAAATAAAGTCTTAAGATAATATTGAAGTAAAATCAGCAGTAGTTGATAAAGATAATAGTTATGATAATTAGGAAATTGATATGAACGAACTACGATTTTAGAAATGGGTGTAATTTTTAATGTAATTACTAAGTTACTTCTATAAAACACCTACATTGAGTACCACAAAAATAACTTCAAAGTTAATCTTTATTGTAAGCATGGTGACGTAGTGCTCTTGGTGCATAGCACGACGGTTTAGCGCCGTTGCTACGGCGTAGCAACTCTACGTAGAGCATTGCTACGGCGTCGTAACACGATGACTGCGCCATTTGCATTGCTTCAACGTAGTCATTGCTACAGTGTACTGCCTTAACGTAGTGCCATTGCTACGGTGTAACACTTAGTACGTAATAAACGTTCAAATTAAATTCGTAATATCATGTCGGATAAAAAATCAACGTCAAAAACTTGTAGTTTACTTCTATGAGAATCTCTACTAATCTGAAAACGAAGAAATAATTGAAAATAAATCAAAACATAACAGCAGACTTAGTCACACCATAAGGGTTCCATTTTAGGGTTCCGTAACCAACGGAACCCTATTACTAAGCCTCCGCTGTCCGTCCGTTCATCCGTCTGTCTGTCTGCGGGCTGTATCTCAAGAACCGTTATAGGTAGAGAGTTAAAATTTTCACAGGTTGCGTATTTCTATTGCCGCTATAAAAACAAATAATAAAGATGGAGGTATATGGTATGGAACCCTTCATGTGCGAGTCCGACTCGCACTTGGTCGGTTTTTACCATTTTGGTACGGAATCCTACCAACTTATTTCTGTAGTCATACGTAACATTTTTTCATTTGAATACATCATTTGTCATGAGCTCTTAAGGTCGCGGGTTCCAAGCCGAGCCTTCTTTCTGGTGAATAAATAATACACTAGAACCAACTTCCCAAAAAAGACCTAGAATATAGTCTCTTTTTTATCGAACCTTTGTTTTACATTACCTACGTGTTCGGGTTAGAAATTGTAGCAATCGCTCAGACACGTCTGTCTTGCTAGACTTGTGCCATTCAATGTGAGTGTTGAGGTCCTTAGAGAAATTGCGATTCTGACATGCAGCTTCACGACATCTATTTGTGTGAAGCTGGATGTCATATAGAAGCGTCGCGCATCACAGCAATTCAACTCTGAGCATTACAGTGCGAAGGTTCAATTTTAATATTATCTCCTAAATAAATAACTAAATTTATTGGCTAAAATATGTGTATTTTAGGATAACATCCCTTGTAGTTAGTCTGATTTGAAAAAAAAACCGGACAAGTGCGAGTCGGACTCGCCCACCGAGGGTTTCGTACAAATTTGAAGGTAATTACTAAAGATAATATTTTGTTTAACTTTCAGACGTTTCCCAATACTTGTAGTATAAGGCGATATTACTTCAAAATTTCCATAGTCAATGGAAAATCCTTACTTAATATCATAAATACGAAAGTCTAACTCTGTCCGTCTGTTTGTCTGTCTATCTGTCGCGCTTTCACGCCAAAACTACTGAACCGTTTTAAATCAAATCAAACAAACCAATCCCGGTTTAATGGTGCAAGAGAAACACAAAACTGTACACTAACTGTATTAAACAATAAACAAAAAAAAAATTGGTACATCGATAGTCTAGACCCTGAGAGAGAAGTTTGATTTTTTCACAGTTGCAGGGAACTGTAGATTTGAGTATATCATGGTTTTAATTTCAAATCGATACCTCCACGCGTACCCGAAATAAAGGGTCTTGATAGACGAACGGACGGACAAACGGACGGACAGGCGGACAACAAAGTGATTCCGTTTTTACTTTTTGAGGCACGGAACCTTAAAAACCAGCTAAGTGCGAGTCGAACTTGCGAGCAAATCGGTTCCGTCGAATCGTTATTTTTTTAATTTTCAATATGAATCTATTAACCCTAATAGACTTCTTATATATTTTTCTGTAATCCATAAGTAAAGAACACACGATACCAGCGGACAGCGTTGAGGAATAATTTTTCAATGCTATATTTAATTTGTTGTTAGTTCAGTGTATTTGTTTATTAAATTGATGGCAAAAAGTTCAAACACGGAACTCTATAAAAAAAAATCCCCCAAAAAAATACAGAACAACGTTCCGTTGTACGTCGATCATACATAATCCTGCAAATTGTCAACATTATAATTAGCTGACATCCGTCACTTAGCATTATTTTCCACACTGAGTTCCAATTAGTTCTCTCATGGTTAATTAATTAGCTAGAAATACATGATAATCTGGATAATAGATATTTTACACATATGTGAAATGATAATAAACTGTAACGACTTTTATCGAGAAAACATCGGTTTGTGACAAAAACCTATCTAAAATTCGTTTTATTGTAAATTAAGTCAATTATTTCGTGTTTAGTGTCTAGTACGTACAAGTCATCGTATTATTGCAAAAACCGTAGAAATAAACTCTCGACACATTGTGAACAGATCATAGTTACAAGATCAGATGGTACCTAGTTTTGTTACAATATATCCGTTTGTTATCGAGAGAGTTTAAAATCTCGAAGGAGTTCGATAGCGAACTCTGTGACACGAGATTTTTATATATTAGATAATACGTTGAGATTGTAGGTTTAGCAATGAGGTTTGTGAATACACAGGTTTAATATTTAACTGTGTTGAAGATTATTTTGAAATAAAAAACGATGCGTTAGGTTAAAGAGCAAATTCTGTATTCGCCATCTTATTTACAAGATACAAGGAGAGGGGTGAGGGAACAATCCTTTTGATTCACACCAAACATAATCGAAGACTTCAGTGACGTAACGCATAGTGTCGTTCTTCGCCTCGAGTTGTCGCTGTCAGTCGTTTCGTGAGTTTATGCTGTACTAATTCACGACAGACATTCCATAACCTTCCCATGTATACTATAAACTGAGTCCATGTATTCGTCTAAACGTACGTGGCCTAACTCATGTAACGCGTATTTACCTACCTACTTAACGCAACCCGGTTTAACACAAAGAGTTTATAACTCAAACAACCAGTTACTTTACCCTGGTCAACTCGCGGTCGAAAGCCACATTTTAGTAAACAAAACAGCAGTGTAAAAGTTTCGTCCGGGCCCCGGGTCTCTGGGTCCCAAGGAATCTGTTGACTCACCCGTGTCGTTTTTCCGTACATTGACCACAGAAAGTAACTGTGTACAGAAGTCCGACTCCATAAAATGAACAAGAACGCACGCACATATAGATATATGTGCGTTCACTCACTGTATGCTTCACATACAGTGAGTGCAAGAGCACTCGCAACTGGCTAACGTTTTAGATCGCAGCACTACGAACACGAACGCACACATAGACACGGTTCACGTACAGCGAGTGCAAGTGCACTCGTGACTGGCTGACATTTGAGATCGTCAAGTCTTAGGTACGTACGGACACACACAGAGACACGCTTGACGTATAGCCAGTGCAAGCGCACTCGCAACTAGCTGACGTTTGAGATCGCCGCACGTACGAACACGCACGCACATATAGACACGCTTGACGTACAGCGAGTGCCAGCACACTCGCGACCGTTTGACGTTTAAGATCGTCGTAAGCACGCGTTTGTGTGCGTACGGCTGTTTTCGCTCGGTATATGGACTCTACCTTCTGTTCCTATCAATTTGTACTTTTGTATTGTTGACGAACGTTTTCAGAAAACAAAGAGATGCTTTTAGTTAGCATGATACAGAATATTTTCAGTTTCCTGAAAACTGTCGCAAACTGAGAGAATATTTTGTCTTTGTACTTTTTGTGTTCTGTTGAAAGGTAAGATAACCTTTGTGTTGCAGTCTATGTTCGTATTTTGTTGGAAATTAAAATGTCGTTTACCTGATAGTTTCTTTTATTGCTACATTAATTATGAATAGCTTGTTGGAAGTTTATATGATACCAACATAAGTACAAGTACTTATGGACGTTGCTTAGGTAATGATAAAGATTGCCATTATACTTGTACATTGTATCACAAAGAACATTGAATCTGAATATATTATAATTATGGGCAACCAAGATAATTATTTACCTACAGATTCTGCCTAGTTTTTAAATAAATAAATATACCTACAAAATTAAAAGTTAACATTCACATTATTAGTTTCCGAGTCCAAGTGTAAAGTTCATTAATAAATTCATACTTTTATGATGCGAGTCTATTGGATTATGGAAAACTCATGTTATATTCAGGCAAAAATATGACACATTTTAATCCTGAACTTGTTTCGGCTAGCGAAACATTTTCATATTTTACCACATTAAAGCCAGGCGATTAACGGGTTTTAACACGCGTTTTATCAAATAAGCGTTAGTGCTACTAAAAATTTGGTTATTTTCAGAGCCACGAGGAAAGCTTTTGTATATAACAGACTTAAAACTGTGCTGGAATAAAGCGTGTTTTTTTTTATCGGTGAAATTTTGGAATTTACAAACTTTCGCTTGTATTTCCGACCAACAGTGTTAGGTCTAGCCTACCTAATTTTGCTATACGTCTATAGTGCTTATCAAAAGAAGATTATTTTATAGGGATAAAAATACCTATTAGTGAGAACGGTTTACAATATTTACTCACTGATACTTACCATGGTAGACATCTACCCAGACCCATAAAACGCTTCCGGAATAATTTCTTTGTGCGTACAGCTATGGAATGGAATTCTGTGTCGAAACCTGTGTTTGCTGATATCTACTACCTGGGGGTATTCAAGCTAAGAGTGAACAGTATACTTTTAGGCAAGCCTGTCCCATCGGTGACCACATCATCACTTTCCATTTCGTTTCGGTGAGATTGTGGTCAAACGCGTGCCTATCAATAAAAATATTGAACTAAATCGAGCAAATTGAAAACAGAGAATTTTTCGTAGTGATCATGCGCTTAAGAAATCAAAAATTTATTTACGTTCTAATGCAAAAGGCTAACCAAGATGTTAGGTCCCTTTCTAATTCCAATGTAATTCTTTTTCATTCAATTTATCGCTATGTACCCGTATACTTTACGCCTTACAAGCCGAGTCACAAGTTTTAATCTCTTCAAGGTTCAGCTCTTCAAGTGTCGAGAAACCGCAATTATTCTTCGAGGCTTACATATCGTACTTTGTAAAAGTTTGTCAAGTTTAGAAGAAGGCTAATCCAGTTGAGGAACATTTTTGACAAGATTAGAGTTTGAAAGTGACTGCTTGATATTGGAACCCGTCAGGCACCGAGCACGCAAGACCATTGAAAGACAATACCGTTTGGCCCCAATCGGTCCTTACAGCCCAAAATTTTAGGAATAGAGTACACGTTGTCGATACATTTCTGAAAGGCAGGGTATTTCTTTTCGAGATCAAGCATACGCAACAGCTTTTTCCTTAAAGTATGTATGAGAAAAAAAATAATCACAGAAAACATACATCCACAGCTAATGATCTGCACATCAAACCTTATTTAAAACTAACTAATTTAAAAACAACAACCCTTTTGAACAGACGAACGAATATGCAAACACATACTTGGTGGTGTAGAGTCATTATTATTAGGAAGTATCGGTATTTTCTTTTTCGTGGCGATTGACTCAACTTTTGTCTGACCAATAAGTGGCCACTTGTACACATTGGGGTCCTGGAAGACGCAGGTGGTTGGGCTTAAACGGCATGAAAGTAAGTGCAAAGGTACACTAGCACTGTATTCGGGATGGGTCTATGTATCTCATTTCGCTAAATTAATTTTGCAGCGGCTAACCTTAGCCCTTATTCAGTTAAGAGCTTTTAGTTTGATACCTCTAAAATACAAACTTTAAAACCCTTCAAAGCTACCATTCTTCTGCACTGAAGAGAAAGAAGAAGAAAAGCACAAAGTAACCCTGAAATGCCACAAACAACTAAAGTTCCGCACTCGATTACCAGTTACAGAACTCGCTGTACTTTCGTAAATTCATTAGCGAATTTTCACACAGATTAAAACGCCATCGAAACTTGAATATTACTTAGAAATTGTTCAACTCGAGAGATGAACGAGAATTAACTTTGTTATTTATAGAACGGATACGTTTCTGTTGCTTGCTTTTCCATTTCAGTGCACAAAGTAAGAAAAGAGAAAACAAATAATTAAAATGTATTAGCTCCAAATACTGTACTGTACTGTACTGTACGGGTGTATGGGGTCCGTTGCCATCTTAAAGACCCAAGCCAACCTCACCTGCTAGCGGTGCACCCTGCTGTCCAACGGACGAGGCTCTGGCAAACCTGGTTTCCCTCTTGTAGGGTTGTGGGGGTCAGACGGCTGGTCGCCCCACGTAAAACCAACTTCAGTCATATATGTATGGAGAGAAACAAGTTAGGTAAGGGTACTCGGTCTAGGGCGTCGCCGCATAACGACGCGCAGGCACATCGCCCTAAACCTGCGATAAGTGGGCTAGGGCTACCGTGTCAAGTACGGGCACGGCTAAAGAGGATAGTACCCAAGAAGAAGTTCCGCTTTGCCACCTGGAACATTGGCTCCCTAACCGGACGTTGCCAAGAACTCGCAGACGTACTTGCGAAGCGTCGGGTCCAGTGCGCCTTCCTTCAGGAGACGCGCTGGAAGGGAAATAAGTCACGTGACATCGGGCAGGGGTACCGGCTAGTGTACACCGGATCACCAACGGGTAGGAGCGGAGTGGCCGTGGTGCTGTCTAAGGACCTTCAGGATGGACTCCTTGAAGTAGACCGATGCAGCGACCGGTTGATGCGAGTTAGGGTGCTGTTCGAAGGGTCGGTAACGAACCTAATCAGCGCCTATGCTCCTCAGACTGGTTGCTGTGAGTCTGAAAAGGAGGCCTTCTGGGATGAGTTCGAGGACGTACTACGCGCTATCCCGAATTCCGAAGGTGTTTTGGTTGGGGGGGATCTCAATGGTCACGTAGGTCAGTTTGCTGGAGAGTATGGACGTGTTCACGGTGGTTTTGGTTATGGCCAGCTAAACGCAGAGGGAGTCAATATACTTAGCACCTGCGCTGTGTCTGACCTAGCCATCGCGAACACATTCTTTCAGAAGAAGCCCCAGCATCTTATTACGTACCGTAGTGGTGCCTACTCAACCCAAATAGATTACCTGCTGGTGCGACGGTGCCACATTGGCAAGGTTACCAACTGCAAAGTCATCCCAGGCGAAAGCCTAACGGCTCAACACCGCCTCCTTGTCCTGGACTTTGCGGTTGTACCGAAGAACTTCTTTTATGGGGTACTGTATTAAATTTTATAATAAAATACCAGTTGATATTCTCGAACTGAATGAGAGAAAATTTAAAGCATGCATAAAACGCACACTATGTAGACAAGCGTATTATAAACTGGAAGATTATATCCTCGATAAAAACGCTTGGCTAAATGCTGGTCCTGCTCCACAGTCACAGCTGCTTAGGTCCACTTTTTAGGTTTCTATGTTTTTATATTTGGAAGAGATGCTCGCTCCTTTTAGAGGTTCTTACATTATTTCGTTTATTTATTCTTATATACATACAAATATATTATTATATTTATTACTTATTTATTCTTTTTGATGTAAGATCTTAATCGTTCTCTTTATTAATTTATTTTTCATTATTTGGTCAAAGACAACCATAGTTTTGTGTAAAGTAGAAGCATATTTTTCAAATTTTGTAAATGTGAGTACCATGAAACCATTTACATTTTATGTGAGTAGTTATAGTTTTACTTGTTGGACATGAACGAGCATGGTGGTTGAGAGCATGTCATGCTCACTCAAATGTCTCGCTGATGGCGGCGCGTGGGTTTGATCATTCGGTTCCCTTCGAAATGGTTGAGCTGAAGGGTGCCGATACACGCGTCATGTTCGTGAACAGGCGCCGTCGGTTAAGACTGGTCATCTCTTAACTGCCATTGGCTTATTTTAATCTTTATATTTAAAATTCTTATAATAAGCCCTTTTTTTTTCCTTTGCATTGTCCTCACATGCAGAAGCAACAAGTATATGTAACTTGAAATTTTGTAAAACCAGAACATGATTTAAAAGAGTGTCCGTGGAGTTTCTTGCACGTTCTTCTCCATAGAGATCTACGCTTTGGAACGTGCAAATAGCTTTCATGTTTTTGACTGACCGACCTTGACGTTTCAAAAGTGCCTGTGAATAGTTTATTTGAAATAAAATGCTTTGAATTTAGAAGAGAGTGACCGAGAAACGCAAACCCCGCACTAAGTGGTAGTTGCTTGATGGTCCTAGGCAGTCGGACTTCATCGCGGAGGTCGAGCATCTCAAGATCAGTGCTCCGCATGAGTCCGCTCAAGAGATCTGGAGTAGGATCCATTCAGCAATCACCGGTGCGGGTAAGCGCGTCCTTGGCACTTCTCGTGGTGGCCGCACCATAGGAAAGGAGACGTGGTGGTGGGATGACGGGGTGCAGGAGGCGACTCGGAAGAAGAAGGTTTTATTTAAACAGTGGCAAGGGTCCAACTCTCCGGATGACAGGGAGGCATATGGAGCGGCTAAGCGCGCTTGCAAAAAAGCTGTAGCCAGAGCCCGCAGCAAAAGTCTGGCGCCCTTATACGACAAGCTGGAAACTGCGGAGGGGCAAAAGCTTATTTTTAAGCTGGCGCGTGGCCGGGAGAAAGCTACACGGGACATTAGCAAATGTCTTTGTGTAAGGGACGCCCAGGGTAAGCTGCTCTACGATGCCCCCTCTGTTAAGGAGAGATGGTGTACATACTTCGCGGAGCTGTCTAACAAACAGCATCCCCATAACCTTCCTCCGGAACCGCCTCCTAACCTTGGGCTTATTTCCCCTATTTCCCCCGATGAAATCCGCATTGCTCTTCGCCACATGAAGAACCGGAAAGCGGTCGGGCCTGACAATGTGCCAATTGAAGTGTGGAAGGCGATGGGCCCACATGGTGTGGACCTTCTGACGGATCTTTTTAACCGCATCCTGATCACCAGGGAAATGCCGAACCAGTGGCGATTTAGCCTGATTATCCCTGTTTACAAAGGCAAAGGTAGCGTACAGGATTGTGGTAGCCACCGCGGTATCAAGATCATGTGCCACACCATGAAGCTCTTCGAGCGCATCATTGACACACGGCTCCGTAGCGAGTGTACTGTCTCTGAGTGTCAATGTGGCTTCCGGGCGGGTAACAGCACCATGGACGCAGTGTTTGCCTTACGGAATCTGGCTGACGCTTACAGAGAGAGAAGGAGAGCTTTGCATATGGCCTTTTTAGACCTGCAGAAGGCCTTCGACTGTATACCTCGGCAGTCCATCTGGTGGGCACTGCGCTTCAAGGGCGTTCCCGAGGCCTATATTGACATTATCAGAGACATGTACCGCGATTCCGTGTCCTCTGTCCAGACCGCTGTTGGCGAATCGAATGGCTTCCCAATATCTGTTGGCGTTCACCAAGGCTCGGCTCTTAGCCCGTTCTTGTTTAACGTAGTGCTCGATGTAGTTACGGCAAACATCCAAGATCAGCCTCCATGGGTAATGATGTATGCCGATGACATCGCCCTCGTTAATCAGAACAAAGCCCATCTTGAGCGCAAAGTCAACATTTGGAAGGACACGCTTGAAAACGGTGGTCTGAGACTAAATGTGGCGAAGACTGAGTACATGTCCTGTGGCAGCACGGATACAAACACCATCCGAATAGGTTCGGACCTGATCAGAAAGTCCGATACGTTCAGGTACCTTGGATCCGTGCTGCACGAGTTTGGCATCGTGGACGACGATGTCCAAGCACGTATTGGCGTTGTATGCGACCGCAAAATGCCTCCGAAGCTCAAGGGGCAGATATATAAATGCATCATTCGGCCTGTCCTACTGTACGGGGGCGAGTGTTGGCCAGCACTAAGCAGACACACCCAGGAGCTTCGCGTCACGGAGATGAAGATGCTGAGGTGGATGAGTGGCGTAACGCGATCCGATCGCATGCGCAACTCTTACATCCGAGGTAGTCTTGGTGTCCGTGACGTGGGGGAAAAACTGCAAGAGTGTCGTCTGCGATGGTATGGCCACATCATGCGCCGCCCTATGGAATACGTTGGTCGGAGATGCATGAATATGGCTGTTCTTGGGGCTAGGCCCCGTGGTCGCCCTCGCAAGCGCTGGCTGGACGTCGTCAAGTCCGACATGAGAGCCAATGGCCTGACTGAGAAGGATGTTGAAGATTGGGCAAAGTGGAGGAGGCTAAGTAGGAAGGCGGACCCTGGCAATAGCCGGGATTAACGCCAGGTGGAAGAAGAAGAAGCTCCAAATACTACTGCAAGCTACAGCTGATAGTGAGACAATAAAACCTCAAAAACAAAACAAAGAAGTCTGTAATCAGCCTTATTGTGGATTTTACCTTTCTTTTTTATATTCTGGACAAAAATGTCATTTTATTTTCAGGCATCTGAGGCTCATAGATAAAATACACAACATTAACTTAAACTATAAATAAAACTAAATGATACAAAGCATGACTTGGCTGAGAGGAATAAGTTTGGGCCCTATTACGTGAAACCTGTAATTGGACACATATAATTGGACACATATTAACTGAACACATATAACTGGAAACATATAACAGAACACATACAACGGGACACATATAAATGGACAGATTTAACAAGACACTAATTAACTAGACACATATTACCTGGACTTAAAAAACTGAACATATGTAACAAGACACATATAACTGGACACATAATAACTGGATACATATAAATAGACACATATAACTGAAAGCATATTACTGGACATATAATAACATATAATGACATATAATGTTCTGGGCACTTTTGCCATTGACAGCGATGTGGATTATTTTTTTGATGCCCAATGATTATTTTTATTTTTTTATACGCATTTGTACATAATTTCTTGTTAATTAGTAAGTTATGTAAATATAGTATCAAAGCTTGTAAAAAGATTAAAATCATTATAATAACTGGATATAATATATAACTAGACGTTAAAACTGTTTGCATGTAACTGGACACATTTAACTGGAAACATTTAACTGGACACCTATAACAGGTCGGATGTGGGTAGTACCTACGAGATTACAGGCGTGGTTATGTTCACACAGCTGAAAACCAAATAAAAACATGCCAACGAATAGTATTTAGTTGAATTATTGGATTCAACAGAAAAATCCTATCGAGACTTGATGAAACTTCCAATGAGTGTACAGACGTCGTTTTACCTCTTTAGCACATAGAGTCGAGGCAAACTGCACAGTATATATAGATAGCAAAAGTTTTCATTACTTTTACCAAGTCACCAGATGTGGGTGATGCGACTGCATATTAATATCCTTGATTGCAAGCACGGTTCCTTCATAAGCTGAGCCAGCAATCTAGTTTCTCCAGTTAAATCCTTGCATAGTTATCAATTTGTGAATATGTAGTTAGATTTATTTGTTTAAACTGTATGTAGTGGAAGATGGGCGGACTTAATGCAACGAGGCATTCTTTACTAACCTTTGCGTTAAAATGAAAATATTAAGCTGTGGTAGGTATATAATAAAAAAATAAATAGAGATTTGAAGTTCTTTCGTAAATATAACTTGTGTATTTATGCTAAAATAATAAACTTAAAAAAAAGAAAAAAAAAAAAAAATAAGTTAATTAAGATATTCTAATTATGAGAACTCATAATTTATTTATTTAGATCATAGCGGTCTTACAACACTAATAGACAAACAAAATAGGAAACCATAGTCACCAGCAAGCCAATAACAATATTGTCGGAAACCAAACTAAAGGATAATATTAATTATGCCACTATAAAATCATTTAGTTTGATAACTAAATGTACAATTACTGATGTATCTAAACATAAAGTATATCGAACCGAATGATTTATTGTGACAGCCTCGGTTGACAAATCACGTAAAAATATAATAGTTACTACAATTTTATAGTGTTAAAATCCGTCTACACCACGAACCTTACCACACACAGAGTTACGATAACCTACTACCCTACTTCAAAACATGCCGTCCAAAATTATACCGTCCATATATCACGGTTACAAGGAACCCCTATTAAAATTAACATAACAAAATAATTTCGTTGTTCATTACTCGGTCACCGATACCATCACTCACAGGCGTCGTTATCGCGCCGGCCACGTCACGCACCCGTCACGCACCCGTCACGCTCCCGTCACGCTCCCGTCACGCCCCCGCCCCGCCGAACACGACGTGAAATGTGAACTTTGTGAGTACCATCAGTCATACAGGAGTGACGTTTTCATTTTGCAAAATAAAATGTTTCCGATACGAGGACGAGAGTGATTTGTTGAATTAAATATTTTGGATGGTTTGACATGTAAAAAGAGTATTTTCCCGATGCCGTTTAATGGTAATCGATGGATTTACTGTTTAACGAGCGAGCCCAGAAGATGCCAGTTCACTCTTTCTTGTAAGGTTGACGGGTTATAACAGGTGGAAAGGAACAAAGATGTTGCCTGTAGGACCACCTTATCAGTACATTAACCATGTATGGGACTGACACTGAAACCACGAAAAAAAAATCGTCTCTCCTATACTTTTTTTTTAATTTCTTATGGGTTTGCTCTTGACTCTAGTCTAGGTCAGAGATGACAGAGACAAAGTTTACGATGGAGCGAGCTAACCCAGAAGGAGCCTGTTGACTCTAACTTTGAAGAAATTAGGGTTGTAAGCGTTTGGAAACACGAAACATTTAAGTATGTGAGTATAATTCGAAAAAACGTACTACAGCTTTTTTTGCAACCAGCCCCGTGTTAGTCCCATATTAAAAATTGGTCACAGTGACTCATTGTTAGGGCTTCGAACATCCGTAAGAAACGGTACCCTTGTAGGATCACTCGGGTGTCTGTCTGTCTGTCCGTCCGTCACAGCCAGTTTTTTCCGGATCTACTATACCGATTTTGTTTAAATTTGGTATATAAATGGACTTCTGTGAGCCAAATACGGACGCTTTACGTAAATAAATAACTTTTTAGTATGGGGGATCACTCTTGGGGATCAAACTAGAAATTAAAAAATAAAAAAAAATTAAACTGCATTGTGTGACACATTAAAGGATTGCTGTGAGGGTTTTAATTATTTTAAAATAAATAGCTTTGAAGTTATTTAAGAAATTAGACCAAAAACGACAATTTCCCCCTAAACTTCGAAACATACAGGAAAACCTATAAAAAGTCTATAGTGTTGAAATAACACGATAAAAAATGAAATTGGTTCGGAACCCTTTGCCTGCTAGTCCGACTCGCACTTGGCCAGTTTTTATGTATTGCGTTTATTCTGTTAAACGTTGTAAATTAACAAACTAAACCTTATGTTATAAATTAAGTAACACAGTAGAATCTCCCGGAATAATACTAGTTAAACTATTTTGAGCAGTTGCTTATAAAAACCATTTACTATCTGAAACTTATATTAAAATTAGACAAGACAAGCAACCTGGTATTACTCAGCTAGCAAACTAAAATAGACGAATTTATCAAGTTTAATCTAAGCGAGACGAAGCCACAAGAAGTCTCTCTAGGTTCTACGAAAATTATTCAAGAGGATCTACCTATTTAGAACATCTTAAGGTTTTGTTGGCAACTGATTTATTAGATTTAAATGTAGATCTAAGTTATGTCTTGGGTTTAGTTTTAAATTGAGTTTTAAGTAAGTATGGTTTTAAATATTGTATTATCTATCTGTTAATTCTCTGTCTGTCTCTGTGGTCTTTACTTTAATTTACAGTGAAAGATAATTTGAATCCATCGCCACTCACTTACTTGTGAGTATTAACTTTAACGTTGTGTATTTTAAGTGGATTTTGCTTTTTCTAAAAATTCTAAAGTACTTTTTTAAAATTAGGTGTGGACGTAAACGTTTTAAGTTTTATTAAAATTGGTAATTGAAAAATAAGTATAAGAACTTGCTTTTTGTATGAAATACCATGAGAAGTAAATGCTTTTAACTACTATTTAGTAAATCTAAGAATTTTGTGGAGGAGCTCGTGGCTAGATAATAACAGCCGCACGGGTCGATCTTCAAGGTTAAGCAACGCTTGCCAAGGTTGGTCTGTGGATGGGTGACCATCTTAACATACCGAGTTTACTCCGTGCCTCGGAAAGCACGTTAAGCCGTTGGTCCCGGCTGTCATTTGTAGATCATTGGCAGTCGTTATGGATAGTCAGAAGCCAGTTAATCTGACCCCAGTCTTGCCATGAAGTACCGTGTTACCCAGTTAATGGGTTGTGGAGGTCTGGTAGGCAGCCGCTCCTCGTAAAATACTGGTATTCAGCTAAACCTGGCTTGACTGGAAGCCGACCCCAAAATAGTTGGGAAAAGGCTAGGCAGATGAAGGATTTTGTGGAAATAGATTTATGTGATTTAAATGCTAAGTTAGTAAAAGCTTAGTTTAAGATTTAAATAAGTTTTAACTATGTTTTAAGTATTGTGTTATCTATTAGTTAATCCTCTGACCGTGTCTGTGGTCTTTACTTGAATTTACATACGATTCGAGATAATTTGAATCTATCGCCGTCAATTTTAGTATCAGCATTAGTGCTATGTATTTAAAGTTGTTTAAATTTTTAAGTGACCATTGTCAATGCTCTAAAAGCAGTGGTCGGAAAAGAATTTGTACTTTGTTTAATAAAATCAAAACTTCAATCTGCTATTTTATTTTTTTATATTGACAGGCACGCGTTTGACCACTTGATGGTAAGCGATGATGTGGTCGAAGATGTAGCACGCTTATCTAGAAGTAACCTATTCACTCTTGACTTAAATACTCCCAGGTTGTAACTATCAGGAAAGATAAACTCTGGCTTGGAAAAATATATTTTTTTTAAATGATTCGAATTTCTGACTTCAAATATAGAAATAACACTGACATAATTTTAGATATGCACGCGGACTAAGACACAAGAACTAGCATACGATCACGAGTTAAACAAGTTTGATGTATATAACACTAGTGATTTTTAATACACATCCTTTCTTCACATACCAACATAAAAACAAACACAGGAAAAAAAAACTGCATTAAATATTTCCACCTCCTCTTCGACTCCAATATTCATCTTCACCTTTCCTAACCTCGCCTTAATCCTTTAAGAAAACGTCGTAAGCATACAAACATATACATCTCCTGTTCACAAGCTCTCAACTTCACCTGCTCAGCAAATATGAGTCTTATCGAACTTGTAATAAAGAATGTTGGTATAAGCATAAAATTTATGTCAGGCCGTGTTTTATAGACGACCATTACTCTTGAAAATTATCACATTCAGGAAGAACGACCTTTGGGTTATGACAAGGAATATTGTATTATGGGAGTTAATGTTCATTTTGAAGAGATATCTTTTAGAGGGATCGGAAATATTATGGTCGGTTCCTGTAATTAGATACGCTCGGCAAATTCCCATCCCTACCTTGTTGCTATTCTACCAATTCGTACTAAGTGTTTCCAAAAGTCTTTTATAATGCGCACAACAAAGGAATGGAACTCTCTGCCTGCGTCTGTGTTTCCGAACGTAATCAACCCTAATCTCTTCAAAGTTAGAGTAAACAGACTTTTCTGAGTAAGCTCAGTCCATCGTTGACTTTGTCTCTGTCATCTTTGACCTAGACTCTAGTCAAGAGCAAACCCATTTCAAATTAAAAAAAAAAACGCTTCGTTTATAACGCCTTTGAAAACATTTATTAAAAAAATTACTTGTCCTAAATTTTTAAAAGACGAAAATAGTATATCATTAAAATTGCTTTTATGTACCTACCTACTCTTTTTCGAGTCTTCATTACACATATTATTATCAAGATCAAAGCAATGAGCCCGAAAATATTTATTATTTGCAAAAGGGTCTTCTTGATTAAAAACCCAATAATAATTAGGCATCTCATATTCGGTATACTTGGTTGACGAATGATCTAGGCCCAATTTATTCATATTTAATCGTCTTTTTGCAAATATCATGCATTCAATTTTAAACCTAATGCCGTTTTAAGTGCCTCCTCAAACAATCTTAAGTGCTTTCGTATCGTTTTAAAACTTAAAACTCAAACCTAGCTCAAATAAATGCTAATCCCGGTTATTACGGAGTTTTTCTTTTGCAATTTGCTAAAGTGAGGTGAAACTAAGTAATAAAAATGACGGCCTTAATTCCTAAGTATGGTGGTTTTTCATAAACAAAGCAATAGCTTAAAATATAATTCTTTCGCGCCGGTTGATTATTCCTTTCATTTTAAGGAATACAATAAAAACTGAAAGGTATTTCTTCGTACTTCCTTAGCCAAACAGATCCTTGTTTCCAGCTCAAACATTCCTTTTTCTATGTCTAAGACCAAACCTACTTAAATAATTTAAATACAACACCCACTACACAATACAAAACTCATTAAAATCGGTGAAAAGATAATTTTGCACACTTCAACAAATTCTAAAATTGAAATATCAGCGAACACTGGATGGGGTACGGGAAACAAAAAAAAAGGGTTCCAACCGACTTTGATGAATACGTAACGGTTGGACATTGAAGAGATAAATATTCAGGAGCAGAGTACTGTGTGCACCCCAACACAGGAGGTACACCCGAATTACACATTCACGGCAAACATCACTCATATCAACAAGCGGCACCTAAATGTTTGAAAAATACGTCAATGTAGGATTGACAGGGACGCTTCAATTGAAAACCAGCAATAATAACACACGAATATTATAGTCATCTTTTTCTCTTTCGTATCGCTAGCATGACAATTTTTAGGGTTCCGTACCCAAAGGGTAACTAACGGAAATCTCTGCAACTAAGCCTCTGCTGTCCGTCCGTCCGTTAAGCGGGCTGTACCTCACAAACCCTAAAAAGTAGACAGTTGAAATTTTCACATTTTGAGTATTTCTATTGCCGCTTAAACAATAAATTGTGAAAGTTAAGGTTTATGGTACGGAACCCTTCTTGTGTGAGTCCAACTCGCACATGGCCTGTATTGTTTTTAGTCGTGGGTGGCCCAAAACATTGCCACTTCCACGCATCGTTGGTGGCAGCACATAGGTCTCTTTGGCTGAAGGATAGTCAAAAAAGCTGGGCCTAAAGCTATGTGTTCTCGAAACCAAAATACAAACGTGGTCTTATAAAATAACAGTTTTACGGCAATTTTAGATCATAAGCATTCAGAAGTTGTCGTTAAATTGATCATCGTGCGAACGTTTGTTTGGCAAACCCGAAAGTGTCGTCGTCGCCCCGACCGAGGGCATCTTCTTAGAAGACTACATTATATGCCTTACATAAATTTAAACAATATGATCATCATCTGCCTAGCCTTTTCCCAATTATATTGGAGTCGACTTTCAGTCAAGCCGGATATAGCTGAATACCTACCAGTATTTTACGGAGAGTGGCTGCCTACCAGACTTCCACAAACCCATTAACTGGGTAACACGGTACTTCATGGCAAGACTGGAGTCAGATTTACTGGCTTCTGACTATCCGTAACGACTGCCAAAAAACTACAAATGACGGCCGGGACCAACGGCTTAACGTGCTTTCTGAGGCACGGAGGAAACTCGGTATGTTAAGATGGTCACCCATCCACAGACCAACCTTGGCAAACGTTGCTTAACCTTGAAGATCGACCCGTGCGGCTGTTATTATCTAGCCACGAGCTTATAAATAATATAAATTATTGAAAGTCAAGCCTAAAGACTTAGTTGCGACCTGCACAGATCAGGGAAGCATACACCAAGAGAACGAGACCTAACAGCAATACCTGAAACAAGACTAGTGATGATGATGATGATTTTGATGGAACTCTAAATCCAAAACTTTCCTAATTCAGAGCAAATAACAGCAAAATTACAAATATTTTATAACTGGACTGCCGAAAAAAATGTCCCGTATATTTTAAGTTCTAAAAAGGGATAACAAAGTCCGTTTGTTTGAATTCATAATAAAGACTCTTGTTTGTGTTAGGTGAGTGCTCGGATTGATATTAACAAACATTTTACATTAAATTACTTTTGATGTGGATTTTTTTAGGAAAATAATATGAAAGCTTAACTAACCTTCATAATATGATGTTATGAAGCAGTCAAACATGTGAGGTATGGCATTACCGAATTTTAAAAAGTATATTTATATTTAAAAGTATATATTTTATTTATTATATTTAGTAGTAGGTATATATTGTATATATTTTATTCTTATACGGAATTTGGTTGTACTTTTTTAAGTTTTTTTTTTTTTAGTGGTGATTCTTGGACGACGGCATCAGCTACGTAGAAATCACATCATCCAAGTAACCTTAAAAATACTTATTAAAAAACTTCTGAGCACAATAGAATAAAAATTTTAGGGGACCACCCCCTAAAAATTTGATTCTGTTTTGCTCAGTGGCAAGTACCTAAGCCGCATCGAACTTAAAAATCATAGAAATCGGATCAGAAAACTCAGATAATCGGAGTACACACATAAAAAAATAACAACTGAATTGAGAACCTCCTCCGTTTGGAAGTCGGTTAAAAATTCAATGAAAACCGTCATCTTGCTATCGCATACTCGCGTATTTGCGCCTGTCTGCAACAACCTTAAGTCTGATATGAATCAGTAAGAGATGGAAACAGAAATTATGACACCAATAATGTTATAGAATAAAACGAACCATAATCGTTTGCAAGATAATCAAATGGAATACTTGAAATAAAAATAATTTTAAAACTTCAACAAGCTCCTGCATACAGCCATTCAAAGTGAGTGAAGATTTTGATATGAAATAATAAACGTGAAATCTCTGGGTTTTATGGGTAATTTCATAAAGAATTTTCATGTCAGCCTTTGTGTGTGTCATATTGGAAGTTTTCACATCATAGTGGATATTGAGACTGTAACGTAAATAAAATCTTCAGGGACTTATGTATTTATAATGGTTTTCTGAATACTGGCGGGGATGTTGAGCTATTTTACAGGAACGGCTGTCTTTGTTATGTCTTTGTATCGAAGCAGTATTCTACTGATTTGTTAGAAATATGCTACAGTTTCATAAACATTAAAACAAAAAACTACCCCAGTTTAATAGAATGTCAAGAATTGCTTGTTTCCAACCTGTGACAAAATGTACAGAACAGCCGACTTTCATTGCTATTTCAGAGTTCTTCCTTTAGTAAAAGTTGTTCATAATGAGAACATTGACCCATTTTCAAATTGCGTTGATCAAAACGCCACTCACCACCGCATTTGCCATCACTAGCTTTACAAACCACTACATTTACTTTCGCTCCCATTCGCGTGACAACAACAAATAACTCAAAATCGACAGAACGACAGCCACGCGACTTATCTCCATCCCAAACATCACGACACACAACATTTGTTTTATTGGGCTGGCAGAGACTGCCGCACAAAGGCATAAAACTGCTGACTCGGAAACGAACAGATATAAAAAAAAACGACGGATAACGACACTGAGCGGGTTCATTGAAAAGGATTTGGTTTCTTTATTTATTTTTTGTCCCCTATTGTCTGATAGTTGTACATGCAAATGTTTGTGATTGTCGTCACAGAAGCTTTGTTTTATTTTAGATTTAAAAACAATACTGTCTCGTTTGTGTTCAAGCTGTAAAATTTGCAGTGGTAATTGTTAGGGTTCCGTATGTCCAACAGAAAAAACGAACCCTTATAGGATGACTTATGTGTTTGTCTGTCACTGCTACTCTTTGTTGCTATTGCTGCGCTATGGAAACACAGACTGGAATGATTCAGTTGATAATATTTGGTCCATCAACTTCTATGACTTAAACACGAATGTGTAACGTAAGCAAACTGTAGGGGGCTCGTCACAAATAAAATAAAAGTACGTACAAGTAACACGTTTAAAAATCTAATTTGTTCGTAACCGTTTCTGCGTAAGAACGACTCGCGCTTGACCGGTATTTTCTTAAATCAAAAATAATACTTTCTCGTTTGCATGCTTTCTTTTATTTCATATGCAGCGATAAATGTGGTAAAATTAATTTAACAAGTTGACATATTCAACTTTGAAAACACCAGTTGGTATTTAAGTGTATACTACTATGTATTGTGAAATGCTAGGTACAATTCTTTCATAACTTTGAGTGAAATATCTAACTGTTTACATGGATGCAGTATTTCACTTTGGTATTCTCCCCTTATCTGATTTTGCAGCATAATAATTCGACAATTTGGCACATTTTCAACTCACAAGAGCATTCAAAATATGTGCTTAAACTTTGTTGTCATGTTAATAAAAACATAATAATGTTTATCCAATTGAACTGATAACAAAGAGACATGAATAGATCTACTATCTACCATGTGAAAGTCTTTTCCGTATCAAACGTTCTATACTCAAAACCTTGTTAGTACTTAACCTAGATAGTTATGTTTCAAACTTAACTATACTTCTGACAATATGACGTACTGCTAATAGGATGTTCTGCTAATAGGGAATTTTGCGAATAGGACGCTTTGGGAATATGCCGTTTTGCGAATAGGTCGTTTGCAAATAGGAAGTTTTGTAAATAGAACGTTTTGCTAATATGACGTTTTGCAAATATGACGCTTTGCCAATAGAACGTTTTGCTAATAGAACAGGTTTGATTATACCGTAGAATATAATTGAATACTCTCTATTATGTACACCATATATGTAGACATGTATACAGAAAAGTAAGATGAAGGAAACATTGCATAGGTTCATGTGGAAAAAGGCATATTCTCAAAATGACATACGACTCTGTAAATATCTAATTCTCAGAATGGCAAAATCTGTTAACAGCGAATTCTCAAAATGGCAAATTCGGTATACGGCAAATTCTTAAAATGGCAAAACGACGAACAAATAAAATCTTGTTCTATAAGCTTCGCCACTGGTTTTACCACAGTATGATCTATCGTACCGACCATGAACACTAACGCCGCCTTGGAAGCGGAACTCCGCCCTCGCCATTGTAGTCATTCAACACCATCTGGGTTGAAGATGGTTAGGTCACCGGTCTTTCAAGCCGTAACTGATTCCTAACAATGATTTATGACGTAGTTTCTCCTCGAAAGCTGCGCTAGCATTCATGCTCGATATCACCACCATAGCTGATGGAGATGATGATGATACTAGATTCACCAGTTTGAAGTAACAGTTACGGCAGACCAAGCGTCTAGTTTGTCACACATCTTCGAAGTTCGAGGATATGCCGGTTTTTTTAGGTGTTTTCCTTCACCATCTCAGGAGCAGTGGTCGGCAGGCCCGAACATCACTTTTTGTATTTTCACTAATGCACAAAGTGATGTTTGGATCTGGCTGGGTTGGAACCTAGGTCTTCCGACTCCTAAGTCGGGGCTGTTGCCATTCGACCACCACTGCTCCCGAGTGACCATGTGAAATTGGGCATCTGTATCTGCAGAATCGAAAAACTCTGCAAGCATGTGACGTCACTGATGACGACATTAACTCGACTAGCAGTCTTAACCATTTAAGGAATTATGGTCTAAGATTTAAAAAAAAAGTAACAATTTCTCATTTTCAGCCGGGCTCCAAATACATGGAAGTTAATATAATATAATACAGCTCTGTCTACTCTTTCGGAGACTATAAGCGCGTCGATGTAAAATATCAAACGTTAATCGATGGAAGCCTTTGCTATATTAAGAATTGCCCATTTACAGCATTTGCCATTTTGA
The DNA here is from genome assembly GCA_950371165.1 of Lacanobia oleracea. NCBI lineage: Eukaryota > Metazoa > Arthropoda > Insecta > Lepidoptera > Noctuidae > Lacanobia > Lacanobia oleracea. Next base: position 1,727,926 of record OX493398.1, read on the forward strand.
GAATTTGCCTTTTGTAGAATTTGCCGCCATGAGAATTAATCATTTGTAGCCTCATGTGCCATTTCGAGAATTGGTCTTTTTGCGCGTAAACCATGCATACATAGGGTGATACAATACACATACCTACTCATAACTCAGAATATTTATTGAAATGGGCGGCATTATCACTAAAAGCGATGTTTTCACGAAATCCTTTGGATGGATTTTAAAGAGAAAGGAAATACAGTACAGTAATTACAAAATAGATAAATACATATAGTTATAGGACTTGTTGCGAAAAGGACGTTTTTATTCGCACGCTGAAAGTCAGTGAGCCTTCAGGAAGTTAACACAAACCGTATCAAACAACAAGTTTAATTGGAAGGCTCCGAACAGAAATCCTTGGAAGAAAATAATGGTTTCCGCAAAGATTTACCGAAGAACAAACAATTGATCCTTATTTGTCCGAATGAGGCCGAAAATAAAAGTTATTTTGTAGAATTAACTGAAATATAAAAATTATTAATAATTATTATTATTATTAATTATTTGTTTTTGTGAGAGGTTTTAATGACGCGGAAATGTTCTTTATTTTAATTTAGCAACTTTGTTTTTTCATTTGATTTTCTTATACCGGAAAAGGAAAACCTTTTTTTGATATGACTGTTGCTTTATTTTTGTACCAGCTAAATTTGTCACGTGACATTATTATGGGGATGAAAAATAATCATCATATCAGCCAATTGCCGTCCACTACTGAACGTAAACCTCCCCAGAGAGCGCCTTTCATCCCAGTCTTGAATAATAATATTTGGTTCCGTTGTCCGTCCATGCTTCCGTTCGTCTGTCAGTAAGCGGGCTGTATCTCAATAACCCTAATAGGTAGACAGCTGAAATTTTCACAGATTGTGTATTTGTAATGCCGCTATAACACAAATTATAAAAATTGAGGTTTATGGTACGAAACCCTTCGTGTGCGAGTCTGACTCGCACTTGGCCGGTTTTTTGAACACGCTAATCTTTGGAACTATGGAACTACAGTTGGATTTTGAAAATTATTTTTATATTCATATTCATGAGGTAGGTTATAGGATATACGGGAACGGGAATAAAACGGGATGTGCATGTACGAAGTTGCGGCCAAAACTTAGTTAAAAATATTTGGAAACAATCTTCCAGTTTTCTTCGCAGACAATTTCAGCAAACACTGGAGAATATTGTCGTAGCTAACCATTTGATACAGGCTCAGAATAATATTATTATTACTGGAAAACTATTAGATACGAAAATATCTGTGGTGAATTGCATTAGAGAATGGATCCATGACATCTTTATTTATAAAACTAATGAACCTTTAGCTTTTCTTAAACAGCAATGTGAGACTGCCGTGTTGAAAACTGGGTTGTCTGTATTTAATCATTAGGGTTCCGTACCCAAAGGGTAACCCACGAAACCCTACTACTAAGCTTCCGCAGTCCGTCTGTTCTTCTGTCAACAGCCTGTATCTCAAGAACCCTAATCGGTAGACAGTTGAAATTTTCACAGATTGTGTATAATTATTGCCGCTATAACAACAAATAATAAGTGTTTAAATAGGAATATGGTACGATCGGCCAAGTCCAACTCGCACCTGGCCGGTTTTTTTTTTTAGAACAGCTTGACTGATTGACTAACTTACTTACATTCTTTGTTATTGAATCCTATCAATTCCTTTCATTTTGGTAACTTTTGTCTTTATTTTTAGGGTAAAAAACGGAACCCTTATAGGATCACTTGGTTGCCCGTCCATCTGTCTGTCAAGACCGGTTATCTCAGGACCGCGTCGAGGTATCGAGTTTAAATTAAAAGCATATACTAAGGTTTATGGGCCATTTCGACACTTTCAACGGTAGGTAGGGTAGGTAGGCTATTTTCCGTTGGCCTAGAACAATGTTTGACAAGTAATGCCGTCTTATACTACAACTATAGGGAAAAGTCTGTATTAGAAGGAACACAGATGGGCTACAATCAGTAAGACTCTGACACTCCTTTTCGCTCCACCCAGAGCAGAAGGAGTCATTTGATGTTTTCCCATCCTGTGACAGTGCCATAATTTATTACCTACCAACGTTACTAAATAAAAACAGCTTCTCTGTATTTTGTATGTAGCGGTAAAAATATACTGAAATACGCTTTTTGTCGCCGAAACAAACATAGAGCGAGAGAATTGTAAAGAGCCATTTTATTTGCTACAAGCTTTGGGGTGTAAAAATATTCGTGTATATATTTTCTCGCGAGAAAGCTAACATATTTGGAGGAGCAGTGCATTTTCTTGTTGCTACTCGTATATTCAATTTTACGTTTGTTTTTTTGGTTTGAGAATTTGTGGCTATACCTAGTTTGTAGCAAGCTTAAATTTGGCTTAATATGAAAAAATAGGCTCGGTCCCAATTGAGGAGCTCGTGGCTAAATAATAACAGCCGCACGGGTCGATCTTTAAGGTTAAGCAACGTTGCCAAGGTTGGTCTGTGGATGAGTGACCATCTTAATATACCGAGTTCTCTTCGTGCCTCGGAAAGCACGTTAAGCCGTTGGTCCCGGCTGTCATTTGTAGATCTTTGGCAGTCGTTACGGATTGTCAGAATCCAGTAAATCTGACTCCAGTCTTGCCAAGAAGTACCGTGTTACCCAGTTAATGGGTTGTGGAGGTCTGGTAGGCAGGCGCTCTACGTAAAACACTGGTATTCAGCTGAACCTGGTTTGACTGGAAGCCGACCCCAATAAAGTTGGGAAAAGGCTAGGCAGATGAGGCTCGGTCCCAATTAATAGAACTTAACACCTACCTTATGCCTACACCTGTATGGAATACATCTGTCATATACATTTCACTTCACTATCACTAGATATAATAAAACAAAGTCCTCCGCCGTGTCTGTTTATCTGTTCACGATAAGCTCAAAAACTACTGCACAGATTTTCATGCTGGTTTCACCTAAGCTGGCTGGTGGACCGATGACGTAAAAGTAAAGTAAAGTAAAAAAAAGTAAAAATTCATTTATTTTCCACAATAATAAAAAACACAGTACAGACATTAAAATAAATGACGTGGTTAAGGTCGCGAGTAGCTGATGGATGCGAGACGCGCAGGACCGGTCGTTGTGGCGACCAGGTGGCGACGCTTTGGAGAGGCCTATGTCCAGCAGTGGACGTCTTTCGGTTGATATGATGATGATGATGATGGTTCTCGAGGAAGGTCTTAGTATATAAATTATCAAAAAAATAGGTATCCTTAAGAAAATTGTTGCGTGGACGAAGTCGCGGGCAAAGCGCTAGTATAATAAAAAGAAGTGTAATGAAATGAAAATTACTGATTTCATTTTTTTGTTTCTAAGTTTGTTTGTAGGAAGTAGTCTCTGTAACTACAGAACCAATTTTGAAAATTCTTTTACTAATAAAAAGCTAGATTGTTTTGAGTGACATAGACTATCTATTTATTTGTTTGTGATTAATAATATTTTTTATTGAATTGACGCCCAGCGCATTGGGCACGAGTCCGCTACAATTTTTTTAAATAATTTGTGTATTTTTAAACAATTCTGAAGTCTTTGCGATGTTATTACAGCTAGATGGCAGCTAGCCTCATAGATTGCTTTTAGTGAGAAATCCCCTGATTGTGCCACCCTATTTATGTTTTCTTCATCAAATTTTTCTGTTTTATGATGAACACCAGCTGAGACCCGCACAACTTTGTCTGAGTTACATTTTCATTAATGCTCCGCTCTTATTGGTCATAGCATGACTTTATACAGGGCGTCATACGGCTATGCCACATGGAGGGAAAGTACTTTGAATATTGTTGATGGAACATTTTACTGAAAGAAGACACTACTTCTACTTCTACTTCCACCTGGCGTTAATCGCGGCTATTGCCAGGGTCCGCCTTCCTACTTAGCTTCCTCCACTTTGCCCGATCTTCAACATCCTTCTCTGTCAGGCCATTGGCTCTCATGTCGGACTTGACGACGTCCAGCCAGCGCTTGCGAGGGCGACCACGGGGCCTAGCCCCAAGAACAGCCATATTCATGCATCTCCGACCAACGTACTCCATAGGGCGGCGCATGATGTGGCCATACCATCGCAGACGACACTCTTGCAGTTTTTCCCCCACGTCACGGACACCAAGACTACCTCGGATGTAAGAGTTGCGCATGCGATCGGATCGCGTTACGCCACTCATCCACCTCAGCATCTTCATCTCCGTGACGCGAAGCTCCTGGGTGTGTCTGCTTAGTGCTGGCCAACACTCGCCCCCGTACAGTAGGACAGGCCGAATGATGCATTTATATATCTGCCCCTTGAGCTTCGGAGGCATTTTGCGGTCGCATACAACGCCCGTCACCTCGCGCCACTTCGCCCAAGCCGCGCCAATACGTGCTTGGACATCGTCGTCCACGATGCCAGACTCGTGCAGCACGGATCCAAGGTACCTGAACGTATCGGACTTTCTGATCAGGTCCGAACCTATTCCGATGGTGTTTGTATCCGTGCTGCCACAGGACATGTACTCAGTCTTCGCCACATTTAGTCTCAGACCACCGTTTTCAAGCGTGTCCTTCCAAATGTTGACTTTGCGCTCAAGATGGGCTCTGTTCTGATTAACGAGGGCGATGTCATCGGCATACATCATTAGCCATGGAGGCTGATCCTGGATGTTTGCCGTAACTACATCGAGCACTACGTTAAACAAGAACGGGCTAAGAGCCGAGCCTTGGTGAACGCCAACAGATATTGGGAAGCCATTCGATTCGCCAACAGCGGTCTGGACAGAGGACACGGAATCGCGGTACATGTCTCTGATAATGTCAATATATTAGGCCTCGGGAACGCCCTTGAAGCGCAGTGCCCACCAGATGGACTGCCGAGGTATACAGTCGAAGGCCTTCTGCAGGTCTAAAAAGGCCATATGCAAAGCTCTCCTTCTCTCTCTGTAAGCCTCAGCCAGATTCCGTAAGGCGAACACTGCGTCCATGGTGCTGTTACCCGCCCGGAAGCCATATTGACACTCAGAGACAGTACACTCGCTACGGAGCCGTGTGTCAATGATGCGCTCGAAGAGCCTCATGGTGTGGCACATGATCTTGATACCGCGGTAGCTACCACAATCCTGTACGCTACCTTTGCCTTTGTAAACAGGGATAATCAGGCTAAATCGCCACTGGTTCGGCATTTCCTTGGTGATCAGGATGCGGTTAAAAAGATCCGTCAGAAGGTCCACACCATGTGGGCCCATCGCCTTCCACACTTCAATTGGCACATTGTCAGGCCCGACCGCTTTCCGGTTCTTCATGTGGCGAAGAGCAATGCGGGTTTCGTCGGGGGAAATAGGGGAAATAAGCCCAAGGTTAGGAGGCGGTTCCGGAGGAAGGTTATGGGGATGCTGTTTGTTAGACAGCTCCGCGAAGTATGTACACCATCTCTCCTTAACAGAGGGGGCATCGTAGAGCAGCTTACCCTGGGCGTCCCTTACACAAAGACATTTGCTAATGTCCCGTGTAGCCCTCTCCCGGCCACGCGCCAGCTTAAAAATAAGCTTTTGCCCCTCCGCAGTTTCCAGCTTGTCGTATAAGGGCGCCAGACTTTTGCTGCGGGCTCTGGCTACAGCTTTTTTGCAAGCGCGCTTAGCCGCTCCATATGCCTCCCTGTCATCCAGAGATTTGGACCCTTGCCACTGTTTAAATAAAACCTTCTTCTTCCGAGTCGCCTCCTGCACCCCGTCATCCCACCACCACGTCTCCTTTCCTATGGTGCGGCCACCACGAGAAGTGCCAAGGACGCGCTTACCCGCACCGGTGATTGCTGAATGGATCCTACTCCAGATCTCTTGAGCGGACTCATGCGGAGCACTGATCTTGAGATGCTCGACCTCCGCGATGAAGTCCGACTGCCTAGGACCATCAAGCAACCACCACTTAGTGCGGGGTTTGCGTTTCTCGATCACTCTCTTCTTCGGTACAACCGCAAAGTCCAGGACAAGGAGGCGGTGTTGAGCCGTTAGGCTTTCGCCTGGGATGACTTTGCAGTTGGTAACCTTGCCAATGTGGCACCGTCGCACCAGCAGGTAATCTATTTGGGTTGAGTAGGCACCACTACGGTACGTAATAAGATGCTGGGGCTTCTTCTGAAAGAATGTGTTCGCGATGGCTAGGTCAGACACAGCGCAGGTGCTAAGTATATTGACTCCCTCTGCGTTTAGCTGGCCATAACCAAAACCACCGTGAACACGTCCATACTCTCCAGCAAACTGACCTACGTGACCGTTGAGATCCCCCCCAACCAAAACACCTTCGGAATTCGGGATAGCGCGTAATACGTCCTCGAACTCATCCCAGAAGGCCTCCTTTTCAGACTCACAGCAACCAGTCTGAGGAGCATAGGCGCTGATTAGGTTCGTTACCGACCCTTCGAACAAATTCAAATTCAAATTCAATTTATTCATAAAAACTTTTACAATAAAATGTGTATAAATAGCCACAAAAAGATAATAAAGTAAAAATCTTATATAAAGGTAAATTAGTGCCTAACTTAAAACTAGTGTATGGCTAACAATAATTTGACGTATAAGATATTTAACTTGGAACTTATAATGTATATAGCGACCTGCCCGATCTAGGTTTATTTAAACCTGTGTTTCAGAACAGCACCCCAACTCGCATCAACCGGTCGCTGCATCGGTCTACTTCAAGGAGTCCATCCTGAAGGTCCTCAGACAGTACCACGGCCACTCCGCTCCTACCCGTTGGTGATCCGGTGTACACTAGCCGGTACCCCTGCCCGATGTCACGTGACTTATTTCCCTTCCAGCGCGTCTCCTGAAGAAAGGCGCACTGGACCCGACGCTTCGCAAGTACGTCTGCGAGTTCTTGGCAACGTCCGGTTAGGGAGCCAATGTTCCAGGTGGCAAAGCGGAACTTCTTCTTGGGTACTATCCTCTTTAGCCGTGCCCGTACTTGACACGGTAGCCCTAGCCCACTTATCGCAGGTTTAGGGCGATGTGCCTGCGCGTCGTTATGCGGCGACGCCCTAGACCGAGTACCCTTACCTAACTTGTTTCTCTCCATACATATATGACTGAAGTTGGTTTTACGTGGGGCGACCAGCCGTCTGACCCCCACAACCCTACAAGAGGGAAACCAGGTTCGCCAGAGCCTCGTCCGTTGGACAGCAGGGTGCACCGCTAGCAGGTGAGGTTGGCTTGGGTCTTTAAGATGGCAACGGACCCCATACACCCCTGAAGAAGACACTATTTTAATTTAAAAACAATTTATTTTGTCCTTCGCAATGCGGCTGGCTGATTATAAAATAACTATTGCTGATTGGAAAATAATTCAAAAATGTGTTCCATTTTCAAACTTTTCAAATCGACAGGGCTGGGCGGGTAGAGTGGGTGGTCCAGACCTTGTATTCAACAGTATGGGTCTCATTTTGAGCATTTGATAATTTCATTAATTTTGTATTAAAAAAGTTGAAATTCATGGTCTGCTTTTTATTTCTCACACTATGTTATTTAGCAAAAAATAATCCTTATGATAAAGCCTTTCGATCGGTATGATAAAGCTGCACGGTATTTCTTTTTCTCGTGTATCGAGTTCGATTCCCGGTTCAACCATATAATTATTTAAAAATCTATTAATGCAGTTTAAATTGTTGTGTAAATTAAAATAACGTCTACTTTCAGTAAAATGTTCCATTTACAATATTCAAGGTACTTTCCCTACATGTGGCATAGCCTTGGGACGCCCTGTATAGCCTACAGCCTTCCTCGATAAATGGGCTATCCAAAAACAACAGATTTTTTCTATTCAAACTAGCAGTTCCAGAGATTAGCGCTTTCAACCAACCATACAAACTCTTCAGCTTTGTCATATTATAAGTATAGATAATAAGGATTAATCTATTATATTTTAACCTATATCAGTAAACAGAAAAACTTAATGATGGAAGAATACTGTAACCACTTCTCCTAGCTATTTACTATTTGCCTAATTTGTTCCATTTCCATATTTATTCGGGTCGAGTTCCATACCGACCAGATGTGCCTTAATATCAGGACCTATTTCACACATAGGGACTGCCGTTAGAATCCTAATTCCTGCCAGAATATCCAGGCTATTCCCATATCCGTAACTTAGACCTTTTTGTCCGATATTAAGGTCACCAAATTATCGTAACTAATGCGGAGGACTTAAGGCTCTTAAACTCTTAAAAAGTCGTGATGCGATAATGCGACAAACATGCAACGACCCTTGGTATCATTAAAAAACTGGCCAGATACGAGTCGGAGTCTCACGCGAAGGGTTCCGTAACATAAACCAAAAAAGAACACGTTTCTTGTCTTTGACCTTTAATTCTTTTGAAGTTGAAGTTTGACTTTTTGCTGGAAAATGAGGAAACCTGACCTCAAGTATTGGAATGAAGAGAGGAAGAAAAAAAAAATATCTTGGTATGAAAAAGGAAGCTTCATCGAATTTAACGTAATCGCCAAGGCATGAAGTTTTATTATCCCATTAACGGCGCTTTCTAAATATGGGCTTTTCAGAATCTCTTGTGCCCCGAAAGCCTTTCCCACAAACGGCTTCAGCAAACAACTCCCAACAACTGATAAAATCTCCAAGTTCCCATTAGCCACACCCTAGAGGAAGTATTAAGGCGGTCCCCTTAAGTAAATTATCGAATTAGCTTGTAATTGCCTCCTGAACACGCCAAGGATATAAATCCCTTATCTGAGCTATAACTGTACGTCATATCCGTTTGTTGTAAGCGGACGTTTTGTCGTGATGCGGATAGATCAGAAGGTGCAGAGCGTTTTGGTCCTGGGATTTTAAAAGAGTTACCCCGACCCTGGAACGCAAAGAGTAATTGAAAGAACACAGATGTTTACATCCACAAAAAAAAAATACAAAGCATTTTGCAAACAATATTTAATGTTGTTTTGTGCACGAGACATTAGGTTCAATTATTACTTTTTAGTTTCTGTCATGTATACATTCAAATGGTTAACTTGACCAAAAAAATGTTGTACGCCATATTATGGGAAAACATGTAGATCCTGTTTCCAAATATTATTTTAAGACCATGCAAATCTATTGTATACTCATGTTTTCACAAAAAATAAATATCTTATCTTAAAACAAAGAGGTTAAAACAACAGTTTTTTTTTTTTAAGTTTTGTAAATCATCTGTATCCATAATATGTACACCCACACACCTATGTGCCTCGACAAGAATGACGTTCGAAGATCTTGTTACCCACAATACGTCAGAACTTGGCTGAGCTGAGTTGGGAATATCAGAAACAGTCATTTCTTGTAAATACTATTGTTACCTATTCCGCTGCATCGTGTTTTACTGGAATTCGACACCAGCGTAGTTAAAATGACCACGTGTAGGTATGATATAAGAAAATCATATTATTGTCATTACTGAAAACGAAGTTTAGGTTCTACTGGTACCCGCTATAGGAGATAACTACGAATGCCCTTTTCAAACGTCTATGATAAAATTTGCCTAGTGATCGCGGTATTTTTCTTTTGATAAGCGAAATGTTGTTAACCTTTGTTAAAAGCTTATTATAACACCTACGCCAGAAATAAGCCAATTCTTATTCCGCGAATCCCACGTTTGAACGCTTCGGGACTCGTGGTTTGAATTATTCCCACACTAAACCAAAACGCGTGGAATGTATTACCACGAAACTGTGGGTCAAAGTATACAGATAAGTACTTATAAGTAGAACATGAAAACTTAAAATGGTTTTGATAAGTAACACATTAAAGCTGCCTGTCCATGGACGCGGAGGGAGGCAGCAGAGCGGAGTAACGGAGTAAGGCTGCCGGTCCGCTCCTCTCGTTTTAATTGTGGCTTTGTTTACATATTATTTCAAAAATACTGTTAACTGCCTGTACAATATGTTCGAAAATGACATAGCTAGATAATAAGTTAGAATTTCATATTGACAGCACCATCAGTAAGGTTTTCGTATTTTAAGTTAGCCATAAAATTAACGGGGTACCGTAACTTCTATTGTTTTAAATGAGTATCCATGGAGTTTCTTGCACGTTCATTCCCAGAGAGATTTACGCTTTGTAACGTTCAACTAGCTTCTTTCTGACTGACCTTGACAATTCAAAAGTGTATGTAAATGGAGTAATAAAAAAAAATCCATTGGAATTTTGTTAAGTTTTAGCCACTTACGTACATTTGCTGTACTATTCTTTTAACATTGTTAACTTTCTGCCCTTAGAATGTTTAACTACTAAACCAAAACTACTATAATTGAGTGTTTTTGAGTTGTGTTGTGACATATGCAGTCAAACTGCGGAAGAACACGCCATTCCCCAGTTATATGAACAAAAACGTGGATAGTTTTATTGGTGTAACACGAAATTTTGGTGTTTTGTTGGAGAATTATATTTAGAAAGCGTATAATAATTTAACACACGTAATTCATTAAGTACATATACACTCGTTCTTAATTAGCGGTTAGAACACTATCGTTTGCATAAATTAACATATTGATAAATCTGTTGTTTTAATGGGCAACAATGGTGCTCTCTGTACCTTTTTTTTAAGGTTGGGAAATCATCAAATGACTCCTCCTGCATTGGGTAAAGCAGAAGGGGGTGTCAGACTCTTACGAACTAAAACCCTTCCGTGTTCCTCCTAGTGCCCTTTACGTTCCAGGGTTCGGTGCCTCTTTCATGAACATATTCCGCAGCCCCAGCAGGCATTGGCCTGGCAGCTAACAACTCATTGAGGCGCGCGTGTTCCACGCGCGCCGTCGACCCGGGCCTGGTTCTGAGCAGAAGGCAAGCCACCCAATGCTCGCCATCCGCAGGCCCGCGCCTACGATGGTCGAAAATCGCCCTGCGACTCTTGATGCCCGGGGCGTCTTCTTCTGTTGCGGCGGCTGGGGTGTGAGGTTTCCCTCTTTCTCACACGTTCCTCCTTTGCTAGCATTACTGCTTCGCAGAAAGAGGTGACCGCTTCCCATATCGGCTCTCTCCGGACCATGGCTTTAACCGGGGCCGGACGAGAGAGAGGAGCGGCTAGAGCGGCGCCATGACGTCCTTACCTTCCGCTTGACGTGAAGTGTGATAATATAATATGTTTGCTCCTTTACTTTAGTTAGTAAGTACACTACTTTATAATTATGCTGAGTTGCACTATACCTCTTATGCGCATATTATATAGTATCCATTTCTTAGTCATTAAATAGTACTTAACAAATGTTGTTGTTTCCTTAAAATCACCTCGTAGGACCCCCAACATTACAGACGTTTTGAATACGGCAGAAGGATACGCCTGGATGTCAACACTGCGAGGATCAAGCAGCAAATCTGTTACTTATTGTGTTAGTAAATCATGCGTATGTTATTATAATACTATTTATTTTAATATAGCAACAATCATTAACGCAATGTTTTTCATTTTAGAACTCAAAGGCGCAAGCTCCTAGCAATATGCCAATTAAAATTATTAATGAGATGAATATTAGTTACTTGGTCATTGAAAACCATAGTTTTGTATACTATAGAAGCATTTTTAAAATTTTTGTACATATGAGTACGATGGAACCATTTACATATGTAATTAGTTATAGATTTTGTTATTAAATTAGTTTGACATGAACGAGCGTGGTAGTTAGGAGCTTGTCATGCTCACACAAATGTTTCGCTGATGGTGGCGCGTGTGTTGGATCATTTGGTTCCCTTAAAAATGGTTGAGCTAGATGGTGCTGATACACGCGTCATGTTCGTGAACGGGCGCCGTCTGAGACTGGTTATCTCTTACCTGCCACTAGCTTATTTTAATCTGTACATTTTGAATTGTTTATATACATTTTGTTCTTTGCATTGTCCTCACATAGAAGTACTCAAAGATAATGTTAATATTTTACAACACATGATTTGAAATAGTCATCATCTGCCTAGCCTTTTCCCAACTATATTGGGGTCGGCTTCCAGTCAAACCGGTTACAGCTGAATACCAGTGTTTTACGTGGAGCGGCTGCCTACCAGACCTCCACCACCCATTAACTGGGTAACACGGTACTTCTTGACAAGACTGAAATCAGATTTACAGGCTTCTGACAATCCGTAACAACTGCCAAAGATCTACTTATGACAACCGGGAACAACGTCTTAACGTGCTTTCCGAGGCACGGAGGAAACTCGGTAAGATAGTCACCCATCCACAGACCAACCTTGGCAAGCGTTGCTTAACCATAAAGATCGACCCGTGTGGCTGTTTTTATTTAGCCACGAGCTCCTCACATGGTTTAAAATGGTCTCCGTGGAGTTTCTTGCACGTACTTCTTTACAAAGATCGACGCTTTGGAACGTGCAAATAGCTTCCATGTTTTTGCCTGACCGACCTTGACGTTTCAAAAGTGCCTGTAAATGGTTTATTTGAAATAAAATGCTTTTGAATTTTGAGTAAGAAATATGTTATCTTAATTAGCTAAAAAATAAATAACAATAATTAAAATCAAGTAACTGTGGTACAATTAGAGAATCAGACGTTGTTTACGTACTCACAAAACAAAAAACAAAATGGCTGTCCTTTAATAAAAGTCAAAGCTAAAATAGTCGCAATAAAATTAATTAGGTCCCTGATTCTTAATTAGAAGAAATCTGCTCCAAATAAAACAATTTAGTAATTTAGGTAGAGAATGTAGGCGGAATTTACTTTGTTCAAGAACAATAGACATATAAAAATTACTTTAACTACGCAAAGTAGAATTTTGGGTCTTAAATACAATACCTAAATAATATCAACCAGTTATTGTTTAGATGAAAGGAAAATTTCCCAATTGGTATGGAGAAGAAAGAAAATCAATCTTAATATATAAAATTCGACCGTAATTAAATGACTGACAGACAACGCTCAGCAATACTGGTCGCAGAATGCTAAAATTTGGCATGGTTCCTTTGAGAGTAGGAACGGGAAAATACGGGATATGCACGTACGAGTTATGGGAAAAAGCTAGCCGTATTATAAAAAAAAATCACAAATCAAATTCCAATCAGCGATAACGCTTAAAATAAAGTTAAAATGAAATATTTAAATGATAAAGTTAAAATGAAACGTCAACATTTTTATCCATATATTCGGGTCTCTTTCAGATTAGTTTCGGCTGTTCGTTGTCTGTCAGTTTCCAGTAAGAAAAGAATTGTATAAGGTAGTATTTTACAATTAGTAGCGCAATAGAATTTGTTTCAAAGTGCGTCGAACATTTCGGGCTATCAATCGATTTAAGTCTTCCTCACAGACGTCCATTACGGCTAATGACTCATTAGCCAGCAATCACTTAAGGGGCCAGCACTACATCTCTTTGAGCGGGATTAGCCATCCACCAATGGCAGGCTGGCAATGATTTCTGGGAAGAGCGTTTAGCCAGTCACGTCATGCGGGCCAGCGATTTCGTCCTGCTGTTTGAATAACGAATAAAATACACAATGACCTATGGACTCCTAGAGACGCGGGATAGTATAATGTCAGTATGTATTTGAACATACGCAAACCTACTAATGTCTGTTTTTTTAATCTCGGAGACTAAATTGACAACTTCAAATGTCAAAACTGACTTAAATGCTATTGAAATCTATGTCAGTTTGCCATTTTCACTTGTCAATTTAGTCTCTGAGGTTAAAAAACAGACTTTAGCTTATGCCAAAAGCCTCTGGGGTGGTACCTATTTAGTTAAAAACTTAAAATTCTGATTACCGAATACTTTAGACTCCACGGGAATTTTAAATATATTATGTGGTGATCAGCACTCAAACTAAGAATAATATTTCGTAACCAACTTTTTTGAAAAATAGAGCCGTCATTATTAATTATGGACTGGCTTTTACTGAAAAGGGACCAAGAAAAGATTTTTTTTACTGAAAATCCAGGCAATGGTTTTCCAGTATTTCAAATTTCAGGCAAATCTGTTAACTCGTTCAGGCGTAATACATACAGTTTCACATTGATATTAGTCGAACGAAGTAGAAAAAGATATTTATGAATCGCTACACATAGCCTATACTTTGTGTAGTGGTTTGAAAACTGAATAACTCGCTTTAAACCTTGAAATAACACATTTTTTTATATGGGTTAATTTTTCAGCCATTAGGAGAGTGTCTTTTCTTTAAGAATGGGAAACCATCAAATGACTCCTTCCGCTCTGTGCGGAGCAGAATGGAGTGTCAGACTCTTACTGACTAAAACCTGTGTTCCTCCTAACGCCTTTTGCGTTCCAGGACCACGGGGACTCTTTCGACCAAATTCGACAACCCTGGCAGAGGAAGGTGGGCACCTTCCTCTGCAGCTTAAAGTAACTACACTTTATTTACTTTTTTTTGTAAGTACTAAGGTGAACCTAGGCATTCTCTAGTAGTCAATTAAGAGTGGTGAAGTGTTACCATGACAGGTGCATTGTTCAATACTTTGAAACTAAATACTTACTACTTATTTAATAACGACATAACAATAATCATCTGCCTAGCCTTTTCCCACCTATACTGTTACTGTGTGTGTGTGTTTTTATATTTTAATTATTTGTTATTTTATATTTTTGGTATGCGTCATGCTTGGCGCAAATAAACGCTTTTTCTTATCTTTCTTTTTTCTTTTCTATATTGAGGTCGGCTTCCAGTCATACCAGATTCAGCTGAATACCAGTATTTTACATGAATTGGCTGATTAGCAGACCTCCACAACCCATTAACTGGGTAATACGGCAGTTCTTGACAAGACTGGTGTCATTTACTGGTTTCTGAAAATCCGTAACGACTGCCAAAGATCTACAAATTACAGCCGGGACCAACGGCTTAACGTGCTTTACGAGGCACGGAGGAAACTTGGTATGTTAAGATTGTCACCGTTGAACAAACATCATCTAAAACAATTCTAAATTTCAAGTTGATAGCAATAGTTCTTGAGATATCCAGCTGTGACAGACAACTAGACTTAGTCACACCATTAGGGTTCCTTTTCACCATTTTGGTATGGAACCCTAAAAAACTGCCAAAGATTCCGAATCATAACCCTTAATTTTTATTGTTTGTTGTTATAGCGGCAAGAGAAATACACAATCTTTGACAATTTCAACTGTCTATCTATTACGGTTCTTGAGATATAGCCCGCTGACAGACAGACGGACGGACGGATAGATGGACGGACTGACGGACAGCGGAGTCTTAGTAATAAAGTTCCGTTGGTTACCCTTCGGGTGCAGAACCCTTATATTATGGGTCCAAGTTTTGATCGTACGTACCGTCGACAGCACTTCAATGGTAGTCATTTCATTTAGTTCTAGCCCGAGTATACGAGTACCTAGTATGGCGTTTCAGGAGAAGTATGAGGTCAGCGTAGTAACTAGTTTTAACCAACTTCAAAAAAGGAGGAAATTCTCAATTCGGTTGATTTTTTTAAATGTGTTACCTAATAACTCCGTCATTTATAAACCGATATGAAAAAAACTTAATTTATCTGAAAGGGCATGCAATATTATCGATTGGTCCCATAATTTTTTTATCGAAATCGGTTTAAAAGTTTGATTTTAAATCAAAATAGCTGGAATTCGATGAAGGATTTTGGTCATCCTACTAAACGAAATTGCGTATTTTGCTTTCCTGTGATTTCTCAGTGGTGTTGTTTGGTGTGGGGTACCACTACAAAGTGAAAAATAAAGAAATTAAAGTTAATTTTTACTTTGTTGTGTTTTTTTATACTTAGAAGTCAGTTGTATTTCTTTGTTAAAAGTTTTTTATTACCGATGTGAGGCCAACTGTACCAACCCGAAGTAGAATTTATTTTATTGGCGACTTAGCTTGCTTCCTGAGTTACATTTAATGTAGAATATGAAATAGGGGGATGTTGGGTTAGGCTTCCTTTACCCAAATAAATAAGGGTTATTTTGTTTTAGATTTACGCTATTTAAGGTTAGTAGTTAGGAGGTTAATAATAGGGTGTGTGGATTAAGAAGGGTTTTTTGGGATAAAATATTTTAAATGAAGGCTGATTCTCTTTGTTGGAAATTTATCTCTTTGTGGATCTCTGTTCGGTTGATAGCAAATCGTCCCTATTATATGGACATAAAGATAACCCCACAGCGGGAGAGCTATGTTGCGAAATTTGTTCGAAAACGTTAGCGCGACCCTGGAACGCAAACTGGAGGAACACGATTCTAGTCAGTACGAGTTTAACACTCCCACTCTGCGTAGAACGGCAGGAATCTTTTGATGATATCCCATACTTAAAGAAAAACTCTCAAGGAAGCAGGTGTTATGGTGCGTTTGATACTTATTGTTTCATTTGCCCAGTGCTATTTTTATATCGGAAACAGTCCCGGATTAACCACGTAGCAAGAGTAGCGAATGCTACGGGCCCCGCGCATTGGGGGCAACGCACTTGGACTTACAAAAACATATCGCTGAAAACTATGTATCTCTCTCACACACGAGTCCTCCTAACTCCTACTATAATGCGACAGACGTTTTTTGAGGATGAAGTCACTAATTTGGTTTGAGTGATACTTCGCGCAGAAACATATTTTCTTTCTTTTATTCTATGATACCATACCATCTGAAATCTGAACGGCCCCCGATCTGGTCTTTACTATACGGACAATGCAGAAAAAAAATATGGACTCTGGCGCTAAATAAGGTCCCCAGGGTCCGTGAGAAATATTAGAGGGGGGCTACAATTGTTATGGTTGGATATTTTCATTATTCACACTACGAAGGTTTAGGGGGCCCGTGGTGCGGCAGCGATCTCTCGCGTCCGGCCCTGGATCAAGCCCTGGTCCGGAGCGAGGAGACAGGGGAAGCGGTTACCTTTTTATGCGAAGCAGTAATGCTAGCAAAGGAGAAAACCGAACGCGTAAGAGAGAGGGAAACCTCACGCCCCAACCGCCGCAACAGAAGAAGACGCCCCGGGCGCCGGTAGTTGCAGGGCGATTCTCGGCCACCGCAGGCGCGGGCCTGTGGACGGCGAGCATTGGGTGGCTCGCCGTCTGATCAGAACCAGGCCCGGGTCGACGGCGCGCTGTGTTCCACGCGCGCCTCAAAGACCATAGAAGACGGGGCCCACCAGGGCCAGTGCCTGCTGGGGCTGCGGGCTTTGTTCGAAAGAGACACCATAGCCCTGGAACACAAAGAGCTCTAGGAGGAACACGGATGGGTTTTACTCAATAAGAGTCTGACACTCCCTCCTGCTTCACCCAGAGCGGGAGAAGTCATTTGATGATTTCACATCCGTCACTTATCGGAAAGATATATTATTTCTGTGGTATAGCGGATGTAAAGCTGGAGAAAAATATTTCTTATTGTTACTTGCTTAAATATTTCGGCGACATCTTTTCCAAAGATGAACCAACAAACAAGAACTTAAACATTTTTCCCCCTATTCATAAATTTATTTATAACACAATATTTCTGCGTCAGTTCTTTTATTCTTTGAGCTTATGAACAATTTAAGTCGGTATCAATAGAGCTTACAATAAGCCTCTTAGAGCCACAAACATGTTGCCGAAAATTACAAGAACATGTACTCTCATAGCTTTTTTCATTTATTTACTTTGACGTGATTTGATTGATCATTATGTTTCTAAAAAGGTTTCACTTCAGTAAGAACGTCGCAGTAGGAATAGGAATTAGAGGGTGGTCGAGCTTTGTATCAACACTGAGCGTAGGAAGAAAAAATGAAGAATATTGTAGGTTTATTTTTAACCTGCTTCAAAAAAGGTGGTTTTTTATGTGGAAATATGGACTTCTGCGTTTGAGCGTTGATTTAAGCAAAAGTTAACATTTTATTTATATTTTGGTTGATTTTTACAGTGTTCAGCTTCTGCTTGATTTCGACGAATTCAGCAACTTTTAACTTGAACGCAGGTAGCAATTTCACGTTTCTTGTATATTTATCAAAACTATATTTTAAAATATTGTGCGATTTTGTAAGAGTCTGTGAAATTAACACTAAAAAGGCTAAAATCACAAAGCTGGGTAGTTCTGGTTTAATTAATTATAATTTTTGTTTTAGTTTAAATTTTTATTTGGTATCCATAATATACTTAACCACGATGAAAGAGACTGGCCTCCATGATACGGGGAATCCTAGTGTGGGGACCAGTGATTTATCTGTTTTAAGTGTGTAGATATTTTTTTTCTGAACAATCATCTCAACTGCCTAGCCTTTTCCCAACTATATTGGGGTCGGCTTCCAGTTAAGCTGGATTTAGTTGAATACCAGTATTTTACGAGGAGCGGCTGCCTACCAGATCTCTACAACCCATTACCTGGGTAACACGGTACTACATGGCAAGACTGGAGTTAGATTTACTGGCTTCTGACTATCCCTAACGACTGCCAAAGATCTACAAATGACAGCCGGGACCAACGGCTTAACGTGCTTTCCATGGAACGGAGGAAACTCGGTATGTTAAGATTGTCACCCATCCACAGACCAACCTAGGCAAGCGTTGCTTAACCTTGAAGATCGACCCGTGCGGCTGTTATTTCTGAACAATAAAGATTATTATGAGCAATAAGCATTATTTAAGTATAAGCCAAAAGTGTTCAAAACCTTGTCAAAATCCAGAGAAATTAGAGGTGCTTTTAAAAGTTTCCGACTGAAGTGTCGATGTTAACGGTCATTAAAGAAATACGAGGATCTTCCCTCTGATTGCTATCATTATCTCATCGGTAGCAAGTTATACTACTGCCGAGTGTAAAGAACACTGAAAATGCATCATCCAATCATATAATTTTCTACATACAAAACTATACTAAACAATTTTCCAATTTTCATGCATTCTATAACAAAAACAGTCAGTAATTTGCTTCCACTTAGTTTAACTACATAAACATAGTTCTAAATTACGCAAATACGTACTTAACCGTTATATTAAAAAGCATTTTAAGTCATTTCACTGTAGGATACTTTATTATGCGATGCTCGAAAATGTTGTTTAGCTTGCCAGTGTTCATGAAACCTTTGATATTTACCGAGCCGTTTTTATGTAAGAATATTATTTATTATTCACTTCCCCTGACAGTGCTTCCGGTCGCTTGCCCCGTTTTTAATTTAACAACATATTTCTTCATGTGCTATTTTTTTGCAAAAACAAACGATACATGGGTGCGTTAACAAATAAACACGTTGTCTTCCAGCGTATTCGTTTTGTTACTTGTAAATTTAACTAAGGGTAACAAGCAGTGACCTCGATTTCGTTCCCTTGGATTTCAGAAAAAAATATCATTATCATATCAGCCAAAACACGTCCACTGCTGAACATAAGCCTTTCCGAGCGTGTCGCCACAACAACCGGTCCTTTGCGGTTCATATCCATCGGCTACCCGCGACACTCACCAGGTCATCGGTCCACTTTGTGGGAGACCATCCAACGCTGCGTCTTCCGGTACGCCACTCCAGAACTTTTCGGCCCCATCGACCATCTTTTCTGCGAGCCATGTGTCCTGCTCAATGCCATTTCAGTTTATCATTCACATCATTCCTGATTCGACCACGCAATGAAACTACAAGCATTATCGTAGATAAAAATTTACGTACAGTCAATGCCCTGCTTTGCCTGATCTATAAACGTAGTCTTTTGAACCTTGAGGGGCGCCTTCAAATTTGTCGCAACGTGCCGACGCTTTGCGATTATTATTTGTATGGATTAAGAAAACAGCGCGGCAGCCGCGCTGCTATCACGCGGCACTTTGCGACAAATTAGAAGGCGCCTTAAAGATTAGCAACTGCTTAAGCATTGGGATGACTTAAAAGTATAAACCAAGTTCACTTGCTATCTGCATCTTTAATCTGTGAACTTTCTAGATTTATTATTTATTCCAACCGTCCATTATCAGACTCGAAATTGGCAATCTTTGATACTAAATCCCCGTTAAATAGAACCAAGGTTTACCCAAAATCAACAGTCTCTACACTCCATCTGTAAATGGAAATCACTCGACGAAAGCGCTCCGCCTTCCATAAAACAGCTGAATTAACATTCTGCAAATGATCAAGCCAATAGTTTGCTTAGGCTAGGCCTATCTATTATTAAATGCCAACGTTTCAATTCGGCGCCAATCTGTTGAATTGCATCGAGAATATTACTGTTGATGTAAGTGGGGAAATCTTGATGACTAAGTGATTGGTGTGTTGAAATAAGATGCTAACTTAATCATCATAGGGACATATTGAAACTGCTTTGTGCCCGGTCCGGCTGGAATTTGAAGATTTTTGAAATTCGTTACTGTATGTAAGTCAAGTGTTTGCAATCTGACCCTGGACCAAACTTTACATGAGGAATATGAATTGCTGTTTGACAGTTTTACATAGAAAATATTCAAAACAGCAATATTAATTTCTCAGTAAACTGAAACTTATAAAAACTGACTAGTGACAGAATAAAATAAAAGACATAAAAACAAAAAAATGTGAACAAAAAATATATTCTTGTAATTATACAAAAGTGGGTTTTAATTGGTTTAAGAGCCGATTTATCAATTAATTAATCTTGAGGCAACTACTCTTATTTTAGAGAACATTAAGAAAGTTCAAACCACCACATTTTTATTTGGTTAAAAGCTATTAGGCCTCTGCCTCGGGTTTTGTGGGCAGCGGGGCGGCGGCGGCGGCGGTGGCGCGGGCGCGGCAGGTTCTAATTTGTATAATCAAATGGACCGACCCTCGGAAATAGAGGCGCGGCAGCGGCGCGTTGGCGGGCAACGAACGAACACAACACTACGCCGCTATAGTGCCACGCGATCTGCCCGCTGGTTTCAAAAACAGGTCTACGTTGCCCGCCCCGACCCCACGCCGCCGCCGCCGCCGCCCCGCTGCCTGCAAAACCCGAGGCAGAGGCCTAAAACTGTTGAAACATCAGTCGTAAATAAAATAAATTATTTGAATTTTTGCAGAGTAAATATTTAGTGGATAACCACGGAATTTAAATTAGACAATTTATTTATTATACTAATAATTTAAGTACACGAAGAACTTCGCTAGGCAATCTAATTTTATAGTTATGCAAATTCGTTATATCAAGCGTTAGATCACACTATTTTCATTTATATGGCCCAACTGTTTTACAGCCGAAGACTTAGGGGTTTTATAGCCTACTAAATGTGGAGATTGGTACTATCTCCCGACGAACGGGCCCCAAGGCTAGTTTCTTTTTATTTGTAAATTCACCAAATCAGCGTAACCTTAAGTTAGAATAAAAAACAATCATTGTGAAGCAATTACATTTTATGTCGTACTAGTTGCTACCAGTGACTTCATCCGCTTGATAATTTAAAATTATCCCAATTATCATCATCATACAACGTTGATACGACAGAGGGGCTTTCCTTTAAACTGCCTATACTAGGTACCATTTTCAAGCTCTGTACCAAAAATAAATTAATTAGGAGCAGTAGTTTAGTCGCAAATGATTTTTAAAGTTTTTGCACGGTTTGAACACGATGTATCTTTTCTAACGGCTGATTATCGTCTAAGCATAGGTCATGCACCTTACAACGATAAATCTACGATGCGTTGTTGCCGCTCTGACGCATGTCGAAGGACATTCACTAAAAATTGGCAATGCAAACAAGGAAGCAATCAATACACACACACTTGCACTTTCACTACGAAAGCGACTAACATAAAGCGAGCGAAAGAAATAGAGATAGGTCAGTTTGTTGCATCCTTGTTTTTTGCGATCGGTAAGTCCCTCACTCAGTGCGCCGACGCTTGTTTTTCGGAACGTACGGTTTGTGAAATTCGCGCGCAAACAATTGTAATTTTATTTTGTTATTGTGAGAGGACACGTAACTTGGGATTATTATTATTTAGTATTAGTGTTTTTTTTTTGTGATTGACTGTTTTTTATGGTGATAGGACACGTAACTTGGGAGTATTATTATTTAGTATTAGTATCTCC
Source organism: Lacanobia oleracea (assembly GCA_950371165.1). Classification (NCBI taxonomy): domain Eukaryota; kingdom Metazoa; phylum Arthropoda; class Insecta; order Lepidoptera; family Noctuidae; genus Lacanobia; species Lacanobia oleracea. The sequence goes on from OX493398.1 coordinate 1,749,863, forward strand.
GGACCTCACTCCCATGGATTTCTTTTTGTGGGTTTACATTAAGGGTGAAGTGTATGCCTCAGAGGTAAATTTATACAATTGATGAGTTAAAAAATAGGATTATTTTAGCATTTCACAAATTAAATTGCTTAGCGACGGACAGTGATCTAATTAGAAAAATAAATAACAATATTCTCCGTCGGTATAATTTGTGCATCAATGTGAATGGAGGACACATCAAAAATTTAAAAATTTAGTGTGTTTGTTTTTGTGCGCGTACTTCGAAACGTTACCAACATAAAAGCCAGTGCGAGCGGAGGCCTAAGTCGCCGGCCGCCACCCCGGCCCGGCCCCCACCGAGCACACGAGATACCGCACACCGCGCTCCAAGGCGCGCGCGACGTTGCCGCTTTGTTACCTAGCGGTATCTAAGGTCAGTGTCTTTTTTTTTACAAAGGGTGGTTGCGTTTTATTCGGATTTGCAAGCTATTTAGTTTGTTTGAAAAAAATATTTTCTCATTTATGGCGCTTTTTGTTTTTGTACCGTATCGAATTAATACTGAACACGTATAGTATACGTAGTTTAATTTAATGCCCCTCTGTCGTATCAACTCTGTATAAGCCGGAAACGTCCACTGCTGAACATAGGCCTTCCCCAAGCGTCGCCACAACGACCGGTTATGCGCGTCTAGCAACCATCGGCTACCCGCGACCTTCACCGATCCACCTTGTGGGAGGCCTAAGGCCTACTCTCAGGATAAATATCCTGTTCCAAGACACGTGTGCGAAGTTTCACCCAAATCCGTTCACAGGTAACAAACAGACATACCTACAGAGTTACTGCCTCATTTAGAAATAGTTATGGTATATATAGTACGGGTTCAATGTTTCAAATTACCTGAACTGTGATTATTTCAAGCATTCCAAATTATCTAAATTCTAATTATCTCATAAATTATATATAAACTAATCAATTAATAATAACGACCTTTAGAATTAGGTACTGAAATGGTATTTCATTAAACTCGGAATACTTAGAAATATTTAAGTCTGGCGTTACGATTTTGATAAACGGAAAAACTTTTGTCTAGTCTCATTTAGATTAAGATTTAAATACTTGCTAAAATTATTCATTTAGTTTGATATATAGTTTTATCTTAATTAATAATTGTTTGTTAATGACTTTTGTTTAAATGTTGGTGTGCAATGAAATAAGTTCTATCTATCTACTTTCATCATATTACTTGTAGTTCTATCCACGAGTTTGTACGCGTATATCCCACTAGTTGACCCACGCAACTTCGTTTGCGTCACAATGTTCATTACTGCTCCTCTCGTATTGGCCTTAGCGTGATGATATATAGCCTTCCTCGATAAATGGGCTATCTAACACTGAAAGAATTTTTCAAATCTGACCAATAGTTCCTGAGATTAGCGCGTTCAAGCAAACAAACAAACATACAAACAAACAAACTCTTCGGCTTTATATATTAGTATAGAAGTATAGATTTTTTTCGTCCTGCTGTTTCTCGCCCACACTCACCAAAGAACCTACATGCCTTTCAGGTTCCTACGACCAGTAGTTTCGGCTCTGCGTTGTCTGTCTGTCACTCATTTGGTAATAGAAGAGTTTATTTATTAAAACTCTATAGTAGTGGAGGAGCTCGTGGCTTGATAATAACAGCCGCACGGGTCGATCTTCAAGGTTAAGCAACGCTTGCCAAGGTTGGTCTGTGGATGGGTGAACATATTAACATACCGAGATTCCTCCGTGCCTCGGAAAGCACGTTAAGCCGTTGGTCCCGGCTGTCATTTGTAGATCATTGGCAGTCGTTACGGATAGTCAGAAGCCAATAAATCTGACTCCAGTCTTGCCATAAAGTACCGTGTTACCCAGTTAATGGGTTGTGGAGGTCTGGTAGGCAGCCGCTCTGTGTAAAATACTGGTATTCAGCTAAATCCGGTTTGACTGGAAGCCGACCCCAATATAGTTGGGAAAAGGCTAGGCAGATGAGATGTACAGTAGTGGTGCCTAGTGCCCAAGTAAACTTAATGCAACACACCATTCTCTACCAGTCCATCTTTGGGTAAAAAAACTACACAGTTTTATGATATAACGTGTATGTGTATTATATAACGGTGCAACAGAATTAATGCAAATATAATTATGAACTTTATCTAAAGAACCAACACTGAAATCGCGAAAAGTAACTTGACAAAATGCACTGAGCAGCTGATCTTTTTGCGATTTCGTTGTTTGTTTGTTAAATGGCTGCAAATTGTCCCAAAAATTTTTTTTCGCTACTTGACCTCAGTGTAAACAAAACGTTGTAACTTTTAAACTGAATAATCAATCGAGATGAAACCGACTACGTAATGATCGGAAGTAATTGGGGCGTCCTTATGAAATAGAAAGGAAAAACTACCCTCAATTGAAAATAAATATGTTTTTATAAAAAAAACTGGGTTTTTTTTTTCATAATTTTTTACACAAGTCGTAAAGTTTCTCGATAAATCGCCCCAATCACTGACCTTTTTTAATACTTCAAATTATTTTCCATCGTATTAGCTACCCAATAGTTAAAAATGTATGTTCATAACTCAAACATAACATGTTCTATTCAGTGTTAAAGCGTGGTACTCTGGATTGTTCTTTTAAGGATGGTTTATTTGGGATGATAATTAATAGATTCAGGATGCTGCTAGGGCTGCCCCGCTTTTGTAGCACTTCAGGTATGTTTATGGAGGCTCGGGTTGATGGCTTCCATGTCACCACTATTTATTAAAAGGAAAAAAATTAGCATAGTTTCCCTCATTTTCGTATGTGCACATTATAAAGACTCACACTGTTTAATAATAGCTACTTCTATTGTATTGTTGTACATAACATAAACAAAAGTAAGCCTAGTAATTCACCCTTAACAAAACACAGTCGTTTTATAATTCTTTAAGTTTTTTTAATATTATAACATAACGAACAATGCTGAAACCACACTAATGTACGAAACATGATACACAACACTAGTAGTGTTAAAAGTAGCCATTTGTGGGACAATTACGACACTAAACTTGTACAGTATTGCCACACTTAGCTTAATATTTCATCATTAATATCATGTTAAAATTAAATTCCGACTCGTATGTTCAATTATAATTCTGGAGGCGTCTAGACTGTATACCACTGGTAATACTACTGTAAGATAAATTACTTCTGTGCATAATTTATGGAAGGTTGAATTTCTCAAGAAATTAAGGTTCATGCAATATTTTGGTCTAATAAAACCGGCCAAGTGTGAGTCGGACTCTTACCATAAAACGAAAAAAAGGAAGCTTAGTAATAGGGTTTCATTGGTTACCCTGCGGGTACGGAACCCCAAAAATTAGCAATGACGGTTACAGCAGTGGGGTATTTTACTAAAAAAATGTAATTATAAGTCCGTCTGATAGATTTTCAAAAAATATTGGACACGTATTTTTTCTTTTTTCACATAAACAAAAAATAAAGGAGATACAGCGAGATGAAGACACCCGTGACGTCATCTGGCTTGGTAAATTTGGTACATTTTTATCAGTAAAATACCCTATTCTTCGTTTCAAGAAAAGCTCAACATGGACTGAAAAAATAATACATAAAGTGTGTTTGGTAGATAATGAGGGTGATAAACGACCAATAAAACGCAGAAGGAAAAATATCGTGAGGAGACCTGTACTTATAATCAACTTGTCTTGGCCGCAGTTTTGCGTGATAATATAGATACTCCCCTTAACCTATAACCCTTTCAAGGGTATTATCTATCTGTACCAAAATCATTAATACCGGAGAAAGCGTAACAATCTCACGTTTGCATTTTACTACAAGTTATGACTAGGATTTATGACTAAAATAACCAACCCGCAGAGAGCAGCCTCATCATCATACCAGCCGATAGACGTGCACTGCTGGTCATAGGCCTCCCCACCCGTGAGCATGCATGCTGATGAATGCTCCTGCTTTCTCTGTATGAGAAGATATCTTTGTCCTAAAGTGGAACAATTACACGATGCTATTATTCATTTATCACTAGCATACCGATGATTTTTAACAACTTCTTTGAAGAAGTTGAGAAGTTGGAAACTGAGAACTGTCCTACTATCGTATGGGCAGTAAGGTCTAATGACCCCACACACCCGATTGTAAGAGTTTCTAAACCGCCTCAAGGGCCTCTAACATGGTTACGGTGGCAGCCGGGGTCACTGGCTTATACATGCCTTCCGAAGCACGGAATCATCTTTTTATCAGACAATAAGGTGATTCAAGCCTGCAATGTCCTAGCCAAACTGGAAACAACTTTACAAAGTATGCTTCCCATGGGAATCGAACCCACGACCACCGGGTCACAAGGCGAACGCCTAAACCACTCGACCACGGAGGCGCTTTCTAATTATATCTATAGAAAGATTTCCCTTGTTCTATCAAAATAACTAGACATCCTACAGAATGGAAGAAAATTAAGGAAATAACCTTGCTTACTTTCACATCAATTAAAATAATAGAGAACGGTAAACGACAACACTGGTAATTTATGGCACGGTCCTGAGTCTGACTCTTTTACTCGCAGCATCCGTTTGTGTCCATTTAAAAAAGCCATCTTTGAAATTTAAATTCTATAAAGTAAATGTTAAACAGCACTGCAAATTACAGCGAACACTCGGAGCAAATAATTTTATTCTTAAACAATCTTAATTTACGTTTCGCCAAGCTTGAAATCTCTGAGATTCAGTCGAACAATGACAGATTTTTATGCTTTAAATTATATTAAATGAGCGTGAAATTTAACGATGAATGGTATTTTGTAGCTGGGAACTGAATTCCTGAGAAGATACTCAAGGTTTATACAATGGATAAACTGGATGGTATTCTGTCGACTGTGGCAAGAGAACACTGCGTTTTGAAGATGAAATGCCTCAGAGAATTTAACGGGCTAGATAGACAGCCTGATCGTACGGAACAGTTATTCATTTACTTAGTAGATGGGCTTCCTTAAACCAGCCCGTTAGTTTAAAAAGTTTTCTATTTTTTCTCCCCGGACCAGCGGGCATAATAACTGTAGTTTTAGTTGCAGAGAATAAAGGAAAAATGAAAAATATATTTAATTTCCACAGAGCAGACATGTATATAAATGACTAGCTTTTGTCCGCGACTTCGTACGCGCATAAAACCCGTTTTTTCCCGTTCCCGTAAGAATTTCGGGAAATCCTCTCTTTGTGCTCCCCTACAATCCCCAAGGAACCTACATGCCCAATTTCACTAGCTTTCTACGACCAGCAGTTTCGGCTGTGCGTTATCTGTCAGTCACTCACTCACTCACTCACTCACTCACTCATTCACTCAGTAACGGAAGAGTACTATGCAGTGCTAGAAATCCTCAATTGTTTTCTTGTTTTATAAATATGTCTGATCTATGGTCCTAATTCTGTGTTTTTTGATAGCCAGAAAGAACCTGAAGTCTTTAAGGCAAGAGTGAATAAGTTTCTTATGGAAAAACGTTCTCCATCGTCGACTACATCATGGCATACCATCAAGTGAGATAGAGGTGGCCTAGAAAACTTAAAAAACAAGTATAATGTAGATTTAGTTGACAAGAGACTTTAACGCTTGCCAAGGTTGGTCTGTGGATGGGTGACCATCTTAACATAGCGAGTTTTCTCCGTGCCTCGGAAAGCACGTTAAGCCGTTGGTCCCGGCTGTCATTTGTAGATCTTTGGCAGTCGTTACGGATTGTCAGAAGCCAGTTAATCTGACTGCAGTCTTGCCATGAAGTACCGTGTTACCCAGTTACTGGGTTGTGGAGGTCTGGTAGGCAGCCGCTCCGCGTAAAATACTGGTATTCAGCTGAATTCGGTTAGACTGGAAGCCGACCCCAATATAGTTGGGAAAAGGCTAGGCAGATGAGTTGACAAGAGACTAACGAAACCCGTGAATGTGAAATGTGAATAATGGTCTTTAAAAATACTATTTACGGACAAAAAAAAACCTGAATGATATTGACCTACAGAAATCAGTGTCTCCTATCTCATTATCAAGTACTACACAATATACCTATGCCGTACCCCCGCCAACATTATTATAGCCCGGGGGCCGCTAAAATTCCACGTTTAACAAATACTCTTTTCACACAAAACCGGGGTGCCTAAAAAGCTGCTCTGATTAATTACTGCGACCCTCAAAATGTACAAACGTGAAAATTTCGGGCAAAACTGAAAGTAGCGAGTATTTGTGGCACGTTTTGGTAATTAAAAAACGTGGCGGGACGAATACAAGAGCCTGGTTAGTGTTTTGTGCGGTAAATCATGACTTCTAGTTCGTTTTAGGGTTGTGGCGAGACTTTCGCCTCCGACCTCCGCTTCCACATATGCGGAAATTTCGCAAGGAATCGTACTACTACCACTGGATGCAGAACATCGGCAAAACGTTATTAAAAAGGCTTTCAGAGGCAGCATGTACCAAGTGTGGTTCACACGGCAGAAGACTGCAGGACTTGAAGACGCATCGAAGGAACGACGAAGAAGAGAGAACTCAAAGTTTCCGTTGTCCGAAAAAGAGAGAACTCGAAGTTTCCGCTGTCCGAAAAAGAGAGAACTCGAAGTTTGCGCTCCCAAAGAAGAGAAAACTCGAAGATTCTGCTCTCCGAAGAAGATAGCACTCGAAATTTCCGCTCTCTGAAGAAGAAAGAACTCAAAGTTTCCGCTCTCCGAAGAAGAGAGAATTCGAAGTTACAACTCTCTGAAGAAAAGATAACTAGACGTTTCCACTCTCCGAAGAAGAGAGAATCGAAGTTTCCGCTCTTCGAAGAAGAGAAAATCTAAGTTTCCGCTCTCCGAAGAAGAGAGAACTCAAAGTTTCCGTTGTCCGAAGAAGAGAGAACTCGAAGTTTCCGCTGTCCGAAAAAGAGAGAACTCGAAGTTTGCGCTCCCAAAGAAGAGAAAACTCGAAGATTCTGCTCTCCGAAGAAGATAGCACTCGAAATTTCCGCTCTCTGAAGAAGAAAGAACTCAAAGTTTCCGCTCTCCGAAGAAGAGAGAACTCGAAGTTACTGCTCTCTGAAGAAAAGATAACTAGACGTTTCCACTCTCCGAAGAAGAGAGAATCGAAGTTTCCGCTCTTCGAAGAAGAGAAAATCTAAGTTTCCGCTCTCCGAAGAAGAGAGAACTCGAAGTTACTGCTCTCTGAATAAGAGAGAACTCGATGTTTCTGCTCTCTGAAGAAGAGAGAACTCGATGTTTCCGCTCTCTGAAAAAGAGAGAATCGAAGTTTCGGCTTTAACCGATAACCTTTTAATCTAAAAATGGAATACCTTTAAATGATTCCCTCAGCTCTGGGGGGAGCAGAAGGGAGTGTCAGACTCTTACTGACTAAAACCCATCCATGTTCCTCCGAATGTCCTTTGCGTTTCAGGGCCGCGGTGACTCTTTCAAAGAAATTCCGCAACCTCCGTAACACCCCTAGTTAGTTTTACAAATAACTGGTTATTTCTCATATCAGTAATAGCTGCTTTTGAAAGTAAACCGTTACGTGTAATTAAGGGTAGAGAGTAGTTTATCGGTTGAATGCGTATGAAAAGGGTTTTGGGATATTGGACTTTTGATGATTTATTTGAAAGAGGTCAAAGGATTAATAGCTAATATGTATACACACGTGTTTGGGTTAATGTAGCCATGATTCATAATGGGAAACGAATGTTAGGTCCAAGGAAAGGCTAGATTACATTAGAAACCTAAATAGGTACCCTTATTTCAACTGAGTACAGACTATTAAACAAATTATTTTTGCAATTCCTTTTTTTTTTTTTTTTACTAATAATAGGCACGCGCTTGACCACCATCTCACCTGATGGTAAGCGATGATGTGGTCGAAGATGGAGCACGCCTGCCTAGAAGCAACCTATTCACTCTTGACTTAAAGACTCCCAGGTTGTAGCTATCGGGAAACACAGACTCCGGCAGGGAATTCCACTCCTTAGCTGTACGCATTATGAATGTGTTCCCAAAACGTTTTGTGCGTGTGGGTGGGATGTCCACCATGTACCGGTGGCGCATCGCCGTTCGTCTTGTGGTCCGATGATGGAACGGGCTTGGCGGAATTAAATTATGCAATTCCGTCGCACATTCCCCAAAATGCAACCGGTAGAAAACCGACAGGCTAGCAACTCGTCGTCGATGCTCAAGACTTTGGAGCTTCGTCGCGACGAGCCTCTCATTGCCAATGATCCTCTTGGCTCGTTTCTCAATTGACTCAAGGGCATCAAGCTGGTATCTCGCAGATCCGTCCCAAAGATGAGAGCAGTATTCCATACACGATCGAACTTGCGCTTGATAGAGTTTGAGCAGCTGTTCCGGCGTGAAGTACCGTCTCACCTTTGATAGGATCCCCAACTTCTTTGCAGCCACTTGAGCTTTTGCCTCTATGTAAGGGCCAAAATTAAGAGTAGATGTTAATGTAACCCCAAGAAGCTCAAGTTGGTCGGTTATCGGCACGGTTGCACCTCGGAAAGATGGAGCTGGGTGGAATTGGCTCCTTTTGGCGGAAAATAGACACGCTTGGGTCTTAGCAGCATTGAACTTGACCAGATTGGCATCGCCCCATTCAAATTAATTCCATTCAAATTTACTTTCTTAGCAAACGGGAGCTTTTTTTTAAGGGATGGGAAACTCTCAAATGACTCCTCCTCTCTGAGCGGAGTGGAAGGGAGTGTCAGACTCTTACTGACTAAAACCCATCCGTGTTCCTCTTAGTTCCCTTTGCGTTCCAGGGCCGCGGTGACTCTTTCGAACAAAATACGCAAACTACATAGAGCCATGGGACCGCCTTTGTCACCTTCATAACCCAGTTACTGGGTAACGCAATATTCTTCAGCAATACTGCTGTCAATTTTCTGGCTAATAAAAACTGATGAACTCAAAAAATAAGTAGTCAAATCTCACGCTATTACAAGATTTTTAAGGCCAAACCAGTATCAAAGTAGATGGTAAGTATTGGTTGTCAAAGTCAAAGTCAAATGATTTATTTCAATTAGACCAATTAAGGCAATTTTGAACGTCAAATGAATTTAAAATATTATAATGATTCTAGCCGTCCGTTCACAAAAGGCAGATTCTTATGGAGAAGAACGGACAAGAAACTCCATAGTTACTCTTTCCATAGTTTCTCTCAAAAATAAGCTGTACAATATTTGCATACATTATTCAATTGATTTTAAGTGAGGAACATGCTTCCAAAATAACACTTATACATTCAGTCAAAAAAGTATCGGGAATGGGTGATTTGTTTATGGTTCCAAATTCAAATTTTTGTTTTTTTGTAGTTGTTAGATTGGCACAACTGTTTTCCATTTTGGCGCGGAGTTTGAGTTGCATCTGTTATTTATATTAAATACAGTGCTGGTTTTAGTAATATCATATATAGTGTGTATTGCGAATTTCATAATGGACAAAAATATCGAACAAAGAGTTTGTCTTAAATTTTGCATCGCCAATGGAATTTCGTGTTCGGAGTCACTGAAAATGTTACAAAAGGCTTACGGTGAATCGACTTTATCAAAAACTCGTGCTTATGAGTGGTTCAAAGCGTTCAAAAGCGGTCGAGATGTGATGGAAGATTTGCCTCGCTCTGGTAGGCCGTCAACGTCTGCAACTGAAGTTAACATCGCAAAAGTGAAGGAAATAGTGACTGAAAATCGCGGTGTTGTGCACTCTGAATTCTTACCGGAAGGTCTAACGGTAAATAAAGAATATTATTTGAGCGTTATGCGGCGTTTAAGAGAGCAAATTCGACAAAAAGGCCAGATTTGTGGAAAGAAAATTCTTGGATTTTGCACCACGACAATGCGCCTTCGCAAAAGGCTATCATTGTGAACGAATTTTTAACCAAACACTCAACAAATACCATCCAGCAACCACCACATTCACCAGATATTGCTCCTGCTGACTTTTTTCTTTTTCCTAAACTCAAATTACCACTTCGTGGCACCCACGTTTACGATAGAAGACATAAAGGAGAATTCGCGGCGAGAACTGAACTCAATTCCGGAAGCAGCGTTTAAAAAATGTTTTGATGAATGGATTATTCGTTGGCGCAAGTGTATCGTTTCTAAAGGAGCATACTTTGAAGGTGATAAAATAAATTTGGATGAATAACAGACATTTTGTGTATTATTGATCTTTTCCCGGTACTTTCTTGACAGAGTAGTATACTACTAATAGCTATAATCGAGAAATTTCAGCAGAAGTTTGCTAGTTTGGGGACATACGAGTAGTACTCACATACAAATAACTATTGCAAAATATTGATTTTTATTAGTAACAACAATGGATCAGTTTGTGTTGAATTAAATATACAAATCAGTTAATTCACCTGTACATATAGTAAATACCTATATTAACCCATTCATATCAAACAGTTTGACTATGTTACTACACCCTAGATTGTCCTATGGAGCAGGACCAGCATGTTTCCAAGCATTCTTATCCTAAATACAATCATCTTGTTTGTAATATGCTTCTTTACAAAGTGTGTTTTATACATACGTTTTAAATTTTCTTTCATTTAATTCTAATATGTCACAAGGAATTTTGTTGTAACATTTCATACCCCATGAAAGATGTTCGTACTTTAGATAATCTAAAAAATAGTTGATCTAATTTATTTCTATTTCTAGTTTTAAAATTCTAGTATTTAAATTTAGGTTGGTTGCTCAAAAATAATAAAAACAAGTAATTTAATAAGAAATACGACGACAGATTAAATTAAATGGGCTGTCAGAAACAAGAAGTGTACCTTTTAAATAATATGCTCATAAATTTTCAAATAGAAAAAAAAAACGGAACGATTATTAATCTTTACTTCAGATGCTCCCTCAAGCCATAGTTTTGAACAACAAATATTTTTTTGGCGAATTTTTCCGCTTAAAATAATTTCCATCTCCTTTCGTTTGATATCTTTACCAGTTAATTTCACGAGCACCTGAACCTTTCCTTTGATTATTATAATGACTAAAACAGGAAACAAACGAAAACCTTTGAGACAAAAATACATGATTTTTGCACATTTCTTTAAAATAGGAGAATTTAATTCGGTTAAGACAATATAAATCCAGATTTCTCTAAGTCTATAGTATGAGTACCTACTAGATAGTTTCCAAATGGACTGTCAACCGTTATTATTTGCTGTCATTTGAAATGATTGTAACAGGAATATCTCCTGGCCAAACAATAACACACGCTCTTAACCGCCATCAAGTGACAAGCAGTTCCATATTAAAATGGAAGGGCGCGGTTGGCAGCCAACGCGGCTGGCTGCTAGTGCGTCGGAGCGATAAGTAGATCAGCGGCTTTAGAACATCAAAAAATCCTTCGCTGTTGACTGAAAAGTATGCTCAAAATACCGACAAACAAAAAGTATAAAAACTCAAAGAAAGATTACACAATTTATTCAGTACTAAACTTATTAAACATGAACTATTAATCCAGTTTTACGAGACGCGAGACAAAGCGGACGTGTTTTCTGTAATTGATTATTATGTAATAACAATTACGATAAATAAATATAATTATTGCTCCGTCAGTGTAACATTAAAGTGTGTCGCGTGTGCGTGTGTCAATTAAGCAAGATGAACTAAATAGTTTTTATAAACATTAAATAAAGTGTTTCTGTTAGAATGTCCAACCCAGGATCGAGCCCGTTTGGTCGTAGCCAATTACTACGACGAAGTCCTCCGCCGACGCCTACCCAACCAGTACCACCGAGCGCCCCAAACCCACCAGCACCCGCGGAAAAAGAATTGCCGACTGAAGTCATCAGTACGTCGGAGATCCAGAAGTGGTTAGGATCTATAGATGGGCTTCTGAACGAAGTTTGCACTATCGTCGGTGATGGGAAAATGAACTCGGATCAGAAGCTTCGAGTTACCACTCTCTGCCGGAAAGTCTCCAGTGGGACTTCTCAGATGGCCGTTTTATACCAATCTTTGAAGTCAAAAACGATCCAGGCTCATACCACAATCCAACACCTTCAGGCTCACCAGAATGTTGTGAACTCTCTTCAGCAGTTCAGAGAAGTTGTAGAGGCTAAGTTGAATCCATCGATGAATACTTCTTACGCTAGCATGGTGAAGAAAGGTACGGATAACTTCGTCCGTCCTGCTAATTTGAGATCAGTCGCCATTTATCCGAGCGATAAGACCCAAACAAGTGACGACACCAAGTCACTTGTCCAAAAGATCATCTCCCCAGAACAACTTAAGCTTCATGTCCGTGGCCTGAAAAAAGTAAAGAATGGGGGCGTTCTGATCAGCACCGAAAATAAAGGCGACATTGATAAACTCAAGAACTCGGAAAAACTGGTATCATCGGGCCTTACAATAGAAGAACCTTCTAAACGCCGCCCTAGGATAGCTGTCGTTGGTGTCCCCGTAGCCCTTACTGAAAAGGAAGTATTCGACTGTATTTACGAGCAGAACCTATCAGACAAGTTACCGCATATGACTCGTGAGTCCTTCCTTGAGTGCATCAAATTAAGCCATAAATCGGGTAAAAAAGATCTTCCCACTTGCAACTACATCTTGGAACTACCCGCTAGCATAAGAAAAATTATAATTAATCAGAGCCGAATTTTCATCAATTGGACATCATGCCCTGTTAGAGATTTCACAATAGTCACCAGGTGCTTCAATTGCCAGCAGTTCGGACACGCAGCAAAGTTTTGCCGGGAAACGAATCCTACTTGCAACCACTGTGGAGAGAGTGGACACTCCTTCAAGGACTGCAGCAGCAAAGTTTCTCCCCCTCAATGTGCGACGTGCAAGCGCTTCAAGAGAAAATGTGACCATCCAACTGGTGATGTAGGTTGCCCGGCCCGCAAACATGCAGAAATGAATTACATAAACTCAATAGATTATGAAGGCGCCTAAGAGCGCCACTTAACACTTTATTTAGTTAGCAGATAAACAGGTAGCTTGTATTTATTTTTAACTGTCATGACAAATCATCTAATTTGCGATCTAGATAGTTTTTCTGTGTCGGAGTCTAAAATCTGTAATGTTGAGGACTGTAAACACCTTCTTCCTTCTGGTGACAAAACCTTAACCCTGCTCACGCAGAATATTCGCAGCATAAATCGTAACATGAACGGTTTTGAAGTGTTATTGCAGAACATTGACATAAACTGTGATATTCTTGTCTTAACAGAATGTTGGTTATCAAAACAGGTGGCCAACTTACCATCTCTTGACGGTTACTATTCCTACAGAACTAACAGGAACATAAACCAGAACGATGGATTAGTAGTTTATGTCAAAAATAATTTGACAACAGTAAGGGAGGAACCTGTTTTCCTCGACAGTAATTGTTTAATAATTAAAATTGTTCCCGACACGGTAGTCGTGGCTATTTATAGGCCTCCTTCTCAAAATATGGACAGATTTTTGGACTCACTCGACACTAACTTAAAAAACATTACATCTTTTAAAAACATTATACTTTTGGGTGATATTAACATTAACATTGCTTCCGGGAAAACAGATACTCATGTACACAATTATCTCAATATTTGCTCATTTCACGGACTCCTACCAGCTCACTATCACCCCACGCATCAGAGTGGCTCATGCTTAGATCATATCATTCTAAAATCAAAAAATCCATCCAAAACATTGGTTACTAATTCTACGCTTACTGATCATCAAGCTGTTTTATTATCATTACAAATAAATTCACCTAGAAAAAACTGCAGGCGTAGCTACACTAAAGTCAATATGACAAATCTCGAAAAGGACATACGCAGTATTAATTTTGACCCTGTTTATAATTCAGACGATGCAAATAGTTGTTTAAAGTATTTCATAGACTCACTACAATCTGCATTAAGGACAAACACGTTCTCTAAGACAATGCCAAGAAAGTATAGTTGTATTAAGCCCTGGATCACACCCGGTCTCGTTCGTTGTATAAGGCATAGAGACAAACTGCACCTAAAATTAAAACTCGCTCCTGATGACGAAGTACTCTCTGTAACTTATAAAAGGTATCGGAATTTCTGTAATAATCTTTTGAAAAAACTAAAAAATCAGTATGATAAAAATGAATTACAGAAGGCGGGAAAAAATAGTAAACTTATATGGAAATTTGTTAAAACTCATACATTTAGATCAAAAAATGCCGAACCTCCGCTTGATATACTATCAACAGAGATAAGCCCATCCGAAGCAATCAATAAAGCAAACCATTTTTTTGTTAACGTTGGAAAAAACTTGGCGGAAAAATCATTAAATTCAAGAATTATTTCCCAACAAAACTCGACCACGACATCCTCTACACTAAATTCTTTTGTTTTATTAGATACCGACGTTAATGAAGTAGTCAGAATTATAAACGGGTTAAAGGATGTTTGTGCTACTGGGTGGGATGACATACCTAATAATATACTTAAACGATTTAAATACTTACTTGCCCCTCCTCTAACCCACATTTTTCATCTATGCTTATCAAAAGGAATATTTCCAAAATTGCTTAAAAAGGCTGTGGTCACACCTGTATTCAAATCTGGAGATAAAAACTACGTGAATAACTACAGACCCATTTCAGTGTTAACAGGCCTCTCAAAAATTTTAGAAAAAATTATAAACAGTAGATTGTTAAAATATCTAGAAGATAACAGACTATTATCAGACAGTCAATTTGGTTTTAGGGCCAAAAGATCAACTAGCCAAGCAGTTCACGAATTGACTAACTATGTTACTACCAACCTAGACAATGGTATGCACACAATTGGGATCTTCCTAGACCTTGCCAAGGCTTTCGACACAATTTCTTGTACTTTACTTTTGCACAAGCTTGAAACACTTGGGATAAGGGGTGAACAACTTCTGCTATTTTCTGATTATCTCAGCGATCGTCATCAGTGTGTTAAGATTGGTCAGCACACAAGCTCTGAACTTAAAAATAGTAGTTTTGGTATACCACAAGGTAGCATTTTGGGCCCTACTTTATTTTTAATCTATATTAATGATCTATGCAGCCTCTCACTCCAAAATGGTGTGATAATATCTTATGCGGATGACACCGCCCTATTATTTTCAGCTAAATCAAGAGTGGAGGTCTATGAATACGCCCAAAATGGTTTTAACATTGTGACTAATTGGCTCCGTAATAATCTCCTAACATTAAATACAGATAAAACCAATTATGTTATATTTACAATGAGAAATACTAACGTACCGCTTACTAATCTAAACATTCGCGCACATAATTGTTGCACGTATGCTGACACTGCATGTTCTTGCCCCACTTTAGCTATAGCTGACCATTTAAAATATCTAGGTGTCACCATTGACTCAAATTTAAATTTCCGTAAACATATCGATTTAGGTACTGTGTTCGAGAGTGCGCAAATTAATATATGTTTTTAAGAATTTACGGAACATAGCCGACTTCAAATTAATAAAACAGGTCTATTTAGCTTTGTGTCAATCCATTCTTACATATTGCATAACTTCTTGGGGTGGTGCGGCAAAAACAATTTTACTCTCGTTAGAGCGTGCTCAAAGAGCAATTCTAAAGGTTGCTACATTTCGCCCTTTTAGATTTCCTACGCACCAGCTTTACGCAGCATGTAAGGTGCTTACAGTACGGCAATTATTTATTTTAAACATAGTACTTCACCAGCACACTGCACTTCCTTTTGATCCTGTGCCTTCTGACAAAAGAAGAAAGGACTTGGTTTGCATTAAGTCTCAAACTAGACATGCGTTTGCTAATCGTTTTTATCTGTTCTTGGGACCTTTTCTATATAACAGGCTCAACAAGGTTCTAAGTTTCTATAGTGTAAGGTATAAAAAATGTAGTAAAATGTTGTGTGAATATTTAGAGACTCTACATTACACAGACACAGAACAACTTCTAGAAATCTTGGCATGATGATATTTGTTTCCCTCGTAATTGTTTACTTTTGTATAATTACATAAGCTTAGTTTTTAGATATTAAGGTACTTATTAAGCTTTTTCTCGTAGTTGTTAAAAGATTCTTTATTTTTATTTAGTTAACCTTTAAATATTACTGCACCAATGTAGTTGAATTGTAAAGTGGTGGCCTGAAACACAGGTTTAAATTAACGTAGATCGGGCTGGTTGCTACATAATATTGCAATTCCGAACCACCATAACTTGCACCTATAATAATAATAATATATTAGTTTTAGTTTATTTTCAGGCATTATAATTGTATGGAAATCTTATCACTGTTGGCTAAATGTAAACTATTTGTAAACATTTTTATTTGAATAAATTTATTATTATTATTATTATTTCGTTTATTTATTCTTATTTACATACAAAGTATATTTTTAAATATATCTCTAAAAAACCATAAAAAATACATTTAAAAATATAAAAGTAGTAGTCCGCCGGTGTCGGGAGCAGGGTCCAAGCTACCGGTGGTTAGGGCTCCAGAGAAAGGAACCTCCTCACAATACGAGCCGTATCGAGGAGTACTGCCTTCTGTATCAGGCCCTTTACCCAATCGCGTAACGCCAGCTTCGACAGATGTTCGTCGAAGCTTTTGGCCATCAGGCCATTGGCCGTAATGACTATCGGCACAATGATAGCTGAGTCCACATTCCACATGTCGACAACCTCGTGCGCTAAGTCGAGATACTTGATTTGTTTCTCTTTCTCGGCCTTCACGAGGTTCTCGTCATGCGGGATGGTAACATCAATTATCATTGTGCGGCGCGCTAATCGGTCTATCACCACTATGTCAGGCTTATTGGCAACAATAGTCCTATCAGTGATGATAGACCGATCCCAGTACAACGTGACATGGTCATTTTCGAGAACTGGGTCGGGCACATACTTGTAATACGGTACCTCAGAATCCACAAGTTTATATTTCAAAGCAAGTTGCTGATGGATAATCCTGGCCACTTGGTTGTGCCTGTGCAAGTACTCGCCGTTAGCCAGCCGAGAACAACCAGAGATAATATGTCTGATGGACTCACCCGGACGGTGGCATGCCCGACACACGTCCACCGTCCCATCCTTCATAATATGCCTCCGGTAGTTATTCGTCAAGATAACTTCATCCATAATCGCACAGACAAAACCTTCAGTTTCCCCGAAGAGATCACTGAAACGTAGCCAGGCCACGGACGCTGAAAAATCTACATCAGACCCATGAAGAGCCCGATAGAAGCGCCCGTGAAGCTCCTTGCCTTTCCATACCTCCTTGCGGTCATCCGTGGTAAGTATCACAGGTTTGCGCCAGTTCTCTTTAGCCATGGACAACGGGGTGAGACCCTTGTCCACTGCGACCACATCTCGGTGCATACCCACATCAGCTGTGAGGAAATATTCTCTGAGACTGCACATCTCGCGGTTGTGGAGAGTCTTGGCGTTTAAAAAGCCTCGACCTCCACACTTCCGCGGAATGTACAGTCTCATCACCGACGATCGTGGGTGATGCATCCGGTTTGCGGTCAGCAGTGTACGTACTCTCCTATCTAGGGCGTCAAGCTCAGTTTGAGTCCATTTGAGTATGCCGAAAGAGTACATTAATACCGGCATGACCCAACCGTTGAAGGCGCGCACCTTATTTCCGCCCGACAAAAGGCTATTCAAAACCTTTTTCAGGCGGCCAAAGAAGCGTTCCTTCAACGATTGCTTCATGTCAGTAACATTAATGCCCAACGCTTCCGATATACCCAAATACTTATAGGTTTCGGTCGAGCTGAGTGATCTAACCTGTATGGAATCCGAGAGTTGAATTCTCTCAGATTCCATAATCTCCCCTTTCTTTACATGCATAACTGCACATTTGTCCACACCAAATTCCATCCTGATGGCACTACTGAAGGTTTCAGTCAACTTCAGTAGCTCCATCAGTCGCGAATTGTTGGGGGCAAAGAGTTTCAGATCATCCATGTAAAGAAGGTGAGATATGGCCTGACCACCTCTTCTCAACCGATAGCCTAGACCTGAACCCTCCAGCAATGTGCTTAGAGGATTCAGAGCTAAGCAAAACCAAAGCGGACTCAAACTGTCGCCCTGAAATATTCCCCGTTTAATCCACACAGGCTTATTATTATTATTATTATAGTTCTTCACCGTCAATTGTTCGCCGAATATTATCGTTCTTGACAGAGAGTACCGAAACTTTACGAACATAAACGAAGTTTTTGTAAGTAGCTGTGATTTATGTATTTCTGCTCATAGTCGATAGTTGGGTAGTTTGGGAAACTTGTATCTTCGTGTATTGGCTGAAGTTGTTAATTTACTTTGGTACGTGGGGCGTGTGGGTTGTTTATTTTCTTCGATACGATCTTGAAGTTTGTGAGACTTACAAGTATAGTAAATTTTAATTGGTATCTACTAGCTATGTCTGCGGAGTTCAACAAAGAGGATTATGTAGTGAAATTCTAGGAGCATCTACTCGTATTTGACAGAAAAAAAACTTTATTTTCAGACTACAGTCCATAATTTAGTTAGTATTTTGGTGTTAGTAACAATGATGCTTACGTAAGTAGGTATTGTTAGTTTATATAAAATAATTATTAATTTATACCTATGACTGTCCCCACCCAGTGTCCCTAAAAAGGGATAGTCTGGTCTGGCAGCTATCATTTTCAAGATGCTGTTGTCACTATCGTGAAAGCGCTGTAGTTACGAGGTCGCTTTCTTTCACATTATGGCATGGAAACCATCTGTGCGAGCCTCCGTGAACATTCCTGAAGCATTCCTGGCTTGGTGCGTGTAAGATACCCACAGGCCACTCGTGTAAAAGGATTGACAGAACGCCTTAAAAAGAGTAACTTTGCCGTCTCTTCACCGACAATGCCCTGCGCTCCCTCTCTAAGTCATCCCTTAGGGCGCTCGTGACAATATGAGCTAGGTACCTACTATTCACAACTTTTAGTGCTACGCCGTTGACACTTATGGGAGGAACACAGCGCGGGGATAAAATTTCCATTAGTGCCCGCTACTTTGGAAGTTCGTATTTTTTTTGTAGATAGTATTCACAAATAGAAAGCTTTTTACAAAGTTTCAAGATTCGGGGAGTCACAATTTACGAGATAAAATTCATTAACGTTTCAATAAAAATTGGAAAATAGTGCGCCATTTGCAAATTTTTAGGTTAGTCAAATTGTCGTGGTAGACGTCAAAGTTGACCATTTACGTTCCGTTGACGTTAGAAGTATTTTTTATAAACTTTATGTCCTGTTTTTTTGATAAATATAATTTATGAAAAAAAAAAAGATAAATAAAATAAAAAATACATAAATAAAAGCCTTTCATAAATAAAAGGCTCCGTCGACTGGGCCTCCGTTGACTAGCCAAGTGAAGTGCCATTGGAAGCAGGAGCGAGCGAAGCGAGCTCTGGACTCGAGGGCACCCCGACTCGGACAGGTTAGGTTAGAAGGGCATGGCGGGGTCGATTGAGCGAGCGAAGCGAGTGAATAGACCCCGCCATCCCTTTCGTGGTTATTTTTTTATAAACCACTCAGAAGTAGGAGCCCCGCGAAGCGGGGCTCCGTCGACTGGGCCTCCGTTGACTAGCCAAGTGAAGTGCCATTGGATGCAAGAGCGAGCGAAGCGAACTCTGGACTTGGGGGCACCCCGACTCGGACAGGTTAGGTTAGAAGGGGATGGCGGGGTCGAGTGAGCGAGCGAAGCGAGCGAATAGACCCCGCCATCCCCTTCGTGGTTATTTTTTTATAAACCACTCAGAAGTAGGAGCCCCGCGAAGCGGGGGTCCGTCGACTGGGCCTCCCGTGACTGCAATGTTGAGCGGTTATATGACGTTTTGAGGTTAGGTTACTATAATTATTTTTTCTCAAGAACAGTGCGTCGCCTTTACATGGGAGTGGTGCTAGGGCACAGGGGGCACCTCCCCACTCCCTCTTCCTGCTAAACGATACTCAATTTTACCTATTTTTCTAACTTAATTTATATTCTAACCTCAAAACTTTAACCATGGATATCTCCATAACTATGGGGCTCCGGGGGGTGGGGGTGGCGCAGGCAGCAAACCCCCCTCCCCCCTACCCCCCACCCCCCGCGTCCCTTAAATCAGCGGGCACTAATGGAAATTTTAACCCAGCGCGGCTGCTGTTTAGGTGCCTTAAATACAAGGATCTCACTCTTCTTCGACTTGTATATTAAACCATGCTCCTCCGCATAGGCCTCGCAGGTCGACAGCTACCAGATAAATTTACAATAACGGTCATTAAACACATCTATTTATTGACTTTCTTAACATCAAAAACAGAAAAAAAGACATAAGCTGTCCTGAATCGTCGTCTATCGTGATCTTTTACATTCTCTAGTAATGAAAAACGGTAATTAATAATTTATTGTTCGGGTATCTACGAAGGGATATTAGGGAAATGTCGACGTATGTTATTGCAAGTTTATCTACCTACACTACCACCTACCGTCTAAAAATACCAATTTAGCAGAATCAGAAAGCAAATCACGCTACCCGTCACTGTTAAATTTTGCCAATCAACCTTGAACCTAATTAGTTAGCGATAAAGATGAAAATGAAATTTGACAGATTGTTGCGTGATTAATATTATCATCATCATCATCTGCCTAGCCTTTTCCCAATTTTATTGGGGTCGGCTTCCAGTCAAGCCGGATTTAGCTGAATACCAGTATTTTGCGAGGAGCGGCTGCCTACCAGACTTCCACAACCCATTAACTGGGTAACACGGTACTTCATGGCAAGACTGGAGTCAGATTTACTGGCTTTTGACTATCCGTAACGACTGCCAAAGATCTACAAATGACAGCCGAGACCAACGGCTTAACGTGCTTTCTGAAGCACGAAGGAGACCGCGTGATTAATATTATGGTTTTCCTATAGTGGCCTTTTTAGCGCCCCTGACACACAAGTCCTGCATCACTATCGAAGTTCTCCGCTTAGCAACCATCATGCAGTTACCTGCCGACAACAACAACAACACCCGTCTGAGGATCCTCCTTTTTCGGTGGAGATTGCGGGGTTTTATACCCTGTTACAAATCATCATTCATTATCATTTCAGCCAATTGCCATCCACTGCTGAACGTCAGCCTCCCTCTAAAAGCGCTAACCACCCCGGTCTTGAGCAGTCCGCACCCACCCGCTGCCAGCCACATTCTTTAAATCATCAATCCATCGTGCCGCAGGGCATCCCACACTTCACGTTTGCCCATACGCGGTCTCCACTCTAACACATGTCTGCTCCATCGACCGTCTGTCCGTTTGCAGACATGGCCGGCCCACTTTCACTTCAGCATGCTGATCCTACGCGCAACGTCGGTGACCTAAGTTCTCTGGCGAATGACTACGTTTCGAAATCCCGAGCATTGCTCTCTCCATTGCACGCTGAGCAACCTTGAGTTTGTGGACCAGGCCTATGGTGAGTGTCCACGTTTCGTCTCCGTTAGTCATTACAGTTTCACATATATCTATGAAATGTTTCATTTTAACTAGTTCACAGTTCCATGAAACACTTGATCGTGGTCTTCACTGATTGCTTAACTATTGCATCTGCTGTGCGGGTAGTGAAACTGTTAGAACTGTCTGTTAGAAGCGAATGATATCCTTAGTGACCGACAATACGGGTTCCGCCGAAATCGGTCAACTGGGGATCTTCTAGCGTATGCCATTCACATCTGGAGTGAAGCCATAGAGAAGCACGGGGAGGCACTGGCGGTCTCCCTTGATATCTCGAAGGCCTTCGACAGGGTCTGGCACGATAGCCGTATTAGTAAGCTTCCTTCCTTCGGTCTGCCCGCCGGTTTGTGTGATTGGATCGCAGATTTCCTGAGGGATCGGTCTATCCGAGTGGTCATAGATGGCTGCTTGTCTGGACTGCTGGATATTAATGCCGGGGTTCCTCAGGGGTCGGTGCTTTCGGCAACACTGTTCTTGCAGCATATTAATGATCTGCTTAAACCCGGTAACTTTGGGTATGCAGACGACAGCACTGTTGCTGAGAGATACGTGTCCGACGCACGAGCTGGTGGGTCGCAGATTCGGTCTCTCCCGGAGGCTATGGTTGAGCGCTTGAATGTGTCCTTACAGGCTGTCTCTGAATGGGGTGATGCCAATCTGGTCAAGTTCAATGCTGCTAAGACCCAAGCGTGTCTATTTTCCGCCAAAAGGAGCCAATTCCACCCAGCTCCATCTTTCCGAGGTGCAACCGTGCCGATAACCGACCAACTTGAGCTGCTTGGGGTTACATTAACATCTATTCTCAATTTTGGCCCTTTGATAGAGGCAAAAGCTCAAGTGGCTGCAAGGAAGTTGGGGATCCTAGCAAAGGTGAGACGATACTTCACGCCGGAACAGCTGCTCAAACTCTATCAAGCACAAGTTCGATCGTGTATGGAATACTGCTCTCATCTTTGGGACGGATCTGCCAGATACCAGCTTGATGCCCTTGAGTCAATTGAGAAACGAGCCAAGAGGATCATTGGCAATGAGAGGCTCGTCGCGACGAAGCTCCAAAGTCTTGATCATCGACGACGAGTTGCTGGCTTGTCGGTTTTCTACCGGTTGCATTTTGGGGAATGTGCGACGGAATTGCATAATTTAATTCCGCCAAGCCCGTTCCATCATCGGACCACAAAACGAACGGCGATGCGCCACCGGTACATGGTGGACATCCCACTCACGCGCACAAAACGTTTTGGGAACATATTTATAATGCGTACAGCTATGGAGTGGAATTCCCTGCCGGAGTCTGTGTTTCCCGATAGCTACAACCTGGGAGTTTTTAAGTCAAGAGTGAATAGGTACTTCTAGGCAAGCGTGCTCCATCTTCGACCACATCATCGCTTACCATCAGGTGAGATGGTGGTCAAGCGCGTGCCTATCAATAGTAAAAAAAAAAAAAAATTTGGTCACAATGAACCTGTTAGAACTTAGTCCTTATTTTCGAAACAATATTTTCTGACGTGAGCAAAGAGTGTTTAATCATCATTTTCATAAAATAATGATGATTTAATCATCGTCAATAGTTTTTTTTTTTTTTTTTAGAGATCAGATCTTTCTAGCCATAATTATCATCTTTCCCACAATAATACTCGACAACCAATTTACACATGACTTTTCAGTTGGCGGTGCCAATTTATCACAAAATATATTTAATATGATCAGCAATTCAGGAAAATTGAAGATATCGTCTCGACTCGCTTCAACGTTCTTCGACGCCAATTCTACAAAGTACCATTAAGCCTCAGAATTTATAAACACCGTACCAGAATATTGTAACGTTTCTTGTTCAAAATACTAAGTAATACAATTCTGTGAGCCGGGAGCAAACAAGTAAGTAATTTGAATAAGAGAATCCCTTCTGACTCGGTCCCGAAATCATTGGTGCGCCAAAATTATTTGCAAATGAAAATTGGCGTTTGTTCCGAACCCCTCAATGGAACCGAAGTGCTTGGTCAAAAGCGGGACCAAAAGGGACACGAAAATCACTTTGTTTCAATTGAAAAGTTTGTAGAACAAATTGTTGAAAATAACATTGTTTTTGTATAGTTTTCCTCTTCTAGACATAAAAAACAGGTCAAGTGCGAGTCGTACTCGCACACAAATGGTTCCGTACCATAAGCTTTTTTTTTGCGGCAATTGAAATACACAATATGTGGAAATTTCACCTGCTTACCTATTACGGTTCTTGAGATACAACTCGCTCACAGACAAACGGACGGACGGACGTACGGACTTAGGACGTACGGACGGACAGACAGACAGCGGCTGCTTAGTAATATAAGTATCCATTAAAAATAGAGCTGAAAACTAAATAGATAAACGAATTATCGGAGAATCTATGCAGCATAGATTTAACAAACGTCTGCATCAATATCATAAAATTCTTCCGTTAATGGTAACGGACTGAGTGACTTACAGAAAAAGCGCAGCCGAAACTACCGGTCGAAAAAAGCTGAAATTCGGTGTGTAATGTAGGTTCCTTGGGGAGTGTAGGGGAGCAATAGAGGTAAATATAGTATAGCTATAAATACTATCGACGAGCAGCAATGAACGGGTATCAAAATAATGTTCTGGTTTTTATTCGTAAATGTTCCTCAAACTAACAAAGATTACCCAACTCCACGTATTTGCTGAATCCTGTATGGTTTTCGACCACAATTTCTGCCATCACAAAATCTTAAACTAGCATGCTAACAAAATAACTGCCCTGTTGTGTAGGTTTTCGTAAAACAATAATGAATGTCCATCCATGTACGTAGAACTTAATAGAGTATAACTTATGACGGAGTGGAGCTACTCAGGTGGATGATGAATGTGTTGCACGCGACCCGCATGTGATCTACATTACATGAAATTGGTCGTACAATCAGTATACACGCAGGGTAGCTTTTTACGAACGTGTGACGATATTATTTGATGTGATTTTTTGTCCTGTTTGATGTGAATCTGCCTTGAAGTTCTCGGGTAAAAAAACTAGCCAAATGCGAGTCGGACTCGCACACAAAAGGTTCCGTGCGTGGCTACGCGACACCTTGCAGCGCAACACGACGCCGTCACTTCGTGTGCAGTTTTTAAGATTGATGTGTTTTTATTTATTTTTTTAAGCTTATTTATGTAGTGTTTTATGGGCCTCAGTTGCCTGAAATAAAGGAGAAATAAATAAACCTTAATTTTTATTATTTATTGTTTTAGCGGCAATAGAAATACATAATCTGTGAAAATTTTAACTGGCAACCTATTACGGTTCTTGAGATATAGCCCGCAGACAGACAGCCAGCCCAGGCAAACTCATGGGAACTTGTATATTTAGAAAGTATAAGAGACACTTGTCTTTCTATCAGCGGAAGCGTAATTCTAATTTTTTGACAATAATTCTGTGGTGCTTCGTAGAATTACTTTTATACAAATGAATAAAGAATAACAGCCGCACAGGTCGATCTTCAAGGTTAAGCAACGCCATGGTTGGTCTGTGGATAGGTGACCATCTTAACATAATGAGTTTCCTCCGTCCCGGCTGTCATTTTTATATCTTAGGCAGTCGTTACGGATCGTCAGAAGCCAGTAAATCTGACTCCAGTCTCCAATGGCCAACACGGTAGTTCTTGGCAAATACCGTGTTAGCCATTTAATGGGTTGTGGAGGTCTGGTAGGCGGCTGCTTCACGTAAAATGCTGGTATTCAGCTGAATACGGTATGACTGGAAGCCAACCCCCATATAGTTGGGAAAACACTAGGCATATGATAAAATGAATAATATTCCCCCCTTGTCAGTGACACACACCGTGAAAACTTCAATGGAAACTCGATGTGAACTGTCATTCCACTTCTAGATTGATGGCATACTTCGTGATAACTTCTTCTATGTTTTCTCGGTGCGTGTACGTTAGGCGGACATCCATCTTCTTATATTCAGGAGAAAGTACAACCTCCCGACAAATAAAAGAAATAACATAACACCAGAACCGGGAAACACATTGCAGACCACTACGGCCCCCATTAAAGCGAACACATCCAAGACACATTACCTCTAACGCACTTCACTAAAACCATTCGTTCCCGTGACCGCAACATGGCGGAAGACTCAACAAAGTTACTCCGTAATGTGCGCTTTTAAGGTAATGTTTAGACTACACACTTTTACTAACGCAATCTTAGAAGTTGGCAACTTTTAAAGAGGAAACATGACTCAGTTACACACATAAAACCCTCGCCAAGGAAACATTTTAGGGTTCCGAATCTCTAAAGGAAAAAACGGCACCCATATAGGATCACTTTGTTGTCCGTCCGTCCGTCTGTCTGTCAAGACCCTGTATCTCGGGAACGAGTGAAGGTATCGAGTTGAAATTAAAACCTTATATTCAGTCCCTTGAAGCTGTAAAAATCTAACTTCTAAGTTAACGTAAAGAAACAGATACGACCGTTTATGGCATAAAAAACGTGTATTTTGACACTCTCAAAGGAATAAAAATTTGTAGGGTATTTCTTGGTAACTATAAAATTTGGCGAGTAATTCCGTCTTAAACTACAAGTATAGGGAAAAATCTGAAAACGATACCTTTGTAATTGAATCATTAAAAAATTTAGCCTTTATTTAAAGAAATATATACCAACAAATTTGTACGGAACCCTCGGTGAGCGAGTCAGACTCGCACTTGGCCGGTTTTATTAAGAGATATGAGTATGTAAGTGCATATACCTACAGACATATATTTACAAGTTGTTTCCTGCCTCTATAACGTGTTAAAGCCATCATGAGTACCTATGGAGATATTTCATATATGAATGAGACATCACAATCCTGGGATGGTATAATGAAATGACTAAGGATATTAGTCATACTTAATTATTCTTTTTTTTGTCTAGTCATCTACTTGATGAAAGCCCAAAGGTGTCCTCTGTTGAACAATACAATAAGAAATTAAAAATACCGACTTTTGTCAGAGGACCTCTCGAAATTCCAAGCCTATCATCATAATCATCATATCAGCCGAAAGACGTCCACTGCTGGACATAGGCCTCCTCCAAAAGGGGGGTTTGCCATAATCACCACGCTTGGCGGGTTGGTGATCGCAGTGTATGGTGTTGCGTTTTACAGATAACGCTGCTGCCCATTCTCTGGTGAGTTCCTTAGTCGCCTCTTACGGCACCAACGGGATTTGATAGTATTATTCTTTTTCGGTACCATACGGCACCGGTTGACAGCATATGGCGCGTCCAAGCTTATATCAAGACGAAACACCGAGGCGGTTTATACGTGGGTATGATTGTTATTATAGTCTGGGTTATGCTATGCCAAGCCAAAACTGAGGTTTCCGGGTTTGATTAATTGAGCTCCCCATACTTGGAATTAGCTAACCTTCAATTTGTACATTGCCAAAATTGTTATCTAGGTACATTAACTTAAGTCTAAAGGTACATTGGCGAATACAGTCTCTTTTAGAACAAAATTATACGCAAAAAAATGTACCAACACCGTGTTGTTGTTTCTTTTTTTTCACTTTCTCTTTTAGTAGTTGCAGTTTCCTTCGAATGTGTCCTATATGATAGAGATACCTTAAACCTGCTAGCTAGATAGAATATACTTTATTTTACACCAAAAATTGTTACTTAATTATACGGGTACAATGGCGGTCTATTAAATGGTTCTCGTGGCTAAATAATAACAGCCGCAATGGTCGATCTTGGAGGTTAAGCAACACTTGCCAAGGTTGGTCTGTGGATGGGTGACCGTCTTAATATAACGAGTTTCCTCCGTGCCACGGAAAGCACGTTAAGCCGTTGGTCCCGGCTGTCATTTGTAGATCTTTGGCAGTCGTTACGGATTGTCAGAAGCCAGTTAATCTGACTCCAGTCTTGCCAAGATGTACCGTGTTACCCAGTTAATGGGTTGTAGAGGTAGCCGCTCCACGTAAAACACTGGTATTCAGCTGAATCCGGTTTGACTGGAAGCCGACCCCAATCTAGTTGGGAAAAGGCTAGGCAGATGATGATGATGATGAATGGCGGTCTACTAAACTTTTTGATCGTCCGAAAGAAATCACCCCACATTAAAACGTAACGCAATCTTAACAAAGCCTATATTTTAATACAAACTCGTTAAGTCTAAAAGTCAAACATTATTGTTGCTAAGCCTCCCAGATTTACGAGCAGAGGTACTCAGACGCGGATAATGTAGAGTATACATTGACAATGAGAGCAGTACGGCTTCAGTGAGCTGAGGATAAGTTAAAGAATTTTCTCAGACGTCTTTATAGTACGAGATCCGACCGCGTGATTTATACGTTCATATGTTTGATTAATAAAATATAATTTTTATCGATATTTATAACTAAACCAATGCAGATCCGCAAAGGTGGCCATCCAAATTTGGCCGCAATTAATTTTAATTAAAATGTAATTAATTATTTATTTTTGAACAATTACGTTCACTTGTAATTGTTAAAAAATATATTTCATTAGAAAGAAATATACCTGAGATACCGAGAAAGTTCAAGGTGCCATCCCTCACTTGGCCGCAACCTAATGTCAGCCAGGTGTAAACAGGTATAATTTCGTTAAATATATACGTTCATAATGTATTATCATGTTATACATACCAAATTGAAGATTAATTCTTTCCCTACATGATGAGATATAGGTGCCTATGCAAAAATGCCCGCAAATAGTGACTGCCAACGATTAAAGATAAATAAAAGCGAGAGAAACTTAAGATAAACACCCCATGTCGAATAAAGATAGAGCATCCCAGCTGCTTGTCGTTTTTATGCTACTGCGCATGCGTCCATAGATAAGGTGCTCAACTAGTAGTTCGCGTATTTGCTTGGAGTTTAAAATACTCCAAAAATTGAGCAGTAAAAATAATATGTCATAATAATTAATCTACCAAACTAGTGTTTTCAATATTTTTTTAATTATATTCAACTAAAACAATATTTTTTAACTGTGAAACGTCATTTTAAATATAAAATTTATCTTTTAAATAAATTTTGTTTTATTACAATTTTTAACAATATTAAGTTTCGTTTATTTTCGGTCTTCATAAAAAATGTCATAAAAATTACTATCCAAACCAGTGTTTTTAATTTTTTTTTTAATTATATCCAACTCAAACAATAACTTTGAACTGTAAGACGTTAATTTGAATCTATATTAAAATTTATCTTTATACACAAATGTTTTTTTTATTTTTATTTTCATCAATATAAAGTTTCGTTTATTTTCCTTGAATCCTTGATTAAAGAACTGAATTAAAAACAATGGTAACAGAATTAAACAGAATTGATTTTTTAATTCTGTTGAATTCTGTTTCCATTGCTTTTAATTCGGTTCTTTAATCAGGGATCTGATTAATATAAATTTTTCAGTTTTATTTTTTGAAAACAAAAAATGTTGGAATCATTTATTTAACAATTATTATTTGTTTAAAAAAATTATTTGTTAATTATATATTTTAAAAGAAAAATGCACAAACAAAATTATTCATTTGTCCTGTGTGATTAAAAATTGTACTTACATTTTGGGTTTTACAAAATTCTTCAAATTCTTCCTTGTATTTACTTTTTACAGTAATAACTTTTTTTAAACAATTCATGTGATAACCAAATTCATTTGTTGATTCCACATTAAGTTTTAGGTTATGATACATAAAATTTTTGTGACGTCGAAACAATATCATTAAAAAACACTTTTTAAATGATACATCACTAAAGTTAAGCACTTCTTGCTTTTCATTACACAACAAAAAACACTTCTTCATTTTATTCTTACGTTTTAATAACGTTAAGAATGAAATATATCAATATTAATATTAACAAAGTTTTATAATTTTGGACTTGAAAAAAAACAACGTGGCGCATAAGACTGTCAAAAACATATGATTGCAATATTCAGTACGGTATTTAGTTGAGCACCTTGCCTATGGACGCATGCGCAGTAGCATAAAAACGACAAGCAGCTGGGATGCTCTATCTTTATTCGACATGGGGTGTTTATCTTAAGTTTCTCTCGCTTTTATTTATCTTTAATCGTTGGCAGTCACTATTTGCGGGCATTTTTGCATAGGCACCTATATCTCATCATGTAGGGAAAGAATTAATCTTCAATTTGGTATGTATAACATGATAATACATTATGAACGTATATATTTAACGAAATTATACCTGTTTACACCTGGCTGACATTAGGTTGCGGCCAAGTGAGGGATGGCACCTTGAACTTTCTCGGTATCTCAGGTATATTTCTTTCTAATGAAATATATTTTTTAACAATTACAAGTGAACGTAATTGTTCAAAAATAAATAATTAATTACATTTTAATTAAAATTAATTGCGGCCAAATTTGGATGGCCACCTTTGCGGATCTGCATTGGTTTAGTTATAAATATCGATAAAAATTATATTTTATTAATCAAACATATGAACGTATAAATCACGCGGTCGGATCTTAGACTATTACGAGCTTTGATAAAGTTTTTAGAAGAAGTCGCTTGAGGTGGATTTAGAGATTTTGATATCCAGAATCGGCTGTACTTTGGCCATACTATTCCTTTACCGGCGACTGAATGAGTGACTGACGGACAACGCACAGCGGGAATTATTGGTCGAGGATAAATAAAATTTGGCACGTGGAGCACTAAGGGAAGATTTCCCGAAATCCCTACGGGAACTGGAGAAAATTAGATATGATCGCAGCTCTAGTCAGGAAAAACTAGTCAGATTAATTTATCTCGTTTCTGCCTTCCATTATTTATTTCTCTCTAAAACAACTTTTATATACTTACTAGTTTTTTCCCTTTGACTTCGTTCGCTTAAATTCCGCTTTTTCGTTTCATATACAAAAATAATATTTCAAATCCGATTGGTAGTTCCAAAGATTAGCGCGTTCAACCAAACAAACAAACTCTTCAGCTTCATTATATTAATCATAACAGAAATACGAGACAGAATTATTTAGAAGCACATTTCCGGCAACGCTTCTTCGTCGCTCATTTCTGAATCAGTGAGTAATTAGCTAAAACGTGAAATCAAAATAATCGAGATTTCAAATCAAAGCAAACACAAACAGTCACTTTGAAAGGCTTCTAATGGTTTATTTTCATTTAAAATTTTATGCCCTTCGGGAGTCCCCATAAAACACAAACTTTTAAAATCCTCTGAAAATAAGACTACCAAAAATTTGTGTATTAAATTTTTCGCTCCTTGCTAATGGATTTTCCTTCCCGGTTTTGTTTTGCCTTACTTTAAATGGAAAGGATTCTGTTTTCTGATGGGCTTTCTAATTTTATCAAGATTAGTGGTAATACATTTCAAAAGTCTTTTTTTGACCAAACTTAGACAAATACCCAAAAAAAAGAAGTCAAAACTGTGATAATCTCTCCACGATTAAAAATTTTGTCCAAAATGTCCGTGGCTTATTAAGAAATAATATTTTACAATTGCTTGCAATTTTCCAGTGACACTCGCTAAGTGCCATACGCTAATTGACATCTTGAAAAATTAACGGTTCTTCTGAGATATGCTACGGGAACGAAGCCCTGAGAAACAGCTAGGCTTAATAAATTTTAAATTATTACAAAACTAAGGCTAATATTGTAACCAATAGAAATCTTACCACAAAACCAGTATCTGAAACCACACTATTTTTTTTCTGACCTCACAGGTCAGAACAACAAATAATGTTCTGTTACCGATTCCTATGCATTCGGCCGTAGCCTTGAGTTCTTAGAAGCTTTGGTTCAAATATCTCGGCAACGTGACTTTAAGGCACCATGTTGCTAAATTGTTTGAATTTTTTCGATTTTTTATGTGTCCTCTACCTATAATATATGCGTGTTAGATCGTGCATTGCTGCTTTGAAAAAAAAAACAATATGGCGAGGACCCCGGGTGCTACGACACAATGTTATGGTTGAATGCCCTTTTAGCCAGATCCATCCTGCGTTGACAAACATCCATCCATTCAATCTTTCGCATTTATAATAAGTACCTAGTAAGATATTGGAACCAATAGTACTCTAACCACATATACATAGTCTTCCTGACCGATTTTGGCCATGGCGGCCAAGCTTAATGGGACAAGGGTATGCGCGAACACTGGTGCACGCCCTCTTCCATCACTCACATATTCCGATGGGACGGCAACCCGACACGACCGGTGAGAGATCTGGCGCAGGGCTAACGGCTAAACGTGTCTTCCGAGGCACGGGGGTGTACCACCACCAACTTCCTAACTACTGGCAGTTACTGAGAAATTCCTAACGGAAAATTTCATTCATACTTTTAGCCCGACCTGGAAATCGAATCCAGGACTCCACACTCGGCAGTCGCGCTTGCGACCGCGAGACCAATGGAGCAGCACTAACCACATAGGCAGTTTCCAAAACCACACAATTTCCATTCTGACCTCACAGGTCAGAGCAACAAATAATGGTCCTTCGCCGTTTCCTATGCCTTCGACTATAGCCCTGCATTACGGTGTCATATTAAATAGATTCGGATAACTGATGTGGGTCGGCACAACACGGGCTGGTAATAATACACCGTCGAACCACGTTACTTTATGAAGAGTTGACAAATGGACGTAAGAGTTATAGTCGCTTGGCTTATTGTGGCAGGGGCAACTTTCATCAGGGGCAAATAATTTCGGATATATTTAATAGTGTGATGGATAATCAAACGTTTCCGTGTTAAAACTAAACCTCGTTAATAGATTTTAACAGTTTGGGTTTAAATTAAATTATTTATTAGCGTATATTTTTACTAAGCTTTATTCTAATACGATTAGGGTCTAACCCAGTTTAAAAAATAGCTAAACTGTGCCGTGGTCAGTTTCCGATCTAACCAAACAGCTGAATAAAAAAATAATAGGAGTAAAGTTACCACAAATATCCGGGCCTTGCTCGGGACGTGAGCGAACCGTTAGGAGCTCAAAAAAATATTAGCGCATACATTTTATATGAACTCGTTCACACACGGGTAACGCTCAGGACGCGACGGACCCCATTGTGCTGGACCACGGCCAGGCCATGTTTCGGGCTCGGTCTCGCGATAGGTGTGTGTGAATCACATTAGCGAGGACTTGAGGAAATTTTTTTTCGTCTACCGAGTTTGATTCACTTGATAGTGCTATTTCACTGTCTTTATGGCTCAAATGAAGTCTAACAGAAACCTTTCTATTGTTCCAGATTAAAATGAACGTACACCGTTCAAAATGGACCAAAGATTCCGCAACCATGGTATGATACACCCATCTCTCCCACAACATGCGTCCCGGTCAGCGGTGGTTGGCGATCACTCTGCTCATCTCCTCGGTCCACTACACTGAAATGAGGCATTCTGTAGACTCACTGAACATCGACGACGCAGTCTTCCACAAGAGGAACAAACACCACCACAGGCATAAGCATAAACCTGGCCAAGTTGTCTATGATCCTACATTCTTCGCTGATAGACCTGAAGAGTTCTTTCCAATGTTGAATCTGAAAGATGGAATGCAATTAGTAGATTATGAGATTGCACCGAAGCAAGAAGCTAAGAGCGATTGGGTGAATATGTCTAATGATCAAGTTGGAGAGATGAAGGATAAGAAGCATCAGCATTGGCCTATAAAGAGGGAAGCTGTGATCGAAGGTGATTTAGTTCTGGGAGGGTTGATGATGGTCCATGAGAGATCGGACAACATGACGTGTGGGCCGGTGATGCCACAGGGAGGGGTGCAGGCGCTAGAGACGATGTTGTATACTTTGGATATTATAAATAACAAGTTGAGACTGATACCTGGCGTGACGGTGGGAGCTCATATCTTAGATGACTGTGATAAGGATACTTATGGCCTTGAGATGGCTGTGGATTTCATAAAAGGTGCGTTTGCACTTTGAATTTTTATTTTTTTTATTACTAAACTAATTTTTAACTCTTGGATAACGATAACTTTGGCCATGAGGACCTATTGGCCTAGCTCTGTTCTATATCTTACTTGATCTGGAATATTTTTGTCCTAATCCTCCGTTTTACTCTTCTGATTGTTTTTGTTGCGGAATTCAAGACAGTTCAATCGTATCTCCGGGACTCGTCGAGCTTCATTGACTCGGCGTTTTTCTGGTGATCGCCCCTGTTGATTCTGGCATTAAATTTTACTCAATAAGAAATATAGAGATCACCTGAATATGTCATTTACACACATTTCCTTTTGCCAGGCTCAATAAGCAACATAGATGATGCGGAGTACGCCTGCAACGCGACGGCAGTCCGGAAGGTGATATCAGGTGTGGTTGGTGCGGCTTCCAGCGTGACTTCTGTGCAGGTCGCCAACCTGCTGCGCCTGTTCAAAATACCACAAGTAAGACACTTTAAATTATATTGGTCTCAAGTATTTTAGTAGATCCCAAGGTATAGGAAAACACTCATGGAAATATTTTTTCATAATACTAGAGATAGAGGGTAGAAAAATTGAGCTACACACATGTTTCAAGAATGAAGTGAATGAATGAATAGTAAAAAATATATATTCAGTCTTCAGACAGACCATTTCACACTTTTTAGGATGAGAAATGATATACGTTGCTAAATAAAAAGGCTTAAATAACATTAGTCAATAAAACTCATACACTCACTAAAACAGTTAAACGACAGAAACCAAGTAAACTGGAACCCCTGCAACTTTACCTGAAAAAAATCCTCAACTTCTTGATTTTGCCCCCAGGTGTCGTTTTTCTCCACCTCCCCGGAGCTGTCGAACAAGGCGCGCTTCGAGTACTTTACGCGCACCATACCCTCGGACCACCACCAAGTACGCGCCATGGTGGAGATTGTCAAGAAGCTGGAGTGGAGCTACGTCTCCATCATCTATGAGGAGTCCAGCTATGGGATTAAGGTGATCAAGTTATACTTTTTCTTTAACAACAGCAAATGTCTTCGTCCAAGCCCCATTTTGCTACTGCAGGAAACTGAATCAAAAAATTAAATGGCGTCAATGAGTTTCTTTCCGAGGGTTCTTCCTATGATCAACCTTGTTCATGCTTCATAACTGTGCCAAGTTGGCACTGCCAACATACGGTGAACAAACCGTATGAAATATGGACCCTTTTTAGATTCACTCGTGTGTCTGTCTTTCTGCCAGTGGCAATTTATTCCGAATCAACCGATTTACTTAAAATTTAAAACACAGATTATCTTCTGTTACCTAAACACGGACATGTAACGTAAATAAATAAATTTGTAGTATGGGATCACTTTCGGGTGGCAAATTAGATTTTTTTTGCTTGGCTTGCCAAGCTGATTATAAATGAATACAGTAGTTTTTGCAACAAATACATTTTTTCGTAGTGTTTTGCTGTTGTGAATTCTTTAATTTAGCTTTATCCAGAACCACAATTTTCATTACGAAAACATAACAAAACATCGAGCATTTAAAGCGCAAATCTCGGTCTAATCAACAATTAAAACCAAGATTAACTGCACACCACGGTTACAACCACGCGTGTCATTCCACCGCAAGCAGCCATGTTAGGTCCGGATAAATTGACGTGACGTCATGAATATGAATGCACTCGCTGACCGCACGTTTAATTCGTGGTAAGCTGGTGGATTAGATGCTAATGACTGGTCATATATTCATGGGAAGGCAATCAGGCTGCAAACTAGTTGGGTTTGAGCGTTTATGAAGTTTGGCGAC
Source organism: Lacanobia oleracea (assembly GCA_950371165.1). NCBI lineage: Eukaryota > Metazoa > Arthropoda > Insecta > Lepidoptera > Noctuidae > Lacanobia > Lacanobia oleracea. The sequence goes on from OX493398.1 coordinate 1,785,026, forward strand.
TAAATCAGCTGAAGGCTGTTTTACACGCTCCAACTGCGGAATACGAGTAGTTTGCGCCTGGTACGAGGAGCTCGTGGCTATATAATAACAGCCGCACGGGTCGATCTTGAAGGTTAAGCAACGCTTGCCAAGATTGGTCTGTGGATAGGTGACCATCTTAACATAACGAGTTTCCTCCATGCCTCGGAAAGCACATTAAGCCGTTGGTCCCGGCTGTCATTAGTGGATCTTTGGCAGTCGTTACGGATGGTCAGAAGCCAGTAAATCTGACTCCAGTCTTACCAAGATGTACCGTGTTACCCAGTTGATGGGTCGTGGAGGTCTGGTAGGCAGCCGCTCCAGGTAAAACATTATTATTATTAAAACAAAATTCTTCCAATACTGACGAACTGACAGACAAGGCACAGCCACAACTTTCCTTTTAAAGGTTCCTTGGTGAGTGTAGGGGAGCACCAAGAGAGGATTTCCCGCAATTCTTATGGAAATGGGAAACAACGGGATATGCGCGTACGAAATCGCGGGCAAAAGCTATTACCAAATATAGATGAAAACCAAATTATGTCTTAGTATATTACAAATACTAAATTCTAATAATAACCAAATCTCAAATAAAATTATTAAAACTAGTTGACCCGCGCAACTTCGTCTGCTCCGCTCCTGTTGGTCTTAGCGTGGTGGTAGCCTTCCTCAATAAATGGAATATCTAACACTGAAAGAGGTTCCTGAGATGGGCGCGTTCAAGCAAACAAACAAATAAACTCTTCAGCTTTATATATTAGTATAGATATTATACAAATGGGCTGAAATTAATAATTAATTTAATTAGCCATCTCTCGTGTTCACAATCAATGTTCCGCACAGGTGGGTAGAATCGCTCTTATTAGCACTAATATGGCAATAACATGTTCGCGATACAAACAATTAAGTAATTATTGTAATGTTCCAAAATAATAATATTACAAACTTTTACCAGGAAAGTTCCATTTGCTACGTTCTTGAGGCCAATTATATTTTTTCTTTGTGGACTTGTCAGTATTCTTGGAAGTAATCATTTATACAGTGTTTCATAGTTTTCCACTGCTGATATATCATATATTGACTTCAAAGAAAGTAATCGGAAAAAAGATAGAAAAGAGGTAAATGGGGATGGATGGGAAAGTTTTTCTTTATTTATTAAATTAAACGTTATGTACAATAGCAGTACACAGGCAAAATATTTTTTTAATATTCTCTACCAGTCAACCTTTGGGCTTAAAAGACTCACAGTGTAGTCTTTTAAACCCAAAGGTTGACTGGACAAACAAATAAATAAAATTATAAAAAGAATATTTCTAAAAGAAAAACAAAGATTTTCCTGTAACCCAAACCCAAGACTTATTTTCGGAAATCACTTTCGCGTCTAGAGTGAATAGGTTACTTCTAGGAAAGCGTGCTCTATCAGCAACCACAGCATTGCTTACCATCAGGTGAGATAGTCTTCAAACTGGAGCTCACTATAAATGGGAATTCATTCTGACTGCCTGACGGTTTGCTACCAGTTTATGTCTAAACGGCTGAACGGATTAAGATTCAACTTGGCACAAAAGTAGACCATGTTCTAGAATAGGGCAAAATATTCTTTTTATCCCAAGCGAGAGTATGTCTTCTTGGAATAATATTCTGGGTTCACGCGAACATAGTAACGGTCAAAAGCTAGTGAAAATACTCTTGCAAAATGTAATTTATATTCTTATTCTAATGAGGGATAAATAATAACAACCGCACGGGTCGATCTTCAAGGTTAAGCAACGCTTGCTAAGGTTGGTCTGTGGATGGATGACCATCTTAACATACCGAGTTTCCTCCGTGCTTCGTTGGTCCCGGCTGTTATTTATAGAACTTTGCCAGTCGTTACGGATTCTCAGAAGCCAGTAAATCTGACTCCAGTTTTGCCGAGAAATACCGTATTACCCATTTAATGTGTTGTGGAGGTTTAGTAGGCAGCCGCTTTATGTAAAATACCGGTATTTAGCTGAATCCGGTTTGACTGGAAGCCGACCCCAATATAGTTGGGAAAACACTAGGCAAATGATGATAATATTCTTATTCTTATGAGCTATTTGTTACAGGCATTTGAAGAGTTGGAAGCCTTGCTAGCGAAGAGCAACATCTGCATAGCTGTGAAAGAGAAGCTGGTGAAGGACTCAGGAGTGGCTCACGAGGGAGCCTATGACGAGATCGTGTCCAAGCTGCTCACCAAGCCTAGAGCGAGAGGTAAGAGGATCATTCAGACAGCACACACCACGCCGGTGGAACCAAAAGGTTCCACTTGCGACTCAACGGTGGGGCATCGGAATCTTAGGAGGTTAATAAGGGTGGCAGCGGAGTGGAGAAAGGGAGAAGTTTTAACCAATGGAATTGCATTAAACCTCCGCAATACTTGACTCACTGACATTTTGACTGACATGATTGTTAAATATTTCTCCGTTTCTGTATAAATGGACAGGTATCCTAATTGTTCACACAGTTAGTAGGACTCTCTGCAGTTCTGCAGCAATACCTAAGCTTAGGCTCTAGTCTAGACAGTGTGCTAGTAATAACGATTATCAAAAGTCTACAATATTTTAGGATCCACTACTTGATTTATGTCTAGTTTTGGAAATCGTATTCGCTGGTATGAGGTAGTTTTTTGTCCTGAAGGCGAGACTCAATATTAAAAACTTGTCAAATGTAAGGAATTTAGTGGGGGACAGATTGTGACGGCGACGCGAATGTTCCTTAAAATTACGAGAATTGCCTTTCTGTGTTTTTATTTTCTAAAAATCTTCCAAAATATGAGTCCCAAAAATCAAAAGATTTTATTTTATGTGTTATGGGTTTGACTCTTGTCTAGGTCAGAGATGACAGAGACAAAGTCTACGATGGAGCGAGCTTACCCAGAAGGAGCCTGTTCACTCTAGCTTTGAAGAGATTAGGGTTGTAAGCGTTCGGAGACACAGACGCAGGCAAGGTTTACTGAAAGCGAACCTATGCTTTGATAAAAAAGAATTTCCTTGATTTGGATGCGCTTTCCAACATATTATCTATACTAATATATAAAGCTTAAGAGTTTATTTGTTTGTTTGCAAATCCTGACATTAGCACGTTCAACGTGCTAATGTCAGGATTTCTTAAATTTTTGTGACGCAGACGAAGTAGCGCGGGTCAACTAGTTTATTATAAGTGCCCACTTTATCTTCTTCAAACGAACACTGCTCGTATAAGTTTTCTACTAATACTCACTATTGCCTGCTTCCAAATAACATCCCAAACCAAGGCTTATAATATTCCTATGATAGATTGTAAGTGTTTATTACTGATGATCCATCACCCAAGTGTAGCTTCTTAGCCTAGATTTTTCTAATAATAAATAATTGGACTATGTATCATTCACAAAATGTAGTGAACAAAACAAATTCAATGCTGCAAAAACCTGTCGGGGAATATAATAGTCTTGTTGACCGATTACGGCCATGGCGGCCAATAGGCAAGATAAAAATACAGAATTTATGAGAATGTTGTTCATAAAATGATAAAAAACGTATAAAATATAGGACATTGCAACGTTTTTATTTCAGTTAATATCGATTTTTAACAAAAATAATGAATTAAAGTAACGTGAAACGGAACATATTTAAAAACAACAATCAGCGTTTAGTGACGTCACTGTTGTTATGGCAACGAAAAGGAAACCTTATGTCCTGGAGTTAAACAGTTCTTAACCAGTGGCAGACAGAAGTGACGTTATCGACTGTTTTCGCGCGATAATTATAAATTACATTTTAATAAAAAAACTTGAAGTATATGGCATTAGAGGTAACGTCCTTAATTTAATTAAATCCTATTTAAACAATAGAAAGCAAAAAACAGAGATCAGTAAAATCAATATAAACACTAAAAAAGAAGAGTTACACCTTTCAGATGAACGTCAAACTGCTTTTGGTGTTCCACAAGGTAGTGTATTGGGACCGCCACTTTTTACAATTTACATTAATGACTTGCCAAAATCAATTCCACACCCTATGACATTATTTGCAGATGATAGTACGGTGACAATTTCTAGTAATAGCAATGACATGATCCAATATAAACTTGACATACACAATACCTTGACATCTATAATAGAGTGGTTAAACAATAATAATTTAAAGATTAACTTAGATAAAACTAAAATCTTACATTTTAGCCAACGATTGACTGTAGAAAATATGGACATTAATATAGATAATAAAACTGTTGAAATAGTGAACACTACGAAGTTTCTTGGCCTAATTATTGACGAAAGACTTGACTGGAAATTACAAATCGAAAATCTGTGTAAAAAAATTTGCAGTTCTGCATTTGCATTGCACTCTTTAGCTGCACTGGTGAATGTAGATACCCTGATTGCGGCCTACCATGGATTAGTTGCGTCTCACTTAAGATACGGTATCATATTTTGGGGAAATTCTACTAACGCTAACACGGCATTTAAGGCCCAAAAGAGATGCATTAGATCTATGTTTGGGCTAAAAACGGTAGATACATGTAAACCATATTTTAAAAGGTACAAACTATTAACTCTTCCTTGTTTGTACATCCTTGAAACCGTAATGTTTGTTAAAACAAACCCCAATTTGTTTCCACGTCTACAAGACATGGTACCTCGTAACAGGCGGGATACGACCGTTCTAAGAGTTCATCCGGCAAAAACGGCACTTATGCGCAAAAGTATCATTTGCATGGCGCCTACGATATTTAACACATTGCCTAAAAGCTGGAAGGAGCTGAGTGGAAAGTCACTCAATCGTCAATTAAAAAGTTTCTTTCGCAAAAAGCATTTTATAGTGTCTCCGAATTTCTAGCCGAAAAAGATTTTTTGTTTGAATAAATCATTTTACCTCTTTCCTATCATTAATTATATTAAGTTAATAATCATTTTGACATGTTATAACATATTAATGATTTTGACATTACAACTAATTACTATTTTGACATTTAAATTGAACACTAGTTTGACATTATAATTGACTACTTTTTTGACATACCAACTTATTATTATTTTGACATTATAACGTAGGTACCTAATAGTATTTTGACATTAAAATATTTTTGACATTACATCATAATTCATAAAGTTGCTAAATAATTGTAATCAATGTAAGTGTTTTCTAAGTATTTTTTATGTAATTATAATTTTTTCAATGTTATGGAAATATTTGTACGCCGCTAATTACGGCTAAACATGAGTGGACTTAAACTGTTTAATATCTTGCATGCTCCTGTATGTATACAATGTTTAAACAAATAAAGAAATCTTATCTTATCTTATCTTATCTTAATTTAAACTGTCGTTTTAAAATCGCAATTTTGGCATAAATTAAAGAGTTTTAATTTTTAGGGTTCCGTAGCCGAAGGGTAACCAACGGAACCGTATTTCTAAGTCTCCACTGTCCGTCCGTCCGTTCGTCCGTCCGTCTGTCTGTCGGCGGGCTGTATCTCAAGAACCGTAATACGTAGAGAGCTGAAATTTTCACAGATTGTGTATTTCTATTGCCGCTATAACAACAAATAATAAAAATTAAGGTTTATTGTACGGAACCTTTCGTGTGCGAGTCCAACTCGCACTTGGCCGGTTTTTTATTTATGCGCCTGCCTCGTCTATTCTGGATTGAGGTCTTTAAAATTAAAACAAAAATAGAAATAATGCATGTTCCCTATTTAAAAAACCCAACAACAATTGCACGACCTGGGAATCGAAACCAGGACTCCACGCTCGGCTGTCGCATTTGCGACCGCGAAACCAGCGGAGCACTCTGTGGGGAATATAATGTTTCTAGTATGTTCTAAACATATAACATGACTCGCTGTGCCCATAATTTTTACGACAAAATGTAATTATCCTTTATTATTATACCGGTTCTGGATATTCACATGATTAAATCTAATTTAGTTTCATTTACGCGATCAAATATTAATTCATAAATGAGATACCGTTTTCATACTATGTTTTGTTAACTGGTCGCATGTAAAATTAATTTTTATACGACAAAAATATGATTTTTACAGCTCGGGAAACAGTAAGCTCCGTACCTTTTTCATATTTATCAATTAAATATTGACTTAGTATAGTCCACAGTCATTAATTATTTTTAGTTTACTAACAAACACCGACATGACATAGAACAAATAAAGATATTGATATTGTAAAATAATGCCAAGAAAGTTTTTGGGGGACTTAAAATACGTTAAAAGCCTGGATGGAAAGTCAGCTACGGTATGATTCTGCTAACTGGTTTTTACAGCATCATGAGTTAATCTACAAGCTACTAGAGATCTCGACCGAAGTTGTCCCGTCCGAACGTACGCTTTTTGTGAGAAAAGTGTCAAGACCCCGATTGCAACGCTGTCTACTTGGTCAAATTGTAAATCTCAACCTTATCCCACTCAAACACAAAAAATATTCAGCAACAGCAGTCCACTGGTTTAGGAAGAGTTCCGTGAAAAACACACATAAAGATAATCGCCGTTAAAAACAAGAGAAAATCTAAGTGAAATGCTGGGGCATTTCACTTAGATTTTCTCAGTGGTCTAAATAGACCACTTTGATAAAGATAAAGAGATAAAGATCATTTATTTCTGAGCATATGGTACATTAAGGTCTTATTCATTATCCAGTTTCACATACACTACCGTTGCCGGTGTAGAAATATTAAATTAAGTGACATGCCAAAAAATAGCTCAATTCGAGACCACAACAATTTAAGTACACTTGTTTGTCATGAAAAAAAAAAAAAAGTATCAGAAATTTTGTCTCCATTAATGTGATAAATCAGTTTTTAAGAAAATAGGTGATTTTTCTACAATGTCATGTTTTATATGCGCAATTATTTATATTTATTATTTATGAACGAAATGTCAAAATTTACTGATTATATAATGTCAAATGCTAAAAAAAAAATACAACAATACTATTACTATAAATAAAATAATAACAAATCAATAGGCAAGTACATACACACATAAAGTATATTATTTAAATTGTAATGTGAAATTTGTAATTAAAAAAATCATTAACTGAATAAAAGCAGTTTTCTAAAAGCCAGGTAAATATTGTTTTCCTGAATTTATTGGTAGGCAACACTCTGATGCGTGAGGGTAAATTGTTGAAGATTTTGACTGCCATGCAATTGGAATTCCTGCTATACAAATGTAGTCTCTGGCTAGGTGCAAGTAATTTATTTGGACTTCTGCTTTTCACTCTTTGAGAAATGTGTTCATACAATGGGAACATGTGCGGATATCTTTTAACAAACATACAAATTTCAAAAATATATAGGCAAGGAAGTGGAAGAATTTTTAGTTCTTTAAATAATGGCTTACAATGCTCTAAATATTCTGCTCCGTATATAGCTCTGACACACTTTTTTTGTGCAATGAATGCTTTGTTCGCATCTACTGAATTTCCCCATATCACGAGGCCGTAACGAAGCACTGATGCCACATAGCCATGATAGGCTGGCTAGCATGGAGGGCTGTTTCTTTACTGGCTATTCGTCTCAGTTTTCGTAAAGCAAACACAAACTTGTCAAGTCGAGTGCAGACTTTTTTCACGTGTTCTTTCCAATTTAATTTTTCATCAATAATTATTCCCAAGAATAAGGTTGAAGGCACGGGTTCCAAAATTAAATTATCGTAGTGTATTTGAGGTGGTTTTACCGAAGATTTGTGTGTTTGAAATTGTACTAACTTTGTTTTTTCAATATTTACACGTAAGTTATTAGATTCCAGCCATTTTATTGCTTGTAGAATTTCATTGTTAGTGTCAGTTTTTAGGTCATTTCTATTTGAAGATTTTATTGTCAAAGTAGTGTCATCAGCAAATAGTGTACAATTATGTTTGAGGCTCTTGCAAAAGTCATTTATGTATATTATAAATAATGGAGGCCCTAGTACGCTTCCCTGAGGAACGCCACAACTATTTATTTTCAACTCTGAACTGTATATTTTTTTTCTGTTATGGTCAATTTTTGATACCATTGTCCTTTGCTGGCGACTCGATAGATAACTTTCAAGCCAGTCATGCGCCTTGCCTCTTATGCCGTATTTCTCCATTTTGCAAAGTAGTCGTTTATGTGGGACAAAGTCAAATGCTTTGCTCATATCTAGAAATACTGATAATACAGACATTTTATTATTGAGGGCTTCAGATATCAGTTTGACCAGAGTAAAACAAGCAAGTGAAGTTGAACTATTCTTTCTAAATCCAAATTGGTTCTCAGTAAGTATGCTGTTTTTGTTTAAAAAGTTTATTATTTTCCCGTACATTGCTTTTTCAAAAATCTTTGAAAGGATAGGGATCAATGTAATGGGTCTATAATTGGAAATATCCGAACGGTTACCTTTTTTGTATAGCGGTTTCACTATAGATTGTTTTAATCTAGTAGGAAATGTTCCTGTCTCAAATGACAGATTGATAATATAACTAAGATGTGCTGCTATGCATTTGCCACTTAATTTTATTATTTTTGTGGTTATTTCATCATATCCAGTAGCATTAGTATCGTTTAAGGAGTTGATAATTTTTATTATGTCTTGTTCATTTACTGGAGTCAAAAACATACTGTTAGTGTTATTGGTAATGTCAATGTTACTTACGTTATTACTATTGCTAAGGTTAGTTTTATTAGTCATCTCTATAAAATAGTTGTTAAATTGATTACATATATCATTGGGATCATTAATTAGGTTATCATTTATTATCAATTCTTTGATTTCATTTTTATAATTATCATCATTATTTATATTATTTTTTTATAATAGACCAAGTCGCTTTACATTTATTTTTGGAATTATGTAAATGTTTTTGATTATTTATTAATTGTGAATGTGATATACATGTTCTTAAAATTCTTGAATAGGTCAGGTATCTTCCCTTATTATATTTTTTGCTTAGGGCATCGTGTTGGTAACTATAATATAGAGTTCTCTTTTTTATGCACGATATTTTTATACCTTTACTAATCCATTTATTTTTAATTGGTTAATTATATTTTTTAACTGTTATTTCGGGGAAACATAGTTTGTAAAAGAGTATATATAGGTCATGAAATAAGTTAAATGCATTGTTGCAATCTGTTTCTTCATATACTTCATTAAAACTTAAAGCTGATATACATTCAAGAAATTTTTGAATATTATTTTCATTGTAATCTTTTTTCACTTCATAAAAGAAATTTGGAATTTTCGGCTTATTATGTGCTATTGGAAGAAAGAACGTTAAAGACTGCCCAGTATCATGATCTGAGAGGGCTAGGTTATGTATACTGCTTTTTGTGTCTAGGGTCGAGATATTACTGGCTATTTGATCTATGCAACTTTTTTTCCTAGTGGGCATTTTAATATGAGTCAACAAGTTAAAATTATTTAAAATAGATATTAATTCTCTTGTTTGTGTAGTGTCTTTAAGCATATCAATATTCCAGTCTCCGCATATTATGACACGATTCCTACTTTTATAAGTTAATTTGTGTAACAAAACTTCAAGGTTTTTGAAAAATATGGCCGCATCGGAATCCGGGATTCTATAGACACATACTATTATTAAGTTATAACTCGGAACTTTTATGCCGCAACATTCAAAACAATAATCGCCAGACATTTCATTAGTTATTTGTAAAGGGCTAAAAACTAAATCTTCTTTCACCAATATGCACGTGCCGCCCCGTTTTTTATTGGATCTTGAGTAATTAGCAGCTAGCTTATAGTTTGTAAGTCTAAGATTAAATTCATGACCGGATTGTATAAAGGTTTCGCTAAAACAAATAAAGTCTATAACACCCATCTCTTTCGTCAATTCAAATATTGTTACTTCGAAGAAATCTAATTTATTGAGTATTCCAGCTATATTTTGATGTAACAAAGTAAGCTTCTGTTTATCATTACTGGCATTGTTGTTTAAGGGTGGGGCGAAAAAAAATATTTTGTACATGAGCTTTACTCGTTATTGCTTTTGGTAAATTTTCAATGTCACAATCACAATCCAACGGATAATTTTTTATGTCAACAAGCATGCGACTAAAAATACTTCCAAATATACATTTTATCCCTAGTTTATTAAGTTTACCTGTTTTATATGAGAACATTTCCAATGAGAGGTCACGATTCGAATCAAAGAAATATGCATATTCATAGTTTCTTATATCCATGTAAAGTAAATTATTAAACAGTTCTACTCTATAATTATGAATAAGGGCTCCTCTTATGTATACCGGAGAGCACACAATCACATTTGTATGAGTTGTCTGTTCCAAGGATTCTCTTATTAGTCTAACAAGTTCGATAGAGTCTTCATTATCTTTAAAATCCTTTTCGCCAATCATTACTATACAATAGTCGTCCAGGTTAAAATCTTGAACCTTGTTCTTAAGGTTTGTGAGTATTTCCTTCATTTTACTATTAGGTGACACGTAGTGGCAATACTCAAACTGTTCGCAGAAAGTATCTTCTATAATTTCCACCGGCCGATAGTAGTTGCAGTTACTAAGGACGCATAGTTTCCTTTTTCTTTGATTTTCTTTTATTGTGTACTTTCTTCCATGGTTCTTCGTTTGAATGATTTCTGCTTCGTTTGTAATTGAAGTTGAAGTTGGTCCCTCAGTTAATTTTATTTTTGAAGTTTCAGCTACAGCGTCTTGTGATCGGGATAGATCGTACTGCTTCAAGTTGCAGTTGAGATCTAGAGGTGAAGCATTCTCGCTCGTACTGCTTGCAGCACCATCTGTTATGGTTTCCTCACACTTTTTTGTGTCTAGATCTATGAGACTCTTATCAAGGTTCTTTTTGGTAATATTTAAATTATGTATGATATGTTTGTTTTTCTTTAAAGTTGAGTGTTTTTTTGTACTACTAGATTGGCTGCTACATAGGTTTTTCAGTTTTGCTATGATATTTTGTTGTTCAATTGTTTGTTTCTTCAAAGTGGCGTTTTCCATGACCAAGTTGTCAATTTCATCATGAGCAGTATTTAATTGTATTCTCAACTGTTCAATATCTCCTTTCAGTCTTTCACACTCTTCACAACATAAGCTGGTAATTTGTGGTAAACTTTTTGAAAGATATTCAGAGTTAGCGGAGTCAAAAGAGGAAGTCGGAGAGTTGATTACTGTTCTATTTCTTCGCATAGTTATGTTTTGAAAATCCATCTTTTTAATTGTTTAAAATTACTGTTAGTTTCTATTTTATTTTTCTGCTGAAAACTAACTTCAGTGTCTATTATTAGTGTGTTCAGTGTCTATTATTAATTTCCACTGCCAACAGTCACCAACCTTACGAAGCGTGGCGTAAGCTAAGTCTGGTATAAACGCGTAGCGTAAGCTCAAGATGTTAAAGCAAGCGCCTAGTGTACGTGTAAGCGTTAAGCATGTGTGCGTAGAAGCGGCCGAACTGCGGGTTGCCCTAGGTCAGGGACGCAAATCATTGCAAATTATTTCTATAAGATTTTCACTTATTACTCACGGTACCGATGGAGTCCAAATGTGTTATATATATCACTTGGCAGAATCAAAAAGCACATCGTCTACCCGCCACTATCAAATTTTCCCAATTAACCTTGAACTCAAAGCGTTAGCGATAAAGATGAAAATTAAATTTGACAGATTGTTGTGTGGTTCATATTATGATTCTGCTAAAGTAGGCTTTCCAGACCCGCAGATACAATAAAAAATTAGGACACAAGTTGATATCCCTATTTTACATATTAACATTTAATTTAAATTAAAATCAGCGTAACACACTCATTAGTATGTAAATTCCTAATGATATAAACTAAAATCGATTTGAACGGAACCATTTCCGCAGTAATCCGGGATCGTTATAATATATTCGTGGAACATAGTTTATAATTGGGTACATGAGAACTTGTAGTCCCCGAAGGTTTCTCAAATTATTTTAGGTAACTACTTTTCTCAAAGGAGCAGTATTATATGTAGATATTTAGTAAATAATTTCGCTAGGCTTACCTGATTCCCCAAATTAGACGCAGATTATTCTGAAGAACGTAATATGATTATTTTGTATTTCCAGTAATAATGCTGCCTATGACTAAATGTTTATGTGGATTTTATACTTATTTTTCTTCCAGAAGCATAATCAATCTGTAACAATCCTACGAACGGAACATTATGTCTTCTTCATGGAAGGGAGCACTATTCACTACGCAGGCTTTGGTTTCTTTTTGTGCCAATCTTGACTTAATCGTGGTCGATCTACACAATTTTCTCGTCATGTTTCTGTAACCGTTTAAGCACTGGTTTTAGGTACCGTCTAAATTCTCCTGCTCTTATTTGATCATCCGTAAAAACGGAAACCTAAAAAACCACCCTAGGATGACTCGGGTGTATTTCTGACTGTCTTTCTGATAACTTCTCTTTCTTCCTCCCTCAATCTCTTAATTGAGGTAGAGTCTCCTTACTCTCCTGCGCCTAATCAAACGATCTTGTGTCGTGCTTTCGTGCAAATTGAGTTTTCTTAAGGTTTGTTATAATGAAGCACCACAAGGTCAAGGTCAATTCTGTCAGGGATAACTATTGTCAAATTGCAAAATTTTTGGGAAACACGTGACATTTCAAAATCACCTGACAACTTTTTGACCATCGTTACCGCTGATATAATGTCATTCTGTCCACGCTCTCTTGTCAATGCAACTTTTAGCACGCAAACTTTTTAAATCACCGCCGAAAATCTAACCGAACCATCCCGAAAATCCAATCCTGCGACAAACAAGGGGTTATAAAGTGTAATTTTATCTAGTGCCGCCATATTGTGGAGGAGGTCGTGATAAATTGTGGCCGTGTGCCTCACAGATAGGCAGCTGCCACGAGTAAAACAATTTTTCGCTAAAGCGGTTACTGAAATTGAATCTATTGGCGAAGGCGATAAGAGGTGATTACCATTAAGCACGCCACTTTGGCTCCTTGTGGATGGGCGGGCATTGCGTTGGGACAGATTGTGCGGGATTAAAACAGGTGCCGTTTGAATGATCAGCGCGGATTATGGAAAATAGAGTGTGGAAGATTTTGGGTTTGAATTTGGAAACAGTTTCGTGGGGTGTTCTTTTGGAAAGTTTACTTTTTACAGCTTTGGTTTTTGTTAGCGGGCTCGTGGGCAAAAACTCTGTATGCTCTTTGTCTTGAGTTTTCCAATAGAGAATCTTTGAAGTTTTGTGAGCCAACGATGAGTAATAAAATTAATGTCTCAGTCGCAAATAGGTTCTCGTTCAAGGCAAGCTTCAAGGTTCTGTGTAGTCTCAAGAATCACATCTCAAGTATCTTATCTCAAGTATCAGCTAGTTTATCAACCTGCTCTTCAAGAGTGTTGATGATATCATGATTTATTTTCTTCTATCGGAGGTTCTAGAAATTACATGAATATTATATGAATATAAACAATAAACAATATTTATTTTGTTCAAGACTTAAACCTAATTACAATAATTGTACCTTAAATATTATATAAATGTTGTAGCACGATGAGCCAAGGAACACCAAACGCACATTTCATGTTTGATTTAATAGCAATGCGTTACTGTAACGTATATAAACACTGCTAAAAAACTCCCAATTTCAGTATTCCCATATTGATAACGATAAAGTCAACGAGTGCAGTGTACTGGACACATAAATCAAGGGCTTAACGAAGCAGAAAGTGCATCGCTGTCGAACTGGCGTCGGGCGTCGGGCGTCGGGCGTCGGGCGTCGGGCGTCGGGCGTCGCGCCAGAGATCCTTGCAGCTGATAAATTATTTATTACACTTATATTAGTTACATATTTGATACGAGGATGACATTTTCATTAAGTTTCACAGAGTGTGTTCATGTTTTTTTTTTTAATTCTATCGTCGCAAGTAAGGAATTAGTTATGGATGAACAGCGTTTGACAACATCCTTCTTGATCATACTGTTATGCCACCAAATCCTAAAAAATCCTTTAAACTTGGCTTAGTTTGTATGTATAAAGTACCTCGTTAGATGCAACTACGTCCTGGGTTCGATTCCCATGTGGGGCAAAATGCGTTTTTGGGATTTTCCATAACAAAAGTAACAATACAGTGTTTGAAAGTTTAGATGGTGTGACACTTCCGTACCTCCGGTTCCGGTTCCAGTTTTCCGGGTTTAAAAGGTCCACTTTAGTAAAATCAACCAGCACATCAAGCTACTCGAAACTGTAAAATTTTCCTAATCAGTGAAAATTTAATTTGACAGATTGTTGTATGATGTATTACTTTATTTAATCACTAGTTGACTCGCGCAACTTCAACAATTTTTATTACTGTTCCGCTTTTATTGGTCTTAGCGTGATGATATATAGCCTATTGCCTTTCTCGAGAAATGGGCTATCTAACACTGAAAGAATTTTTCAAATCGGACCTGTAATTCCTGAGATTAGCGCGTTCAAGTAAACAAACAAACAAACAAACTCTTCAACTTTATATATTAGTATAGATTGATAAGACACTTCATTGATTTATTCACTAAAACATACACAAACATAAATCACATACAGTTTTAGGAATAATGAATTCGTCACTTACACTTCTGTAAGTGTAGTGTAGTGTACAGCACTAACAGAGAACTTCATGATTAATCAAGATGTTGGATATCGTTAGTTGTTTTGTTTATGTGTTTTAAGTTCAAGAAAATTAAAGTCAAAATTATTAATGCGTTTAGGTTATAATATGAGCAGAATTTTTTTTTTTATTAATGTTATGATCGAGGAGCTCGTGGCTAGATAATAACAGCCGCTCGGGTCGATCTTTAAAGTGCAACGCTTGCCAAGGTTGATCTGTGGATGGGTGAGCATCTTAACATACCGAGTTTCCTCCGTGCCTCGGAAAGCACGTTAAGCCGTTGGTCCCGGCTGTTATTTTTAGATCTTTGGCATTCGTTACGGATCGTCAGAAGCCAGTAAATCTGACTCCAGTCTTGCCATGAAGTACCGTGTTACCCAGTTAATGGGTTGTGGAGGTCTGATAGGCAGCCGCTCCTCGTAAAATACTGGTATTCAGCTGAATCCGGCTTGACTGGAAGCCGACCCCAATATAGTTGGGAAAAGGCTAGGCAGATGATGATTAAAAAAAAATATATAAGTGGAAATTATATATATATTTTTCCTACTCCTCCGCTGTACTTTTCTGATTAATTTCGTTGCAGGATCCCAGACAGTTGAATCGTTTCTCCGGGACTTGTCGGGTTTCATTGGCTCGGCGTTTTTCTGGTGGTCGCCACTGTTGATTCTGGCTTTCAGGAGTTGCAGTGGTTGGGAATGTGCGGCGGGCTTGTCCCAAAAAAAAAAAAAAAAGATGATGATTAATGTTATGATCTTAATAATATGATTCCACTAAAGTGGCCTTTTTAGACCCGCTGGTCTCTCTCCCTGGTTGTGGCGAAATGCACTCGCAAGTTAATATAAGTTGGTCAACTACGCTTAGTTTCGTTTTAAGATAAAGGCCACTTTAGGAGAATCAAAAAGCACATCACGCTTCCCGTCACTGTCAAATTTTCCCAATCAATCTTGAACCTAATGCGTTAGCGATAAAGATGAAAATGAAATTTGACACATTTTTGTGTGGTTAATATTATGATTCTAATATCATTCTACCTAAGTAACCTTTTTAGAACTGCATTATTAAAATTGATTGAGACACTGCTCTAGAAAAGAAAGTAATGGTAAGGTGTTGAGAAAGGCAGTCTCAACGCGTGCCAACAAGTTTACCTATTCACAGGTGACTTGAAGATATTTAAAATGTATGCTATCCAGTACTTCTAGAGTCTCAGACCTCGTTTAATATCCAGTGTTGCCCAGTTAAATTCCTTAGCTTAGGGTAACAAATGCACAGCATTACGCCTAAGATTTATTATTTACGACTCAGTTTTCTTTAAATGTGTTTCTTTTTGTTGCCACAAAAGAAAATAAAAGTGATGAAACGTCCTTTTAAGGAGAATGAGGTCTTCTTTAGGAGGTAATGTGAAAAGTAAATAAGAGGACATAATTTAGGCGCGTTATCCGTTACATGTAGAATGTGTTTTTCTGAGGTCTAATCTACACTAATATATAAAGCTGAAGAGTTTATGTCTGCTTGAACGCGCTAATCTCAGGGACTGCTGGTCCGATTTGAAAAATTATTTTTGTGTTAGATAGCCCATTTATCGAGGAAAGCTATTGGCTATATATGATCACGTTAAGACCTATAGGAGCAGAGCAGACGAAGTTATATCCTATAGCCTTCTTCGATAAATGGGCTATCTAACATTGAAATAATTTTTCAAATCAGACCAGGAGTTCCTGAAAATAGCGCGTTCAAGCAAACAAACAAACAAACTCTTCAGCTTTATATGTTAAGTATAGATTAATTACCACCTACATTTATAATGGTTGAATTGAAACAATTGTTTTAAGATTGTTTGAAACTGTTATCAAGGCTGAAAATACAGTTACACCTTAAAATAGTATATTACGCAACGTTACGTTTAGCATTTTACGTAGATAATCAGCAAAAACAATACTTTATCAAACGCATAACGTCATACCAATAAAATATATATCCAGTTTCACCCAGGGTCGTCCCTTACGATCAAGCCCTCGACAGCTACATATCGTGTCGTCGAGTGCCTCTCGACGGACTCGAGTCGTGTTGGTATTAACTCAGACGGCTCTAGATTGACAACTCTTGGACACGAGATAGAGCCTTTGTAGGTTGCGCTTTTAGAGGACTCTCGGTAAATGATAAATGATATTTATTTTGCAAATAGGTTACAAGTAACTTTTTTACACGTCATTTTTTTTGACATATTACTCTAGATGAGGCCGGTTGATAGATCTGTGACATTTTGTGGGTTGGTTATTTTGACTCACAAATACAATAAAGAAGACATGAAATGCCTAGTCTTTTCCTGACAAATAGGAGTGCGAGGGTATCGGCACTGGATGCGGTCCTCCCAGAACTCTGTGGATTCGTCTTCGTCTTCTCGCGAGGGCAGTAAAGTTTATCGACCCCACACACTCTAGTTTCGAGTTTCTAAACCACCTCAAGGACCTCTAACACAGTTTTTTTTTTTTTTTATAGCTTTTGTTTGTTTTTTTTTTCATGTGCCATTTGGCGGCCGGGACCACCGGCATATACGTGCCTTCCGAAACACGGAATCATCTTTTTATCAGACAGTCAGGTGATCCAAGCCTGCAGTGTCCTAGCCAAACTAGAAACAACCTTACAAAGTATGCGTTCCCTTGGGAATCGAACCCACCTGGTGGAATGAGTGACTGACAGACAACGCACAGCCTTAACTCCTGGTCGTAGAAAGCTGAAATTTGGCATGTTGGTTCCTTGGGGAGTGTAGGAAATCATTAAGAGCCCTGTTACAGTTACTGTATTTTTTGCGTGAAATGACCAATTTTGGCTTTCTTATTCTCAAAAAATGAAATATTTAGACAACTTTGACTTATTGGGTAGTTGAGAATAGTTATTAGTATTGTGCATAGTGGCCTCACTTTTCGGATTTTTTTTGTTATATATTTGTAAAAATCCAAAATTCCGAAGTAAGTTTCTCATGAAAAGGGCGACTCCACTTTTTTGAGCTCATGGATTGAACTACTTCCTTTACTTACCAAATGAAATGAAAAATACATATATCATAATATTTCTTATATAGTGGTTTCGTGCATAGAGGCCTCAGAAATTTGAAATAAGAACGGAATATTCGTTAAAAAAACCCCATTCAAAAACATGAAAACGACTAAAAACGCTCAAAATTAACTGTTAATTTTTCCATAATACAATAATATTATTACGTAAAATTTACACCAAAATAAACCATAGTTCATAAGAAATGAAAATGTAATAAATATCCATTAAATAAATTAACAATAAACCCTAAAGTAAACGTAATTGCAACTGCCTAATTTCTACATAATGCGATGAGTCAGCAGTTTTGTGAAAGAAAACGCAAGACTGTGATAGGGCCCTTAAGAGAAGATTTCGAAGTTGCGCGTTCGTTGTCGCGGGCAAACGCTTGTTGGTTTTATTTTCCTCAGCTCGAGTAGAGCTAAACGTTTAGGTTTACTCACAAAAGAACAATAAAAGCCCTAAACAATAAAATAAGTGGAACAATGTCACAAAAGGTTTCACTATCATTATCAAACGTCTGTAGAATCTCTTATTTTATTTGAGTCTAAGAAACCTAGTGGTTCCCACAGTAACAAAATAAATCGACACCCACTGTTATCCTTTCCTAGAAAAAGAACAATAGAAATAACCTAAGCCGAATAAAGGAAAATAATGAGCAGAAAATAGTATCCGCCATATTGAATTTCCTTTGACGTTATATGACACCTCATTTGTTGAAATCTGTTCCGTTGTTTATGCTACAGGAGGGAACGAAAATAAACTCTAAGTTTATGAGATTCTATTTTTTCTTCTATACAGCAGCACCTTGAGTTTACTATACTCAATGGGCCTCATCAGAAGGCACAAAGTCACTCAACGGGCAATGGTCGAATCAGGAATGATGATATCCGGAAGAGAACCAAGGTTACCGACACCTAACGATCGCTAAACTAAAGCGGCAGTGGCAGGAAACGTTGCTCGCAGAACAGATGGTAGATGGGGCCGAAAAGTTCTGGAGTAGCGACCGTGTACTGGAAGACACAACGTTGGCGCGGCCTCCCACAAGGTGACCTGGTGAAGGTCGCGGGTAGCCGATGGATGCGAGACGCGCAGGACCGTTCGTTGTGGCGACGCTTGGTCCCCAGGAGGTCTATGTCCAGCAGTGGACTCTCGGCTGATATGATGAGTTCACTATTGACATTATTATCAACTGCCTAGCCTTTTCCAATTAAGATGGGGTCAAATTCCAGTCTTCTTCTTCTTTCCGAGTCGGTTAACTCTTTAGATTTTGGTCCCAGTAGGTGGCTAGCCAAACCGGATTCAGCTGTTTACCAGCATTTTACGTGAAGCGACCGCCTATCTGACTTAAACACCCCTGTAACTGGGTGACATGGGTGGTGTGACAATCCGTAACGACTGCCAAAGATCTACAAATGAAACACAAGAACACAGGCAACACAAACACAAATGGCAGGCGAGACGCGGATGAGTCTCGATATGTTCAAATCGTCACCCATCAACAAATCAACCTCGGCAAGTGTTGCTTAACCTAGAGGATCGACCCGAGCGGATAATTTTATTATTTGGTCACAAGCTACTACTGATGTTAAAAAATACAATGCTACAGGGCCTACAGGGCGTATGTTTATCGAGATCTAGAAATATGGAACCAAATACGGGAGATACTATTGCTGAATGAAAGAAAGCATTTTTTGTCTCAGAAAAACTGTAATTTTTCAAAAATTGCACATGAAATCGTATCGAATCGAATCGTAAACCTTAATTTTTATTATTTGTTGTTATAGCGGCAATAGAAATACACAATCTGTGAAAATTTATCTTCTACGATTCTTGAGATTCAGCCCGCTGACAGATAGACGGACGGACGGACGGACAGCGGAGGCTTAGTAATAGGGTTCCGTTGGTTACCCTTTGGGTACGGCACCCTAAAAAAGCAGCGTGTTAAAACTGTTTAAATAAATCCAGAACGAAATAAGGTCAATAATCAGGTAATAGTAACAAAAACAACCAACCAAACCAAAAACATCCAACTTTTCAAATACTGAACAAAGCAGTAGGTACTAAAATTCAAAACAACACAACCATAATAATTCTCATAATCCGAATATCAGATGGATTACACGTAGCGTCTTATGTAAGCGTTAAGAGGTTTTACCTGCGACCGCTGAATAAAACGGCCACATCCCGCCGGATTTCCGACCGTTTAGAGCTGAGCTTCCACCAAAGTTGTGCTATAAGCAGCGATGAGCGAGAAAAATTTCAAAAATAGAATTGAAAAAATATCTCTGTTGACTGTAGCGCAGGATATACATAAAAAGAGACAACAGCATAAAATAGAATGAAAATTTTAATTAAATCCCTACTGCATTTTCTTACACTCATTATCATAGACTTCTCGAGAGAGATTTTTTTTTTATAAAATAAGGGGAAGGCCTATTCTCTAGCAGTAGACATCATTCGTCTAAATCATGGCTGAATCGTATCCAACTTGCCTGTGGAGGCAAAATAGTCACACCTCTGTAAAGCTCACCTCACATCTCAAATGTTTATTGCAATCCATTATGTACATATTAAAGTGGTATATATTTTATTAATATTAATAGAAACAGCTGTCGGGCACAGAAACAAAAAAGTCGGAGAGAGGTAGAGCGCTTTTACAATAATTATCATCAACTGCCTAGCCTTTTCCCAACTATATTGGAATCGGCTGCCAGTCAAACCGGATTCAGCCAAATGTTTTACGTAGAGCGGCTGCCTACTAGACCTCCGCAACCCATTAAACGGGTAACACGGTATTTCTTGGCAAGACTGGAGTCAGATTTACTGGCTTCTGAAAATCCGTAACGACTGCCAAAGATCTACAAATGACAGCCGGGACCAACGGCTTTACGTGCTTTCCGAGGCACGGAGAAAACTCGGTATACTAAGATGGTCACCCATCCACAGACTAACCTTGGCAAGCGTTGCTTAACCTTTGAGATCGACCCTTGCGGCTGTTATTATTTAGCCACAAGCTCCTCGCTCCGCGCTTTTACAATTATGTTATTACTAAAAAAGACCTCGCACAGCTTTTGGTGGCTGGTCAGCCTAAGGACTCGTAAATTAGTTTGGTGTTTCGCCTCTGTTTGTTCACGATAGGCCTCGTTTCCTCGGGTTTTACGTCAATATAGAACTTAGCTTCGATACTGAACAAGTGAACAGTTGTTTGACATTGTTTTCTTATCATGTTTTTTAGTTGTTGCCTGGCGGTTTTTGTGGAACTAAAAGAATTAGATAAGATTTTGTTATTCAGAATAAGAATACCAACATGCTAGATTATAGTAGCACTGCTAAATATTTAAAAACCAAGCAAAAAAGCCGGCCAAGTGCGAGCCGTACTCGACAGCAGAAGGTTCCGTACTTTATAGCTACAAATTAATTTAAATAAAGATTATTTTTTTAATTTTCAGACTTATCCGTTTACTTGTAGCATAAGAAGGTCAAATTTGATAGTTCTAGGTCAACGGGAAATACCCTATAGGCATTTTGATTCCCTTGGGAGAGTCGAAATATACTTTTTTGCGGCATAAACCACCGTATTTTTTTTTTATAATAATAGTAATAATTAGCCAGCCGCGTTGCTGTCGCACTGCAGCCGCGCGGCACTTTACGTTTATTGATTGTATGGATTAATAAAGCTACGCGACAGCCGCGCTACTGCCTTGCGGCACTTAGCGACTAATTTGAAGGCGCCCTAAGATGGCTCTAGTGAAATAATCTGCTTTTCAATTCTCAGGTGCCATAATCTTCGGTTCGGACCAAGAAGTAGCCGGAGTGATGAGGGCAGTGGAACGCGCCAACGCCACCCACTCCTTCAGCTGGGTGGGCTCTGACGGCTGGAGCGCCAGGTCCCTGGTCTCCGATGGCAATGAACGAGCAGTGGAAGGCACCATCAGCGTCCAGCCTCAGGCGAATGACGTCAGCGGGTTTAAAGAGTACTTCCTCGGGTTGAATGTGAAGAATAATAAGAGAAATCCTTGGTTTGTTGGTAAGAGGATGTTTTACATTTTTATTTGACAACATTTTCATTTCATGTTCTTCAGTTTAAAAAGAGAATAATGAGCCTACAAGTCTTTCTCTGCCATTTTATATTCATGCATTTTAATTAATAGTGGTCAGGAGGAGGTTCTTTTCCATAGTCAGAGGCCGTTGAAGCGGTATAGAATACACTGACACTAGGGTGTCGTTAGACCTTACTGCCCACACGAGAAGAAGAAGAAGAATAAGGAGGGGCTATAAACCAATCAAATTCATAGTTTTATAAATCTTCCTGGCGTTATCATCATATCAGCCGAAAAACGTTCACTGCTGGATATAGGCCTCCACGCGCGGTTCGCCACAACAACAGATCTTGTGCGTCTCGCATCCATCGGCTACCCGCAACACTCACCAAGTCATCGGTCCACTTTGAGGGAGGCCTTCCTATCCTTCTGTGATGATGATGTTATAAAATCTGCTACACCAACCGGGGATAATCCTTTGGTGCACTTACAGAGAGTACAAAAGGACAATTTGTCGAGATGAGTCCAATTCCACTCGAAACGTCTAACGGGTCTTTGCTAGTTTGCTTCGGCTCCTCGTTCGCCTTCCAAAAGTCCGGGCTCCTAGGTCGGAATGATTTCGGAGACGTTGGTAACAATGGGGTATTTTACTAAAAAAATCTAATTAGTCCGCCTGATAGATTTGGCTTGGTAAAAATGTACCAAATTTACCAAGCCAAATGACGTCATGCGTGTCTTCAACTCGCTGTATCTCCTTTATATTTTGTTTACGTGAAAAAAGAAAAAATATGGATCGAAATTTATTTGAAAATCTACCAGACGGACTAATTAGATTTTTTTAGTAAAATATCCTATTGCTGATGCGAATGTTGGTGATTAAGAATCCAGGATTAAAATAAGTGGTAAATGTCCTATTGATGGGCAAAGGCTATCCGCACACTCTACTCCAGTCTCATGTGGTGGAAGAATAATACTTTGATTATGGCAAAGTCGTTTGGTGCATGGAAAGCTTTATCGAACACATTCTAAAATCCATAGCTTTCTTTTATATTATATCAACTTATCGACACTTAGAAGAAAAAACTAACTTCCTAAATTAAAAAGGATCTGATCAAATCTTTACTTCCTTCCCATCCTAATCCGAGGCTGATAACAAATACATTCTCAAATTCCGAAAACTTACCCGATAACGAAGAGAAGTTTACAGCGAACTTATTCAGATCTCAAGATATTCTCTTTAATCTCGTTAATAACATTGCAAATAGTTGAAAATACTCGAGAACTTTGTTTAAGGGCGCAATGAAGCGTTTCTTATGAGATCTACGAAATCAGTCATGGAATTTTACTCAAAAGAAACTTTCGTTGCGCCCCTTTCGAGCGAGCAAAACTTTGATTTCGTTATAATTGGTGCGAATTTATCAAATCACTTCCATTAGGTAATTAAAAGTTGTTTTGAATAGTCACGAACTTGCGAGAACCTACTTAATTGAGTTTGGTGAAGATAAAGTAATTTTGTGTTTGTTATTTTCTAGATACTACTAGATCTAGTTTTATTGAAAAACATAATATGCCTACCTACTTGTGTAGTTGAATCATTTGGGTCAATGCAAGTTTATTTACAATTGCGGAATTTCTTCAACAGAGTCACCGTGGCTCTGGAACGCAAAGGGCAGTAGGAAAAACACGGATGGGTCCCTTCCACTCAGTCATGTGATGATTCCAAACCTTAAAAAAAGGAAAAAACCAGGATTATTTATGAAAGCTCACAGCCAACCCTAGCGCTGTATTGTTCGTCAAGTCTTGCCTCAAGCACATTGCAATTTTCCTTAACAATACTCAGCATTTTACATTTTACGTCCGTCTAGAATATAAAGCAGATTTATTCAGGTTATCCCTTACTTTAATCTGCTTGATATTCTTGCCGTCCAAAATACAGGAAATATCGTCTTTATTTTGGATTTTTACGATCGAATGTCACTGACGAGCAGTTTATGCAAGTGACAGATTGTTCATGCTTCCTTTGCATTTTCAAGCCACTTGCTACTACACTCTCCCAGATAACACATATCTTTATCGTAAGGGTATGCTTTAAACCATAAACTTGGATTTAAGTCTATAACTTATACTGAACTGCCTTCGTGCTAGTGCTGCATAAACACAGCGTGTCTGGTTTGTGCAGCCGTAAATCTTGACAATGCAAATAGATTTCGTACATACATTACAATATAAAAAGTCCACATATTGCTGCCAAGCAATGCACAAACATACAAATTGGTATTTTCGCCATTTCTTGACTTTATAGATGTACTGTTTCATTTTTGTGTTTTTGTTTTTCTGTTCACTCACACACTACTAATTAATGGTTCCAATATTTGTGTTGTGAATTCCAATATGTGAGTACCATGTACTTATTTAGAAAATTAATAAGTCTACCTCTGCATAGTCTAGGTGCATGGTATTTCAGAGCATTTTCTTGTCCGTTTTTCTACACATGAATCTACCTTTCCGAATAGACAGTAGAGTCACTATATTATTTTAAATGTAAATGATGACGTTCAAAAGTGCCGTTTAATGGCCTCATTGAAATAAACGTTTTGACTTTGACATATATCAGTGTACTAGTTTCTGCCACCGGATTTGCCCGCGTGAATATCAAATATTACTGCAACGGAATATACTTTCAGGATAAAAATATACGCATATGTGCTATTCCAGACAATGATCTGCCTCTGTGCCAATCTTCAATAGAATAGAATAGAATAGAATAGAATAAAATTTATTTAGCACATTCATGAAACACGCGTACAAAAACAAACAGAAAATAAAAAAGGTAAGCCAAAAAACTAGTGTGTGTCTCACGGCTGCACTAAAAAGGTCCATTTCAGCAATATGTCAGACTGACTAATGTTGTCTGACGCTGATTCATCCATATCCATCCGGCCATTCTGGTGTGATTGAGTAACAAACATAGGTACATCTATCTATCCATCCAAACTTTTGTAATTATAATACTAATAAGATTTGTTTCAGTCCATGTGTATGTTAATTTTAAATGGTATCAAATCAATATTGTGAGATTGCATACAAAACATAAGAGAAGAAATACAATAGGACAGCTTATTAACAAATTCGATCTTAATCCAGAATTGGAGTGCGATTATGTTTGCAAAACTTCATAAGCAAAAAAAAAGATTAAAAAGTTCTTAACAGCGAAAAAAACTCCTAGACCTACTAAGGACTTGCGACCGCAAACCATGCTCAAAAACCGCGTCCCTAAACCCCTATGATGAAATTTAAATCCCTCTTCTTCAAACAAAGCTCATGTAAATATCAGAAAATAGAATAAAGAGTGGTATCAGGGCCAACCCCGTACTAATTAGCATAGTATGAGCCCATTCCCTTAGTTTTACTGACGCCTCTCATTTACATACTCGCTGTAATCTCTTTGGCCACAGTTTCTATTATGTACCTACTTTCCTAATTTCATATTTTCTAATTAAGTTTGTTTTATTTTGTTTTTCTTGTTTATTACGCAACGCATTTGTGGGGATGGTTCAATTAAAATCCTCTGTTTAAAAATATCTGCTGGTATATTTTATTTTGTTGCAAAAACCTAATCATCATTAACATATCAACCGAAACACGTCCACTGCTGGACATAGGCCTCCCCCAAGCGTCGCCACAACGACCGGACCTGTGCATCCCGCAAAAACCTAGCACAAAATAAAAACTGCTGTATTCTGATGACATAATCTATACACAATATATAAAGCTGAACATTTTGTTTGTTTGTTTGCTTGAACACGCAAATCTCAGTACTGGTCCGATTTGAATAAATATTTCAGTATTAGATAGCCCATTTATCGAATAAAGCTAGAATCTATATATCATCACGCTAAGACTACTTAATAGGAGCGGAGCAGACGAAGTTGCGCGAGTCTACTAGTTATATCTAAAACAGAAACGTCGAAAATATCCTATTTATTTTCTTGTAAACCAAATCAGTCTGAGTAGGTACATTTCCACAAAATCCACGCAAGTAATTGAGTGAACATTTAAGCCTCTGCTGTAGCAACAAGATCTCCAGACGTCCCTTGTCACAGAAGTTACTAAGACGAATGGCTTCCACAATTCAGGTTTTCATGAATAGAAACGATTTCCATACACAACAATGCTTTCCAATTCTTTTGAAGACGGCTCGGAAGCCGCTCGAACTGCATAGAAGCGTTGAATACCGAAGTCTTTGAATCTGAATTTGTTTAAAAAAGTTCTGAATCTCCAATCTGAACCTCACGGTGCATCTCAACAAAATATTCCTGTTTACTAAAGGGGAGATTTTCTATCGTTTATTTGTTTAGCTTCGTGGCTTTGTCATAGGGAAATGGAATGAAGTTTTCCACACTCTTGTGTGGAAATGAAATAAGTTCTCGCCGCTATTTCCTGGATTGAAAGCCAGAGGTGTACAGGACATGTTTCTAGTTATTCAATAGGTCCCCTGTCATAATGCTTAGGTATTTCTATTAACTATTTCTAAGCTGAACAGATTCAAACACTTTTGAGTGTGTCTACTTGGTCTCTACATCAACAAAAAAAATATATAAAATAAAATACTTATCGGAGACAGTACAACTCTCTAGATTACATCAGCCAGTATATCGGGACGACAGTGGGCGTACTATAGGAAGTGTTGGTTATAGCGCAATAAAAACCGTATGCTTTTTAATCAATTTTTTACACAATAGGCACACTTGACAAGTATTCGGTACACGCCGGGATTTTTGGACGTGTTCACTGCTCGATTGCCATTCATTAGAGTGAGCTCAGGCTCAGTCTAGCGCATTGGTTCTTAACCGGTGGTCCGCGGACCACTGGTGGTCCCTGGTAGCTCTTGAAGTGGTCCGGGAAGCTATCTTTAAATTCTATTTAAGCACTTTTGATTATTTTAAAAACATTTGGCTTTGAGCAGCATTGAATCAAACATTTAGAAATTAATAAAGAATATGCAGTCACAAAACAGCTTTAAATAAATATCTTTATCTGGTAAATAAAATAAATATTGCATTGCAAAATTTTACCTAGTTTTATTTAATAACAGATTGTTTTTATTGATTTACATTAATTGCATTATTACCCCCAAAAATTTCACGGTCCCTGGCAGAACAGAAGTTTTGTGAAATGTTCAATTATGACTAAAGTGCTAAGAACTAGACTGGTTTAGCGCAATCTTCTAGACTCCATCAAATGCCACTAGATGGCGTTGACGTCCCGATTGTTCAATCGACTGACGTATTTCTGAAATACTATTTATTTTACAGAATACAAAAATTACATTACAAGCTTAAAAATAGATAGGTGTAACAAAGGGCAGTCTTATCGCTAAAAGCAATATTTTAATGACAACACGTACCCGACTGCGCGACAGCAATTTGCTGTCGCGCAGAATAAAGGGTTATGTTTTCACTCTTCTATATCATTTTCATAGCTATGACTTCAGAAGCCTCTAAGTACCATGAAACAACTGCAAGGCAACTGCTCCGACGGCATGTAAATTTGAATGATAGCTTTAACGAGATTATTATTTAGGTTAACTTAGATCTTTAGCAGTCGTTACGAATTGTCAGAAGCAAAAAAAACTGACTCCAGTCTTGCCAAGAAGTACCATGGTAACCAGTTACTGGGATGTGGTGGTCAGATATGCAGTAGCTCAATGTCTTCTTCTTCTCCACACACCTAAGTGTCAGAGTTTCTAAACCGCCTCAAGGGCCTCTGACATGGTTTATTTGAGAGATGGAACTACCGGCTTATACATGCCTTCCAAAGCACGAAATCATCTTATTCTCTTCTTTTTACTTATGTAAAATACTGGTATTCAGCTTTATCTGGTTAGACTAAAAGCCGATTCAATTATAGTTAGGAAAAGGCAGTAACTTGGCTTAACTTGCAAAGTAGTTATCCAGTTACTAGGTTATGGTAGTGGCTCCACGTAAAATACTGAGACTCAGCTTTAGCCGTTTAGACTGGGACTCAGCTCCCAGCTCCCAACGTCTCAACTTAGTTGGACAAGGGCAGATTGGAGACAAGCAGCTTTTAACACATTTTTAATCTCTCGAAACCATGATTGATATGCTCAACAGTACCAACCACCCTCTATATCTCCACAGAGTTCTGGGAGGACCACTTCCAGTGTCGCTACCCTGGCAGCCCGCGCACTCCGTACAACGGCCAGTACTCCAGGGCTTGCTCCGGCATGGAGAGGCTCACAGTCAACAACACCGAGTTTGAGAGGCAGCTGCAGTTCGTGTCTGATGCTGTCATGGCCTTTGCGTATTCTATACGGTGAGTCTGCCTTCAGCTGGAATTTTACTGTGGTGTCGTCACTTTCTTTATTCTATTAGTACGAGCTTTTGACAGCGATTTTGTAAGTGCTTATCTCGTTTTTCTCGTTCACGTAGGAATTTCGGGAAATAGTATCTTAGTGCTCCCCTACACTCCCCGAGGAACCTACATGCCAAATTTCAGCTCTCTACGACCAGTAGTTTCGGCTGTGAATTATTGTCGCAAGAATTTGTTTCATTTATTAATAATATTTTTTTTATTCACCTATACCTTTTATCATTTTTATTTTTCCTTCTCTGTGATAATATTACGATTTGATAATTTGGTATCCTACGTGTTGGATATTCTCACCGGTATAAGTAAATAAAATTAGGGTATAATTTAGACGGTCACCAAAAATAATATTTTTAAGACTCTAAGCCTAGGCACCAAAATGGATCAATGGTCACCAAATTCTATCCAACTCAACTGTGATTGCCATAAAATGTAGGCTTGGGGTTACAAACTGGATAAAATAGGTTAGGTTAGGTTAGAATCGAGCCGAGCGGGCGAAGCGAGCGGTGCCGCGGCAGCGGCCGGCGAGCGCTACTTCTCGAATATTATTTGGTGACCATTTATCTGTTTTGGTAACCGTTTAGAACTTTTTTGGTAGTAAAATAGGTACTTTTTTGGGCGGTGTTTAAACACAAGCCATAAAATTATACTTATTATTGCTATGAACGAATTTAAAAATATATATCGAAAGGAGAACGACCAAAAATATATGACAAATGTGGTGAGCTTTTTGAAACAAAGAAAACTATTTGAATTTTAAAGCACCCTAAACTTACTTATGAACGTAAACAAGTAAAATCGAAAAAGCACGCTGAACAGATACTGCCATCTAGATATGCTTGAAAATGCAAGAGATATAAATAAACCATACTAAAAGTCACAAAACATGATTTCAGTTTTAGTGTCTGAATACATCATACTCCATTCGAATCCTGAACTTTAAAACCATTACATTAGAGACTATATTTCTGAAAATATGTGTAGAATTTTATATCTACACTCTTCATAGTAAGGCAAATGCGACGGACTATTAAAACGGAGTTTTACGTGTTATTCTGAATGAAGCAAGTAAGTAGCACAATATAGAACCATGTTTAGGTATCCAATACGATTATTATGATGCATACGTTTGGAAATGTAATTCTCATAATGATTTCTCTGCTTTTTTAAATCACAGGGTGGGATGTAGTGAGCTAGGGCCTTTTAAGCCGTAACCAAAGGCCAACGGGACCCTATTACTCCTCCTGCCTCCGCTGTCCGTCCGTCAGTCAGCGGGCTGTATCTTATGAACCGTAATAGGTAGACAGTTGAAATTTTCACAGAATGTGTATTTCTGTAGCTGATATCAACAAATAATAAAATACGATGGTACGGAACTCTTTTGAACGGAACGGTTTTTATCGATTGTGTTTCGAGTGCATCTCGCAAAGAAATGTAATCGAAGACTAACTCCTATTCTACCGTTTTTTGACGCGCAATAATTTTTTTTTCGCACAAGAGCAGAAAAGTGCGCCGCCCAGCCCCCACCTATTAACCGGGCAGCCCCTACAGGCCGCTGATCGTTCACTCCGACAAATAATTTCGATGAGTGTGTTAAAAAATGTCGTTTAATACACGTAGGCTTTTATCATTGTAGGTTATCGGGTCTATAACTGCCTCATCTCCGGCTTAGGCATGTATGACTTCCGTTGCAATGACAAAAAAAAACCCGGCCAAGTGCGAGTCAGACTCGCACACGAAGGGTTCCGTACATAATATTTATTATTTGTTGTTAATGTTGTTATAACGGCAATACAAATACACACTCACCCACCATAAATAATCAAATACTCACTCACCGTAAACCTAAAAAGTACATTTTATTCTTGCTTTCTCTGGTTTTCCTCAAAGCTCTTTAATCTAAGGCTGAGACTGCACAAGGCAATATAGCACAAACTTATTGCATTGAACGTCAACACAGAATGTAATAGGAGATAACTAACTCTGCATATCGTATTTGCAATGCGCGGCATTTTCCAATTTCAGTCTCGGATATTGGTAAAGTTGATGCTAAAAACTAAAACGAGCAAAACATTCGCTTACTGATAACATTTTCAGCTGAAAAACATGGCTGCGTTGTGTTAGCGCTGACGTGAATCCAATAAAGCGATTATTAATGCTACACTGTACGCAGCACCGGCTCTAACAAATAAAAGTGAGCGGAGTTTTGGTGGCTGCCAAATATTATAGTTTGTTTGATCTGAGTCACTTTTGAATCAAACATCTGAACTTGGCCTACAATTTGTTGATTTGAAGCAGTTTATTTTAGTAACTAACGAAAAGCATTTAGAAAGCACAGTGAAGGAGACCTAGGGATGATTTATATTAGACCGGGCGGTGCCCGGGTCGAGCCGTGTACGTACGTGGCCCAGACGAGGCACGTATTTGGGACGTTACGTACATTTTGTATGAAGCTGTAACAACCGTGGCTTAGATGAGAGTGGTCCGGGCCCGGACAGGCCACGAATCATGCACTTTTGAAAGTGACCGTCAAAAGTGTGATTGTGTCGTTGTATTTGACCTTCAAGGCAAAAACAGATCTCGGCACTAACTTCAAACATCTACTAAGTACTCGCCTAATTCACTGCTTTCTGTTGAGTATCCGTGGTCGAGTGGCGTAAGCGCGCTCGCAGTATTATCCACGCACGCTGCGTGTCTCAAGTTCAAATCCAAATTTAAACCAAAACTCTTTTTGTTTTTTATGTTGTTTGGTTGTTTTTTTTTTTTTTTTTTTACAATACATTATCCATCACGCCTAGCAATTTAATATGTTCCAAACACCGCCAAAAGGTTCTGAAAAACAACAACCCTCACGATCAGAGCCGGACATTCGGAAAGTATGTGCAGAAGAAAACATAACTACGGAGGACATAACCAACTCCAACATTACTCGGCACGAGCGCGGAAACAAGCGGCGCCGAGCTCTGGGTGACGACTCGGACTCAATTAAAGAGCTTAAAAATGAACTCAAGGATATGATTAGTGAGTTAGCAAGCTCTCAAAACGCACGGCTTGACAAATTGGAGGCTCATATTATGGAAATTAAAGCTCAGTATACGAAGATAGAAGAAACAAATTTTGAAATCGAAAAATCCGTTACAAGTATTTCGGACCAGTTGACCTCTCTGGAAGCAAAAATTACGGACCTAGAAACTGAACGTAGCGCCATGGCCAACAAAATGTGCATCCTCGAAGAAAAAATAGATTCTTTGGATCGTAACTGCATCAAAACCTGCGCTGAACTACGTAATGTTCCTAAAGTACTACAAGAAAATAAAAAAGGTTTATTTACCTTTGTACAGAACCTTTCAAAACAATTGGAGGTAGACATTCAACTATCGGACATTCGAGATGTATCACGGTTGCCATCTAAAAGGGAAAGCAAGACATCGAACATCAGTATTGAGTTCTCTAATACTCTTCTGAAGAGTAATTTTCTGATGTCTGCAAAACTATTTAACATCAAGAATCCTGGCAATAAAATCAATTCGACTCACTTGGGTCTTACTGTTCCACCCACGCCTATATACATCGCTGAGCAGCTCACTTCGCTCTCCAAAAAACTGTTTTTCGCCGCACGTAGCTTTACAAAGGCTAACAATTTCACATTCTGCTGGACATCAAATGGACGTGTTTTGATTAAGAAGAATGCTGAAAGTCAGTACATAATTGTTAAAAGCGAACAGCAACTACAGCAACTATCGTCGCAAAACAAACTATGACTAATGTACTGTAGATGTTTATCCCCTTTTTTGTTTTTTAATTTATTTTTTCATATGTTTTTAAACTGTAACATGTCTGTGTTCAACACTGTAACTCATACAAACACACATAGTTCACACCTTTACTCTATATTCAGGCCTCATACTTACTTTTCGACCTCCTCAAACCCAATACAATTAATCCAGCTTTTAACCCAATTTTTTACCCATATCCCTGTTATCATTAAAAATGGTTGATAATGCCAATTCTCTTATGGATAGTATAGACCAAATATCTTTGTCGGAGTCCTTTTCTTGTAGCCCAGAGCAGGCACAACTCTTTATTAAACAACCACAGAACTATCTGAAAATTTTCACACAGAACATAAGATCTATAAACTGCAATTTCCTAGGTTTACAAACTGTGCTTCAGCGAATTTCCGTAGATTGTGACCTTATCGTATTGACGGAATGCTGGCTGTCATGTTTAAGTAATACTAACATTCCTAATTTAGATAATTATTCTATGTATAGTACCACAAATAATTTAAATCAGAGTGATGGGGTCGTCGTATATGTCAAAACTGACCTAAGATCATCTTGTAGAGAATTAGCCCTTAACAATTGTGCAACTGGATTGGTGGTGGAGCTGGGATCA
The DNA here is from genome assembly GCA_950371165.1 of Lacanobia oleracea. Taxonomy (NCBI): domain Eukaryota; kingdom Metazoa; phylum Arthropoda; class Insecta; order Lepidoptera; family Noctuidae; genus Lacanobia; species Lacanobia oleracea. Next base: position 1,817,530 of record OX493398.1, read on the forward strand.
GATATCGCTATACTTTGTATCTATCGATCACCATCAAAACCTAACACTGATCTGTTTACGTCTACACTTAACGATATAATACCCAAGTTTTCTCAATTCAAATCAGTTGTTTTAACCGGCGATATCAATTTAGACATAAAACCACCCAACCTTGATACTCGTTCACAAGATTATCTCAATCTTTTGGCCTTCCATGGTTTTCTCCCTGCTCACACCTTGCCCACTAGAGGTCCCAATTGCCTCGACCATATAATATTAAAAACGAAATCTCCTACAATCTCACTTGTTTTTGACACAATAGCCACTGACCATAACTCATCTCTGCTGGGGCTAAACGTTAAAAAATCTAAAGTCAATGCCATTACCACGACCACCAAAATTGACTTCGACATACTTGACAAATCAATGGAAGAACTGGATTTGTCACCCATCTACTCCAAAACAGACGCTAACATCGCGGCGGAGACCCTAATTAATGTTTTGTATAGTGTTATTTCCAAGAGTACCAGAGTGACTAAATTAACTGCTAGGAAAAGAATTATAAAACCCTGGATTACCCCTGGGTTACTTCGGTGTATGAGGCACAGGGATTCATTACATAAAAAAGTAAAAAAATCCCCTGAAAATACTAACCTCGCAACTAGTTACAAACGATACAGAAACTTTTGTAACAAAATTCTAAAAAAAGTAAAAAGGCAGTATGACACTGCGGAACTTAGTAAAGCTGGAAATAATTCTAAAGTTCTTTGGGATACAATCAAAAGAATTACACACACTTCAAAAGCACAAAACTCATATACACAACTTCTATCACAGTCCGACACACCCACTCAGTGCTGTAACGCTGTAAATACTTTTTTTGCTGAAATAGGTAAGAATCTTGCTAGCAAAATCACACATAGTCCCTCCTTGTCCCAGCCAACAATTCGAAAAGGAACTTTGACAACATCTTTCGTACTGGATGAAACAGATCCGATTGAGATCGTCTCTGTTATTAATTCACTCAGAGCAAATGCAGCCACCGGATGGGATGGCATCTCACCATTCATCTTAAAAAGATACTCCTCAATGTTGGCACCTGTACTAAATCACATCTTTAACCTCTGTTTTCAGACTGCGACCTTTCCATCACCATTCAAGAAGGCTATTATACATCCTATCTTTAAGAGTGGTGATAAAGAGTTAGTCGATAACTATCGCCCCATAGCAGTACTTACCGCATTATCGAAGGTCCTTGAGCGCTTGATAAATAAGAGATTAGTTAATTTTTTTGATAAATTTAATCTGATCTCTCCGCAACAATTCGGCTTTAGAAAAAATAAGAGTACCACAGATGCAGTTCAGGAGCTAACAGGATTTATTGTAAATAAACTCAATAGTCGTAAAAAAGTTCTCACAATATTCCTCGATCTTGCTAAAGCCTTCGACACCATTACCTTTTCAACACTTCTTAACAAACTCGAAAGTTTAGGTGTCAGAGGCTTACAGTTGGAGTTCTTCCGGAGTTACCTTACAAACCGAACACAAATGGTAAAATTGGGCGACCACACAAGTGGTGAGCTTCCGATTTGCTATGGCGTGCCACAAGGCAGTATTCTAGGCCCCACTTTGTTTCTCGCTTTTATAAACGATCTCTGCAACTTACCTATCACGAATGCTAAAATTGTGTCGTTCGCAGATGACACTGCAATTACTTTCTCTGCTGACTCTTGGATGGAACTTCAGAACTTAGCGCAGGACGGCTTTAATTCTGCATATGACTGGCTTCTTTCTCATACACTCACGTTAAATACATCCAAAACTAAGCTCATAACCTTTTCACTAACATCTAAATCACAACCCGAAATTCCGATTCTCATAAAAGCTCACTCATGCCATACATCATCCAAAATATCTCTACGCTGCCACTGTCCTCTTATTACTCCAGTTGACAATATAAGATACTTAGGCATAACTTTGGATAAGTTTCTGAATTATAAAACGCACATTAATCTCCTCACAGGTAGGGTTAGGAAACTTATTTATGTTTTTAAAAACCTGCGACATGTCGCGAATTCTACCATAATGCGAGGTGTTTACCACGCATTGTGCCAATCTATTGTTGGTTATTGTATTGCATGTTGGGGCGGCGCAGCTAAAACCACTTTGAAACCGCTGGAAATAGGACATAGGGCAATACTGAAAGTAGCCACATTTAAACCCATTATGTACCCAACAACAACACTTTACAAAAATTGGAATGTACTTAACATCAGGCAGCTGTTTATTTTGCAGACTATTCTTTTACAACACAGGCAGACCCCATTCAAAACAATTTTGAAACGCCGTAAGGATAGTATATGCACTATTCCTCGGCCGTCTTTCAGTTTCACCAAAAGGTTCTTTTACTATCTCGGCCCATATCTTTACAACCAACTCAATGCAACCCTGCCTTTATATGGTCTAACCTACACAAAATGCAAAAGTACCGTTCGCTCGTTTCTGCTCTCCAAAACCTACGACGAGACTGAGGCACTGTTGAAATTTATCTCATGATTCTCATTCACGACAAAGCTTATTTATTATTACTATTACTATTAATCTATTGGCCCAATTTTATACCATCAAATCAAATTCACTACACGTAATCAGTCTCACAGACACGACTCTCTTAAACTTTTGTTTTTGTTTCTAATTGCATGTTTTTGTCTAGTTTTAAGAATATTTATTACTAATACTTTTAAAGTAAACAACTAAATTTTAATGAATCTGCACGTTGCATATACTCGTAATATAGGACATCTTATGTAGGGAGGCAAACTGTTTCTCCTTAATACAGGTTGCTCAGCAATCTAGCGAGGAGAACAGCGGCTCACCCAACAATTTGTAATTTTCTATGCACTCTTTCTTGTATACATCTGTGTTTACTACAAAACCTTTTTTAGCAATAAATGATTTTATTATTATTATTATTATATTACTGTATAATATAAACTGATTCATACAAAATGTATGTAACGTTCGTCCGGGCCACGTACACGGCATGCCCCGGGTACGGCAAGGACTAATATAAATAATCCTTTAGGACAAACATAGATCTAACAGATGATTTTCTTTAGAAAGGCTGGGCACTTGGTCACAACAGGCGTGTGGGTATATGTGCGAAGCAAACATAGTGTGAAAGGATAAAGTAAGTGGTATTCTGTATTTCTACCTTACTTCGAAGTGAATAGGCGTGACTGTCCCTTTCAGGGCCACTGGGTGGGGACAGTCATAGGTATACTTAAATAAATAAATGCTTTATGTAAACTAACAATACTAACCTACATAAGTAAGTCCCATTGTTACTAACCCCAATGCTAACTAAATGTAGGGACTGTATAGTCTGAAATAAAGTTTTATTTAATTTTAATTTATGTACTAATATTTTAAGTATTCCAAAAATGATGTTCATTTTGTACTACAGCGTACTAGAATTTAAAAGAAGTGCTCACATAAAAAAATCCGTGGGGCTGACAAAGACTCATATAGTATTCAAGTAACCTCTATATAAAAAACTAAAACTAAAGTCACCCCAAAGCCTTTCTAAAACACAATTACAAACTACAGCCTCAAATTAGCCAGTCTATTAGGTCGTAAGCCCAGAATTCACAAACAATAAATAATTTATGCACGGCACTGGGTACTCTCGTAAACCAAATTCTACGAAAATGGCATTACTTTAATGGTTCTTAATCAAATTTTCTGAGCTCATGTAAATGAATTAACTGGCCCATACCAATTAGTGGCCCACAAGGGTCTCAGGTCCCATGGAATTAATTTCATGCGATCCTAGTAACATTGATTTAAATGTAATCCCCTGGGAAGTCTCTCTAATTTGTTCTCTTAGCGGTCAGGTTCTGTTTATTATATCGGCAGCGATCTTTCTGATAATCTGCTTAAAGAAAACCTTTATATATATGGGTTTTTTTTTTATTGATTATCTTGTGATCGTAAAATGGTGTCAAATAAAAAATTAAATTTCTTTTTCGGGCTTCGGGGATCGACCTCCAGTGATCGACCTCCAGTGATCGACCTCTAGTGATCGACCTCCAGTGATCGACCGCCAGTGATCGACCTCCAGTGATCGACCTCCAGTGATCGACCTCCAGTGATCGACCTCTAGTGATCGACCTCTAGTGATCGACCTCCAGTGATCGACCTCCAGTGATCGACCTCCAGTGATCGACCTCCAGTGATCGACCTCCAGTGATCGACCTCCAGTGATCGACCTCTAGTGATCGACCTCCAGTGATCGACCTCCAGTGATCGACCTCCAGTGATCGATCTCCAGTGAACCAGTCGTAACTGAGTACCAATATTTTACCATAGCTTTTGCCCGCGACTTCGTACGCGCATATCCCGTTTTTTCCCTTTCCCATAAGAATTTCGGGAAGTCTACTCTTAGTGCTCCCTCCCCTACGGACTGTAAGGACCTACACGCCAAATTTCAGCTTTCTACAACCAGTAGTTTCGGCTGTGCGTCTGTCAGTCACTCAGTAACGGAAGAATTATACATGATGAAGTAACCTCCTATCTGTCCTGCACAGCCCAATAACTGGGTAACACAACACTCCTCAACAAGAGTATTGTCAGATTTTCTGACTGTCAAAGACCTTTAAATGACAGCCAAGACCAGAGGCTTATCGTGCTTTTGAGGCATGGAGGAGGCTCGACATGATAATAATTGATGATCATATTTAAAAACCGACCTCGGCAGCGTCGCTTTACCACAAAGATCGACCCGTGGCTAAGATTATTTTGCTACGAGCTTATTAATTTTTGTTAGAGTGAACAGCATTCTTCTGGGTAAGCCCGCTTCATCGGCGACTTCGTCCCTGTCATCTCTGACCTAGACTAGAGTCAAAAGTCAAACCCATCTCATGTTAAAAACAAAATGTTTTAGAATATTAATATCAAACTAGACTCAAAGTTACTAATAACTAAGAAGAAACTTTAAAATTGCTATGTCATCACTATTTAGGGCGGTTTGCCAACTATTTTAATCAAAAACATTTTTTGTTAAAGTAAGCCCAACATGATACTGGCCGCTCACGGTGCACGGTGGAGGAACAAACTTTAATCCTTTTTTCATTTCTTAATAGCTTCGCCATTTTCTCAGCAAAGTGGAAAGAATTTCGAGCGGTGCAATTAACTGTCTCGCTAAGAGTTAATTAAGAAGACGGCTGATACTGCACTTTGCAGGCTACTTTTTTAACTGAGGAAAGTTTAAAGAAACTTACCTCTAGTTTGCGGGTGTCGTTTTATGTGACTTCTGGAAATAATCGCCTATCTTTTTCTTTTTAGGGTTCCGTACCACAAAAGGAAAAAAGCTGAACCCTAATAGGATCACTTTGTTGTCCGTTCGTCTCTGTACTCAATTCTACAGTCTCTTTTGGAGCTGTGAAAAAAATCAAACTTCTAAGTTAACGTAAAAAAGATACAGGCGTTTATGCCGCAAAAAACGTATTTTTCGACTTTCTCAAGGGAATCATTTATAGGGTATTCCGGTGACCTAGAACTATCTAAATTTGTCATGAAATATCGTTATATAGGCACTACAAGTATAGAGAAAAGTCTGAAAACTATTCATTTATAAAAAATCATAAAAAATAGAGTCTTTATTTGAACCTACAAATTTGTACGGAACCCTCGGTGGGCGAGTCCAACTCGCACTTGTCCGGTTTTTTTTTAAGGATGTGATACCATCATAATGACGGACGGACAGAGGAGGCTTAGTAATAGGATTCGTTTGGTATCACTTCGGGTACGGAACTCTAAAAAAGTACCAGAAAAGCCAACCGAAACCTAACCGCATTTGGTGAAAATTTCATCAGCCATAAAATTTTAATAACAATAAATATGGCCATCACTAAAACGAATCCCATAGGAAGCCCATTACTTACCGGTGCCATAAAATAAACCTTCGGACGTCTTTTCAAGTTGTTAAGGTCACGAAGCCATCCAATTTTATGGCGTGCTCGGCTTCAGGCAATAAACCAGATAAGTGTTGAGACCACAATGATCCCTCAAGTAGCTGTGGGAATCCTTGAAAGCCGCCATTTTGAGCTGATGCCTGACTAAAGGAGTAGGACGGTGATAGTTTATGATGGAGTAAGGCAATTTTGAAATTATTTTTTTGTCTTGGATTATGATTTATTCCAGTTATTTTCGAATTCATTGGCATTATTTCTGAATGAAAAAATTGTAACAAATCTTACACCAAGTATCTATACTAATATATAAATCTGAAGAGTTTGTTTGTTTGTTTACTTGAACGCGCTAATCTCAGGAACTACTGGTTTGAAAAATTATTTCAGTGTTAGATAGCCCTTTTATCGAGGAAGGCTATAGGCTATATATCATCACGCTAAGACCAATAGGAGCGGAGCAGTAATGATAATTGTGACGCAGACGAAGTTGCGCGGGACAACTAGTATACTATATGAATGCGAAAGTTTGGAAGGATTTTTATAACTCAATCACGCCGGAACTGCTAGTCTATTCAGTAAGTAACCATTTCGATATCGAGCTTCACCTGAGTGACAAACCTCACAAAGTGAGCTTTATTGCACACAACAAAAAGATGCAATAAAGCTCACTTGACGTGATTTGGTACTCACCTCGGATCCCGCTGTCGCGACACGAAAATGTTGTTAGGGGTACTGCTCATGTAGTGCCAAATTTTAGCTTTCAAAGACCAGTAGTTTCGGCTTCCCGTTGTCTGTCAGTCACTGATTCAGTCAACAGTAACAGAACAGCTTTATACATATTGATATGTTGATTGCTGTGTCGTGTGACTTCCTTTTTTACCCAGCTACGGCAAAGTCAAATGAACCCGTACAAAGGAAATGTAAAGATCCCATTATAAGGTTTTAAAGCACCCACCGTATCAGCGTCCACCTAATTTTCATATTAGTATCGCCATGGCTACTTATTCGGCTTTTACCCAACCCTCGAAGGGTGAGGCTTGACAAGGAAAGGGACGCTTCTGATAAAAAAGGGTCCGTGCGAGAACAAAACATGCACTCACGTTGAACCGAGGGGGAGAGGAATGGCACTCCTTGCTGGAAGGCACCTTTTGTTCGAGTCGTGATGTATGGGCGCCCGTCGATATATTATTTATGATTAACGTTTCGGTACGTTTCCGTTGGATTTTCGTTTACATGTGTATTTTTTTGGGTCGAGTTTGTTTGGGATGGTTTTTATGTTGTAATGTGTAAAGAATAGGTAATTTTGGATTGCAGTAACTTATACCAGCTTGTTATACTTAAATACATTTAAGTTTTCTAAACAAATTCTGCGTGCTCAGGAAGCACACGCGAAACATACTCAATTTTCTCTCGATGGATATCATAGAATGTTAAACATTAACCATAGGTATACATTAATAGTATTTAGTATAAAGATTTATATCATATAGTTAACAAGCTACAACCAGCACGCGACCTCTGCACCACCGGGTCGAGTGAGCATCGTGCCAATGAGTGAGCCGGTGTCCAATTGAAAACAAACTGGACTGAATTACATGTGCTTCGTGTAAATAGAATTAAAAGGCGTGGATTTTGTTAAAATAAATTGTGTTCCAAATTATGGCTAGTCGGACTATACATTTTTCGTCCACTTTCACACAAATGAGCATAGGCATAGCTGATTCTCTGGATTGCATTCCGCACATTGGTGCGAAGAATAAACTCATTCGAGTTTATTCTTCGCGACACTACCTGTCTGCAAAAAATCCTGGAGATTTTCGGTCCCATCGTGAGAAAAAATGGACATAACCAAAGACGGTTCCTGGTAAGGTCAAAGTTTCCTTGTATGATCGAACGAAATTCGGCCATCCCTGTTCACGAAATTCCACGAAGCGCCTCGCAGTGCCAGGAATAGACAGAGATGGTGAAATTAGGGTTCAATTCCCAGATAAAGTTTCTTTTATATTTCTATGAATTAGACTTTCCCAGTAGCAGACTGGAGTACGAAATTTTAGGGTTCCGAACATCCGTAAACAACGGAACGCTTATAGGATCACTCGGGTGTCTGTCTGTTCGTCTGTTACAGCCAGTTTTTCTGGATCTTCTAAACCGATTCCGTTTAAATTTGATACACATATGGACTTCTGTAATCTAAATACGGACGTTTTACGTAAATAAATAAATTTTGAGAATGGGGTCCATTTTGGGGGTCAAACTAGAGATTTTTTTTAAATAAGTTTTAAAACTGTATCTTGTTAATTATCAGATGAGAGGGGTTACTGTGAGAGTTTTTTTTTTTTTCATAATTTTAAAATAAAAAGTTTCGAAGTTATTGAATAAATTAGGCCATAAATTACCAGTTATTTCCGAAACTACTGAGCCTAAATTTAAAAAAATGCAGATAATAGTTCTATACCTAAAGATTACAGGAAAACCTACTTATAAGAAGTCTGTAGTGTTAAAATGACATGTTAAAAAATTAAATTGGCTTAGAACCCTTTACAGGTGAATCCGACTCGCACTTGGCCAGTTTTTTATTATTGATAGATTCGCGTTTCACCAAAGAAGTTGTAGCAATAAGTTTGTTCATTTTTGTAGATTTCATCAATAAATAGGAGATTTTTCTCCCTGCCCGGTTAAGGAAATAAGGCATGGTGACCAGTAGTAATTGAAGAGCTCGTGGCTAATTAATAAAAGACGCACGGGTCGATCTTAAAGGTTAAGCAATGCTTGCCCAGGTTGGTCTGTGGATAGGTGACCATCTTAACATACCGAGTTTCCTCCGTGCACGTTAAGCCGTTGGTCCCGGCTGTCATTTGTAGAACTTTGGCAGTCGTTACGGATTGTCAGAAGCCAGTAAATCTGACTCCAGTCTTGCCAAGAAATACCGTGTTACGCAGTTAATGGGTTGCGGAGGTCTGGTAGGCAGCCGCTCCACGTAAAACACTGGTATTCAGCTGAATCCGGTTTGACTGGAAGCCGACCCCAATATAGTTGGGAAAAGGCTAGGCAGATGATGACCAGTAGTAATTACAGATATTCAAAACAACAGAGTTTTACAAAATAAAAATGCATTATGTCAGTTGAGCAGTGACCACAGCTCTGTGGCAATACCGCCCTATTTGCCATTCCAAAGGTGACAAACTGTTTGTGCTTTTGATAGGAACCGCAAAACCATTTCAGTTCAATTAAAGCAATGTGGGAATTCTCCAAATAGTGGCTCATGTTTGTGAAATGGAAAATCGAAGCAAATTGGGCAAATAACGGAGGTTTTAGGGTTCCAAACATCGTAAGAAGCGGAACCTTTGTAAGATTATTCGGATGTTTCTACCTGTCCGTCTGTTACAGCCAGTTTTCTCGGGATCTACTGGACCAAATCTGTTTAAATTTGGTACACATATAGACTTTTGTGACTTAAACACGTTGCGTAAATTGATAAATTTTGAGCAATTGGGGTCAGTTTTGGAGGTCGACCTAGAAAATGTTAAAATAAGTTTTACAAACTGTATCGTAAGACATATCAAATGAAAGGAGTTACTGTGAGGGATTTAAATATCTATATTATTTTCATAATTATTATAGAATGAAAAGTTTTGAAGTTGTACAAGAAATTAGACCAAAAATGACCAGTCCTGCATCAGCTCAGTAGTTTCGGAGAGGGGAAAGGGGCAAATGGGCCCCTTTCCCAAAAAACCTAAGGAAGGAAGTCAATGGTGTTAAATAATATGTTATAAAAATGCAATTGTTTCGGAACCCTTTGCACGCGAGTGCGACTCAAACTTGGCTAGTTTTGTTACTTATGGGAATTTATGGATTTACTACAATTCTGTTTTAGTTTCCTATCAAATAAAGTAGATGAACACGTACAATTACTATCGTTCATTAATAGTCCTGTAGAGTTTACTAAATCTATTACTAATATATAAAGCTGAAGAGTTTGTGTGTTTGCTTGTTAGATAGCCCATTTATCGAGGAAGGTTATAGGCAATATATCATCACGTTAAGACCAATAGGAGTGGAGCAGTAATTAAAATTGTGACGCAGACGAAGTTGCGCGGGGCAATTAGTGCAATATAATTTGCCGATCACTGTCGCTTCCTTTGTGCATTTATTTTTCCAGAGAGAGAAAATAAGAACGTATATCAGACTTTTCCAAAACGGGGAAAACCAGACTTTGTTATGTCCGAACCTACAAAAAAAAACTAATATTCAACACGGAACAGTACTTACACACCCAACAACTAGACCAGAGACATCCTTGTCACAGTACATTACTCATGCGCGAGAAGTTATGTCGTGGACGAAACAAAAGCTCTTAGAGGGTTGTCCTGGCTTATTACTGCAGATTCAATTATGGTGAGAAGGATAAGTTTTCAGGGTACCGAGTCTTGGGAGATTGTTATGAACTTGTGTACAAATAAAGAGTGTCTAATAGTGTTGCTTTGTCTATATCTATCTATGAATGTTTTTTTTTTTTTTTTGTAAAAGACTTTCCACTTTGAAAGGAAAAAACAATGTACAAATTTGTTTTTTATCTCGAGAACGTACTCGTACCATACGTAAATTCTGTAAGTAAACTCAAGTATCAATGTTTTTACATGCGTATATTCAATAAAAGTGTTCACAAGTACACATATACCGCCACAAGCATACGAGGCAGTTCCAACAGCTACCTTCAGCAGTTCGCATGGAGGATGGATCTGGATTGTCCAATAATGCGGTTCTAGACTAGGCTGCATGTTGAGCACTCCGGATCTGTAACAACTAAACCTCAACAATCTGAATACCAAGTAATTTGAAATCAAGCATTTTTAAACCTATACTCTAGGTAAATCTGAAACAACTAATAAACGACACAGCCAATCCTCTAAACCATACAAAACAGCCCACTTTCAAAATACCTTACAACTTAACCACTTCAATGAAAAAGCCATCTCTTAAAAACCCTTAAATAAACAACCAGCCGCAGCCAACAAGCCAGAGGTGGCTGAAAAGGCCAGACGACAAAACGAGGATCAAACCTCTATACCTGTGAATAGCGCATTACCTCAATACCTGAACGTATGAAAGGACTGCGAACTGAAACGCGCGCGTCAATAGAAACCGTTATGGGTCTACGTTGAATGGAATGGCAACGTTGAAGGCTGTCTGTTGTGGCTTCGAGAATAAGACCCTTGCGTCTGAGACAGAATTGGTTGAATGGAAAATGTGAGTAATGTCTCGAAGTACGTTGGCGCGAACGATAATACATAGTATATGTAACTATAGGTCGTATTTAATTGTATTTTTCAAATCTGTGTGCTTGTAACATTGCTGTGAAGAAAATAATATGTTGCAGTTCTGATTTTTCGAACGTTAACTGGTATAAAGGTAAAGAAAATCTGGCAGTAGGTAAGGTGTGAAAGGTTATGAGAGGATGAGAGGTTTAAAATCAGAATCCTAATTCTAAAGCTTTTAGTCGAGAATTAAAAAAATGTTTCGTATGGGGATCCTCATCTGAGGCACCTCGTTTTCAGAATAGTATTAGCAATGTTTGGGTATACTTTTAGCAGTAGCGATGTTTCCGGATGGAAAAAAATATGATTCTATTTAGTTCGTCAGTTAGATTATTATCAAGAAAAATTGAACAAGCGTGAATCGGACTCGCCTACCGAGGGTTCCGTACAAAGTAGGAACATATAATATAAATAGTTCAGGAATCGAGTCTCGCAGTTTTTTCCGAGCTTATCAGATTTTCCCTATTTCTATACTTCTATACTAATTTATAAAACTGAAGAGTTTGATTGTTTACTTGAACGCGCTAATCTCAGGAACTACTGGTCCGATTTGAAATTTTCTTTCAGTATTAGATAGCCCATTAATCGAGGAAGGCTATAGGCTATATCTCTCTCTCTCTCTACAATCAGTCCCTCACTGCTGAGGATCGTGACTCCGTTTGATTCCGTGAACCAGTTGTCTCCATCGGGCCCGTTCTGTAGCTTGGTGGAGTGCGTCGCTGACAGGTATTTTCAACTCCTCCGTTATAGGCTATAAATCATCACGCTAAATCCAATAAGAAGTTGCGCGGGTCAACTAGTTTGCAGTATAAGACGGTATTACTTGCCAAATTTCATAGTTCTAGGTCAACGGAAAATACCCTATAAATTTTTGATGCCCTTGAAAGAGTCGTCGTTTTTTGCGGCATGAACGGCCGTATCTTTTTTAACGTTAACTTAGAAATTTGTTTTTTTCATAACTTCAAGGATCTGTAGACCCAAGTATATGGTTATACTCGTAATTTCAGATCAATATCTCCCCGCGTTCTCAAGATAAAGGATCTTCACAGACAGACGGCAGAAACAATGTGATCCTATAAGGATTCAGATTTTTTTCTTTTAAGGTACGGAACCCTAAAAATATTGCCCACATGATTTGATTGATCAAATCGATAAAAATGAACAAAGATATAACGCATCAAAGTTCAGGAGTGGGGTCTTGCTACATCACTTGTATAAACTTTTTAAGCAGACGTGACGAAAAAAAAGAAAATATACAATAATATATTTTTTGGTAATCTGACCTAGCAAACAGACAAATTAGAGGATGATTTTTTAAAAGAACGGATTACGTGCTAAAAATATACCATTGTGTTGTGTTTCTTTACAATTCAAGAACATACTTATTAATTTAAATAACTGATGATCTAACTTTCTCTAAACAACCGGAAATTGGAGGAGCTCGTGGCTAGATAATAACAGCCCCATGGGTCGATCTTCAAGGTTAAGCAACGCTTGCCAAGGTTGGTCTGTGGATGGGTGACCATCTTAACATACCGAGTTTCCACCGTGCCTCGGAAAGCACGTTAAGCCGTTGGTCCCGGCTGTCATTTTTAGATCTTTGGTAGTAGTTACGGATAGTCAGAAGCCACTTAATCTGACAGTCCAGTCTTTCCATAAAGTACTGTGTTACCCAGTTAATGGGTTGTGGAGGTCTGGTAGGCAGCCACTCCACGTAAAATACTGGTATTCAGCTAAATCCGGCTTGACTGGAAGCCGACCCCAATGTAGTTGAGAAAAGGCTAGGCAGATGACTTACTAATTTAACTAACAAATGATCTAACTTTCTCTAAACAATCCTTTTAACTGAAGAACTTCATACAATAAATTGAAATAATCGTTTCAATTACCCGTACGGTCGGGATAAGCCGGGCTATGTCGCCTGGGGCAATAATCACCGCCCCCCCAAAGGACTGAGCTGCCGTAGAGCGCCCCTCGGGCGATACACACTGCAGGAATTAATCGCGATGTGCTAGTTAAGGATGTTAGTGGATATTTTTAATGGGATTGATGATGAGAATAACATTCCCTGTTAGCTGTAAATTCATAAATTAAATAGTTCCTTTCTTAAAACGGGATAAACACAAACAAAACTTTGAAGGGGGTTTTCACTTTATTTAAATTAATATCAATATTATTTCCAAAAGATTGATTTTTTTTGGTAGACAGTTGAAATTTTTATAGATTGTGTATTTTTATTGCCGCTATCACAAATATAAAAAATGAGGTTTATAGTACGGAACCCTTCGGTTGCACTTGGTCGGTTTAAGTAACCAATAACGCGCCATTCAAATCAAAATATAATCCAAAGTTTTGTTTTTATTCACCCTTGCGTCTCTGTTCACTCACCCTGTTTTACAGACATAATCTTGGGAGTTTACCTATGGTGTGCCAGATGTACGCACTCATGTATCTCCTTCATTAATGAACCGATTTAAAAAAAAAATATCTCATCTGAAAGGGTATACTTCTCGATTGGTCCCATTGTCACCATGTCAGAATCTGATGATGGGATCCCACGAAAATCGAGGGCAACCCTCAAATTTTATAGGCACATACAATGTTTTTCATGAACTTTCTAACGCAATTCAGATATTTGTGGCTGGAAATCATCATCTCATGTTGCTGAGCTGATGATGAAAGGTATAAATTAGGATCTGATGATAAGATCCCATGAAAAATGTTTGTTCAGCGATACTTTAGCCAATTGTCAGCCGATTTGGATGATTCTTTTTTGTTTGAATGAGTATTTTCCTGGACTGGTCCCGTTTTAATTTGGTGAAGATCTGACGAAGAACTTCGGAGGTAGGCAACGGAACTCTTCAATAAATGATAGCAAAGGGATCGGGATTGCTGAAATCGCATGTTTTTTTAGTGTTTACACCAGTTCTTAACATAACATTGCGCCGGTACGCTGTTAATGGGTACGCAGGTACCTAGGTACCACTAAAAAGTGAAAAATAAAAAACTTTTTTACAAAAAATACAACCGACCAACCGAACTTTCTTCCGAAGTTATTTTGTACCTTGTAGTGTTTTGTTTTTAGAAGTCGGTTGTATTGTTTGTTAATTACATTCAGAAAAATGTTCAGTAGTTTTAGTCAACAGGCAATAATTTTATTTAGCATACATTTATTAACTAACGGTAAATTATGATTATATTTATAGTTTCGGGCTCATCCTAAATCTATTTTTATCTAACAAATTAATTATGCGAATATAACTAATAATCCGTCAATGAACCTTCCACTGAAAAAGGTGAAATGGCACGAAACAACAAAAAAAAGTTTTGATTAAACAAAACAAATGTATTTCAGTATAATAATAGGCGCTTAATTGCTATAACACTTAAATAAAATCAGCCTTTTATTTGAAGAAAAGAAACGTTCAAGGAAATTTGATTCTAATTTAGATTACAAAGAAAGGTAAATTATGTAGCCAAAGGCAGCAATTATGAATTATTGTTATTTGGAAAAAGCTGTAGGTACCTATTTATATTGTGTACACTACACTACTACCAGTACTCCCCCGACCCAATTTCGGTCACGATGACAGTGTACAACGGAGATCTGCGGATCTAACAAGACCGGCCAAGTGCGAGTCAGACTCGCACACGAAGGGTTCCGTACCATAAATCCTAATTTTTATTATTTGTTGTTATAGCGGCAATAGAAATACAAAATTTGTGACAATTTCAACTGTCTACCAATTACTGTTCTTGAGATACAGCCCACGACAGACAAACGGACGGACGGACGGACAGCGGAGGCTTAGTAATAGGGTTCCGTTGGTTACCCTTTGGGTACGGAACCCTAAAAAGGCCACTATAGCATAATCAAATTAGAATCACACCACGATCCGTCAAATTTAATTTTCATCTTTATCGCAAACGCATTAGGTTCAAGGTTGATTGGGAAAATTTGACAGTGACGGGTAGCGTGATGTGCTTTCTAATTATGCTAAAGTAATATTTTTAGACCCCCACCGTTCATACGTAGGAGAAAATATAGATCACTAGTGTGTGCGCAACCACAGGTGCACTCTCTGTTCCTGTAGGTACTTACTCTCACACGTCAGATGGGACAGCAACTCGACAAGACCGGAGAGAGATCAGCCGGTCGATTCTGTAAGCATGTCGAAGTGAAGCTTTGGGTAAAGTGATCACCAAGTGAGCTGTCAATCCATGTAATCAAGATGAAACGAAGCTTTCACTTCGACATGTTTACAGAATCACACTGCTGCAGATGTAGGCGCAGGACCAACGTAACTACGTATGTTATATACGCGTTTCGGAAGATGCAAAATTGGGTGGCGTTATACCAGGTGGACCAATAACCTGGTGAGGGCAGCGACGTTAGCGAGACGCACAGCTCAGATCGATGTGGCAACGCTCGTGGACGTGGTCTAGCTGTTGAAGTGACGTGTTTCGGATCAAATGATGATGAACGTTCAATATTCGTAGTTAATTGTAACGATTTTAAATCGATTATTGCGGTTTCGAGGTGGCTCAAAATAAGTTTACTCACATGAATTTTAAGGAAATCTTTGCTAATAAAAATAAATGTCTAAGTTTTCAAAGATTGATATACTTATTCCAGAAATAGCATAAAAGGTTCACGTAACCAGTGCAGCATCCATATTTTGCCAATACAGTATCGTGTACGTAGGTGAATTTTTAATATGAAAAACTACAACCAATATTATTTTGGTTAAATTTTATGCGACATACACTACTTATGTCATATAAAAATGTGAATATAGTATCCAATTCAAATAAATATACGATATAACATTCGTGCTAGGCCCTCACACACAACACAAATATTATCTTATCGTTAAAATCTAGTATCATCATCTGCCTAGCCTTTTCCCAACTACATTGGGGTCGGCTTCCAGTCAAACCGGATTTAGCTGAATACCAGTATTATACGTGAAGCGGCTGCCTACCAGACCTCCACAACCCATTAACTGGGTAACACGGTAAGTATTTCTTGGCAAGACTGGAGTCAAATTTACTGGCTTCTGACAATCCGTAATGACTGCCAAAGATCTACAAATGACAGCCGGGACCAACGGCTTAACGTGCTTTCCAAGGCACGGGGGAAACTCGGTATGTTAAGATGGTCACCCATCCACAGACCAGCCTTGGCAAGCGTTGCTTAACCTTGAAGATCGACCCGTGCGGCTGTTATTATCTAGCCACGAGCTCCTCGAGTTCGCTTGAGTTATCGTTAAAATCTAGTATATCATGTCTTTAGTCTACTATTTCTAACCTATTTCACACACATAATTCGGCATCTATCCAAAAGGCAGTCCCCACATCTCATATTTTCAATTGAATATCCACTTTCATTATTTCTACTGACAATCTAGAATTTCCAGCGCTTCTCAAAGGTTCTGTACGACGAAATGAGAGCGCTTTGTGGCGCTGAATACATCGGGGTCGGACGCATAATGCGCTCTTTAAAAACTGCATTCGAGGTTTGAGAGCGAGCGCAGTTTTGTTAAGATGGCTCATTTTTTTGAAGCGAATGGGGGTAGGGAGACAATTATTTTTGCTTTTTAAATGCTTCCCAATTAAGCCGTCATACATGGAGATGGAGACTTTAATTTTGTTGGTCCCGGCAGCCATTCGCAGGTCTTTGACAGTCGTTATGCCCCAAAAGTCTCTGGTTTGTGGAATTTAGCTAAGCTCTGTGTTAAATACTGGTATTCAACTGAATCCAGCTAGATTGAAAGCCGACAGCATGGGAAGCAAATGACACGTGGAAATGTTAAGTCTGACGCTCAACACGCATACCTTCTTTATGTGAGAGAAGGCATTTGTTCTCTAATATTAAAAATAACCACAATATTAACACACAATCATCAATTTATTAAAGCGCAGATGTAGGTATTTTAACAGTTATGCACTTTAACTAAAACTAAGCAAATAGATTCTACTTTTAGGTCAGCAAACATTTATATTAAATCAAAACCTTTTAGGAAGGTGAATTGAGACAGTTAATTAGTTTAATCAACCAATTAGATTAGATTACAAGCAAAATAATAATTATCTGTCCCAAATAATGGAGCTAAAGTTGAGCGTTCCGTCGTGCGGTCCAGGAGCAAGAGAGCTCCGCAAGCGGCCAGTGCGCCGAGCAGCCGTTCTCCACCCCACCACGAACAGCGGTGGTCCGATGTTGACGTCACGGCTAGCTAGGCAGTGCTTGTAGTTGCGATCTCCAATAACAGATTGCGCTCGCTCCACGAAGTTGCCAACACGGCCATTCTGCAAGGCGCATGACCCAGGAGCCCCACGAGCCTAGGTAAAACACTGAAACAAAACCAACATCAGAACTAATTTCTATAAATCTGCAAGTATGAACCACAACCCATAATTCGCTTTTGAACCATCGGCAACTGCCTACTATATTACTGCTAGGTTAACCGTACTTAAAGGGACTATGCCACACTTAAGAGTCTTGGTTTTCCTAGAGCTTACCACTTAGAATCACTTGCATTTAAAGAGCTTATCGCTACACTGAAATGTACCAAGTTGTTTTCCAAGCCTTATTCACATTTGCTGGTGTTTCTATCCTAGCGAGGGTTATGGTATAAGTGTTTTATCTAGTCTCGCGAAGAAAATATTCACAAAATATATATGTGAGACTGTGTAGCCACTTCATTTAATAATTACAATAAAATTATGAAGCAGTGTATTCACTAATTATTTAATGCATCCAGGAAAGTGCAATACATATCTTTAAAGTAAGAGTTGCCAACACGGACCTTATTGTTAATATCTTACTCCAATTTCCAGTCATCGATTTGTATCCAATACTTCATATTTTCAGCAGCTGCGACGCCATTGTACGGTTTACTGCTCCTTTCAGTACCCCTTAAGTCTGTTACCTCATATCTGTCATTACCCAGAATCTTTTTGACTCGAAAGGGTCCTTTGAAGATGGGCAGGAGTTTTCTGCTTTGACCATCGTTGGTCTGGCTCTGTTTTCTAATCAATACCAAATCTCCTTCTTCGTAAATCTGAGCTTTCGATCGAGTTTTATCAAACCTCTGTTTTTGTGATATTGCACTGGCTTTAATATTTTTATCTACCTTTTCTCGCAATTTCGTTAAGTCCACTAGCGATTCATCATCAAGCTCTGGATCTACATTGTCATTGTCAACGCGCAAACGATATCCTAACAAAACTTCACTAGGTACGGCATTGATAGTTCTATGGATTGTACTGTTTAAGCCTTGCTCTACTATTTTAACATATTGATCCCACCTATCTTCAGTAGTGTCTGCCCCAATAGTTTTTAATGATTCTAGTATGGTCTTATTAAATCTCTCTACCTGTCCATTTGAGCGAGGCATACCTGTTGCCACAATATGCACGCGGATATTTTTGCTCATACAATATTCTTTGTACATGTTGGAAGTAAAGATGACCCGGAGTCCGAAATAATTCGTTTTGGATTACCGAAAATTTTTGTTAAATTATATAATTCGTTTATAAGATCGGATGTTTTGGTAGACTTTACTGCACAGATAAACACAAACTTAGTGAATGCATCTAAAACTAGTAAGTATTTATTTCCGTTTCGTGTTTCAACGAACGGACTTATGTGATCTGCGTGCAAAGTGTGAAAAGGCTGCGCGTATTTTGGCAACGGATATAACTCTCCTTTCTTAGCACCACCCTTATTTTTGTAATAAATACAATTTAGACAATTTTTAATGTATTTTTTTATTATGTGACGCATCCAAGAAAACCAATATTTGTGCCCTATTCTCTCAACCGTTTTATCGACAGAAAAATGGACTGAGTCGTCATGGTTGTATCTAATTATTTGCCATATGCATATCTTTGGAACGACCCATCGTCGACCTTGGGCTGTTCTTCTGTACACTTTTCCACCTAACAGTTCATACGTGTCAAAAACTCTTTTATTTTCATCTAATTCACCGGATTCTAAAACAGTTTTAATTTTTACAATGTCAGGATCTTGCAACTGTACAGAGAGTAACCAGTCTCCTTCATTTATTGATAATATTATTTCCTTTTCCGACCTCTCACTTGAGGGAACGGGATTTCGACTCAAGGCATCCACACGTTGCATACGTGTACCTTCTCTATGCTTTATTTCGTACATGAACTCTTGTGTCGAAAGAACCCATCGTGCAATCCGGGGAATAATATTCTTTTTAGTCAACGCTTACCGGACCGCGTTACAATCTGTGATAACGGTAAAAGGTGAACCAATTAAATAAAGACGAATTTTTTGGAGTGAACTTACAATTGCTAGGAGTTCTAGTTCAAATGAATGGTATTTCTTTTCGTCTTCAGTTGTCTGACGGCTATAGTAATACACAGGTTTTTCACCCTCATCAGCAACTTGAACTAGAATACCCGCAACTCCATCACGACTAGCGTCCGCATACAAAATATGTAGTTTCTTTATTGGGATCAAAAACAGATAGTACGCTATCTGAAGTCGGTTTATCTTTTAAAATTTGAAACGCTTGATCATGCACAAAATCCCAAGACCAAGAAGCATCTTTTTTTAATAATTTAGTTAGTGGGGCAGAAATGATGGCGCAGTTTTTAATAAATTTTTCGAAAATAATTAATCAGCCCCAGAAACTGTCGCAACTGATGCACAGTTTTAGGTGCGGGCGTCCACTTTGGTTTCATTTGGCATAACGCAATTTTGTTTTATTTTGTATCCGAGAAACTCTATTTCAGTTTTAAGAAAATGCATTTTTTTAAATTTAAAGTTAAACCATTATTTTTAATATTTGTAAAATATTTTCCAAGAGCTTTAAATTTTCCTCAATACTTTGAGTAATTAGATATACGTCTTCTAAATATTCATTGGCGTTCTCAAACCTTAAATTGCCTAACACTTTATTCATTCATCATCATCATCTGCCTAGCCTTTTCCCAACTATATATTGGGGTCGGCTTCCAGTCAAACCGGATTCAGCTGAATACCAGTGAAACGAACGAAAACGAAATGAAATGAAAAAAAACGAAAACGAAACGAAACGAAATGATTAATGTTAACAGTCTTTACAAATTTTTCGTGCGGATCAGAAGCAAGGATCAATTTAGTTTCCTCAGTTTCTGGTTTAATTAATCCTGTATTTTTCTTACTGCGGCACACCGCCTCAACATGGCCTTTTTTGTTGCAAATATTACATTTAGTGAGATCACACTGATTCCTTTTATGATTTCCACCGCAAGTGTAACATTTAATAGATTTCCGAATATTTATTGAACCGGTTTGATTATTTTCCTGCGCACTGCTATAATTGGCGTTACTATTTGATGAGGTAACGTTTGTGGACTGCTGGTTAGAGTGATTCGTTTGATCCACTGTTTTATGTTGATTTTCACGCGTACTACCCGAACTGGTTTGTTTTAAGTTTTTGCCTTTGAAGGTACGACCATGAAGGTAACTAGCTAAATCATGACAAGATTTAAAATTACTCGCTTCAGTAGATGCTCCTATATTGCTGTCGCCTATGCTCCCGACAATTATAGATATAATATCTTGCTCAGTAAAATTTAAGGATAACCGATCAACTTTACATTTCATATCAAAATAAAATTCGTATAGTGATTGGTTTTCTATTGGTCTTTTATTAATAATTTCTCTTAATAACTCAAACATATTACGACGTATTTGAAAACTATCAGCCAGACGCTGATTCCAATCACTCCATTTCCATTTAGGCCACTGACACAGTACGCAATAATGAATCATACCATACTTTGCCAGAGCCTTTCAACTTATTAAGAGCTTGATAACGTATCGTTTCATCGGACAAATTAAACGTTGTCGCATAGGATTGCATAATATTAAGCCATGCGTTTATATCATCATTTAAGAGGTCAAACTCCGGTATTATATTGTTTAAGGTACTCACAGTTTTGTATCATTATGACGTGATACCTTTGGCTTCCTTCTGGGCGGAGGCGATGGCGTTCTGGCGCTTGTACTCGTCGTGCTACTGCTACTTGACGACGATTGCGCCCGCTTGTGATAGCGCCTGCGTTTTCCCATGACACGTGGATCACACTTCTGATATTAAAAATTACCACAATATTAACACACAATCATCAATTTATTAAAGCGCAGATATAGGTATTTTAACAGTTATGCACTTTAACTAAAACTAAGCAAATAGATCCTACTTTTAGGTTAAGTATCAGCAAACATTTATATTAAATCAAAACCTTTTAGGAAGGTGAATTGAGTACAGCTAATTAGTTTTATCAATCAATTAGATTAGATTATAAGCAAAATAATAATTATCTGTCCCGAATTTATGTACGGAAAAATCGTCATCTTTATTTATTTATTTATTAATACTTCATGCACACAAATGTACAGAGGCGGACTTAATGCCATAGGCATTTTCTACCAGTCAACCCTTGGGTGATGCAGAGACAAGTAGTGGTAGGTGCAATTTTGAGCAAGAAATGCGATTTAAAAAATATTTAATAAATACAAAGATATATATGTATATATATATATAATTATATGAACTATACTTACAATAGGTACTATAATAGATATACTCAATGAACAAACAAATACACGAATATACTATAACAGTTTATGCAAACAAACAATGACTAAAAACTTAGCGCTGTGACGATACTACTGCCTCCTCTTCCCAACCCAACCTCTTGTGAATATGCTCGCGAACTCTGACCTTGAAGGTCAATCGGTTGGTTGCCATCCTGATTTCCTGGGGTAGCGCATTCCACAGAGAAATTGATTGAATGAAGAAAGAACAGTGAACGAAGTCAGTACGGTGAGAGGGACAATAAAGAAGACGGTTATGCGATGAGCGTAAGTTTCTATTGTGGTTAGCGCAAATGTATTGAAAGTGGGGTGCTAGATAATTAGGGGAATTAGGAGAGTTAAGAAATGAGAACAAGGTAGTTAGCGCCCTCTGTTCTCTGCGCTGGCGTATGGGTAGCCACTTCAGAAGGGACCGATGCGCAGAGACATGGTCATATTTTCGCAAATTAAAAACAAATCGAATGCAGTAATTTAGAAGGCGGTCAAGTGTGTTAAGGAGATCTGCATTCAGGTCATAGTAGCACACGTCACCATAATCGATGATGGGAAGAATCAGGGTCTGTACAAGCATTGTCTTCGTATTCGATGGTAACAAATTTTTCAAGCGATACAGAGCCCGCAGCGTTCCCGTAACTTTCTGACTGACGCTAGCAACTTGAGCCCGCCAGTTCAGGGTACTGTCGATATGCAAGCCTAGGTCCTTAACGTCAGTACTAAATGGAACGACCGTATTATCGAACAGAACAGGAGGCAAAGTTGCACCATCCAGTTTAGCCACGTTTCGAGGACTCCCAATAATGATAGCCTGACACTTGTTAGGATTCACTGTAACACCAAATTGTTCAGACCAGGTTTGAATGGCTGTTAAGTCCCGATTTAACTTGTCAACAATGTCAGGTATTTCATCGACCCTCCCTTGACAGTACAGCTGCAGGTCATCAGCATACAGATGATACGCACACTGAAGTTCGGAAGTAATGAGATTAATGAAAATGGAAAACAAAAGAGGAGAAAGTATGCCGCCTTGAGGAACGCCAGTTTCTAAATCACACCAGTTAGAGGATGAGTCCCCAAAGTGAACCGACTGCTGACGATCCTGAAGGTAGGAAGCGAACCATTCCAGCGCGTCAGGGGAGACCATAATATAGGACAAAATGGCCAACAGGATGTCGTGACTGACGGTATTGAAGGCATTCGAGAAATCGACCAACACCAGAACTGTGACTTTAGTGTCTTCCAGTCCTGCCCTTATATCGCCAGTCACTTTAAGAAGGGCGGAAACAGTGCTGTGCCCGGGCCTGAACCCAGATTGTAGGGGGCTTATCAGTGAATTACACTGCACAAACTTAGTGAGTTGTTTGTGGACACAGGCCTCAAGCACTTTGGATAGAAAGGGAAGAATAGAAATTGGGCGATAGTGGCTTGGAAGAGTGGGATTGGGGACTTTGGGCAATGGACGAACAAAGGCTTTACGCCACAAGGTAGGGAATTCTCCAGAGTATAAGGAAAAATTTACAATATGGGTGATGGCAGGTAGGAGGTGATCCAGAATAGTTATTATCATACCACGAGTGATATTATCACATCCTACTGCATTGGATTTGATGGAGAGTAAGATCTTTCTGATCTCCCCCGGCTCGGCTGGGACGAAACAAAATGGGTCAATTTGAGGACGCGTTAGACCAAAGATCAGCGACAGAGTTTGTTGTTTAGTGAGACGATCCATGGTAGGTACAGTAGAGAAATGTCGGTTGAGATCGTCTAGGTTAATGGAATTGGGAAGGTCTAAATGTCGCGGTTTGCCGATACCTAGTGTTCCAAGGAATTTCCAAATATCGGCAGAAGAGGAAGTAGAAATATTTTCTACTTCCTCTTCTCTTCATCTTTTTAGTAAAGTTAGTGATAGACATAATATTAATACTAGAAATAAAGATAAATTAGATCAACCATTTTAAAGATTAGCTAAAGTACACACATCTTTCATGGGGTACTGTGTTAAATGTTACAATAAAATACCTTGTGACATATTAGAACTAACTGAAAGAAAATTTAAAACCTACATTAAAAGCACACTTTGTAAACAAGCATATTACAAATTAGAAGATTACATTCAGGATAAGAATGCTTGGAAACATGCTGGTACTGCTCCATAGGACAATCAATGGTGGAGAGAAGATCAAACTGGTTGGTTTATGTATTTACTTTTGTACCTACTTTTTCATTTTTGGGTTTTTATTTTTCTGTTCACTCTGCTAATTAATGGTTCCAATATTTGTAAATATGTGAGTACCATGTAGTTATGTAGAAATGTGAGTACCATCTACTTATTTAATAATATAATAAGTCTACCTCTGCATACTCTAGGTTCATGGTCCTCACATATATTAACAGAAGTTTTGTATACCACAGCACATGTAAAACATTGATTTAAAAAGAGTAACTATGGAGTTTCTTGTCCGTTCTTCTCCATAAGAATCTACCCTTCCGAATGGACAGTAGAGTCACTATGATATTTTAAATATAATGATGACGTTCAAAAGTGCCGTTTAATGGCCTAATTGAAATAAACGTTTTTGACTTTGACTTTGACTTCGAATAATGGAGCTAAAGTTGAGCGTTCCGTCGTGCGGTCCAGGAACAAGAGAGCTCCGCAAGCGGCCAGTGCGCCGAGCAGCCGTTCTCCACCCCACCACGAACAGCGGTGGTCCGATGTTGACGTCACGGCTAGCTAGGCAGTGCTTGTAGTTCCGATCTCCAATAACAGATGGCGCTCGCTCCACGAAGTTGCCAACACTAAGGGCTCAAATAAGAGCGCAGAGATGACCTATAGGGCGTGGGTCATTGATGCAAACCCAAGCAGGTACCTTATGTTTTTTTTCCACTATTCGCAAAGCGGTGAAGGAAGACATTGTGAGGGAACGGGAAACAAAACTCAAAGATGACACCACAAAACTAACGTCTCATGAGTGGGAACAGAACTCATACAGGTTGTTCTAATTTATACGAAAATATTAAAAACGGTCATTGTTCTCATAATAACAGACAAATTTTCTTTTCCCATCATAACTTTTTCATAACAAAATGAACTGAACAGCTGACTTTTTTTCCGTGATTTCAGAATTGACCCCACAGTAAAAGAAGTTCATAATAATTATCGTGTTTTGTCTCTTATACCCTATATCCGTATGCAAGAAAGAGTGTGCAAATAAACTACAAATACTTACAATTGATTCATGTTAAACTCCGGCGGTGTTTATTGATGACATTTAAACTTGTATCTAGGTTATTTCAAACTAATTTATCAGCGTGAGTACAAATTTCCGTTTCGTTTACGGGCGCACAACATCGGGAACACAAAATTATTGAAATCTTTGATATAGTCCTTTCTCTCTCTGATAGGGCTCTACCCATTCCATCCAGATCAGTTCAGACGTACGGCCTCCAGAGGTAAAGAACAGACAGACTATGTTACTTTCGGATTTGTAAGGGTGTGTCCAAATCTGGCAAGTGCGCCGCTCGCGACCCTCTCGCGATCTGTACCCATAATCTGTAACAACATTTTCGTGTCTCATCAGCGGAATCCGAGGTGAATATCAAATTACGTCAAACGTAAGACCTTTATGTTGTGTGCAATAAAGCTCACTTTGTGAGGTTTATCACTCAGGAGGAGCTCGTGGCTAGATAATAACAGCCGCACGGGTCGATCTTAAAGGTTAAGCAACGCTTGCCAAGGTTGGTCTGTGGATGAGTGACCATCTTAACATAGCGAGTTTCCTCCGTGCCTCGGATAGCACGTTAAGCTGTTGGTCCCGGCTGTCATTTGTAGATCTTTGGCAGTCGTTACGGATTGTCAGAAGCCAGTAAATCTGACTCCAGTCTTGCCAAGAAATACCGTGTTACCCAGTTAATGGGTTGCGGAGGTCTGGTAGGCAGCCGCTCCACGTAAAACACTGGTATTCAGCTGAATCCGGTTTGACTGGATGCCGACCCCAATATGGTTGGGAAAAGTCTAGGCAGATGATGATGATGATGATGGTGATCACTCAGGTGAAGCTCGATATCGAAATGGTTATTTACAGAATAGACTAGCTGCTCGTGCGCTGCACGCGTAGAGTTACTGCAATAATTTTTTGGTGCGCCTCCTTAGCGCAACTCATGCAAGGCTGACACGGAGCGCGCGGCGCACGACGCACGAGCGGCGCATTCGTGGTACATTCGCCAGATGTGGACACACCCTTACTAAAGTAACTTTGTCTGTCTGTTTTTACCTCTGGGGGTCGTAATGCTAGAACTGATCTGGATGAAACGGATGGACCATATTCTAGATGAAAGGACAATATTCATATTCTGAAAAAGGAAATTTGTAGAATACTTTTAATCCCGGGAGTATCTTTCCCGGGAATCGTCTACATCCTCGCGGGTGAAGCCGCTGTCCGAAGCTCGTAACTAAACATTGTTTGTTTGTCACCAGGGACATGCACGCTGCCGTCTGCGGGGGTCGGGCAGGACTGTGCGATGCCATGCGACCAGCCAGCGGAGCTGACCTGCTGCGCTACCTGAGGAAGGTCAACTTTGTTGGTGAGTGCAAGTGTGGAGAGGGGGCTTTCTCAACGTTGTCAATGATGTTTTAGAATGTGTTGTTGAAGGCAGTAGGAAGGTATGGGAAAACTGGGTTGTACGATATGTACGTGATTTATAGGGAACCCGAGTGATCCGAACCAATCACGGATCACTCGGGTGTCTGCCTGTTGGTCTGTCTGTCTGACTGTCTGTTTGTTCGTCTGTCACAGCCAGTTTTCCTCGGTTCTTCTAAGCCGATTCTTTTGAAATTTGTTACATAATTATATGGATTTCTTCGACTCAAACACAATAAATTTAGTGTATGTGGGTTACTTTTGGGGGAACAAGAAAAATAAAAAATAAGTTTTTCAAACTGTATTGTGAGACATGTCATATAAAAGGGCTTCAAATATGATTATGTTTTATCTAATTTAAGAAATTAGACCAAAAATAACCATTTCGGAGATAGGGGTTATCTCCGCAACTACGGAGCCTAAAATTTAAAAAAAATAAATATTACAGAAAAATCTGTAGAGTTAAAATAACATGTTAAAAATTAAAATGGTTCGGAACCCTTTGCACGCGAGTCCGACTCGCACTTGGCTAGTTTTTCTTGGCCTTATTTGTAAACAACTTTTTACCCTATGATTAGTCTAAGGCCACTTTTCCACCTACAGCACTTTTGCATGCAAAAGTTTAGTAATACATTGCGTGCTAACATGATCAATCGCTCGATCGTGTCCCGCGATGTAATGAGAGCTACCGTTTTTGTACTCACCAGGTGGCACCACTGTCGAGTGAGGTAAATTTATTAGTAAAATTGTAGCCTTAAAGTAGTTATTACGCGCATGTGAACAAAGTTAGAAGGAAAATAATTATAATGCCGTGAACGTGCGATTAATAAATACATCATAGATATCGGTGCATTTAATACTGCAACGTGAACTCATCATAATGGAAAAAAACCGGCCAACTGCGAGTCGAACTCGCACACGAAGGGTTCCGTACCATAAACTTTATTTTTTATTATTATAGCGACAATAGAAATACACAATCTGTGACAATTTCAGCTCTCTACCTATAACGGTTCTTAAGATACAACCTGCTAACAGACAGGCAGACGGACGAACAGACGGACAGTAGTAATAGGGTTACGTTGGTTACCCTTCGGGTACGGAACCCTAAAAAAAAGACATATTATGTAAACAAACTCTTGTCAAAAGCCAACTAACAATAAAATTTGACATATCGAAAACCTCACGCGCGCTACACTAACGCCTCTAGCGGCGAATTCAAACACGATAGCCCTCTTTGTGAGAAGTATATTTGATGCCATCTATTATTAAGTCCTAACCTTTGTTTACTTATCATTATATAGCTGTTTCTGAACCCTAAAATAAATAAATAAATGTAATTGAACTTGTATGCGAGTTGCTTACAGTTGAAAACGCAGCAAATTTTATCAGCTGTCTGTAAGGCACCAAGAGTCATCATAACGAAAACCATGAATTGAATACGTTGAAGTATATTTTTATATAGAACAATAATTAATTTACAAATACTTAAATAACATACACTAATTAACAAGAAATTATTTGCGAAAAAAATTAATCATTGGGCATCAAAAAAATAATCCACATCGCTGTCAATGGCAAAAGTTCCCAGAACACTGGCAGCATTGCCGCGTTGAATCGCAATGCTGATTCTTTGGCCGAAAAAAAGCCCAGCCTTCTGGTCACGTGAACAGTCGACAAGTTCTTTGCTAATGTCCCGAAAGACTCGATGCGCACTCGGACCCCATGGGCCTAGTGTTTCAACGACAAACGGCTCAAATATGTAACTTCCAATTAAGTTGTTATATTTGCGCCGTTTGAAGTTTCTTACAGCTGCAGTAGCCGCCCCAGCACAGCCCGCCGTGCGAAGAAGATGGGATGTCGCAAGGGTGTCGACACATGTTGCATCCCACACCAAAGGCCTACCCACCTTCCAAGGCATTATGGTCATCCCATCTGGCCTTTTCCCATCGTCGCGTGCCAAGCCGTTGGGTTCTAAAACAGCTGGCACCCCGGCGGTGACAAGGGCCCGACGGATAATGTCATTAATGCTGGCGTGCCGTGCTAACCGAGCAGCGCTCCTACTGCAGGACAGGCCATGGTGTCCGAGGCGGTCGACTGCTTCACCGCATTGAATACTTGATTTCGTTTATCCTTACATTTATAACCTGTAGAAAATAGAGTAGGTACGCGGTGTTTAATTCGAATTTAAATCAGAAATATTATAAATGATTTTTGTACATTTATAGTATTTAGACTAGTTGACCCGCGCAACTTCGTATGCACTCCGCTCCTATTGGTATGAGCGTGATGATATTGTATAGCCTATAGCCTTTCTCAAAAAATAGGCTATCTAACACTGAAACATTTTTTCAAATAGACCAGTAGTTCCTGAGATTAGCGCGTTCAAGCAAACAAACTCTTCAGCTTTATATATTAGTATAGATTATATTTTTTTACGTTAAATCATCGTCATCTTAACATACCGAGTTTCCTCCGTGCCTCGAAAAGCACGTTAAGCCGTTGGTCCCGGCTGTCATTTGTAGATCTTTAGTAGTCGTTACGGATAGTCAGAAGCCAGTAAATCTGACTCCAGTCTTGCCATGTAGTACCGTGTTACCCAGTTAATGGGTTGTGGAGGTCTGGTAGGCAGCCGCTCCTCGTAAAATACTGGTATTCGGCTAAATCCGGCTTGACTGGAAGCCGACCCTAATATAGTTGGGAAAAGGCTAGGCAGATGATATTTTTTACGTTAAAATTGTATTCAGACAATTTATATAAAGTTAAAGCACAAGCCGCTTATAATTTAACAACTGAAAATTAATTTCTTAACTATCCTATGAAATAATATTTTCCTAAGCTTCTGTCTAAAGGTTGCTAAATGTAGATTTAATTTAGGATCGTCCAATTCTTAACTAAGTATGAAGTAATTAAGATTACTTAATTAAATTTTCATCTGGGCTTTATAATTATTCCCTTAAGTTAATAAGACCAACTTACTATAGTGCAGATAAATTAAGGAAATCGGAGCAAATAATTTGTGTAGTTTTTGAAAATTAGAACAGTTGTTCTTTGAGGTATGCAGACGAACATGCCGAAAATCCCCGAGGTGGGGAAGTGGGGGAAAGATTCAGGTTTTAGCTTCTATCTCCAAAACCATTAAAAATATCTCCTTAATCACTTCTACATTAATTATCTACATTAAATTTTCTGGACATAATGTCATTCATATTTAACTGTAGTACTTTAGGAGGTAGAGGGTATCTAAAATTGACGAAATATGTTTTTTCATTCAAATTGAGACCTATCGTAGTTATTTTGTCATCTAAAATAGAGCAAGAATATCAATTTTTATTTTCGATTTCGATGGCTAATGCATAAATACATGACCTTGAAATATGTCTTCAGCTGACGAGATCTCGAAAAGCTATTTTACATCCATTATTTTAAGTATGCCGGTCGTGTTTGGGCTCATAGGAATTGTACAGAGGGGTTATATCCATTTCAGCTAGTAACAACGACCTGATGATGGAAACCACAAAGGGGAGTAATGGCTCTTTTAGTTGACTACTCCTTTATCCATCGTGTTTCGGCTCATTTAAATCCTTTTGATTAGCACTAATCATTGTATTTGGTAAAAACGATCTGATTATGGAAACCATAAAGGTGAGTAGTGGCTCACTAAGTTGACTAATCTTATACCCCAGACCTTTATGATTAAAAATAAATCGTACCGCCCCGTACGATTCATTAGAGCCCAAACTTGGTTTGAATAAGAGTAGGCAAATAAGAGAGCCATTACTAAACTTGATGATTTCCATCAGCAGATCTTTGTTATCAGCTACAATAAATAGTACCACCCCGTGCAATTTATATGAGCCCAAACTCGATGAACATAGGATTAGTCAACTAAAGAAACCTCTACTCACCTTTATGGTTTCCATCATCAGATTATTGTCATTAGCTGCAATGGATAGAACCCATCTGTACAATTC
Organism: Lacanobia oleracea; assembly: GCA_950371165.1. NCBI lineage: Eukaryota > Metazoa > Arthropoda > Insecta > Lepidoptera > Noctuidae > Lacanobia > Lacanobia oleracea. Next base: position 1,848,028 of record OX493398.1, read on the forward strand.
ATTTGACCTCAAACACGATGGGTATAAGAGCAGTCAATTAAGTGAACCACTACTCACCTTTATGGTTTCCATCATCAGATCGTTGTTATAAGGTGCAATGGATATTACTCATTAAAAGGATTTCAATGAACCCAAACACGATGGGTACAGGAGTAGTCAACTAAGAGAGCCACTACCCACCTTTATGATTTCCATCAACAGACCCTTGTTACCAACTCCAGTGAATGGTACTCAAAAGCACAATGCACAGGCATACACTGGATAAAGAATTACTTTTCTATACTTTGTCTAAAGAAATACTAAAGCTCACATAATAATTTATCTATATTTTAGCCATCAAAATCGAAAAAAAAAATACATATTCTTGCTCTATTTCAAATGACAAAAAAAATGCGATAGGTCTCAATCCTGTCAGACTCTGGGAAAGAAATGGCGACGAACACGTTTGACTACTTTCCAGGTTTCTGGCCTTCATCATCAGACCCTTGTTATCAATTATGCATAATACCCCTCGAAACAATTCTAATGAGCTCAAATACGACCGGCATACTTGTAAGATTGGATGTTAAATAACTTTTCAAGATTTGCGTACCCTAGACGTGAACAAGGCTAGTGGTCCCGACGGGATACCGGCAATTGTTCTGAAGACTTGTGCGCCTGAGTTGTCTCCGATCTTGACACGCCTATTTCGCCTTTCGTTTGAGACTGGAAAAGTGCCGAAGGCTTGGAAGCAAGCTAACGTGCAGCCCGTGCCCAAGAAGGGTAGTCGAACTGACCCGTCGAATTATAGACCCATCTCGGTAACGTCCATACTCTGTAAGACTATGGAACGCGTGCTGAATCATAAGCTCCTGGCGTACCTAGAAGCGAATGATATTCTTAGTGACCGTCAATACGGGTTTCGCCGAAATCGGTCAACTGGGGATCTTCTAGCGTATGCCATTCACATCTGGAGTGAGGCCATAGAGAAGCACGGGGAGGCACTAGCGGTGTCCCTTGACATCTCGAAGGCCTTCGACAGGGTCTGGCACGATAGCCTTATTAGTAAGCTTCCTTCCTTCGGTCTGCCCGCCGGTTTGTGTGATTGGATTGCAGACTTCCTGAGGGATCGGTCTATCCGAGTGGTCATAGATGGCTGCTCGTCTGTGTAATATATTGTGATGTGGGTAAACGAACAATAAATCAGTCTCGCATAAACTGTCTTTGGATTTGCATCGACATTCCTCAGTGGCGACGAGTAATTATAAAAACCGTAAAATATCAAGATGCCGATCGGGAAAATACACGTATTTGATCTGGATGCAGGTGAAAACTGGCCAGCATATGTGCGTTTAGTGGAACAATAATTTATTCTGTTAAATGACATAAAAGACAACTTACGCGTGGCCACGCTGGTGACGCATGTCGGAGCGCCGACTTACCGACTGATGTGTGACCTGTGTGCTCCAGACAATCCAGAGGATAAAACATTTTCTACGTTAGTTGAGCTCGTGAAAAATTATCTGGAACCCAAAAGGTCGGAAATAGCAGAGCGTCACGTGTTTCGCCAGCGGCGGCAAGGGGAAGGCGAAACTATCAAAGTGTTCTTACAGAATTTGAAACACTTGGCTACCTATTGCAATTTTGAGAACCAGTTGGAAGTGAACATACGAGATCAATTCGTGTCGGGTCTACGTAGCGAAGAGATACGGTCACGCTTATTTGCGGAGACCACTCTCCATTACAAGAAGGCAGTGGGGCTGGCGCTAGCGCTGGAGGCGGCCGAGCAGCATGCGGCTAAGGCCGCGGCGCGCTCGCCAGCCGCGCCGTGGGCAGCAATCGGGCCAGCGGGACTCCAGGCAGACGCGGGCAAGCGGGTGCACCGGGTGAGCGTGGCTGGGCAGGCCAGCGCCGCCGGTCGTGACGCCGAGGCTCCGCGACGCAAAAGGTGCTGGCGCTGCGGCCGGGACGGCCATGCGGCGCACAGGTGCCGATACAAGTCGTACGTGTGTGACAAGTGCAAAGCGAAGGGCCACTTGGGGTCCGTGTGCAAAAAAACTGATGAGAGTGCGGGCAAGTCTGGTTCTAAATATCAAAACTTTATGGAAACAGATTCATCGGAATCAGGAGGTGAGGAGTTCGAAGGATTATATAGTATTAAAGGTCAGTCAGTTCAAAATGTAAAAGACGGTCCATATCATTGTGAACTCCTTTTTGAAAATAAAAATGTGTTATTTGAAATCGACACGGGCAGCAAAATATCGGCGGTATCTAAATCATTTTACGATCAATATCTACCAACTTTACCGATAGAAAAAGATAGCATAAAATTACAATTATATACAGGTGACTCAATAATACCGCTAGGCCGCGTCTCGGTGCGAGTCAGCTGTGCGGGCGCTGAGGACGCCATATTATTGCCATTATATTATTGAGCAGGGCGGACCTCCGCTTATCGGCCGCACCTGTATGCGCGAACTTAAATTAAAGCTAATAGATTTATTCCAACTAAAAGAAGACATTGATCCTAATTGAACTAATGAAAACTAATGAAAAACTTAACTCGACCCACCTAAAGATGAACGGCGTAGCTAGACCTATCTTCATATCTGAATCGCTCACCACCTGCGCAAGGAAATTGTATTATCTAGCTCGACAGTACGTGAAAAATCATAAGAATGCAAGTTGCTGGACTGCATATGGAAGGGTTTATATTCGCCAGAATGAGGGTGACTCGCCTACGTTGATCTCACAAGAAGAGGACTTTTCTACGCTAAACCTACAATGACTAGCATTTACGTTGTACATAACATTAGATTTCTCATGTCTCTCTGAACCTAGTTTTAAATACTGCGGCAAAATTGGATTTGTAACACATTATTCTGTCATTTTGAAATACATGGAAGTGTTTATGTCCCTGTATAAATATCTGAATTTGCCACCATTTTACACACCATTCGTTTTAAAATGTTATTACTCACAAAGCTACATTTCTATCACACACACTTATAATTCTAAATTATACAATAAAATACATATCTATACAACACATACATACATCACCTTATACACATTACTAAAATGTTTTAATTTGCATACCCATATTTTTATTTTAGTAACTAAAGCAAACATTTCCTATACTAAATTATACAGTAAAACACATACCTATACAACAAATACTATCTTGTACACATTAATAAAAAAGTATTTTAACTTGCATATCCGCATTTCAATTTTATTTACTCTACCAAACATCTACTATTCTAAATTATACAGTAAAATATATACCTGGAAAATAGTTACATTTAGTATTCTATGCACATTAATCAAATATATTATTATCTCACGACTAACTAAAATCTATATTACCAATCACTGTCACATCGTTTTGCTCCCTATTTCGCTGAATAGGCTGTGCTTGTCTTATTTAATTATAACTACATTATTGGCGCCAAAATTATTTTCACTGTCATTAGCAAACCTTAACATTCGATACCACAAGTAACCTAATGAGGGACATTGACCAATTTGATATATTTGTCCCAATCTCATGCGACCCCGAGCAATGCAACTCATATCTAAAAAGTTCTTCTCATTATTTAAAGGTTCTACAGCAGAATATTCGTAGCCTAAACTGTAACTTTCAAGAAATACACGTTCTGCTCAGTAGGCTGCAACTATCCTGTGATATTATTGTGCTCTCAGAATGCTGGTTATCGCACGTGGTTAACTTACCACTACTCCAAGGATATAGTTCATACAAAACAAGTGACAATTACAACCAAAATGACGGCGTAGTTGTCTACACAAAAGAAGGTCTAGAATGCAATGAAGAAGAACCAGCCCTATTGGAAGCAAATTGTTTGACTATTAAAATTAAAAATGAAACCATAATAATTGCAATTTATAGGCCCCCTAGTTTTAAATCACCTGACATATTTCTTGACTCATTACATAACTTTTTAGCGAGCGTATCTTCATTTAAAAATATTATCATCGTCGGAGATATAAATATTGACCTCATCGGAATTGGTCCCGCAACCACGGCGTATCTGGATACCGTTGCTTTCCATGGACTTCTCCCGGCTATTAATACTAGCACCAGAGGTAAGGCATGTCTGGACCATGTAATACTGAAAACAAAGCTAGACGCGTTCACATTTTCCTTAGGTACTAGCATTACCGATCACGAAGCAGTCTTATTCTGTTTAAAAAACGATGTTACCAAGAAAACACCAATAAAAATGAAAATAAATTATAAAATCAACGCAGAAAAACTAAAATCTGATTGTAATAAATTAAACTTTGACGAAATATATCAGGAATCTAATTTAAATACCGCTACGTACAATTTTATTAACATAATACAACTTTTAATTGCAAAGAACTCAATAAAACGATTAATCCCTAGAAATAAAATTATAATTAAACCTTGGATAACTCCTGGTATGTTACGCTGCATCCACACTAGAGATAAAATGCACAAAAAGATAAAAACGAATGAGAACGACGTTATATTGAAAATATCGTACTTGAGATACCGGAACTACTGTAACAACCTCTTAAAAAAACTTAAAAAACAATATGAGAGAGATCAATTGATAATGTCAAAACACAATTCTAAAAAACTTTGGTCTACCATTAAAACAATAACCAACCACAATAGTTTAAAACAGTTACCACTCCAACTATTACGTACAGATAAAACCCCTCAGGAATCAATAAATAAAGCTAATGAATATTTCTCGAATATTGGTAAACGTTTGTCAAGCATGATTCCCCCACATATTCCTTCCTTCAATAAAGTCACCAACCCACCACTAAATTCTTTTGTTCTCCTTCCTACTGATATCGAGGAAGTTGAAAGGACAATTCAGCTATTGAAAAGTGACTGCTCGCCTGGTTGGGATCAGATTAGTGCAGAGGTACTAAAGATAACATCCAATTCTATAACACTTGTTATCACTGACTTAATAAATCGCTGTTTTCTTTCTGGAGTATTTCCCCTCGCGTTTAAAAAAGCGTTAATACACCCAATACATAAGGCGGGTGATAGAGACAACGTTAGCAACTATAGGCCAATTGCGATCTTAACTGCGTTGTCAAAGGTATTTATAAACAACAGGCTAACTAAATATTTCGAAAAGCATAACATGTTCTCTAATACGCAGTACGGTTTTAGAGCTGGCCGTTCAACTGACAATGCAGTACTTGACCTTGTTAACTTTTTAGTCAGTAAATTAGATAGCAAAAGTAAGTGTTTGACTATATTTCTCGACCTAGCAAAAGCCTTTGATACTGTCTCTGTACCTCGCCTTGTGCAAAAGTTGGAAGACTATGGCATTAGAGGCGTACCATTGGCGTTACTTACAGATTATTTAAAAAATAGAACACAGTCAATAAAAGTAGGTGAACACATCAGCAGCGAACTACCGGTTGAAGTTGGAGTGCCACAAGGCAGTATATTGGGTCCTACTCTTTTTCTCTGCTACATTAATGAGCTCTGCACTCTAATAATTCAAAATTGTCGCATTTCAGCATATGCAGATGACACTGCCCTTACTTTTTTTGCAGACTCATGGAATGAGCTTTTTAATGTCGCACAGGATGGTTTCAACACCGTGTGTCACTGGCTGTCATCAAATTTTCTTACTTTGAATGAAGACAAAACCAAATACATAGTATTTTCAATTCGTAATGAACTCAAATTAGCCAACTTTAACTACAATATTTTTGCGCATAAATGTAACTTTCCTCCAAATTTAAACTGTAACTGTCCTAATATTAGTTCTACTAAATGTCTCAAATATCTTGGCGTTGAAATTGATGCTAACTTAACTTTTGAAAACCACATAGAATATCTATCTAAAAGAATAAGAAAGCTCACATATATTTTTAAAGAACTCCGTAATGTAGCAGACAAACAGACGATGAGGATGATATACGAAGCTCTGGTCCAATCGATTATTGGCTACTGCATCACAACATGGGGTGGAGCATGTAAAACAAAACTCATTACTGTTGAAAGAGCCCAAAGGCTGATCCTAAAAGTAAGTTTATTCAAACCACGTCTATTCTCCACCAAAATACTTTATGAGGAAGCGCAGGTACTAACTGTACGCCAGCTATACATATTGCTTACTGTTCTTCTTCAACACTCCAACTTATCGGTGGAAAGGAGAATACATGTAACCCTCACCAGAAGAAACTACGCAATGTGTCGGACCACTGCGGTTAAAACTTCTTTCGCGCAAAGGTTTTTTCCATTCCGAGCATGCGAATTATATAATAAAATAAATAAAGTTCTAAAAATAGCAACCTGTCGCAAAAAGGAATGTAAAAATAAAATCATCCAATGGTTACTGAACCAAAACTATGTGGAAACAGAAAAACTGCTTGTTGTAGTTAGGTAGCAATGTGCATGGGTATGAATGTGCGTACTATGACATGTATTAATGTTTTCTTAATATTTTTATTTATTGATATATTTATTTTTTTATATTTGGCACCAGTTTCACACTATCTGGGTGGCCAACTAAACGGAAGGCTACCCGCTCATGGGGGACAGATGGTAGAGATATGATAATTATATAATAATTTTAAATTCTTCTTTTATATTTATAAACAATTATATATACTATAAATACCTATTATGCACGCACACACACACACACACATACACACACACACACACACACACACACACATACACACACTGACTACACGTTGACAATCTTTTCTGTTCAGGATGTGATGGGGGCCTGGAGCTCTGAAATACAGGCCTAGGCTTAGTTCAAGCTCCAGATCTCCCACAAATTACAATTGTTTTGCCAAACTGTCCGTCGACTTAAAATGTGTAGTGTAATTTTTGTGGAGATAAATAAATAAACATTATTATTATTTTTTTTTTTTTTATTTTTTTTTTTTTTTACTTTCTCGGGTCCCTTTTCTTAGAGACCCGGTCCTTTGGTAGGCGTACGAGGGGCCGAAGCCAACTCGCAGAGGCCTCTTTAGACATTTTAAATGGAATGGGACACCAACCGACGATTATCCCTGTATGCACTGTGAAAGTATACCCAAGGACAATCCCCGGTTGGAGCAGGACTATTGCAGAATATGGAAACAAAAGATGAAACGCTATGGGTTTGGCTGGTTTAGTGGACTAATAATCGTTTACTATGGAAGAACTATTGGCCCCTGCCTGACCATTGACAATTAAAACGGCTTTAAAATGGCAGGGGGTGACTTGCACACTCAATAAATGGGCCCCCCGAAAAGGGTCGCTAGCACAAAGTAACGTAGCGCCAAGGGGGCAACATATCCTGAGGTGCTAGAGGAGTGGAGAGGTATACCACGGCTATCAGGACAATCCCGGAAGTACGGTCAAGATCCCTACCAGCACCTTACTGGATTATACATCCTTCTCCCGAGCACGTTTGCTCTTGCGAATCTCCACTCAGACCGGCCGATTAAGGCAAGAAAGAGGTGGGAGCTCTGTTCCTCGTCAGTTTTCACCCCGGCCAGCCAATAAAGGCAAGCCGGAAATGAGGAACAAGAATTCTCCCTAGAGATCAGGTCCGTGGGGTCGCCAGTGCCCAACAGTTCGCCACAAAACTGCCTTGCGGATTTTATTATTATTTTCATGTTTTTGACTTTCTCGGGTCCCTAGAGACCCGGTCCTTTGGTAGGCGTACGAGGGGCCGAAGCCAACTCGCAGAGGCCTCTTTAGGCATTTCAAATGGAATGGGACACCAACCGACGATTATCCCTGTATGCACTGTGGAAGTTTACCCAAGGACAATCCCCGGTTGGAGCAGGACTATTGCAGAATATGGAAACAAAAGATGAAAGCTATGGGTTTGACTGGTTTAGTGGACTAATAATCGTTTACTATGGAATAACTATTGGCCCCTGCCTGACCATTGACAATTAAAACGGCTTTAAAATAGCAGGGGGTGACTTGCACACTCAATAAATGGGCCCCCCGAAAAGGGTCGCTAGCACAAAGTGACGTAGCGCCAAGGGGGCAACATATTCCGAGGTGCTAGAGGAGTGGAGAGGTATACCACGGCTATCAGGACAATCCCGGAAGTACGGTCAAGATCCCTACCAGCACCTTACTGGATTATACGTCCTTCTCCCGAGCACGTTTGCTCTTGCGAATCTCCACTCAGACCGGCCGATTAAGGCTAGAAAGAGGTGGGAGCTCTGTTCCTCGTCAGTGTTCACTCCGGCCAGCCAATAAAGGCAAGCCGGAGATGAGGAACAAGAATTCTCCCTGGAGATCAGGTCCGTGGGGTCGCTAGTGCCCAACAGTTCGCCACAAAACTGCCTTGCGGATTTATTATTATTATTATTATTATTATTATTGATCCTGTTGTTTTGAAATTGAAACAAAAATTTCCAGAAGTATTTACAGATAAAATAGGTACTTATAAACATAAGTTATCATTGTACTTGACAGATAACACACCGGTATTTTGCAAGTCTCGTCCCCTTCCACTTGCGCTACGCGTGTCAGTGGAAAATGAACTTAAACGTTTACAAGACGAAGGTATAATTTACAAAGTAGACAGATCCGATTATGGAACACCTATTGTACCAATTATTAAGCCGGACGGTTCTATTCGTTTATGCGGCGATTACAAAGTGACCGTGAATAAATTATTAAAAGATTTTCATTTTCCATTGCCGAAAATAGAAGAGTTATTTGCAACGCTAAGTGGTGGGGAGCAATATAGTAAATTAGATTTAAAAAATGCATTTATGCAATTAGAATTAAATGAAAACTCACAACCGCTTACAGCGATCACAACACACGTAGAGACGTTTGTATACCGCAGGGCTCCTTTCGGACTTAAGTGCCTAAGTACCTGAAAAGTTTCAAAAAATAGTTTTTGATACGTTAAATGGACTGGAATATATGGTAGCCTTTATTGATGACATTTGTGTGAGTGGCAGGAATAAATCTCATCATTTGGAAAACTTAAGGGCGGTGCTCACTAGACTACGAGAAGCCGGATTAACAATAAAGTTTTCAAAATGCGAGTTTTTAAAAGATGAGGTTTGTTACTTGGGATACAGAATCCACAAACACGGTCTTTATACAGATACTATACATCAAAAGTTAACGCAATAACGAAAATGCCTATCCCCGAGAATGTGTCACAGTTAAGAGCTTTGCTGGGTTTCATAAACTACTATGCACGTTTTATACCCAATTTAAGTATGATTTTACATACGCTTCACGCTCTTTTAAAAAAGGGAGTAAAATGGTCGTGGTCCCAGAGCTGTAATGCCGCTTTTGAGGAGATCAAGGCGAGGTTGACGAGCGACCCGGTACTGGCTCACTACTCGCCGGCGCTGCCGCTGGTGCTGGCTGTGGACAGCAGCGCGTACGGCCTGGGCGCCGTGCTGGCGCAGCGCCACCCCGACGGCAGCGAGCGCCGAGCGCCGCTACAGCCAGGTAGACAAGGAAGCGCTAGCCATAGTGTACGGAGTTACGAGGCACCATCAATATCTCTTTGGTAGGCATTTCACGTTACGGAGCGATCATAAAGCTTAAAGCTAATTCGGGCCTAAAAAGGGTATCCCGCAAACTGCAGCCAGCCGCTTACAGAGATATGCGGTGCGCCTGGCGGCTTATGATTTTAATATCGTGTTTGTAAATTCACAAATGAATAGCAATGCGGATGGGTTATCACGATTACCTTTAGCGAAAACCAAGGTGGAGGACTATGACGACGCGGCATATTTACATTTTGTTGAGGGTGGTTTCCCTCTTAGTCATAATGACGTTGCACAGGCGACTAAAAAAGATAAAATTTTATGTAAAGTGTACGGTTACATAATGAGTGGATGGCCACTCATAGGCGATACTGAAGATGAGAAGGCATATTTTCATCGACGTGAAAATCTATTAATATCTATTATTGTAAATACCAAGGTAAATATTACTTTTTGATACTCGACTCGCACTCTAAGTGGATCGAAATATTTCTGATGGGGACTGGTACATCGGCTAATTTAGTATCAAACAAATTAAGAGAATGCTTCAGCCGATTTGGGCTGCCGAAGTGTTTGGTGAGTGACGGAGGTCCGCCATTTCGATCCGCGGAATTTGAACTGTTTTTAAGCCGCAACGGAATCAAACACATTTTAATAGCCCCTTACCATCCATCGAGCAACGGCGCCGCCGAGAACGCCGTCAAAACCGTAAAGAAAGTAATAAATAAAGCGGCGGCAGAAGGTGAGAACATCGAACGAGCGATAAACAATTTTCTTTTAGTGTATAGAAACAGTACACACACAAGCACACAGCGCGAGCCAGCTGTGGCGCTGCTGGGACGGAGGCTGCGCATGCGCTTGGACTTGCTCCGCAGCAACACTGTGGATGCGGTCGAGGAGGCGCAGACCAAGCAAGTTGAACAAGCTCAAGGTACAAATAGAGAGGTCCAACTTGGAGACCAACTGCTGTTTCGAGACTACTCGAAAAACAATCCCAAGTGGGTGGAGGGAGAGGTCTCTGAGCGCACCGGAGCAGTGACATATAAGGTAAAATCTGATCAGGGGGAACACCGAAAACATATTGATCAAATTATGCCACTGCGAAGACACACACGGTACTCTAATCCTACTATCACAGATAAAGCTAATCCAACAGTAAACACTGAAAATGAAACGTTTGAGTCTGCACCTAACTCACCGGTTACGTCATCGTTTCAGAGTTCACATGACTCGCCCGTCATTCATTCATCAGACTCAAAACGATTGCGCGGATGAACCGTCCACTTCCGGGGATTGGGTCAATAACAAACCAAGAAACAAAAACAATATCTATAATGACTAATTCATGCTTCTTAAGAAGTCTAATTCTATGAAACCAGCAGTTGATTTAAAAGCCGTGTTGGTAATTAAGTAACCTTGTAATTACTTGTAAGCACATAAGTAGGTATCCGTAAGTTTTATTTTTTCTATTAGTTAACCTTCTGATTAAGCCACAATTTTTGTAATAGAAAGATAATGCAAATACATATTACAATGTAGGTTATGTAGGCAGGCAGGGATAGAAATGTACTGAGTAACTTACAACCTACCGAACATAAAAAAGTAAGAGGAAGGAAGATGTATCTTATATTCGTACTAGCTTTGGGTTATGAACACCTTCTATTGTAACTCTAACTTAAATATTTTGATTACAATGTAAGGTTTGGATAAGTTTAAAAATGATAAAATTCGTTATAAACCTAAGCATATTATGTTACGAGTACTTGTGAGGGAGGAAATGTAATATATTGTGATGTGGGTAAACTAACAATAAATCAGTCCCGCATAAACTGTCTTTGGATTTGCATCGACATTCCTCAGTCTGGACTGCTGGATATTAATTCCCGGGTTCCTCAGGGGTCGGTGCTTTTGGCAACACTGTTCTTGCTGCATATTAATGATCTGATTAAACCCGGTACCTTTGGGTATGCAGACGACAGCACTGTTGCTGAGAGATACGTGTCCGACGCACGAGCTGGTGGGTCGCAGATCCGGTCTCTCCGGGAGGCAATGGTTGAGCGCTTGAACGTGTCCTTACAGGCTGTCTCTGAATGGGGCGATGCCAATCTGGTCAAGTTCAATGCTACTAAGACCCAAGCGTGTCTTTTTTCCGCTAAAAGGAGCCAATTCCACCCAGCTCCATCTTTCCGTGGTTTAACTGTGCCGATAACCGACCAACTTAAGCTTCTTGGGGTTACATTAACATCTACTCTCAATTTTGGCCCTTACATAAAGGCAAAGGCTCAAGTGGCTGTAAAGAAGTTGAGGATTCTGGTAAAGGTGAGACGATACTTCACGCCGGAACAGCTGCTCAAACTCTATCAAGCGCAAGTTCGATCGTGTATGGAGTACTGCTCTCATCTTTGGAATGGATCTGCCAGATACCAACTTGATGCCCTTGAGTCAATTGAGAAACGAGCCAAGAAAATCATCGGCAATAAGAGGCTTGTCGCGACGAAGCTCCAAAGTCTTGAACATCGACGACGAGTTGCTAGCCTGTCGGTTTTTTACCGGTTGCATTTTGGGGAATGTGCGACGGAATAGTATAATTTAATTCCGCCAAGCCCGTTCCATCATCGAAACACAAGACGAACGGCGATGCGCCACCGGTACACGGTGGATATTCCACACATACGCACAAAACGTTTTGGTAACACATTCATAATGCGTACAGCTAAGGAATGGAATTCCCTGCCAGAGTCTGTGTTTCCTGATAGCTACAACCTGGGAGTCTTTAAGTCAAGAGTGAATAGGTTATTTCTAGGCAAGCGTGCTCCATCTTCGACCACATCATCACTTACCATCAGGATAGTGGTCAACGCATGCCTATCTATAAAAAAGCCTCTGGAGCAGAAATTACCATTCGTCTTTGTATGATTAATGAAAAATGATATTTTATAAATTTTTGATACCTTCTATCTCCTAAAGTATTGATCCTGCGGTTGAATTAGACTAACATAATTAATGTACAGAAAATCCAATGTAGATAATTAATGTAGAAGTGAGCAAGGAGATATTATTAAAGGTTTTGGAGATACAAGCAACACCTGAGAAAGGGTACCTTTCCCTCCCTCCCCACCGCCGGCTCACCTCCCACCCTCGGGGACTTTCAGTATGTTCATCTGGACACCTCAAAGAACAACTGTACCAATTTTCAAAACTACACGAAATCGATCTGATCGACGTTAATTGAGCTAATTTTCCTGCACTAGTCCCTAGGATTCTTACTTATTTTTACACAGTCTCCCATTATAATCAGTAAAGCAAAATAAAAGCAGCAGGAACCAACGATGATGTCTTTCTTTGCCGTTGTTACCTGCTGTGATTTTTCAAAAGCCAGAAAATCTGACAACAACCTTGCCAGAAGTACCGTTTAACCCAGCTAATGGGTTGTGGAGTTCTGGTAGGCAGCTGCTCCACGTAAAATACTGCTATTCAGCTCAATCCGGTGTGACTGGTAGCTGACCCTAAAATAGTTAGGAAAAGGCCAGGCAGACCAGGCAATTGATGCTCTGGGCCTTTCCATTACGTAGCATCTACCATGTTCCATCTCTACACCACTTGATATAAAATATTTAAGGCAACTCCACCGTTGAACAGTGTATTTTTACTGTCACACTTGTACATGCACATCTATATTTTCCATTTTATTAAATAATAAGAAATGGTGTCTTTTACGTACACATAATTTACAAGGAAAAATAAAATTAGCTGCTCTTTCCTTAGCTTTTTCAGCAACTAGGCAGGTTCTTGTGGCTTCCAGCTTTCACGAACATTTCTTTACAAGAAATCCTTTCAGTTTTCTGTCCATGAGTCAGTCACTCGAATAGTGGCTACATGCTCCATTCAATGCATCTCTCCCAAAGACGGAGCTGCCTGCTTTTCAAATAAATGAAAAGCTTTAAAATTTGTAAAGGTTTTGAAGATTTGTTTTCCTTAAATGGTATTGGAAGGCACGTTTTGTTTACATTTTACATTAATAGATTTACCAGGGAGTAGGTTTTTTAGGTTTTGACTGAGAATTTGTCTAATTGATTATTAAATTTTGCTTTTGTTTAGGGAGTCTACAGTGCGGCTTGCAAGTGAAGTCATTATGCAATAAATTGTACTTGTCTCTTTCTATCATGGATTTAATTACTATTTATTATTATTTTTACAGTGTCTTGTCTTTTAAAACCAGCCAATTGCGGGTTGGGTTACGACCATAAAAGGCTTCCATTGTTACCTGCATGACCAAAAATATCACCAATGTAGTGCAAATTTCTCACGACAGCAACATCATCTAATTTGCTAATACAAAAATACTGTCTTATTATCTCGTGATAATGATGAATGCCTTCTCCAAGGTCTGAGCGGAGACGAGTTCCATTTCGATAGCAACGGCGATGGGCCCGCGAGGTACAACATCCTGCACTTCAAGCAGATCAAGAAGGACACCTACCGCTGGGTCAACGTGGGACAGTACCTGGATGGAGAACTGCAGTTGGAAGTTGATGGTATGTTAAACAGGCTTCTGTTTTACGGTGATTGAATAGCTTGTTCTTCTTATCGTGTGGGCACCACCACCGGCTTATACGTGCCTTTCGAAGCACGGAATCATCTTTTTATCAGACAATCAGATGATTTAAGCCTGCAGTGTTCTAGCCAAACTGGAAACAACTTTACAAAGTATGCTTCCCGTGGGAATCGGACCCACGACCACCGGGTCACAAGACAAACGCCTATACCACACCACGGAGGCAGTTAAGAATAGCTTCTTAACTTTCTCCGTGGTCGAGTATTTTTTAAACTACTCACCGAATAAATTCGAAAATGTAACACTATAAAATTATCTGCAAAGTAAGATAACAGGAACTTAATCTTAGGTGGTTCAAAAAACTATAACCATGATTAACAGATGTTTTTCTTTTCAATTTTCTACAGAAAATATGGTTTTATAAATAAGTCTAAAAAGAAGCCCCTTCAGAAAATGTTAGCCTCAATGCTATTGGTTACGCGGTTTGTCCTCGGTAGTCGTAATTTTCATATTAAGTACCTTTACGTCAATGTTACAAAACTGAAACACAAATTGACCTCAGTTTTTATAACATGAAATGTAGAGCATTGACTGTGGTTACTTGGGCCATTTTGCCTCGCTCTCCTTCATGGTGGAATAGTGGTGTGGTAAAAAGCTTAAATTTTTTCCACAGATATCCAATTTAAATGGGGCGAGCGCCACCCACCGGAGTCAGTGTGCAGTGCCGAGTGCGAGCTGGGGCAGGCCAAGCAGTACGTGGAGGGCGAGTCCTGCTGCTGGCACTGCTTCAACTGCACGCAGTACGAGGTACTGTCCCGTCATACGTACATACATAACTGTTCAAGTGGAGCGAGCACCAACAAACATCATTGGTTACGTGATGGTCAATTGCACTTCTAAGTTCTTAATAAGATACTCGTAGTTAATAAATAAACAAATCAGGAATTTAATTTAAACAAGGCTTATAAATCGAGAATCATGGTGACTCATCGCCTGTGTCAATATTAGCGAAATCGTTTTATGTTCAATTGAGAAAAAAAAATGTGGAGAATTTGCGTCTCTAAATAAAGAAAATCTATTTTTTTTAATATCCATAACCACCTTTTGAATCGCAGATAAGGTCGATCGAAGAGACCCAGTGCACGGTGTGTCCGCGGGGCACGCTGCCCAACCCCACGAAGACTGAATGCCGTCCCATCCCCGAGGCCTACCTGAGGCCGGACTCCGCCTGGGCCATCGGTGCTATGTCCTTCTCGTCTGTCGGGATCCTGCTGACAGCGTAAGTTTAATCTAGACTAATACTAGCTGAACCGCGCGGCTTCGCTCCCGTCAACTGGTTACTCTACCTACCCTGCCTACCCTACCTACCCTACCTACCCTACCCTACCCTACCCTACCCTACCCTACCCTACCCTACCTACGCTACCCTACAAAAAAAAAATAGATGTTGGCCGATTCTCAGACCTAGGTACTCAATATGCTCACAAAATTTCATGAGAATCGGTCAAGCCGTTCCGGAGGAGTACGGGAACGAACATTGTGACACGAGAATTTTATATATAAGATACAGGTTATTTGTAAAGCACCAGCAACCTCTTACGCGGTGAAAATACACATGATTATAAGCAACTTTTACTGTGGGACAACTCCGAAGTAAGTATTATATATTTAATAGAGAAGGGTTAACATGACTCTATACATTTTAACCCAAACATTGCCCTAATGCATTTTTTTGGGCTTTAAATATGAGTTCTCTATTGGATGAGTTTCATCACTTGGCTTTAGCCCCTTAGCCCCCCCCCCCCCCTGGATCCGCCAATATTCGGAAGGAACTCTAGTGTAAAGTCGACCGCACGACCTAAAATTGACAGCTCTTTTACGTTGCACAATTTCATTTTTGGTCCCATAGTAACGGTTGTAGTGTCATGATGAAACTATAGCAAATTGGGTCCTGCCAGCGGCTTCGTCCGCGTGAAAGTCAGTAATTATCACAAGGGTAACTAACGTACTTCCGGAATAAAACGTTCCCTAAAAGACGATCTTAAAGAAATAAATATGTCTTTAAGATCGTCTAATTTATTTCTTTAAAATCTATCTAAACAAATATATAAAGATGAAGAGTTTGTTTGCTTGAACGCGCTAATCTCAGGAACTACAGATCCGATTTGAAAAATTATTTCAGTGTTAGATAGCCCCTTTAGCGAGGAAGCCTATAGGCTACACGCTAAGACCAACAGGAGCGGAGCAGACGAAGTTGCGCGGGTCAACTAGTTTATTATAATTGGCTTAGTGCTTTGGGAGTGGAACCGTAACAAATACACAGACAGAGCTACTTTCGCATTCACAATTATTATGAATGTTCGTATTTTCATGAGACCGATATTTGTATTCACAAAAATCACGCTAGTTTAATTCCAGATATGAACTAGTCTAGTTTAAAACAGCAGAGCTAGTCTGAACTCTGTTATAACATCCTACATTTGCACCAGTCAGCTGTAACATTTGTCACGAAGTTTTAGCTCATGATATAGTTAGGCGAGCCACAGCCACACGCTTGAAATTCAGATAAACTTTGTCATCCTTTGCAATGAGAATGTATTAATAACTCATTGAATTTTACATGAATTCTAACTATATGTCACGAAACTGAAAGAAAAAAATGGAAAACTGTAATAAATCCTTGATTTTGCTCGGGCAATAAAATTCAAACAAAACCTGAGTCCATTCCCATTATGACGTACCGTCTGTTTAACCGGTCCGCCTAAAGAGACGGATATGCCAGCGGCAGTACAACTTATATGACACTGTTCACATTCCGACGAGAAAAAGGAAGAATCCGGGTTTGAGATTAACGTTTTACCATTGCGAAGAGTCTAACTAAACACTTGGATCGGATGTAGTGTGAACAAATCTGCCAATCGTCGGCCGCAGTCTGCCGTTTAAATGAACGGTTCATCTGAGTGGGAACCTAACTTAAAGGAAATCCCAATAAATACGAACTCATCCAGCCGTTTTTCTTTACTAACATTATAAATGAGAAAGTATGACTGTGACACTGTATGACCGTTTGTTACCTCAGAATGCAGAATGGGTTTGGATAGAACTCGTCACACAAGTAGAACACGGTCTATAGTGTACCTTATTAGGAAACAAAGGGTACTAAAAAGTACCCTTTGTTGAGGAATATGTTTCTTTCTGATAAATAATAGATGACTAAAAAAAAACGAATAAGTACGTCAGATAGATTTCCAAAAAATGTTGGGCACATATTTATGGGTTCAAGTCAATAAAAAATTACGAAAATAAAACGCATCAAAGGTCAGAAGTGAGGGCTTGTGACGTCACAAGCCCTCACTTCTGAACTTCACACGATTTTTAACCGAACAGTGACGTCACTATTCGGTGAAAATTCGTGTGACGTCACAAGAGTTTTCGACGCACTTTACCGTCTTAATTTTTTGATTACATAATAAAAAATACGTGTCCTATATTTTTTGGAAACCTATTTAACATACTAATTAGATTTTTGGTAATCTACCCTATTTTCGACTTTTACGCGGGCAAAGCCTACAGCAGGAGCTAGTTTGCCATATTTTATTAAGAACAGTAGTCAATGGCAACTCAATCAGGATCTCAATCCTGATTAATTGGACAAACTGATTGGAAATCCAAAACCACACGAAAATAATAAAGGAATTAAAGCAACGGAAGATGAAATAGGAAAACAAATTATTCTTTAGAATCCACGCCCGTTAGTATTCATGATTGACGAAAGCAATCGAGAAGAATAATCCAATATTGATCCATACAATCTGGAACTCGATGTGATTAGAATTATAAATGTTTTGTTAAACGAAGAATTTAATGTTATTGATGGAATTCATTTTCCTGGATTAGTGGCAATTTTCTGTTTCCGGTGTAATGCTAACAGAGCATTTTAATTAGTGTTTTCTGTTTAGATAACCTTAACAGAATCCTGTCAGTTGAGGAAACGCGGGCGTAGAGACTTTGTATGTAAAACCTCATAATTCGAGGTTTGACTCTCGCCTGTTTCCTCCACCAATTGGACCGATTTACTAGCAGTAAAGCACTAGAACTTCTTAAAAATCCATTGCGAGACAGGGTGTAAAGTTTTGCAAACCTCTATTGAAAAGAAAGGTGCATCCAACCAGACGGATGTTGTGTCTGGTAAGCAACTGCCCGATGGTTGTTGTCGGGTGGTTGTATAAATGATTAAATCGAGGGAATAATATTGATACCGCGATGTAGGATTTGTATGTCGTCAGGTCTTTAGTTCATATCTGGTTGTATAGATGTCGCTACAAAGTCAGTTGTTTTAGTTTATATGTGGCCGTATAGACGCCGCTACATAACCTTTTCTGATATCTCTAGAAGATGCAGAATATTTAGTTATTCGCCTGTTTTAGGGTGCCTGTCCATTTGGTGATCAAATTTTAACCAATGGAATTGCACAAAATCTCCGCACCACGTGAGTCATGACAATTTGTGATACCCTAATACGACTTCTTTGTAACACTAGAAGAAGCCGAAAGTATTAGGGGTTAGCTATTACTACTTTAGTGTTTTGAACGAGCTGATTCACAGTCTTGTTTGTATTTTGACCTATGTATATCTGTTAAAATTGTATCGTCTTCAACAGCTTCGTGTGTGGTGTCTGGGTCCGCCACAGCTCAACCCCCGTCGTCCGAGCCAGCGGCAGGGAACTCTCCTACGTCCTCCTCGCTGGTATCCTCATGTGCTACCTCGTGACCTTCGCGCTGGTCTTCAGGCCAACTGATATCCTCTGCTCCATACAAAGGTAAGACATCACAGTATATTTGTTATTGTTCTTTTTGTTATTATTTTCTTCTCGTACAAAGATAAGCGTTAATTAATGTATTTTAATTAAAGATTGTTTTGAAATAATAACAGCCGCATGGGTCGATCTTTAAGGTTAAGCAACGCTTGTCAAGGTTGGTCTGTGGATGGGTGACCATCTTAACATACGAAGTTTCCTCCGTGCTTCGGAAAGCACGTTAAGCCGTTGGTCCCGGCTGTCATTTTGTAGATCTTTGGCAGTTGTTACGGATTGTCAGAAGCCAGTAAATCTGACTCCAGTCTTGCCAAGAAGTACCGTGTAACCCAGTTAATGGGTTGTGGAGGTCTGATAGGCAGCCGCTCCACTAAAACACTGGTATTCAGCTGAATCCGGTTTGACTGGAAGCCGACCCCGATGTAGTTGGGAAAAGGCTAGGCAGATGAGATGATTGTTTTGAAAATTAAGCACTGTTTATAAAGGTACTTTTATGATTGGGATTATATATTTCCAGAACGTAGTCGGGTAATTACTCGTTTTTATTGTTTTCTTTTCTGTGCTTTTTTTTTCGCCAAGCAAATGCTAAAGATAGTAAGTGCGTTTGTCTAAATTTCGTATCGCTGCCAAATTAAACTTGTCTCTAGCCAAAGACCAAGCATACCTTATGGTATTTTAAATACACACAAAACATAAATCGAGACCAAAAACTTAATTAACAAAATAAACTGGGCTACAAATATTTTCGCAAAAAAAATGGTTTGCAAAATGTCTGAAAGGAACTATATCAGAAATGGTATTCGTTTCCCTGAAAGCAAGAAGTAATTATGATAGTTAACAGGCTAGATGCGTCGCGAATGCTGACGCAACATAAACTAAATAGGTAATTAAGGTTCTCGTATGAGCTGTCACTGGAGACGGTGCGGCTCTAGAAATGGAGAATGGGCACTTTTACACACACAAGCATTCTCATCGATATTATCATATCGACATCATCGTCGAGACTTGGGATGTCTCATAGTCCACGCAGAGATGTCTCATCGATTGCCGCTACGTCGAGGTGATGAGATGTCTGCTAATACAGATACATTTTTTTTGTACTTTTTATTAGTAAGAACAATATTCTTAATAATTATTTACAATCTAACCTAAAAGACTAATAAGCAATTTAACTCTAACTTACGAGTAATATGTTACGTAAAAGTTTATCTTAAAACTAAGAACAGTGTCTATATGCACTTTTACACAAGTCCGTAGCACTTTCTTAGAGTCTGATATAATTTATATAACACTATGTTCGTGTGTTATATGTATAGAACAACATTGTTACTATTATTCACTCACTTTGTACACTACTCTACACTCATTCAAATGGTTTAGTTCTTTTAAGCCTACGCACTAAGTCTGTGTGGTCTAATACAGATAAATGAAGGAATTTTAGTTTAGGTTTATAATTTATGTACTTGGATCTCCATCAAAGACATCAGTTAAAAGATAAATCACGGTCACGGTGAAACAATTGGTTCATTTTAAGTGTGCTCCTACTGTAATGAGTCTCATAATAATTTCGAAAATCTCATTACATGAAATCAAAAATAATTTTAGGGTCCCGAAGGTACTTCAAAAGGAGAAAACCGCACGTAGTGATCCTATAATCACTTCGTTATTCGTCTGTCGGTCTATCACGGCCCTATTTCTCCGGAACTCGTAATTGATGTATACTCAGAAAAAATCGAGACACGAGTCCCGTAAGACGAACTGGAAGTCTATATACCAGTTTGTACGGAACTCTCGCCTCGGTGCGCTAGTCAGACTCGCACTTGTTCTGTTTTTAGGGTTCCGTACCTCAAAAGGAAAAACGGAACGCTTATAAGATCACTTTGTTGTCCGTCCGTCCGTCTGCCTGTCCCTTTATCTCAGGAACGCGTAAAGGTATCGAGTTGAAATAAAAACCATATACTTAAAATTCTACAGCTTTGAAAAAAAAATCTTCTACGTAAACGTAAAAAAAAACTATACGATTGTTTATGCCGCATAAAACTTATATGTCGACACTCAAGGGAATCAAAATTTATAGGATATCTTCCATTGGCCTAGAACTATGAAATTAGGCAAGTAATACAAGTATAGGGAAAAATCTGAAAACTAAATATGTATGTGTAATTAAATCATAAAAAATAGCCTTTATTAAAGTAATTTTATGTACCTACAAATTTGTACGGAACCCTCGGTGGGCGAGTCCGACTCGCACTAGTCCGGTTTTTTTTTTAAATTTCGATAAATAGAGATCACCAAAGTACATCTATAGTTTGTGATTATGTTTTTGCTTAGAATTCATGCTTCATTTGATTTTACCTAGATTATCTTCTCGTTTATCATTTTCTACGATTATAACCATAATAATTCTAACAACAATTTCCACTCACTACTCTCTCCCTTTATTATACTACACGCACACGCTCAACCCTCACTCCCATCCTTTATCACATAAATGACAAATCACTTCATTTATCACGAAAGCATAACATTTGCATGCCAAAAGCACAATACTATCGGAGTTAATTACAAAATAACAGAAACCATTCATCATCAAAATTGTGCCATTATAACCTGTGACATTGAATTAAGTTTGAGTAATGAAATGTACCGCTGCTCTTGTGGCCACACCGTTGAGCGAGGTAGTAATAAACTGAATATGAATGACTTTATGATTCGACTTCGTAATAAGTTATTTTGCTGTCCGTGTGCTGTGTAAAGGGAATCCGTAATAGTGAGCTTTCTAGTTTCATCAGTGGGTGAAATTTTGTCGGTTGCCTTTTGCTTAATTTACCTGTGAATACTGTGTGTGAATGTACTGTTCGACAATAGAATTATTGAGTCCCTTTGGTGGTTGATGGTTCTTGGTGCGGTGTAGTCTTGTGTAGGGAAGGATAATTAAAAGTCACTCACATAAACACTACATAGAGATTTATTAATTAAGGTCTCAACTGATGATTTGACAATTTACACGAATCGATTTACCGGGTGTTTTAGTTGGTAGACATGTTTGCACCACCGCTGTTAGTAAGGGACTGGCGTTCGCGCCCGCTACCGCTACAGTCGTGCTTGGCGACTATACATTATGTCGCGTCAGCTTTGTAGTGTAAGCCCTTACAATATTCCACCTTTTTAAAAAAAATGATAATACAGAAAATAATCTATCCGAACATAAAAGTTTCATTAATTTTGATACATCATTCTTACTATTTAAACAATGGCTTAATCGTCGGCTAAGTGCTCAAGTAACGAACAAACGCGGCGTCAGCGCATTGTTGGCTCGTCACTTGATCGCTCTACCTACTTACGTATTCGTCATACGATAACAAAGTGTTTTGAAACGGATTCTATAAATAAATATATTTTTAACAATACATTGTGTTACTTATTTTTATATAATGCCTCTCTCGTGGTGCTAAAAACTGTGTAAGGCAGAAATAATTATTGCTATGTATAAACAGATATCTTAACTTACTTTACATTAATTAACTTTTAATTCACCCGTTGGGCACAATTACAACAATTAAAAATAACAATATTAGCTTGAAATCACTGGATGTGAGTAATCAATAATGCACTGAGATAGGTTGAGCGTCTGGCTGAGCTGCTGTTTTAGCTAGCTGAGCTCCACGTCCTTGCTCTATACTCGATACTACTTGCTCGATCACTTTGCCATGCACTTTTCTCCCGAAAAATCGGCAGAAAATAAATAAACACACTGCACTGACTAAAATCACTATGCAGATGGTTATTACACTGTAATATTCCAATTTTCTCTCTAACTCTGCTTGGGCATGGTTGCCTGCTCCATTCTGAGCGATAATTACTTCAGCGTTCTTAGACTGCTGCTTGCCCATGTTTGTGAGAATAGACATATGTTACTTGAAACAAAGAGTGAGTCTGAATGTTGTCCAACGGATTGAAATTTGGTTTGTATACATTTCTTAATATTAAATTTGCTTACAATTAGGTTTTCATAAATCGCACTGGTGGCTTAACTGATCTGCCACTGCGTGTGGTATAAGTTACAACCATACTACCTATGCTATTCCTATTGATGATGTCTGTTTTTTTTAAATATTTTATTCTCTTGAGCTGGTATTTGTTGTTCTGATTATACTAACATATAGGCTGGTTTTAACCTTTCTATTGAAATGGTTGTTTGTCTATTTGGAAGTTGTATCCTAAATACTTTATTATTCCTACTTATGACGCTGTAAGGGCCATCATACGTAGGTGTTAATGGTTTCTTAACCGCATCGTTTCTTATAAATACATGAGTGCAACTATTTAGATCTTTATGAACAAACAGTTTTCGCGAATCGCTTGCGCTCCGTGACTTGGGACGCAGATTGTTAATAGTTTCTCGCAATCTCTCTACGTAAGTGTAATCATCGCCGCTGTACTTCGGACTTACCTCACTGTAAAATTCGCCTGGTAAGCGTAACGTCTGACCTAGAACTAGCTCGGCCGCACTAAGGCCTGTATCACACCGGCTGGCTGCTCGCAAACCGAACAAAACAGTGGATAACTCGTCATCCCATGACGCGTTGTGTGATAACCTGCTAGACAATGCTATGTGTGTATGTGTGTGTAATGTATGGTGTTGTTCGTGCCCTCTGGACTCCTAGTAATTTTAGCAGGTTAGCGAAAAGTTGGCTCTCGAACTGTCTACCTTGATCGCTTTTCAGTCTACTTGGGCAACCAAACCTGCATATCCAGTTTTCGTATACGGCTTTCGCTATTGTTTCTGCCGTTATATTTTCTACCGGTACAGCTTCCGGCCAGTGTGTAAAACGATCTATGATTGTGACACAATACCTGTTGCCCTGCCGTGTTGTAGGCAGTGGTCCTACTATATCCACGTGCAAATGTTCGAAACGTTGGCTAGCTTCGAATTTGCCTACTCCTGATACCACATGACGACTTACCTTGCTTCGCTGGCACTGTATGCATGTTTTTGCCCAGTTACCTATTTCTTTGTTCATGCCAGGCCAAAAGAATCTCTTGGAAATCATCCTACGAGTCGTTCTCACGCCTGGATGACTAATGTTGTGTACTGATTCGAAAACGGTTTTTCTAAATGTCGGTGGTACATACGGCCTTATGTTCCCATTGGCAATGTCGCATACACGCTTTTGCTGACGTTGGGAACGTGTATTTGTTTTAATTGTACGCTGCTCGATAAGTCTCCACATCGTAGTAACTGTGTAATTTGATCGTCTCCTTCCTGCGCTATAGCTAATTCTTCGTAGTCTATGGTGGTTGGATATCCGATAGTTTCTATACGTGACAACGCGTCAGCTACATGGTTATCAGTACCGTTGACATGCTGTATATTGCTAGTATATTCGCTAATGTACAGCAACTGTCTGATTCGCCTAGGAGTTTCTTTGGTGGAACTTATCTTTGATAATGCGTATGTAAGTGGTTTGTGGTCGGTATATACGGTTAAATCTCGGCCCTCTATCATGTCTTTGAAGTGCATGATAGACATGTATATGACGAGTAGCTCCCTATCGTATGTACTGTAATTTTGCTGAGTGTCTGATAACTTTTTAGAAAAATATCCAAGTGGTTGCCAGGTGTCGTGAACCCTCTGTTATAATACTGCGCCTACGCAGGTATTAGAGGCGTCGGTCATGAGTGATAACGAAGCTTCAGCTACAGGATGAGATAATGTTACGGCGCTTTGTAGGCTTACCTTGCATTTCTTGTAGGCTGATTCCAATTTGGCGTCCCATACTATTTTAGTTTTATCTTTCCTTTTTGAGTTGTTGCAAAAAACTATTGAGATACATATGACATTCTGCTGCTTTGGGTAAATATGCCCTGTAAAAATTTACCATTCCTAGGAAACGTCTCAGCTCCTCGACTGTTTCTGCTCGCGGATAATTAGTTTGCCTTTACCTTATCGGGTAGGGGACTGATCCCTGCTGGTGTGACCTTGTAACCCAAAAAATTGATTTCGTTCAATCCGAAGGAACTCTTCCCAAGATTTATGGTCAACCCGATACTGTGGAATCGCTCGAATACTTTCCTGACATGTTCTCTATGTATGACGTCATTCTTTGAAGCGATGATGATATCGTCGATATAACAGGACAATGATGACTCATATTCGTTACCTATTTTCTCACCGATGTTCTCGATTCCTTTCAGAACCGTGTTGTCCATAAACCTTTGGAACGTTTGTGCTGCGTTCCTGAGACCAAATGTCATTCGCGGAAATTCGAACAAACCGAATGGTGTTGTAATAGCGGTTTTCTCGACGTCTTCCGGTGCGACTTCAATAAAGTGGTATGCCCTATTTATATCTAAATGTGTGTAAACTGCTTTACCTGCTAAACCATACGTGAAATCTTGAAGTCTTGGTATGGGGTATCTGTCTGGTTTCGTTACCGTGTTCAGTCGCCGATAGTCTCCGCAGGGTCGTATATTGCCGTCCTTTTTCTGAACGACATGTAAAGGACTGGCCCACTGGCTTCTAGACGGTCTACAGATTCCTAGTTCCTGCATGAGGCGAAATTCTTTAACTTTTTGATACTTACTTGGTGGAAGTGGTCTCGGCTTCGCGTACATGGGTTGTCCGGTCGTATCGATGTGGTGTTTTGATTGTGGACTCATTGTAGTTTACAATGGTGCCTATTGTATATAAACAAGTAACTGAATCCACTAATTTCTTATTATATAAATCAACTAACAGTCTATGAGTTTTTAAAAAATCTGCCCCTATGATAGGATTACCTACGTCACAAATTATAAAAGGCCATTTAAAACTACGCCTTAAACCTAAATTAAGTTCTAATGTTATGACGCCAAATGATTTGATTTTGACGGGAACGGGATTGATTACGGTTCCATCGTCCCCTTCCAGCATGATGTTGGCGCTGTCTAATGCTGTTCACTTCGTTGCGTAGCGTCCTGATCTCTAGGGCCATGTTCCTCAGCTGGTTCAGTAGCTCTAGATTTACGTCGGTCGTAGTTGAAGTTGGCGCTGTGCTATTGGCGTGTGTTGTTTCTACGGCGGCAATCTCCCCGTTTCGCAGATTGTCCATTATCTTGTCGGCCATCTCCGCGAGGTCGTCCAACTTGGTGTCTGCCTTGTTGGTGGCCAGTATCGCGCGGACCCACGCTGGTGGCCTCGCTACCCACAAATTCCACAGCGTATCTCCCGCGGCTCCGGAGTTTCTGGCCAGCTCGCTCATTTTTGCCAGCAGTTGGGATGGTCGTTGTTGTCCCAGGTCCATCTCTGAGACTAGTTTGTGAAACTGCGCTTCCGCGCTGACCTGGAAAGTCTTCAGCAGCCTGTTTTTCAGCGTCGTGTAGCGGTGTTGCTCCGGTGGATTGGTTATTAGGTCTCCTACCTGGCTAAGCTCTTCCTTTGCGAGCTTGCTGACCAACATCTCGTACTTGACTTGCTCGCCTTGGTGCTGCGGTCAGATCATGGCCTCAAATTGTGAAAACCATATTTTGGGCATGTCCGCCCAGAAAGGTGGTATTCGGGCTGACAACCCGATGGCAACTAGATCGCTCACTACTGCCTGTGCCGTCGGCGTTGGTATCGCCATTGTAGTATTGTTCACGGACACTTGATTAACTGTTCACTTCCATTCCCTACGCAAGGCTACGTCGAACGCGGGGTCACCAATTATTGAGTCCCTTTGGTGGTTGATGGTTCTTGGTGCGGTGTAGTCTTGTGTAGGGAAGGATAATTAAAAGTCACTCACATAAACACTACATAGAGATTTATTAATTAAGGTCTCAACTGATGATTTGACAATTTACACGAATCGATTTACCGGGTGTTTTAGTTGGTAGACATGGTTGCACCACCGCTGTTAGTAAGGGACTGGCGTTCGCGCCCGCTACCGCTACAGTCGTGCTTGGCGACTATACATTATGTCGCGTCAGCTTTGTAGTGTAAGCCCCTACAGAATCAAACGCTCACAAATGTAGGTAGTGAAATATTGAAACTAATCATGGATTATATGGATTTCATTATGATTCCTGGATTATTGACGTTGTAATAGAGAAAGTATGGCAGAAGACACTATGTGCCAATAGCCTACTCGAAGTAAAATTAGGTCAATAGCATGATGTTTTGGATTTTTGGGTTGGACATGTTTCCCTTAACAAGCCGCCCTGCCATTGCATCTGACAGGATTCTATCAGTTTATTTTGGGTCAAAACTCTCTGTATCATATTGGAGTAGGCAACAGCGTAGAAAAGGGAGATTTATCTTACCTTTGTAGACTTCGAAAAGGCCTTTGATACGTCGCATGTCATTCGTGTGCATGACTCTTGGAGAGCATGTCCAAGAAATATTCCTGCAACCGCTCACGATGGTCTCATCTCGGATGACATCGCAGTACTAGCAGGTGTCCGTCATAGCTGCTTCCTCTCGACTCTACTCTTTATAGTCGTCCTCGATGGTATTATGCTTCACATTCACAATAAAACGCGCCGCAGGATAGAGTGGGGATTATCCAACGTCTTGGAAGACCCGGACTACACCGATGACCTATGCTTGCTGAGTCACACACACGCCGACATGCAAGCAAGTAAAGTAAGTCAAGGTTATGGATCCTAATGATCCAAACCTGATCTTAGAGTTTGTGATGCCTGAAACAGTATTCGTGTAAAAAGCTGTATTTTGCTGTCTTTGTGTAAAAATATATAGTTGGAGGTACTTTCCAAAGGTTGGATGAGACTCAATTTACAAAGAAAATTTATTCAAAGACTTCAGTGGTAAGTGCAGTCAAGTCATGAAAAAATACTCTGTTTGACACGGAAAATTGAGCTGAAAAAACTTATCAGATAAACCAAAAGTTTCCGTTCCTTTGGCCCCTGA
Organism: Lacanobia oleracea; assembly: GCA_950371165.1. Lineage (NCBI taxonomy): Eukaryota > Metazoa > Arthropoda > Insecta > Lepidoptera > Noctuidae > Lacanobia > Lacanobia oleracea. The sequence continues at coordinate 1,875,772 of OX493398.1, forward strand.
AAAATGTGTGATGTTAAAATTCAGCGTGAATTTGTGATGCGAATCCAGTGTGCGGACGCCACATGTAAAGAATGAAGAATAACTGAGCGGGTAGAGTGGACCGGAACTCTCCTGTAACAATATTAGCCTTGAGTATGAATTATTTTCAGTGTATGCTGTAACGAACTATGCATTTATTGAATGTTAAGTCCCTCAGAGCATGTCTTCGTTTAAGCCTTTTTAATTTTTTGATCTTTGAAAGTTTTATATTATACTGTAGTGTGGATGGATGGAGAGGGAGGAGGAGGCCAAAGAAAAGATGGATTGATTGTGTGAGGAGCGATATCAAAGAAAAGGGAGTTGATAGGACAGAATAGAAGAAAAAAGGTGTTGCGCCGACCTCAAGTAATATAGGATAATGGCAGGAAGATAAGATAGAGAGATATTATTGGTTACGACATCAATCACCATCAGCCGTAACAGTCCATTACACAGGTAGCTTTTTTATTTTCTTTATAAAAACCGTTTCTCTACAACTAAACTCACATAAACAAGATAATAGAAAAAATATTTAATGACAAACTTATTAGATACTTTAAACAGTTTTATATTCTAAGCAGCACACAATTTGGGTTTAGGCAAGGAATTTCAACAGAGGATGCTGTTACTGCTCTTAGCACTCGAATAGTTGATAATCTGGATAATGGTACCAAGTGTCTGACTGTATTTCTGGACCTAAAAAAGGCTTTTGACACCGTCTCTATTCCCATTCTGATAAACAAATTGGAAGCAGCGGGAATAAGAGGAACACCGCTTAAATTCGCAAAAGACTGCCGGTCAAACCGAAAGCAACGAGTCAAGGTAGGAACATTCGTTAGTCGCGATGCTAATATTACGTTTGGTGTCCCCGAGGGAAACGTGTTGGGTCCTACATTGTTTCTCCTGTATATTAATGACCTCTGCAACCTCAGGATCAACAATGCTACAGTATTTCCCTATGCTGATGACACCGCTGTCGTTTTCACTGGGAAGACCTAGCATGATGTTGGTTTGAGTGCTGAGGCTGAAATGACCCAAGTAGCTAGATGGCTCAAAGATAACTTACTGACTTTTAACACACCTAAAACCAATTACATCTGCTTTAGTATATCCAATCGTTCCCAGCCTGGCACAGAACTTAATTTGAGAGTACACACCTGTGATGACTCAAGTAATTGTTCTTGCCCAACATTAGACAAGGTAACACAAAAAAAAATATCTAGGTGTTGTGGTCGACCAAAACCTATCCTGGTATCCTCACCTTGAACAGGTCAATAACAGGATAAGAAAATTAAGCTGGATTTTTAAGACCCTAAGGCATATTGTTCCAAAAGTTGTACCTACTAATACGAACAACCCGAGATACCTTCTTAATGAAATCTACATAGCTTTGGTGCAATCTGTTTTGACGTACTGCATCCCCATTTGGGGTGGTGCAGCAAAAACTAAATTAATTGATCCTGAGCGGGGTCAACGTGCTCTAATTAAGATGATGTATTTTAAAAACATGAGATTTTCTACCCAACACCTCTACCAAATTAGCAACTTATTATCGGTGAGAAAACTATACATTATTAGAACTATAATTAAAAAACACAAATCCCTTCCTTATGACCCTAACTTAAATTTAAAAAGAAGAAAAGACTTAGTAGCAGATGTTCCTCAAACAAAAACTAAATTTGCTAGCAACCAATTTAAAAACGGTCTGCTCAGTTTTATAACAAATGTAATAAAACTTACGTATACAATTTAAAAATGAATGTAAAAAAAATTAGCTCAATGGATAAAACCGCTTAATTATGAGGAAACAGAGGCATTATTGTTATAAATACAATATGCTAACAGTATCCTAAGGCTCAATCTCATTCGCTCATGATATAGGCACTTCCACCCACACACATAATGACATAAAACAGACACACCACACTTTCAAACACAACACTGAATACAACAACCCAATCACAATTACACTCAATCACACTATATTACACACAACTACACTATTACAAACAATTTGAATTCTGAAGGCACTTATTAGCCTAACTTATAAATTATCCATAGTTTTCGTAGATTAGATTCCTTTATTATATTATATTTTTATTATTGTTTTAAATAAACAAGTTTATAGTCAAAACCGAGTCTCCTAATACAGGCTTTAATAGCTTAAAAGGAGGCTCCAATCACCACCTAGTAATGTAAGAAAACTTGTTAAACCTAATAAACATTTTTTTCATTTTCATGAACAAACACTATCAGTAGGCCACAAAAATATTTTTATTAAGCCAGTCGAGTCGGTTATAACTAGTCGAGTCGGTTATAACTAGTCAAGTCGGTTATAACTAGTCTAATCATTACCCACTAAAAAGCTCTGCGACAGTATCAAACACCAGCATATAGTCATGTATTTTATTTTATTTTTTCTTCTTTACTTGTAACTTCGTCACCGACCAGATTCTAACAAAATCCATCTTTCCATTTTTCTACCACGGTATTCTTTATTTATATTACCTCACAGTTACCTAGCGTCCTCGAAGAAAATGCAGCAAATCTTTCAGTCAAACTGAAATCTAACAAAATAATATTTTACGTGAGATATGGACTTCTCGCGGCGAGGCCAAGTACCCACGACTCCTGTCACTGGCACCGAAATCGTTTACCTAGTGATGGGAGAAATTTAATCATTCGGGTGGATTATTATTCGATGTGAGTTATCGATTTTCTTGGAGTGCTTTTTGATTTGTGATTTGAATGTAGATGGCATTGAGTTCTGGGAATCGGTTTCCGCAGATGCTAGACAGATTTAATATCAAAGAGTATTTTTTTGAATGTATTTCTTAATGTGTAACTGTTTAGAAACGAAACATTTATTTCGTTTTATTACAAAACACAAATAGGTACTGAGGTCCTGCAGTACGATTGTGTAAAGATGTCGAAGTTAAGGCGTGGGTGAAGTGAATACCGAAGTGAGCTGTCAATCCATGTAATCAAGATAGAATGACAGTTCACTTCACGCTTGCTCCAACAGAATTTTCACGTTGAGAGGTTTACAGAATCAACCAGCTGATAGCTTCTAGATTAAACCTAACTTTAAAAATTGATTTAACCAAGTATTGAACTTCTTTCTGAATCTCTAGCGAGATAAAAAGTTATTGTAAACAGCAAAACAGAACAAAAATGTCGATAGTTGAATCCTTTACAAATCCCATCACTACCAACAAAATGCAGGTGCTTGTTTATATTTAACATGCTCTCCACACTGAGACTGCACTCTTTCGCACAATACCCGCTCTTATCACAAACACAATACTGTCCTATTTTCTTTGACAAAAGGACCAAATCGCAATGCCTTTGAAAAATCATTTTACTTGAGATTTTTGTAATGGATTCGCGAAAACTGTTTGGGAGTGCATCAACATTTTGAGGTTTACGTTGTCTGTAACGGCTTGCTTCCGTGGCGTTCTGAGAAATTGCTGCAATTCGCTTACAGGATTTACACTATAGCCGTCATCAGTGTTTGAAAAAGTACAAAGGCGACATTGTTTGAAGTATAGTCTTGTTTTTTAATCTCAGAGACTAAATTGACAAGTCAAAATGGCAAACTGACATAGATTTCAATAGCATTTAAGTCAGTTTTGACATTTGAAGTTGTCAATTTAGTCTCCGAGATTAAACAACAGACATTAGTGTAGTAGAATGCAAGTAGGTACACTGTTACATACGATACAAGTTATTTTTATATTTTAATTGTATTTTTGCGAAGACCATGTTGATTGAGAAATCAATCAATCAATTTATATACAATTATTCCGAGTGTTTGAATGATTGAGTGACAGTGATTGACAGACAACACACAGCCGAAACTACTGGTCGTGAAAAGCTGAGGCATGTAGATTCCTTGGGCGTGTAGGGAAGCACTAAGAGATTATTTCCTGAAATTCCTACGGGAACGGGATGTGCGAACGAAGTTGTGGACAACTGTAAATGCGAAATTACGAATGTTTATACCTCAATCATGCCGAACTGCTGAGCGGATCTGAATTAAATCGGCACAGAGACAGACTAAAGTCAGGGATAGCAGCTAGGCCGACTTTTATGCAGAGAGTACCTATGTTCCTTTCATGGTTCACAATGGGCCTCATAAGAAGGCTTAAAGTCACTCAAAGGGCAATGGAGAGGCTTGGAGTTTCCATGCGTGATCGTATCAGGAATGATGATATCCGCAAGAGAACCAAGGTTACCGACGTAACCCAAAGGATCGCCAAACTAAAGTGGCAGTGGGCAGGGCACATTGCGCGCAAAACGGATGGTCGTTAGGGCCAAAAAGTTCTGGAGTGGCGATCGCGTACCGGAAGACGCAACGTTGGAAGTTCTCCCATGAGATGGACCGATGACCTGGTGAATGTTGCGGGTAGCCAATGGAAGCAAGACGCGCAGGGCCGGTCGTTGTGGCGACGCGACGCTTGGGGGAGGCTCATGTCCAGCAATGGACGTCTTTCGGTTTATGTGATGATGGTGATGATGATAATTTCCGCGAACGAAGCCGCCGGCGGAATTTAGTTAATAAATAATAGGACTTTACTAGAAGGTTAGTTTGCTTGAAGGCTATATTTTTATGGCGTATTAAAGAGCTAATTTAATGATCCGATTTTAATATCAAATGAAGTGGCTAGACGTCATAAAACTTTGAATAGTTCTTTCATCTAGGTTTTTATGATTAAGGCTTGACTATGAGTTATATTTGAATGCCGTTTCTAAATGAATGGATTGAGATATTCAACAAAGCTGTTTGACATTTTCTTGAATTTGAAATTCGAGAATTCTGAGCGCCAATAGGACCTCAGAATTCTCCAATAGGACCACATCATTGCATTCACATCTAGTGAAGTGTAGTGTAGTCTAGCTAGTCTAGTGGAGAGGGGAAGTATACCACGGCTATCAGGACAATCGGAAGTCCTTACCAAAATCATGCTGGACCAGTTCAGGTCAATGTGATCCCTACTGCCCCATAGTTCGTCATAAAGTGCCCTGCAGAAAGGATTCTCACCTGACATGTGAGCGCGCAAGCCCTACCATGACTGATGTCGATGTAGTTTTTGATGGCATTCCAATTTTTGTCATATTGTTTGTAACAAGACTTTATTCAGCTTTTCATCATCAATTACTTCCTCGACCTTTCTTTTAATCTGTGTCTACATTTTATTAAAATCTATAATTTAATTGTGAAAATTGTAATTAGCACAGGGCAATTTATTATTTAAGTTACTGTTTCTATTTATCTGTGAGTCTTCCATTAAATAAATATATAATTGTATAATAATATTTTGATTATGTGGAATTTTCATCCCATCATCATTTTCAAATTTATCTAAAATTAAACCTTTAAGTCTGTCAAATGAAAATGTATTTTCATTAATATTACAGTTAATGGAAAAGTTAAAATTGACTTTAATTTTATAAACGAATTTATGATTACTTTATAATTATATTAACTGTTGTGCGACAGTCTATTACGAACCGTTTGGAAACTTCAATTGATTTGTTTTAATAACAAACTTTGCTTATTTTGCACTCTGGGGATTATCAAAGCATTTATAGAGTTACAACACGTTTATTCACGGTTAAACTTAACCTAAATTGATTTCCGCAGATAGAAACTATTACAGTAACATATTTCCCGTTTCATGTACCCGAAGTAGTTCAAATATGGCATGTAACAAAACAGTCTTCATTATAAGTCCATCACGTCGACACTCGTCGCCTCACGTAGGTAATGCTACATCGCTAAGGAGGTCAATTCCGCAAACTGCAAAGCAAAGCAAAATGACAGTCAACATGGCGACAATAGAAAAGCTACCATCGGGCGACACGGACATCATAATTTCGGAAACGGAAGGATAACCTCATACGATAACAAGCTCAAATATCAAACTGCAGCACTTTCAAATTGCATGCATGATCGTGCACGTACATGGCATATCTAGACAGTTTCCCGGACGTAGTTCCTGGTCGGACGTCCGAAGATAACCGATGTGTTCCGATTCGCCCCGAGGCGGAACTTGTCCTAGGTTTGTGCGAAGCTACAGCTTTTGGATTTTCAAGTTTTGATCGAGTTTAACGTTGTTAGGGGTAGATTGGGTGCGGAAATTGAATGATTGGGGCTGATGTTGCTACTTCGAATCGCCCCATGTCCAGTAGTGTTTGGAGGAGAGTTTGGTGTGTCAGGTTTAGATATACAAATTGTTCTTGAAATCAAGTTGGTTCTCTGGCCTCGACGAACTTTATAACTGGCTTCGTGTGAAAACTTTACTGAGTTGCATAACAATAATTAGTCCTGACCCAATAAATGTTCGCAATCTACAAAAATATAGGTACCCACGCAGTAATGAGTTATGTTGTTGTGTCCGGTGGGCAACTGCCCGATAGTTGATATTCCGACTGTTGTTCGTTAGTTTTGTGTTATATTATTGCTCCTCCTGAACAGTCAATCTGCCTAGCTTTTTAACTAAGAATACTAATGAAACCTCCCAGACTAACCCGATGCAACTGAGTACCATGGAGCGCGTGCCTATATATTCACAACTATGAAACACCGTTGGCCATGAGCTGATAACAGCTGATGGCAAAATAATGGAAAGGGAAAACGAGCAGTGATATAAATCACTGCTCCTTTTCTATTGCATCTCCAAAACTAGATTACTAACTAGAGTAGAAGATTAACTATAGTGCTTGTCCCGCAGGTTCGGCACCGGTTTTTGTTTCACGGTGGTGTACGCCGCCTTGCTGACGAAGACCAACAGGATCTCACGGATCTTCAACGCCAGCAAGCATTCTGCTAAGAGACCCATCCTCATATCGCCGAGCTCCCAGCTGGCGATATGCGCTGCTCTCATATCTATACAGGTATTTGTCTGTTAATTATGAACATCGTCTTCAACCCCAGCAAGCATTCTAGCAAGAGACCGAATAAACCGAACAAAACCCTAAAAACGATGATTACGCCCTTAGTCTAATAACGGAAACTAGGGATGTGCTTTCCTTATCAAAAAAGTTACAGATTAACAAACAGATGTTTTCATAGACTTTATCAACATGAGACAGAACAAAACCTTTTCTAACTAACCATTTCTCTTCTGCTGCGGCCACACTACTTTACCGTATACTGCACGTTAATCGTAATAATTATGGCATTAAATTACTGCCTAAAATAGGTTATCACATGACAAATGAACTAAACATAGAAATTGCCTACCGTCATAAGCCATATTGATTGACATTGCAAAATTATGGCCTAAATCGTGGCTACAACTAGGTGTTGTTTCAATTATGACCATATTTATTGCCATATTACGGTAGTGTGGCCGTAGCATTCTAGTAACACATCACACCAACTCATTCCCCCTCTCCCTTGCAGGTGCTGATCGTAGTAGTATGGATGATAGTGGCCCCAGCGAAGGCCATGTTCCACTACCCCACGCGCGAGGACAACATGTTGGTCTGCGACTCCTATGTGGACGCATCCTACATGATTGCGTTCTTCTACCCCATCGTGCTGATCCTCGTCTGTACCGTGTATGCTGTACTGACCAGGAAGATTCCTGAGGCTTTTAATGAGAGCAAACATATAGGTGAGTAGTTATTACTATTATTTTTCTTTATTCATTTTTCCTTACGTACAAATCTATATTTTAATAATTTCTTAAAATTAACACATAAAAATTATGTTTTAAAAATACAAAGTAGTAGTCTGCCGGTGTCGGGAGCAGAGTCCAAGCTACCGTTTATTAGGGCTTCAGAGTAAGGAAGCTACTCAAAATACGACCTTTGCACAACCGCGTAACGTCAGCTTCGACAGGTTGTTATTATTATTTTATTAATCGTTTATTTCAGATATTAACACCCACAACGTTAAAATTCAAAATTTAAACTAAAACAAAACACACTACCTACTTACTACAAACAAACATAAAATTTTATACTTAACAATAAAAATATAAATATAGGGTTATGACTGATACGTTGAATAATTTATTTGACTTGTGTAATGACGAGGAACAAGGAGTATGTCGTAACGAAAGTTTTGAGTAAAAATGTGGATGGACACAGGGGAGCACCCGCGGCCCTAGAACGGATGGACACAGTGGAGCACCCGTGGCCCTAGAACGGATGGACACAGTGGAGCACCCGCGGCCCTAGAACGGATGGACACAGTGGAGCACCCGCGGCCCTAGAACGGATGGACACAGTGGAGCACCCGCGGCCCTAGAACGGATGGACACAGTGGAGCACCCGCGGCCCTAGAACGGATGGACACAGTGGAGCACCCGCGGCCCTAGAACGGATGGACACAGTGGAGCACCCGCGGCCCTAGAACGGATGGACACAGTGGAGCACCCGCGGCCCTAGAACGGATGGACACAGTGGAGCACCCGCGACCCTAGAACGTATGGACACAGTGGAGCACCCGCGGCCCTAGAACGGATGGACACAGTGGAGCACCCGCGGCCCTAGAACGGATGGACACAGTGGAGCACCCGCGGCCCTAGAACGGATGGACACAGTGGAGCACCCGCGGCCCTAGATCGGATGGACACAGTGGAGCACCCGCGGCCCTAGAACGGATGGACACAGTGGAGCATCCGAGGCCCTAGAACGGATGGACACAGTGGAGCACCCGCGGCCCTAGAACGGATGGACACAGTGGAGCACCCGCGGCCCTAGAACGGATGGACACAGTGGAGCACCCGCGGCCCTAGAACGGATGGACACAGTGGAGCACCCGCGGCCCTAGAACGGATGGACACAGTGGAGCACCCGCGGCCCTAGATCGGATGGACACAGTGGAGCACCCGCGGCCCTAGAACGGATGGACACAGTGGAGCATCCGAGGCCCTAGAAGGGATGGATACAGTGGAGCACCCGCGGCCCTAGAACGGATGGACACAGTGGAGCACCCGCGGCCCTGGAACGCAAAGGGCATTTCGAGGAACACAGATGGGTTTTAGTCAGTAAGACTCTGATACTCTCTTCTACTCCACCCGGAGCGGAAGGAGTCATTTGATGATTTCCAATCCAAAGAAATAAAGGGAAGACCAAAGAGCGATGGATAGACTTCCTCCAACTTCGCATGGCCCAACCAACATCGGACATAGCCCATGGCCATTTTACTATCCACTGATCTGAACTTCTTATTACGCTTTAACGCCTAAATCACTAAGCTTTTGTAGATTTTTGTAAAAAGATAGATGGGACCCTGGAGATGGTTATACGCTATACCATGATGAGTCACGATGGTGTGACCTTTGACGTACTCTACAACTTTGCTTACCCAGATAGAGATACAGGCAGATGCCTGTATCTCTAAAAAACACACAGATAAGTTCTAGTTTTATCTGCTACCAAACATTAAAAGTAGGTACACTTTGCATTTTCATTTATAGTATTATCGTAATTTTATTCCTAAAGTTTGAATCAAAATATTAACCCATTAATTCCCAGTTTATTAGCTCATACTTTACTCGACTTTGGCCAAATTAATTTGGACGTCAAAATTATTAAATTAATTTCTATGTAGGAACTAAGTTTTGTTTTACAAATCATTACCGAATTGGCTCAAAAGTTGCTCCATAAGCGTTGAAGGTCAAAACCATAAATTGGTATTATTTCAGGCCTCGTTAGCTTAGTATAAGGACTTCTCGAACAAAATACTTGGTATAAAGAAATTGAGCAGTACAGTCTCAATTTTAGAGACTGTTGGGTAAGTAAAACACAACACAAGATTTCTTATTTCATTTGTTCAGAAAAAAAAAATCTTTTAGTACCTAAGCTTTTGAGCTCATCATGATGCGCTGAAAGAATATTTCAACGTACTTTTTGGCACGTGTAAACCAGATTTCGGGAGCCAGTTGAATTAATTCGAGCGAATTTTTTAAAGTGACTAATTGGTTATTATCTAAACCTTTCTGGCCACCAATTGTAATTTGACTATTTATAAACAATTTTTACATAGGCCTTTTCGACGATATCTCATAAGTGCAATCAACCATCAATTTATGCAACTCAAACGAAATGATTGATTTACATTGCAAACCCCTACTTTATCTACCTCAAAAACACACAGCAATAAACTAAATCCATAATTACAAACCTTAATACAGAACCCATTGTTGTAAATCCATTGTTTGAACAATGCTACGCGAACTTACTCACACACGGCTGTGTCAAAGCAAATCGTACTTCAATACCGGGACACAATATACCGAGGTCACCCCTGTACCGGGACACATTGTACCGGGGTAACCTCCACACTGGGACACAGTGTACCGAGATTACCTCTATAACGGGATAAGGTAATTAGATTGATCTACAGATCCATTGATTAACAGCAGCCTCGTGTATGTATGACTGAACACTTTATGTTTGTGTTGAATTAGCTATTGTGTGTGGAGTGGATTTAGAATTGCTTGGGTATGTCATTTCCTGCCAGGGTTGCGGAATTTTTCGAAACCGTAACTGTGGCGCGAAAGTCTATGACCAGTGCGTGTTGCCAGTGATGACCTATAGAACCGAAAAGTGGTCGCTCACAATGGGCCTCTTCAGTAGACTTAAAGTCACTTAAAGGGCAATGCTTGGAGTTTCTTTGCGTGATTGAATCAGGAATGATGATATCCGCAAGAGAACCAAGGTTACTGACACAGCCCGAAGGATCGCAGAACAGATGGTCGACGGGGCCGAGAAGTTCTGGAGTGGTGACCGCGTAATGCCCCGGCTACAAGCTCCGTCTTACCTGAGAGCATGCCTGCACAAACCTGTTTGCGCAGGTAAGCGCGTGCGTATGGACGGCAATAAATAGTGTCAATTCACGGGGTTTAAAAGTCCAAATGGGGGTAGCACAAGGCTCTATTTTGGGTCCTTTCCTCTTTCTAGTATATATTAATGATCTACCCCATCTTTTAAAAAATCAACCTCAAATGGTATTATTTGCTGACGATACGTCCTTAATTTTTAAGATAGATAGACGTTCCATAAATCTAAATGCATCAGATTTGCCTTACCGAACGTTGAAGGAAATGATTGCGACATAGTATTGAACAAGGAGAAACTTGAATTCGTCGAAAACACGGTTTTCCTGGGGATTACGCTTGACTCAAGGCTACAATGGGGTCCTCATTTAACATCTCTTGTGGGACGGTTAAGTTCAGCAGCATACGCTGTCAGAAAAATCCGTCAATTTACTGATATAGATACCGCGAGGCAGGTCTATTTTAGTTACTTTCATAGTATCATGTCTTACGGTATCTTATTATGGGGACGTGCTGCAGACATCGAGTCTATATTTATCCTGCAGAAAAGAGCCATCAGAGCCATTTACAATCTCCGTCGGCGTGATTCCCTAAGAGAACTGTTTAAGGATATCAACATCATGACGGTACCTTGTCAATACATTTACGAAAATATTATGTATGTTCGGAAAAATCTTCATCTTTTTAGCAAGATTAGTGACAGGCATAATTTTAATACTAGAAATAGGAACAAATTAGATCAACCCCGATTCAGATTGGCCAAAGTACACACTTCTTTTATGGGGTACAGTGAACTTAATCGTTGTCTTTATTAATTTATTTTTCATTATTTGGTCATTGACAACCATAGTTTTGTGTAAAGTAGAAGCATATTTTTAAAATTTTGTAAATGTGAGTACCATGAAGCCATTAACATTTTTATGTGATTAGTTATAGTTTTACTTGTTGGACATGAACGAGCATGGTGGTTGAGAGCATGTCATGCTCACTCAATATCTCGCTGATGGCGGCGCGTGGGTTGGATCATTCGGTTCCCTTCGAAACGGTTGAGCTGAATGGTGCCGATACACGCGTCATGTACATGAACGGGCGCCGTCGGTTGAGACTGGTCATGTCTTAACTGCCATTGGCTCAATTTATTCTTTATATTTTAAATTCTTATAATAAGCCCTTTTTTTTCCTTTGCATTGTCCTCACATGCAGAAGCAACAGGTATATGTAACTTGGAATTTTGTAAAACAGAACATAATTTAAAAGAGTGTCCGTGGAGTTTCTTGCACGTTCTTCTCCATAGAGATCTACGCTTTGGAACGTGCTTCCATGTTTTTGAATGACCGACCTTGACGTTTCAAAAGTGCCTGTGAATGGTTTATTTGAAATGAAATGCTTTGAATTGGAATTTGAATACGGGAGCTCGCGCAGTCCCAGAATTTCCGTTTTTTTGTACAGTCATGACTGCGCAGGCCTGGACTGCAGGCATGCTCGCAGTCAAGACGGGGCGTGTAGCCGGGGCTTAACGGAAGATGCAGCGCTTGAAGGCCTCCCACAAGGTGGACCGATGGAAACGAGACGCACAGGTCTGGTTGTTGACACATAGGAGAGGCCTATGTCCAGCAGTGGACGTCTTTCGGAAGATACAATGATGATGTAACCGCGGCCCTGGGAGGCAAAGGGCATTTAAAGGAATAAGGGTGGGTTTTAGTCAGTACACACCCTCCCGCTCCGCCCAGGACAGGAGAAGTCATTTGATGATTCCCAGCCACAAAAAAAGGTTAACTATGTATGTTTTTATATGGTTGTAGTGCTAGAAGCAATATAATATAATATGGATTTGCGTCTTTTTAGTGTTAATGTATTACTACGTTCTTTTAATAGATACTAATCAATTCAGTGATAACTGATATCGCTTCCTGTAATGAGATAGTTTCAAGTACTTAGCGGAATATAACCAATAAGACGTTAGTATGCCTTTTCTGTGGGTAAAAATATCGGTTAAATAGGATTATGAATAATTTATTTATGATCGATCGATAAAAGGGGACTTTCCTAATTATTCTCCTATTTGAAGAGTATTTGGAGGGATTTATTTATTATACGCTTTATTGTACATACACCAAAAGTAATACAAAAGGAAACTTAAAACTAAAACACATACAATGGGCGGTCTTATCGCATTCCGCGATCTCTTCCAATTTTAACAAATGAAGTGGCTACTTTATTATTCGCAAATTGATTCCTATGGCAGGTGCCAAATATATGCAATAACGATCATTGACCCACATACATTGTCAATGTACTTTATTGCAAGTTTATCTAGTGCCATAATTATAGAATATTGTGGTATAAAATCGGTGTAGCTTTGTTTCTCAAGTGTATAAGCAAGAGGACCATAAATGGAAACATGTTACAGGCGCGATATCAGTGAAATGGAGCTGAGAATTTTATTCTGGTATTGGCTACCTCAGCAAAGCTTACTACGAGAAGGGTAACTCCATATTTGCCACTTACGCTGGGTAATGCAAAACAAAGTGATAAAATGAGAAAAAAGTTGACTTAAAGACCTCAGTAGCCATATCATAAAATCCCAAAAAAAAATATTAAAAGAAAGGTCTCTAAAAAGGAAGCCGCTAAGACTTTAAAACTTTGTTCCTAAAGTTGGGGTAGAAATGTCAATCAATGTCCATCTGACAGTCAACAGGGCTTACAATATTCTGAGACATCAATCTTCGTAAAGAATAATCCGAAGGTGGATTTTGATTTACCATTCGAAAATTTTAGCATTTCATTCATCGTGAGAATCATTAACTCTAAAATTGTATCTTATTCCCTAGCTAATCATTACTATTTTTTCCGTAAGGCGCTCACTGCTAGTCATAGGCCTCCTCAAACAGTGTCACATTGGATTGTCCTGTACTTTGGTAGAGGATTCAAAGAACCAATAAAAAACCTATTCGAAAACCGACTCCTACATTACTACTTTTTTTTTAAACTGCGAGCCATTTTGTACAATCCTAAAATATTTTTCCGTTACTGACTGATTGAGTGAGTGACAGACAAGACTCAGCCAAAACTACTGGTTGTTAAATTTAGCATGTAGGTTTCTTTGGGAGGGTAGGGGAGCACCAAGAGAAGATTCCCCGAAATTTCCACGGGAACGGGCAAAAAAACGGGATATGCGTGTACGAAGTCGCGGGAAAAAGCTAGTAATTTAATAAATATAGACATCTTAGCTATTTCTTTCGGGTATGTGTTGAAAAACGTCCACGTGGGCATTTATCATAGCAGTTTCTCGGCTCCATAACGGCTTCGTGCCTCTGCTTTCTCTATTTAAAATGTGCTATTGTCTACCACCATTTGCCTACCTGTTATTTGACCAGAACAGTAAGTCATCACCTTCCTGCCCTTATCCTATGTTACTTGGCGCTTGCGTCGGCGCAACACGTTTTTTCTTTCATTCTGTCCTATCAGCCGTCACGCTATCACTATCATTAACTCCTATTTCTTTCATATCGCTCCTCACACAATCCATCCATCTTTTCTTTGACCAGTACAGTTTGTATAGACTTTAAAAGATTGGTGATTCATCTCAGGGTTATCAGATAAGAAACACTCCGGCCTTATCTAGTTTAAAATTATCAAAAAAGTTTTTTTTTTTACTATTAATAGGCACGCGCTTGACCACCATTTCACCTGATGGTAAGCGATGATGTGGTCGAAAATGGAGCATGCTTGCCTAGAAGTAATCTATTCACTCTTGACTTAAAGGCTCCCAGGTTGTAGCTATCGGGAAACACAGACTCCGGCAGGGAATTCCACTCCTTAGCTGTACGCATTATGAATGTGTTCCCAAAACGTTTTGTGCGTGTGGGTGGGATGTCCACCATGTTCCGGTGGCGCATCACCGTTCGTCTTGTGGTCCGATGATGGAACGGGCTTGGCGGAATTAAATTATGCAATTCCGTCGCACATTCCCCAATATGCAACCGGTAGAAAACCGACAAGCTAGCTCTTCGTCGCCGATGCTTAAGACTTTGGAGCTTCGTCGCGACGAGCCTCTCATTGCCAATGATCCTCTTGGCTCGCTTCTCAATTGACTCAAGGGCATCGAACTGGTATCTGGCAGATCCATTCCAAAGATGAGAGCAGTATTCCATACACGATCAAACTTGCGCTTGATAGAGTTTGAGCAGCTGTTCCGGCGTGAAGTACCGTCTCACCCTTGCTAGGATCCCCAACTTCCTTGCAGCCACTTGAACTTTTGCCTCTATGAAAGGGCCAAAATTGAGAGTAGATGTTAATGTAACCCCAAGAAGTTCAAGTTGGTCGGTTATCGACACTGTTGCACTTCGGAAAGATGGAGCTGGGTGGAATTGGCTCCTTTTGGCGGAAAATAGACACGCTTGGGTCTTAGCAGCATTGAACTTGACCAGATTGGCATCACACCATTCAGAGACGGCCTGTAAGGACACATTCAAGCGCTCAACCATAGCCTCCCGGAGAGACCGGATCTGCGACCCACCAGCTCGTGCGTCGGACACGTATCTCTCAGCAACAGTGCTGTCGTCTGCATACCCAAAGGTATCATAGGATCATTAATATGCAGCAAGAAGAGTGTTGCCGAAAGCACCGACCTCTGAGGAACCCCGGCATTAATATCCAGCAGTCCAGACGCTGCTCGTCTGGACTGCTGGATATTAATGCCATATAAATCTATGACCACTCGGATAGACTGATCCCTCAGGAAATCTGCGATCCAATCACACAAACCGGCGGGAAGACTGAAGGAAGGAAGCTTACTAATAAGGCTATCGTGCCAGACCCTGTCGAAGGCCTTCGAGATGTCAAGGGAGACCGCTAGTGCCTCCCCGTGCTTCTCTATGGCTTCACTCCAGATGTGAATGGCATACGCTAGAAGATCCCCAGTTGACCGATTTCGACCGAACCCGTATTGTCGGTCACTAAGGATATCATTCGCTTCTAGATACGCCAGGAGCTTATGATTCAGCATGCGTTCCATAGAAGATTGAAGTGTTAAAGTGTAAAGTGGCGATTCTCGGCCACCGTAGGCGCGAGCCTGCGGACGGCGAGCATTGGGTGGCTCGCCGTCTGACCAGAACCAGGCTCGGGTTGACGGCGCGCCTCAAAGAGCTGTCAGCACAAAAGACGGGGCCCGCTAGGGGCAGTGCCTGCTGGGGCTGCGGACTTCGTTCGAAAGAGGCACCGGACCCTGGAACGCAAAGGGCACTAGAAGGAAGACGGATGGATTTTAGTCAGTAAGAGTCTGACAATCCATTCTGCTTTACCCAAAGCAGGAGTCATTTGACGATTGCCCATCCTTAAAAAAAAAAGCGGAGAGGAGAGGAGCGAAGAAATACATATTAACCAACTAGCTATTTATTGGCCTCGACTTCGTACGCACATATCCCATTTTTTTCAGTTCCCGTAGAAATTTCGGGCAATCCTTTCTTAGTGCTGTCCCTTACGGAGTGCAGGAAAGCTTCATGCGGCTTTCTACGACCGGTAGTTTTGGCTGTGCGTTGTCTAAGCTGTCAGTCACTCACTCACTCAGTAACGGATATTTTTTATATAAATTGATTGATGATTGATTGATGATTGATTGATGATTGATTGATGATTGATTGATGATTGATTGATGATTGATTGATGATTGATTGATGATTGATTGATGATTGATTGATGATTGATTGATGATTGATTGATGATTGATTGATGATTGATTGATGATTGATTGATGATTGATTGATGATTGATTGATGATTGATTGATGATTGATTGATGATTGATTGATGATTGATTGATGATTGATTGATGATTGATTGATGATTGATTGATGATTGATTGATGATTGATTGATGATTGATTGATGATTGATTGATGATTGATTTATGATTGATTGATGAAAGATTGATGATTGATTGATTGATTGATTGATTCATGATTGATTGATGATTTAGTGATGATTGATTGATTGATTGATGATTGATTGATGATTGATTGATGATTGATTGATGATTGATTGATGATTGATTGATGATTGATTGATGATTGATTGATGATTGATTGATGATTGATTGATGATTGATTGATGATTGATTGATCGGCAACACTGTTCTTGCTGCATATTAATGATCTGCTTAAACCCGGTACCTTTGGGTATGCAGACGACAGCACTGTTGCTGGAAGATACGTGTCCGACGCACGAGCTGGTGGGTCGCAGATCCGGTCTCTCCGGGAGGCAATGGTTGAGCGCTTGAACGTGTCCCTACAGGCGGTCTCTGATTGGGGCGATGCCAATCTGGTCAAGTTCAATGCTGCTAAGACCCAAGCGTGTCTATTTTCCGCCAAAAGGAGCCAATTCCGCCCAGCTCCATCTTTCCGCGGTGAAACCGTGCCGATAACCGACCATCTTGAGCTTCTTAGGGTTACATTAACATCTACTCTCAATTTTGGCCCTTACATAGAGGCAAAAGCTAAAGTGGCTGCAAAGAAGTTGGGGATTCTGGCTAAGGTGAGACGGTACTTCACGCCGGAACAGCTGCTCAAACTCTATCAAGCGCAAGTTCGATCGTGTATGGAATACTGCTCTCATCTTTGGGACGGATCTGCCAGATACCAGCTTGATGCCCTTGAGTCAATTGAAAAACGAGCCAAGAGGATCATCGGCAATGAGAGGCTCGTCGCGTCGAAACTCCAAAGTCTTGAACACCGACGACGAGTTGCTAGCCTGTCGGTTTTTTACCGGTTGCATTTTGGGGAATGTGCGACGGAATTGCATAATTTAATTCCGCCAAGCCCGTTCCATCATCGGATCACAAGACGAACGGCGATGCGCCACCGGTACATGGTGGACATCCCACCCATACGCACAAAACGTTTTGGGAACACATTCATAGTGCGTACAGCTAAGGAGTGTAATTCCCTGCCGGAGTCTGTGTTTCCTGATAGCTACAACCTGGGAGTCTTTAAATCAAGAGTGAATAGGTTATTTCTAGGCAAGCGTGCTCCATCTTCGACCACATCCTCGCTTACCATCAGGTGAGATAGTGGTCAAACGCGTGCCTATCAATAGTAAAAAAAAAAAAAAAAAAAATTGATGATTGATTGATGATTGATTGATGATTGATTGATGATTGATTGATGATTGATTGATAATTGATTGATGATTGATTGATGATTTATTGATATTGATAGTATTGCATAGAATCTCAGTGACTGACGCGGAGTGGAGTTTACGCAGTTCCATTGGTTAATAATTCTCCGCTCCTCACCGCTCAACTCCAGAGGACACTTAGCCGTTTAAACTATTTACAAAATAAATCTAATTTATTTATAATTTATCCAGGCTTCACGATGTACACGACGTGCGTGATCTGGCTGGCTTTCGTGCCGCTGTACTTCGGCACGGCCAGCCACGTGCCTCTGCGCGTCACCAGCATGGCCGTCACCATCTCGCTCAGCGCCAGCGTCACGCTCGTCTGCCTCTTCTCTCCTAAGGTAAATAATATCATCTTTCTTGGTAGAGGTCATAGATATAATAAACAAGATTCATGAAACAAACATTTTGAAACAATTGAATGTGTTTACAAAATTTCTAGCTTCTCGTTACAGGGAGTATAAAAAGGTTGAGTAACAAAACACGACTATTTCTTTCAATTAATAAAATTATACCTCTTTTCTACAAAGAAAACAGTACGAGATCTATTTTTAAAACAAAACAAAAAAGGTCAGCAAAGTTAATATGTTAGTCAACCTCTTTTCGGATCATTGAACAGAGATCAGCAGCGGGTCAGTTGCCACGAGATATGTTGAGGGTCGGAACTGAAATACGAACACAACGCAATTTATTCCCTGCCGCATAGAGCATGGACTGAGCTTTCTCTGACTAGGTATAAAATGAAAACGGGAAAAGTGCCAGGGCCCTGAGAGATACAAAGTGAGTACAGGTGAAGTGCGAGTGAGATAAAGAGATCGTGTGGCTAGTAGTTGTCTATTGTTTAGAATTCCATTAGCGATGCTTCCTGGATATGTGAACTTGAACTATTGAGTATCGATACGCACAGTGAACCGCACGTTTGGTCTATTTTAGCTACTTCCACAGCATTATGTCGTACGGTATTTTGCTGTGGGGTCGGGCGGCTGACATTGAATCCATATTTATTTTACAAAGGAGAGCTGTCAGAGCCCTTTATAATCTGCGTCGTCGCGATTCTCTGAGGGAACTTTTTAAAAAGATTAATATTATGACAGTCCCTTGCCAATTCATATATGAAAATATTATGTATGTACGGAAAAATCGACATCTTTTTAGTAAAGTTAGTGATAGACATAATATTAATAGCAAAGTAAAGTTTAAAGTTTTTAGTAAAGTTCGTGATAGACATAATATTAATACTAGAAATAAAGATAAATTAGATCAACCATTTTATAGATTAGCTAAAGTAAACACATCTTTCATGGGGTACTGTGTTAAATGTTACAATAAAATACCTTGTGACATATTAGAACTAAATGAAAGTAAATTTAAAACCTACATTAAAAACACACTTTGTAAACAAGCATATTACAAATTAGAAGATTACATTCAGGATAAGAATGCTTGGAAACATGCTGGTCCTGCTCCATAGGACAATCAATGGTGGAGACAAGATCAAACTGGTTGGTTTATGTATTTACTTTTGTACCTACTGTTTCATTTTTGGGTTTTTATTTTTCTGTTCATTCACACTCTGCTAATTAATGGTTCCAATATTTGTAAATATGTGAGTACCATGTACTTATGTAGAAATGTGAGTACCATGTACTTATTTAGAAAATTAATAAGTCTACCTCTGCATACCACAGCACATGTAAAACATTGATTTGAAAAGAGTAACTATGGAGTTTCTTGTCCTTTCTTCTCCATAAGAATCTACCCTTCCGAATGGACACTATGTTATTTTAAATGTTATGATGACGTTCAAAAGTGCCGTTTAATGGCCTAATTGAAATAAACGTTTTTGACTTTGACTTTGACTTTGGCATGAGTCGTGAGCACAGAAGAATAGCAGGGAGGTGATCTCGCCAATACACGGTAGGCGAACAAAGCTTGCAAGTTCAATAGTCGATGAGCATTGACTGACGAACCAATAACATGAAGCGTCAGAGCTGTCGTCGTCAAACTGACCAATGGAAAGTGTGCTAACGACTCGCCGATTATTGTGGCTTCTTTTCGTGTCGGTATCGCTCAGTCAATTTTATATGCTTTTATTTAATTTCATTCTCCAATAAAAAACGGCGGAGCTTTTAATTCAGCTAGCCATTAAAACGTGGAGCATCCCTGTTATAAGCCCCACTTGATGCTTCAGGTTTACTATTTTTTTATTCCCGATACCAAATAAATCGGTAAAGAGGATTTTGTATGCTGTTGCGGTTGTTCACGTGTAAAATGTGAATGGATTTTTTTTTTTTTGGATCTTGTTGTTTCTATTTTTAACTGAAAATGAATTCGGGTTTGATGGTGAAAATAACTCGATACCTAAAATTTACGCGGGCAACTAGTTTAAGCTGCTTTGTGGTTTATTATATTTTTAACTGGAATCACAGTTTCTTTTTTGCGCTGTGCAATATTTATTTACTAAAACTTTATGCTTTATGCCTTTTTATAGTAAAAACACTGTGCAAAGGCGGACTTAATGCCGTAGGCATTTTCTACCAGTCGACCTGTCAAAAAAATAAATAATAATAAATCAAAAATATATAATAAATAAATAACTATAAATTACATGATTACACGTATTTATTATTTTACACGATAGCAAGCAAGCCGTCTTTATGTAACTGTTTACAATAATATACAATTATCACAAAATCATTCTTCTAAGTGGAAGGCAGTGGTGCCTGTTCCCCGTGCATGTAATAAAATAAATGTTAAAAGCGTAAAAGAGCAGTTTTAGTTATTTTCCCCAATAAACAAGCAATTTATTTCAGTGTTATTGAATAACATGATATGCCAACCTTATTTGCGTTTGTAATATTGAGAAAATATCTCTAAAATAAAAAAATCTCCTGTCACACTGTTTGTTATCGAACTCCTCCAAAATAGCTTGACCGATTTTTATGATTTTTTTTGTATATAATATTTGGTAGATCAGAGAGTAGATCGTAGGTCTATTTTTGTTTATATGGCCAAATAACGTTTGCCGAGTCGGCTAGTCATAATTGAGTTTTCGAATTTTGATAACATAATAAAAAAAATGGTTTTATTAGGACAAAATCATTTCTTTGGTCTTGTTAAAACTCAAAACTCAAACTTGTTGTTGGCTTCCAGTTAAACCGGATTCAGAGATTTAACACAAGTTTGTAAACAAGAATAATTTCTAAAACCAGAATCCCATCCATTTCTTCGGGGCACAAAAGTGCCTCAACGTGTGCTGTGTAACTTTTAGGTGCGCGTGTAATGGAGTGTTAACAACTTTTTACTTTAACTGAGTCGAAACTGTCTCATGTCATCTCACTCGGGCAGAGAGCAGGCTTGTGTCCCAGCAGTTGGAACATTAGGCTACTCATACATATGCTGTTATCTATGTATACTTCTATATCGATACTAATATTATAGAGAGGAAAGATTTGTATTTTTGTATGTAACGAATAAACTTATAAACTACTGGACCGATTTTTAAAATTTATTTCAGCAATGGATAGCTAAATTATCAGGGAGTAACATAGTCTATATTTTATATACGTAATCCCACGGAAAGGAGAACTACGCGGGTGAAACCGCGTGACGTCCGCTAGTCTACAATATACGGAATGATTTTTAATATGTTCGTAGATGGCCAAATCCGACTCTATGTGCGTTATTGGATTTTTAAAAAATCGGCATTATTAACCAGGGATCGCAATGCTTGATTTTGAAAAAAAAAGACAACCTTATTACAGCGTCCAAAAGTGTCAGTAATAAAGATTTGGAGAAAAATTGTGAAAGGGGCTGAAAAGGGGGGAATTGTTTGTACCTACTCAATTTGTGCAGAAGAAGTCGCGGGCGAAGAGCTAGTTAATACAAATAATGTTGTATTGCTTCCAGCTGTACATAATCCTCATCCGGCCGGAGCGGAACGTCCGGCAGAGCATCATGCCCGTCCGGTATAGCCGCAAGCCGCCACCGGCGCCGCTGCTGCCGCATCCACCGATCAAAAGTAAGCTCACTAACGTAGTCTGGTTACCAATGACTCCTCCCACTCTGGGCGGATCGGAAGGAAGTATCAGACTCTTACTGACTAAAACCCATCCGTGTTCCTCATAGTGCCCTTTGTGTTCCAGGGCTGCGGTGACTCTTTCAAACAACTCCACAATTCTGGCAGGACCGTTATTGTATAGTATAACTTTGGCCCTAACTAGTTAAACAATAGGAACACATCACGCTTCGTTTGCTATGTTCCTATTGGTTAAAAGTTTAAGCCAAATTTATAGCGCGGGGCTAAATAACCCCCTGCTGGGGCTGCGGAATCTGTTCGAAAGAGGTGCCGTAGCCTTGGAACGCAAAGGGCACCAGGAAGAACACGAATGGGTTTTAGTCAGTAGGAGTCTGACACTCCCTCTTGCTTCACCCAGAGCGGGAGGAGTCATTTGATGATTTCCCATCCTTAAAAAAAAAAAAAAAAAAAAAGGGGCTAAATAACCCGACTTTACTGTAAGCTCATTCTTTTACCAGCAGAAATAATGTAAAAGAAATACGTATGCGTGGAACATAGTTTGAACGTGTGATATGTGTATTTAAAATTTTAAACTAACAAAGACTGACTTCAGATGATCAAAGATTATGGTCACTATGATACAGTGGACACTGGGAAACCTTCGTATTTCATGGAATATCCTTAATTTCAATTAAACTGTAGGTTTTAACTGCATGATTTATCTCACTTATAGAAAAGGCTGACTGTAGATTGACAACCGATAGACCAAAGGCTAACTACAGTCTGTTTCCATATTGGCTATAGATTGGGTACTAACTTACTAAAGAAAGAGTAACCACAGACTGACAGTCTCTTGACGAGTAGGTATACTTAGATACTTCACTATTTAGCTTGCAAGTTGCGATCGCCCACCAGGTCACCCTTTTTTGTTGTGGATTGGAAATCATCAAATTACTCCTCCTGCTCTGGGCGGAGCAGAAGGGAGTGTCAGACTCTTACTGACTGACACCCATCCGTGTTCCTCCTAATGCCCTTTGCGTTCCAGGGCCGTGGTGACTCTTTCGAACAAATTCCGCAACCCTGGTGGCGAGATCACTGCTGGATTCATCTGTGCTGACGACACTGGCCAGCTACTATACCACTTTAAATTTTCTAATTTCAGAAGCACCAACCACAGATAAAGAAACCCAGACAGACCCGGCCGACTTCAAACACCTCAACGGCCAAACAATTCAACCAATGAGCGACGGGGACAAGAAACCAGACAACCAACCAAAGGAACCCATCAAAACGCAATGCAACAACGTCAAACCAATCAACACTCAAGAACAATCTAGCAACACGTCGGTAACCAATGATAAAGCTGATACCTTATAGCAAAGACATTCGTCTCGCTCCCTCCTTGATTACTCACACAAAAATAATAATATAAGTTTTAAAAAGAAAAGTTGCTCATGCAAGTATAAGGAAAGAAAACCTGTTATAGTCTAATCAATTTTATATTATGTAGAGAGCTTTTGATGTACATAAAAAGATACGCGCAATCATATTGGGTATGTAAATAAATTGTTAAATATCTTTCTTATTCTAGTCGTGTAAATAATAAGTGTAAATATAAAGGAAAAGACGAATAGTGATGTTTACTGTAAATATTCGTAAATGGATTTAATGTTAAGCTTATCGATTTATATATTAAATATTTAATGTTAAGTTATGTTTAAGTCGAATTATAATATGTGCAGAGTAGAGCTCTGAGCCAGGACAGTAGAGTCAAGAATATTTAGTGTAAATATTTTTAAATTTTCTAATCGTCAACTGAATTTAATCTCTGCAAGAAACTCTGCATTTCTACTTACTTACGTGTTATTGATTAACAATTGTTATAATTGTCAAGTTACATTTGTTGTCATATTCTATTTTGTTGTTAATGTAATTTTGTTCGACTAAGTGGAACTGCAGAGTTTTGCATCTCTCTGCAATATGACTTATAAAATACATATCAAACATTTTCCAGTAATACAATCTTCTTGAAAAAATCAGCTTAAAGTGTTTTTAATAAAATTTATTATTATAATATTGTCGCTACTGTCTTGCTCTTCCTGTGCATATTATTCTACAGTTATAAGTTTAATAAGAATGTAAATCATAAGAGCGTATTTACGAAAATAAACAGTTTGATGTTAATAACCTGTTTTTTTTTTGGTCCTTTCAATATACGTCTTGACCGCAAGGATTTAGAGCAACCTTCACGTACTACAATAATTCTAGAAAACACTTCAATGGGTCAACATTAATTGACCACACAATACCTATGTTTAACAATTTATCTACCGAAAAAATAAAAAAAATATAGGGTAAGTACCTAACAATAAATTTGAGTCGGTGAGTTAGATAGGAACGATATCTGTGAGAAGAGCATTCCAGTTCCGAGTAACTTCTAACTGTGTAGAGTTTTACCGAGAGATACTATATTAATACCTGTTTGTTTTATTTTATTTAATACAACGAAACGCCTCATGAAATCCATAATAAGGGACAGTAATAAACACAAAGAAGTGGTTTCCAACGTTGCAGTTCGACCTCAAGAAAGAGGTGTCGCAGTGACAGCAGAAAAGAGAATATACGCACGGTGATATAGGGACCAACCCTGAAATCGTGAAAAAAAAAAATATCTGTTGGGTACATTTACATTATGCGCACATAAATAAGTAAATACAGTTTTTTTCCCATGGTAAAAGTTATTCATAATGGGAAGTACATTTGCCCCTTAAGAGAGGCGTTTATTCTGTTATATGTTGCATAATATGGTCCACCTGCCGGTTGCGTTATTAAATGATACAAAACAAAAATTACATTACATGCAGTACAAGTGTACGAGCAGTAAATGTGCAGCTAGTCTATTCTGTAAGTAACCAGTTCGATATCGAGCTTCACCTAAGTGACATAACTCACAAAGTGAACTTTATTCCACACAGCATAAAGGTCTTATCTTTATACTCACCTCGGATTCCGCTGTCGAGAATCGAAAATGTTGTTACAGGTTTAAAAAACAAGAAACAGCAACAAGAATTGACATAAAAATATAGCGTGCCGGTGTACCGCTACCTAAAACAGAACGCACTTATCAGATAAGTAGGCATTGACAACCGACATGAGTGAGTTTTGGCTGACACCTAGAATATTAGCGTTGCCAAAGTGTTGGGAATTCCCCAAACTGCGGGGAATCTCCAGTTGATTGGGGATTTATTGGAGATTGGTACCTATTATTCGGGGATTTTAAAAAAAAATTATAGTCCGGGCCATGTGGGAACCCGTTTTCAAGAAATCTGAATACTTATCTTAACATTTTTATTAGGTTACCTACCTATAGATATAAAAATGACTCTTTAGGGTCTCATACTGAGAAAGTTTTGTTTTTTTTTTTATTATTTAGGAATGGGCTTGCTCTTGACCACAATCTAAGGAAAGAACAGCTAATTTTATTTTTCTTGTAAATAATGTAACTTGTAAGCAACTAAAAGACACTATTTAGCTATCCATTCTTAGAGTTCCATTCCTAAAGTGTAACCAACGGAACCCTATTACTAAGCCTTCGCTGTCCGTCCGTCCGTTCGTCCGTCTGTCTGTCAGTGGGCTTTATCTAATGAACCGCTAATGAATAGGTAGACAGTCGAAATTATTTTTTACAGAGTATGTATTTCTGTTGCCGCTATAACAACCAGTAGCGTAGCTGACATGGGTGTCACCCGGGGCGGATAACGTGGTGTCACCCCATAAAAGAACCCGTCCCTTACGTTCAGTTTTGCGAGCGAAGTGATCAGATCCGTTATCTATTAGATCTAACAGACCTGTTACATGATAAAAACAGACTTGGTACATCAGATCCGTTATCTGTTGGATCTAACAAACCTGTTACATCTGATCCGTTATCTGTTGGAAGTAACAGACCCGTTACATCTGATCCGTTATCTGCTGAATCAAACAGACTTGGTACGTCAGATCCGTTATCTGTTGGATCTAACAAACCCGTTACATCTGATCCGTTATCTGTTGGATGTAACAGACCCGTTACATCTGATCCGGTATCTGTTGAATGTAACAGACCCGTTACATCTGATCCGGTATCTGTTGGATGGTACAGACCCGTTACATCTGATCCGGTATCTTTTGGATCTAACAGACCTGTTACATCTGATCCGTTATAGAATATGACTTATATTTATGCCTACTAACAGTCTATTATAATATAAATAGGAGAAAGTATGTAATTTTACTCAAATATTTTGAAGTTACAAATATATTTTTATTTTGTCAGACTTAGGAACCCCGTGATGGATGTGTAACAAGGCACTCTAGGCACTGGTCTGGCGCATCACTGCGTGTTTATTAGCTGTAGAAATGTAGGTACTAGGCCATCAAAATATAGAAGCAAATTTTCCGCGTTGGTATTAGAAATAGACTAAATAAGTTGAAATGCTATAAAAACCTACAGCACTAACAATTTAAATTAAATTTAAATAATTAATTAATTATGTCATTCATTTTTATTTATTACTTATTTTAATTAATTATTTTCATTTTAATTTGACCTATGTCATCTAAATTCCATACAAATACCGACGCTCTGACGTCATAGGTAGGCCAGAAGAAAAACGAACAATATTTATATTGTATTTTGTATGTACTTAAATTGTACAATAATGAATCAGTATAAGATAATAAAGTAAATGTCTGCTATTATCTAAGACATTTGTGTGCCAATTATAACAATATTTGCATTATATCTACATAATTACTCGTATGTCAACTAAACACCTGAACATCTAATCAAGAATTTTATATCTATGTCCACTGTGATTGGTTTAACTCGTATAGGTAACCAATGAGGCAATGACGCACACGCGCTGAGTTGAACGATGAACGTCGAGGCGTCGATAAAAACGATAAGATATGGGCTATCTTATCGTTTTTATCGACGCCTCGACGTTCATCGTTCAACTCAGCGCGTCTCACATTCTGCGAGTCAGTTTACATCGTGCCAGCAACCACTATGGCGCCCAATCCCATAATGCAAGAAATTGAAGTCAATCATATTATGGAAGACAGCGTTGTAGTATGTGCTATGCCATTTAATAAAGCTTGTTATCAACAAGCTGAAGTGAAACCCGAAGATTCACCAAGTCCTAACCCAGAAGATGGTTCTGTCAGAAATGAGCCGTCAACTGGCGAGGATTCCGAGGAGGTGGACCCGGTAAGAGTATCTACTACAGCTAGATACTCTTACGAACTAGACAGGTTGGTTAAAACAAAACGAATGTATCTACATCACACTGAAAAATTTAAGAGGTTATGTAGGTACTTACGTTATTGTTTGTAAGATTGATTGCATATTTCATCATCTAATGAGGGCTACCGCTTTCGTGCTCACCAGATGGCGCCACTGGTGAGTAAGGTCCTCAAGCATAGCAGTTGTTATAACTTATAACGCGCACATAATCTTTGCATTTAAATAATTTGTAACGCTGTAAAAGTGCGATTATATATCCGTGGCTGGAGTGACATGTTTAAAATTGCAATTTGTCAGGGTGACCATTTTAAAGTTTTGACCTCTTCTGGTAATTCAGTAAATTAGTTC
Organism: Lacanobia oleracea; assembly: GCA_950371165.1. Lineage (NCBI taxonomy): Eukaryota > Metazoa > Arthropoda > Insecta > Lepidoptera > Noctuidae > Lacanobia > Lacanobia oleracea. Next base: position 1,903,416 of record OX493398.1, read on the forward strand.
AACGCTTATTCTTTCTTCTTTCTTTCATCTGTTTTAATTGTTTTAAAGGTTATACACAGACATAAAAAATAGTTTCTAAATAAAATCGTGTCATAAGCCCATAAACAGTGAAGTTTGACACCCCGAAGACCCCGGAAAGAAATATTGATCGCCAACGCTCTGAAACCATAACATAAAACAAAGATTCCTTTATAACATATCAGATTTAGGTGTACAAATCTTGAGGAGTGTGCAGCATAGCTACAACACAGGTCAATGATGATTTACAGCCCACCCCTCTCACTACTTCAAACTTATGTTCATATAAACTAGTTAACATAGCAAATATAGGGTATTTTACTAAAAAAAAACGAATTAGTCAGATAGATTTCCAAAAAGCATTGGTCACGTATTTTTCCTTTGTTCAAAAAATTACGAAGATACAGTGCGTTGAAAATTCGCGTGACGTCACTACGATAGTAGGGTCTGTGACCAACATTATCTAACCCACTCGACTATTAGCGAATAATAGTCAAGTGGGTCAGATAATGTTGGCCACAGACTGTACAATCTTTTTAGTGACCTCCCGCGACTCTCGCGAGTTTTGATGCGTTTTATCTTTGTCAAAATAACTTGATTTACAAAAACAAAAAAATCATGTCCGTTATTTTTCAATACTCTAACTGACGGAATAAATAAAATAATAATCATCTATTACCAATCATCATCTGCCTAGCCTATACCTAACTATATTGGAGTCGGATCCAGTCAAAACAGATGCAGTTGAATATTAGTATGTAACATACACAACCCAATAACTGGGTAACGCAATACCCCTTGACAAGAAAGGTGTCATATTTTCTGCCTTCTGACAATCCGTAACGGCTGGCAAAAATCTACAAACATATTTTTTAAAGTATTATGGAGGTAGCGGTACAGAGAGTAAAGTCCCGAAAACCTCCATTGAAAAGCGAAGGTCCTCCGACCAGGCGGTTGTTGCGCCTGGCGAGCTACAGCCCAATAGTTGGCGTTGCGGTTCTTTTTGTTGCGATGTTTAGATTTGCTCAGTTGATTTTTCTTGTGGCGGCATTGATGTCGCTACAGTAGATATCTAAAACTGGAAATATTTATTACAGGTACAAGAAGAACGCTATGATAATTTTTGAAGGAAATGCGTCAGACGATGCCTTTGACTACAGCGTAAAAGACACACCTCCTCAAGTTGATGATATGAGCATGAAATTCAAACGAACATTCGAGAAATTCCGATTTGAGGTGAATGTGTACCGAAATATGACGGACGAAGAAATCGCTAGCACTTGTGAAAGATGTAAGTTGTTTTGTTACTTAATTAGGCTTCCGAACACCCGTAAAAAACGGAACTTTTATAGACTCGTGTCTGTTCTGACGGATAGACTGTCTTGCCGTCTATCCCAGCAAATTTTCTCCGAAACTACTGAACCAATTCTGTTGTTGCTGTACACATATGAACTTCTATGACTCAAACACATACGCATTACGAAATTAAATATATTACGAATATAGGGTCACTTTTGGTTCTTTACCAACAAATTACAGGAAATCCAAACCAAAAGTAGTGTATAGTGTTAGAATGAACAATTTCCGAATAGAGAGGACCTCACGAGTTTTATAAAGTTCGGTGGTAGGAAATTGATAAGGAAGGGACCAACCTACTTTAAGAATCGCTCTTTGAGCACGTTCCAGTTTTAACAAATGTATTGTGTTTTGTGTACCATACAGTACTGCTCAACAGACTGACAGAGAGCTAGATATACTTGTCTAAGCACCCGTTTATCGGCCACATGGCGGGCATCTTAAAAATAAATATCAATTTGCGCAGTCGAGAAGAAAGTAGATCTATATGATTATAAAATGATAATGAGTCATCTATCTGAACGCCTAAGTACCTTACACTATCTATGCGACTTAAATGAGGACAGCTGCAAGGTGTTTGTAGTGATGCATTACAAGAATGTGCAATTATTATAAATAGCTCTAGCTGGAGAAAATTGGCAGCAGCGTACTCTGTACAACTCGATACCATACACTGCGATCGCCAACCCGCCTGCCAAGCGTGGCGATTATGGCAAACCCCCCATCTTGGGGGAGGCCTATGTCCAGTAGTGGACGTTTTTCGGCTGACATTGTGATCAACCTTGAAGATACAACAAACTTCTTTTTAATTTAATTATGACTCTTCAAACGTTTCACTTGAAAAATTATTCGGGCCAAACACGCAATAACTATCTACTTAGCTATCAGTAGCTGATATCAACAATGCAGCCGTTCTGCTTTTCGTTCATTACTGATATGGAAAAAGCGTCATAGCTGCTAATGTACAATCACACCTTTTTTTAGGACGCATTTTTTTGATAAATTGATTTCTTCCGCTCTGGGCGGAGCGGAAGAGTCAGATTCTTAACGACTAAAACCTACCCGTGTTACTCCAAATGCTCTTTGCGTTCCAGGTAACACAGTGACTCTTTCGAACTAATTTCGCAACCCTGGCAGGATTCAGGCTGGCAGAGCTACAAGCATGCCTGATTTTCACACAAATCATCACCATCTGCCTAACCTTTTCCCAACTATATTGGGGTCAGCTTCCAGTCAAACCAGATTTAGCTGAATACCAGTATTTTACGTGGAGCAGCTGCCTACCAGATCTCCACAACCCATTAACAGGGTAACACGGTTCTTCTTGGCAAGACTGGAGTCAGATTTACTGGCTTCTGACAATCCGTAACGACTGCCAAAGATCTACTAATGACAGCCGAGACTAACGGCTTAACGTGCTTTCCGTGGCACGAAGGAAACTCGGTATGTTAAGATGGTCACCCATCCATAGACCAACCTCGGTAAGCGTTGCTTACCCTTAAAGATCGATCCCGTGCCGCTGTTATTATTTAGCGACGAGCTCCTCAATTTTCACACACATCTTCGTCTCTATTTCCAGTCTTCCAGCGCGATTTCGCGGAGTACGGTTGCGTGGCTGTCATGATGCTGGCCAAGATCAAGGATGGCATAGTGGAGTCATGCCACTCACCCAACAGTGAGCACGGAGTCATGCGATACATGTCGGACCTGGCTCCTCCAACTTTGCAAGACAAGCCGAAAATCTTCATCGTGCAGGTAACTAATTGAATCTGGCTAGTCAGTTTAGGCAGATGAATCCAAATACTAGAATTTTAAAGGGAGTGGCTGCCTATCTGCCTCCATACCGCAGTAGCGATTTCCTAGGAACATCGTGCTGCCCAACCACGATGTTCCTTGGAAATCGCTCGCTATTGTTGCGCCAAGGCCTAACTTCATTTTGCCTGCTGGGGCTGCGGACTTCGTTCGAAAGAGGCACTGGTACTGGCCCTGGAACGCAAAGGGCACTGGGAGGAACGCGGATGGGTTTTAGTCAGTAAGAGTCTGACACTCCCTTCTGCTTCACCCAAAGCGGGAGGAGTCATTTGATGATTTCCCATCCCTAAAAAAAAAAAAAGAATACCTACGAAATAAAGTCCATTAGAAATTATAATAGACATTCATCGTGAACCTATAAAAATATTTTTAAAATAAAAATTTGACGACGTGGTTAGCGCAGTGGTTGTGCGATTGATCGCTGCGTGTTGGGGGGGTCGATTCCCGCACGGAACAAATATGTGTATGGTCTACAACTATCTGTAGACCATACACATATTTTCCGGGTCTGGCTGTTTATGTATCTGAATTTATATGTTTTTAAACGCACCCACAACACAAAAATAAATTTAATTGAATAGGTAGATGGTATTTTACCTTATCTACCCGGATACAGGTAGGTAGGTACTCTGTTCATTAGAGGTATTATTAGTCATCGATACGATCGGGTAAGTACCTCTTTATCAATACAGCTTCTAGCAAGATATAATTTTCCTACTATATTAAATAATAATTCATGAGGTTATAGATAAGAGAGGGACCATCAATATGGTCAATCCTATAGCAATAGTAGCAATCAAAAGATATGCCTAGTCTTTTCTCAACTATATTGGGGTCGGCTGCCAGTCAAACCAGATTCAGCTGAATACCAGTATTTTACTTGGAGCGGGTGTTTAGCAGACCTGACGATTGTGAACATCGAATTCGCACCCAACCTAAGGGTGTTTAGCAGACCTCCACAACCCATTAACTGGGTAATACTAGGTAGCTGACGAATACCAGTATCTGATATGGAACGACTCCCTGACCAAGGAACTGGGTAACGTGGTCAGACTGGTATCAGATTTTATAACTTCTGACTACCCAATCCTTCTTCTTATTACACACACCTTAGTATCAGAGTTTCTAAACCGCCTCAAGGGCCTCTGCCATGGTTTATTTGACGACCTCCATTTGGCGATCGGGACCACCGGCTTATACGTGTCTTCCAAAACACGGAATCCTTTTAATCAGACAATCAGGTGTTTCAAGCCCGCAATGCCCTAGCCAAACTGGAAACAACTTAACACCCAATAGTACAGTTCTTTAAATAACAGGTGGGACCAGACTTTCCACGGAACGACTTAGGCCAATTTTGCTTAACCTCGAAGTTTGACCCTTTTGACGGTTCCGTAGTCAACAAGGAACCGACGCTTAGCAATAGAAATAGAAATTTGGTACGGGGTATACATACGCTGACAAAATTGTCAAACAAAATATTGAAAAAAAATCTCTCTCCAAACCCATTGTGGTCCATCCTTTTAAAATAGCTAACGTAAGTGCGAGGCATGATAATAATGTTATTTATGTTTTCAGACTGAAGGCTGCTACGTGATCCCACGGGCTCGGCTGTGGTCGACATTTCCTCAGGATAACCTGGAGTTCCGGCTAGCTGTTCCCATTGTGTCTTCTCCTGATGCGTATGGCAGACGATCCCGGTATGTTTCCTCGTACATGACCTAACCTTCGTAAAGTAATTTAATTTTAATCCTGTATCTTAGACATCTGGGGCCCATAAAATAAAAACATAAACATAAAAGAAACTACAAATAAATGAATATATAAATTTTCTTCTATAAATAACTGAAAGCTTAGCACGAATATTTTTGACGTATAGTAACGTAACGTAACATTTTACCATAGCTACAATACTCGTTTCGCACATTTTATTAAATTTATTTGAGTTAGTTGCTATATTCATATTTTTGAATGATATAAATTGTGTATGTCCCATAAAATTAAACAAAAATATTATAGTTTTTAATATTCAAAATTCACTTACGTTAACGTTTTTATACTTCAAAATATTCGTGCTTGGCCCTCAGCACACGAAATGACGGCGTCGTGTTTCTTTGCCTAGTGTCGTGCAGCTGGACGCGTAAACGTCTATACACGACACCCTTCGGCCAAAAGGCTGCTTTGAGAAAGATCTCGAGCTGAGCTGAATGATCGGCTGTTGAACATCTTCTTGTGTATATGATTCCCCGGCCCAGACCTCTTCTGAAGTTTGTCAAAACGTCTAGTCCTGTGTATATCGACGGCCATCACCAGGTCTAATTCAGTCTACGCACGCTGCGCCTTCCGCTGCTTGGTCTTCAGCCTCATTAGCTTTATGTTTTGCGAGCAATCTGCCCACATCACTACCGCTTTAGCAATCCTTCGGGCTTTGACAGTGTCTTGAATTATTTTCTTTGGATTTAATCCACACTCTCTCTCTCTCGTCTTCTGTCTGTCGTCTTATCATGAACACAGGTAGACCATGTTATTGAATAGGGCATAGGATAACTTTTTGTCGCGGAAGTTTATTCCCTTGGGATTATTTTCGAATTAAATTCGGAGGGCGCTGGCAGCAGAGGCGGCGCGTGGGTGACGTAGGTCACCGCTAACGGCCTCGCAACCCGAAGAGCTTCGCAGTTTTGGCTTATATATAAACTCAAAAAAATCATAGTTAACGGGGTTAGTTCTACCTAACCCCGTTAACTATGATTTTTTTGAGTTGCCCTCTAGTTCCTTAGAGAGCCTCGCAATATGCCAATCTTGCCCACATCAAATTTTAGTCTTGCCCGCCATTAGCTGGCAGAAGCTAGTAATATTATATATTCTTACTTAATTGATCCATAATCTTTGTAACAGGGTCTACTGCCTTCTGGATTACATCTACAAGAAGATCAACCGCTGCGCTGACGAGAGTGACTTGCAGTCAATCCTCACTGACTCCATCAATGAATACGTCCGAACTTCCGAGTACTGCGTCGTTCCGAGATACTATTCTACTTTAACTAAAGAACTACGCTTGTTTAGATCGCCCGAGTCATGAAGTATATATTTCAAAAACTGATTATTTAAAAAAAAATGATCAAATGATTAGGCTCAATTTATTTGTAAAGCCTTAGGAACTTTGCACACGGCGGTTTTTTAACGCGCCAACGACGAGCAGATGACGCGCGCTAACGCGCTTCAAACGAAGTTCAGACGCAGACGGTACTGCTTTTTTTTAAATGTGTGCTGTCGGCGCGTTAAAAATACGCCGTGCGAGTGCATAAGCTCTTAGTGCGATGCCACACGGGCGTTACCGGTCGATTTTTTATTTGGACGGACAGAGTGCCACAAAGTGACGCAACACACTGCGACGACGCAGCGTCGCTTTTGATTCTAAAGAAGGTCACCATGCCATCAATTTTCAAGAAAACAATGCGCAGTGCTGCGGTTTCGCTCTGCGTCCGCCTGTCCGTTGCACGCATGTTCCGTCGACTCACATTTTAACGCACCGTGTCACCGTGTGGCATGTGGAACGTATAGCACCCCTCTTAAAAGCCAAACTTCAGAGTCTAATTTGATTTAATCACTCAGGATTGGGTGTCCTGACCCATAGAGAAGAAAAACCAAAGCTGTTAGCGTAGCTACAAGAACAAATACAGCTAATAGGTACCTTACTTCATCATCATCATCATATCAGCCGAAAGACGTCCACTGCTGGACATAGCCCTCCCCCAAAAGGGATCGGGGGTTTGTCACAATCGCCACGCTTTTCAGGCAGGTTGGCGTTTTACAGAGAACGCTGCTGCAAGTAGGCACCTACTATATTTATAGGCAGCATTTATTACGTACAAAGTATAGTACGTAACTGTAGGTATTAATAATTACTGTTGTTCTATCTATTCACCTGCAAGCGATTTCAATTATTATTGTGATTTTCTTGTTAATAAATAATAATAATACATAGCTTCCATTAGAATCCCAGGAGGTTAATATTAATTTAACTTATCAATGAGGTAACTTGTTTGTATTATTATTAGACAAACATAATAATTCCATATGCATTGTATAGAAATTAGGAGCAAGTAGCTCGTGGCATTAAGTGTAAGAAAATCAAACGAAAAGTACATAGATTTGTTTTACCTACCTGACTTATACTTATAGAATTCTCTTTTTAGGTACTTACCCAGATATTTAAGCACTAACTTGTAATAATGCTAAAAGAGTTTCTGTTCTGAATAAAATTGTATCTAATGTAACATGTAATTTTAATTTCCTTTGATGTGACTTTGTAAACATTCGAATAAATCTAGAATTCGGTTACCTACCTATTTTTTTGGATAATTTTAGGGTACCCAAAGGGTAACCAACGCAACCTTATTGCTAAGCCTCCGCTGTCCGTCCGTCCATCCGTCTGTCTGTCAGCGGGCTCTATCTCAAGAACCTAAACCTAATTTTCACAGATTGCGTACCTCTATTGCCGATGTCACTATAACAACAAATAATAAAAATTAAGGTTTATGGTACGGAACCCTTTGTGTGCGAGTCCTACTCGCACTTGGCCGGTTTTTTTAAATTCTCTTGTGTCAAAGTCATAGGCTGTGACAGCCCCATAATCCTGTGCCTCCAATAGGTACCTAAATGACGGCCCTGAGTCAATCTCATGCCCATCCTAACGATCACGATCTCCTTAGTCCTGCATCATACCTATCAATAAGTACTCGAGGGATTCACAAAGATCCGCAAATAAACGTACCTACCTAAGTGTCAATCGAAACTGATAGCAATACCGAAATAAAGGTTTATCACAATGATGATTACTCATGATTAAGCGAATTTCCCCACTGTATTGATTAATGGGAAGTGAGAAGCCCCATTCCTGGAAAATACGACCAAATTAGATAGAGCTGTACATTACTTAAAAATTGAGAACGTTGTGGCTCAATGTAGCTGGAAGCTGTCGAGCCCAGAGCTAAACCTCGTGTAATTCATCAATCCGTGTGATTACCGGACGATATTGATGACAGGAACCAAATCTCTAGAGATACAAGTTTGTTATCGAGCTTTTCTGAACGTTCTTGAGAGCTATACCTAAATACCCTACCTATTTATAATCATTAGGAAATAATGTTTAGTAACTGAAAGTTTTAGTTGACCTAGATATGAAGATAAAGGTTCCTACACATCTAAAGAAAAACGTCCTATCTCACATCCGTTTCTGAATTCCGTCCAATATCCGTCTTACCATTCCTATCCAAAGTCCTAGAACGGTTAATAATCAAAATCAAAATAATCTTCTCAACCCCTTCCAGTCCGGCTTCCTGGACATAGCACACACTACTACAGCGCTTCTGAATATTACTGAAGATGGTCAGCCATGGAAAGGAGAAATCTAACGGTCTTGGCGTTAATTGGGTTGTACGTGCTACGGGGCACCTGCCTGGGCTGACAGGGCCACCATAGGGGCGGTACCACGTAAATTGCTGCAAAGCCAGTATTTGGCTTTGATGTTCTTATGCAAGGCATATAGGACGGTTAGTACTGAAGCCTTACTGGTGCTGGCGGGTGTTTTCCCAGTCGATCTAGAGATGCAGCGGCGTGCTGCAGAAAGATCACAGACCTAGAGTTTTTAACGCAATGCGACCGTGCTAATATCTCTAGATTACTAAAACCCCAGACTGACGTCTGGGCGGACCTTTAATCCAAATGGCAATGTAGGTGGAAAAATTCCATCAAAGGCGTTACCTCCACTAGTTTTTTCCATCCGTTCGTGAGCGGCTGGATAGGACATGGTTGGAGGTGGATCATTGTGTTGCCCAATTTCTCACAGGTCATGGCAACTAAAAAGTTAAGTAAGTATAGTAAATTATTTATTTAGTAAGAGTAAATTATTTTCCTTCAGGTTTTGTGGCCTCGCCTTTATGTCAACGTTCTACAACTGACCATGAATACGAACAATCCGCACACCACATCTTATGGGAGTGTATTCTTTGGCAAACTGAACGCAATATTATGTTAGATAGTATTCAGGTTACATCTGGAGTACCTAGTTTACTACACGGACCTTGTAGAAATCAGAACAAATTCCCGTGCGTTCAAGCGATTTTGCCATAGGTACCTATTACTGGAATCAAAAGTAGCTGACAATTTAGGACCCATTAGTTTTAGTGTTAATATACAATCCGTGGTCTTTGGCAACTGGGCTTAACCCAATTGTATATGTCCCTTTGTGCCTATTGGCCTAGTTCTATTCTGTCTCATGCTTGATACGGAGGGAAGTGTAAATAATATTTTTTTATTGCAACTCCTCCGCTGTGCTTTACAGATTAATTTCGTTGCAGGATCCCAGACAGTTGAATCGTTTCTCCGGGACGACGTTGGCTCGGCGTTTTTTCTGGTGGTCGCCACTGTTGATTCTGACTTTCAGGAGTTGCAGTGGTTGGGAATGTGTGGAGAGCTTGTCTTGGCGTTTCTCGATTTCAGTAATTTCTTTTAATACTGTTGATTTCGATGTTTTGCCTGGCATTCTTTGCTCTCTTAATATATCTCCATCAGTGATTGAATGGTTTCGTAGTTACCTGTTCGGACGCCGGCAACGTATATATATATATATTATATTCCTTACATTTTGTGTCATAGAGAACTTTGTATTACCGTACTAATGCAATAAGTTCATCAGACATTTTAAAGAACGAAAGCAGAATTATAATAATTGCATGAACTGTGTTCCCTCGCAATAACGCGTCGTAAATGATAGATTCACATTAGTGTGGCGCGACAGATCCCCCACCACCTCTCTGGCGCGATCGGGCGTCGAGCGATTTTACTGCGACAGAACGCGCCACAACACAACACAACCATGAATGTGAATCTATGCAGAGTAAATGAAACACAAATGTGAATCTATATCGGCGCAACTACTACGCATGTTTAAAAAAAAACGGGACATCAACAAGGCGCAGAGCGCACGTGAAACTAAACGTCACAAGCTACTCATACGGCGTGCCCCACTATGGCCTCCCCACCTGTAGCAGTGTTTATAAAAGGTCTGCGCAGCGCGGGAGCGGTCATTCGTTCGTCGACAGCCGAGCTAGTCGGACGTTTTTTTTAAGTGAATTATATTATTATTACTTTTTACTATAAATTTGAATTATTATTATTAAGATAGTGATTTGGTTATATGAAAGTGTTATAATTATTATTAAGTTAAATTATATAAAAAGTGAAGTGATTTCATTCTACGGAAGTGTTATTATTATTAAGTTAAAATATAAAAAGTGAAGAGATTTATAAATAAAATATAATGAGCAATGAAGATGCTTTTACTCGTGAAAACACCCCTCCTCTTATATCAGAAGAGGGGACGAATCGACGCCAACAACCTGGTTTTCAAAACACAGCGACAATGGCACTCCTGGCTAATACATTCAAGGATACAATGTGTGAAATGATGATGCAAATGTCTCAAGAAAATCATGCTGCTCTTGCTACAATGATGAAAATGTTTCATGCTGAAGAAAATCGTTCGGTTCGCATTTCTGATGTCTATTTTCCAAGTTACGACCCTGATAAAGGCACGGACGTGAGAGAATGGGTAAACCTTATAACAAGAACTCAAGAAGAATACAAATTAAAGGATCACGAAGTACGTCTTAAAGCTGCAAGTGTTTTAAAAGGAAGGGCGCAAACTTGGGCCGATGATTGTCTACTGAGAACAACGACTTGGGCAGAAATGAAAGAAGACATGTTACAAACATTTGAGCCAGAATCTCGATATTTTTCCGATGTTTTGAAATTTCGAAGATACACCATTAATGACGCAGATAACATACCAGAATACATTTCAAATGTTTGGAAAATGTTTAAAAAAATTGTCAAACCGGATCCAACAGAAGAAGATGCAGTTGAATTTGTGATTGGCAGTATACAAGAAGACGAACTCCGTACAGAGCTTCTAAACAGCAAGTGCAAAACCGTCCCAGAACTAATAGCGATTGCAAAAACAATGCGCAAACGTAAGCTTCCATCAACACAAGAGCGTATACCAAACAAGAAGCTAAAGGGCGACGGCAATAAGTCAGACCAGGGTTTGACATGTTTTGTGTGTGGCAAACAAGGACATCGAGCTCGGTGGTGTAGCCAAAACTCAATTGCACGTGCTCGCACAGAACAACCACAACAATCAAGTACATTCACTTCCGGAGAAACGGAAGCAGCCAAGAACAAAGATAAAAAGAGAAAGGAATGTTCTTACTGCTCTATTCCCGGACACACTTATGAGACTTGTTACAAACGAATTAATGCTGAAAAAAAATGTTAATTTGTGCCAAGTCAAAGGAAAAAGTGCCGAGAATGTTGTATCCATTACAATTGACAATAAACATTTTCAAGCCATATTTGACAGCGGAGCTGATTGTTCACTGGTGAGGTAATCGATAGCCCTCTCTCTTCCTGGACCAAAAACAAACAAGACGACTTATCTAAAGGGTATCGGGCCGGTTTCTGTCATATCCTTTAGCAAAGTAACATCTGTGTGCAGAATAAACAACATACATCTTGAGCTCGACCTTCACATAGTGCTGGACCACGAACTACCAGCAGATATTCTAATAGGAAGAGATTTGTTGACTATTCCAGGCATAAAAGTTACATTGACAAACAATGGAATTTCAATTACTAGAGATGAGCAACGCAGAAACACAACAGAAGTATGGAATCTATCTTCAAGCACTATAAACACCGATATGACCAACAAAGAGGAAATAGACAACTTGATGAATCTATTGAACAAATACAAAGAATACTTCACAGAAAGCGTGACGGGGTCGAGAATAACGACAGGGGAATTGACAATTCGACTAAAGAACCCCGACAAAATTGTAAATCGAAGACCGTACAGACTGGCACCAGTCGAGCGCGAAAAAGTTCAGACAATTATTAAAGAGCTTCAAGAAAGAAACATTATAAGGGAAAGCAATTCACCTTTTGCAAGCCCCATTATAATGGTGAAAAAGAAAAATGGCGAAGATCGGTTATGCGTGGACTACAGAGAATTAAACGCAAATACAGTACGCGACCATTACCCACTGCCATTAATCTCAGAACAACTCGACCAACTCGCTGATGCAAAATATTTCACTTGTCTTGATATGGCAGCGGGATTTCATCAGATCCCTATTTCTCCTGAATCAATTGAGAAGACTGCGTTTATCACCCCCGACGGCCAATATGAATATTTGACAATGCCGTTTGGATTAACAAATGCACCGTCTGTTTATCAAAGGGCTATAAATAAGGCTTTGGGAGATCTACGAGGTAAAATCGCACTTGTGTACATGGATGATGTACTTATACCAAGTAAAACAGTTGCTGAAGGTTTTCAAAAACTTGAAAAAGTTCTAGAAGCTCTTACCAAATGTGGCTTCTCCATTAACATTAAAAAGTGTTCATTTTTATAGGACATTACGGACTAGGTAAACTTGCACTCAGTCTAATAAAATCTTACTTAAATGATAGACAGCAGCAAGTTCAAATAAATGGTGTCAATTCACGGGGTTTAAAAGTCAAAATGGGGGTACCACAAGGCTCTATTTTGGGTCCTTTCCTCTTTCTAGTATATATTAATGATCTACCCCATCTTTTAAAAAATCAACCTCATATGGTATTATTTGCTGACGATACGTCCTTAATTTTTAAGATAGATAGACGTTCCATAAATCTTGACGACGTAAATAACGCCCTGCAGCAGGTCCAAAATTGGTTTACTGCTAATAATTTAGTATTAAATGGGAAAAAAACTAAATGCATCAGATTTGCCTTACCGAACGTTAAAAGAAATGATTGCGACATAGTATTGAACAAGGAGAAACTTGAATTCGTCGAAAACACAGTTTTCCTGGGGATTACGCTTGACTCAAGGCTACAATGGGGTCCTCATTTAACATCTCTTGCGGGACGGCTAAGTTCAGCAGCATACGCTGTCAGAAAAATCCGTCAATTTACCGATATAGATACCGCGAGGCTGGTCTATTTTAGTTACTTTCATAGTATCATGTCTTACGGTATCTTATTATGGGGACGTGCTGCAGACATCGAGTCTATATTTATCCTGCAGAAAAGAGCCATCAGAGCCATTTACAATCTCCGTCGGCGTGATTCCCTAAGAGAACTGTTTAAGGATATCAACATCATGACGGTACCTTGTCAATACATTTACGAAAATATTATGTATGTTCGGAAAAATCTTCATCTCTTTAGCAAGATTAGTGACAGGCATAATTTTAATACTAGAAATAGGAACAAATTAGATCAACCCCGATTCAGATTGGCCAAAGTACACACTTCTTTTATGGGGTACTGTATTAAATTTTATAATAAAATACCAGTTGATATTCTCGAACTGAATGAGAGAAAATTTAAAGCATGTATAAAACGCACACTATGTAGACAAGCGTATTATAAACTGGAAGATTATATCCTCGATAAAAACGCTTGGCTAAATGCTGGTCCTGCTCCACAGTCACAGCTGCTTAGGTCCACTTTTTAGGTTTTTATGTTTTTATATTTGGAAGAGATGCTCGCTCCTTTTAGAGGTTCTTACATTATTTCGTTTATTTATTCTTATATACATACAAATTATATTATTATATTAATTACTTATTTATTCTTTTTGATGTAAGAACTTAATCGTTCTCTTTATTAATTTATTTTTCATTATTTGGTCATTGACAACCATAGTTTTGTGTAAAGTAGAAGCATATTTTTCAAATTTTGTAAATGTGAGTACCATGAAACCATTTACATTTTATGTGAGTAGTTATAGTTTTACTTGTTGGACATGAACGAGCATGGTGGTTGAGAGCATGTCATGCTCACTCAAATGTCTCGCTGATGGCGGCGCGTGGGTTTGATCATTCGGTTCCCTTCGAAATGGTTGAGCTGAAAGGTGCCGATTCACGCGTCATGTTCGTGAACAGGCGCCGTCGGTTGAGACTGGTCATCTCTTAACTGCCATTGGTTTATTTTAATCTTTATATTTAAAATTCTTATAATAAGCCCTTTTTTTTTTTTTCCTTTGCATTGTCCTCACATGCAGAAGCAACAAGTATATGTAACTTGGAATGTTGTAAAACAGAACATGATTTAAAAGAGTGTCCGTGGAGTTTCTTGCACGTTCTTCTCCATAGAGATCTACGCTTTGGAACGTGCAAATAGCTTCCATGTTTTTGACTGACCGACCTTGACGTTTCAAAAGTGCCTGTGAATGGTTTATTTGAAATAAAATGCTTTGAATTGAATTTGAATTGAATTGAATTGAATTTTTGAAGGTTTCTATTGAATATCTTGGGTTCATAGTTAGCGATGGAAAGGTGAGGCCAAGTTCATCTAAAGTTGATGCACTGGCAAGAACCCCTCCGCCTGAAAATGTGAAGCAACTAAGACAATTCAATGGCTTGGCTGGGTATTTTCGCCGATTTATATCCAACTTCTCAACTATAATGATACCATTATACAACCTGACTAAATCAGGTGTAAAATGGAATTGGACTGAGGATCATGAAGCCGTACGATCCAAGATAATTAATTATCTGACTTCAGCACCGTTGCTTACCATATTCAAAGAAAATTACCCAATAGAGCTTCATACAGATGCTAGCGCAATGGGATTCGGGGCAGTGTTGATCCAATCAAAAGATGGGATTCGCCATGTGATTGCTTATTTTAGCATGAGAACAACGCCAGCTGAATCTAAATATCACAGCTACGAGCTTGAAACATTGGCAATAGTCCGAGCAATTAAGCATTTTCGTCATTTTCTGTATAGACGTAAATTCACGGTTATGACAGACTGTAATGCAGTAAAAGCATCACGCTACAAACAAGAACTATTGCCTAGGATCCACAGATGGTGGGCCTTCCTACAAAATTTTGAATTTGAAGTAGAATATCGAAAAGGTGAAAAACTAAAACATGCAGATTTCTTTAGCCGAAACCCACTTCGAGTTGTCATGAATTTGACAACCAAAGATGATTGGCTAATTGTAGAACAACGGCGCGATACTGAACTGAGTAAAATCATCAAAGAAGTTCATACAAATCATGACCTCTATCCAGACTACGAACTCAAAGACAACGTTTTACATTTCAAAACTAATTCCGACGGGAAAATTAAACTCACCAAAGTTGTCCCACAATCTTATCGATGGAGTCTTATTAACACCTATCACGAAGCTCTCAAGCACATGGGATGGGAGAAGACGTTGGCAAAACTTAAAGAAAATTTTTGGTTTCCCAAAATGTCATCAACAGTCAGATACTTTGTAGAACACTGTGTGATATGCAAGACTATGAAAGGGCCGTCAGGAGCTGCACAAAGTCGATTGAACCCAATCGAAAAAATACCTGAACCTTTTCACACCATCCACATCGATATTTCCGGCAAACTCAGTGGTAATGCTTCTCAGAAGGAATATGTTTTTGTAGCAGTTGATGCTTACACGAAGTTTGTCATATTACAACACGCGAAAAACAAAACTCAAGCCAGTGCTTTAAAACATCTCAAAGAGATAGTTTACTTATTTGGTGCTCCAAAACGCATTATTGTTGATGGCGATGGCGCATTTATTTCACATTACAAAAACTACTGTGACCAATATGGGATACAATTGCATCAATGCGCTGGATATACAAGTAGAGGAAACGGACAAGTGGAAAGGATTATGAGGATTATTAAGAATGGCTTGACTATAATAAAAAACACACAAAAATGTCATTGGGAGAAATCACTGGGAGCTTTACAGCTAGCCATCAACTGCACTTTCTCAAAAACCACAGGACAAACGCCTATCGAACTATTAACTGGGAAAAAAGGAAGTGTCCCTCCAGAACTTCTAAATCTCATTGACGAGCGTAACGAAAGAGTAGATCCCGAAAAGATGAAAGTAATTGTATCAAGAAGGATGACCGAACAGGCTGAAAAAGACAAAATGCGCTACGATAAAAATAAAGCTAAAGTTAAGAGATTTGAGAAGAGTGAATATGTTCTCTTAAGAGAGCCTCCAAGACTAGGCACTAAACTGAGCCAAAAGTATGACGGACCCTTCGAAGTAAGAAAGGTCTTACCACACGACAGATATGAAATTCGTAGAATTAATGGTCGTGGTCGATGCAGGAAAGTTTGCCACGAACATTTACGAAGAGCTCCACAATTCGGAGTTCAAAGTAACGTGGCCGTATCGGCAATGAATAGAGACATGAATGAAAACGAGACATCTGATGAGAACATTTTATAATTACGTGAAGGTAACATAAACGTTGAGTTAAGGCTGAACCAAAATGAGCGTTGAGGCTTTGAGGTTCTATGACGTGTGACCAAAATTAGCGCTGAGGCTATGAGGTTGATGTTCAAAATGATTCGCGAATCAATCCAAAATTAGCGCTGAGGCTATGAGGTTGATTGGCAATCAACGAGAAAAGTATATAAAAACTAATGAAGTTATTTATTTTTGCAGACTGCTTGATTGTCGGTGCAGGGACGCACCTATCATCAGAATGGCCGTATCGGCGCAACTACTAAGCATGTTTAAAAAAAAACGGGACATCAACAAGGCGCAGAGCGCACGTGAAACTAAACGTCACAAGCTACTCATACGGCGTGCCCCACTATGGCCTCCCCACCTGTAGCAGTGTTTATAAAAGGTCTGCGCAGCGCGGGAGCGGTCATTCGTTCGTCGACAGCCGAGCTAGTCGGACGTTTTTTTTAAGTGAATTATATTATTATTACTTTTTACTATAAATTTGAATTATTATTATTAAGATAGTGATTTGGTTATATGAAAGTGTTATAATTATTATTAAGTTAAATTATATAAAAAGTGAAGTGATTTCATTCTACGGAAGTGTTATTATTATTAAGTTAAAATATAAAAAGTGAAGAGATTTATAAATAAAATATAATGAGCAATGAAGATGCTTTTACTCGTGAAAACACCCCTCCTCTTATATCTATGCATAGTAAATGAACGTAAGCGATTGCGTTCTGGCGCGCCCCGACACACCCCGACACAGCAATATGAACCTAGCTTGAAACTCGCTAGCAAATATTTCCAATTTTAAAAGAAATTTCGCTGAATATCTTTGATCCCCGAAAACTGTATTTATCCGGAAGTTTCCGGAGATGTTCTTGATAGTATTTGTAAGGTAAAGGATCAAATACTGTAAACAAAATTATAGCTCGATCTACCCCGATACATAAACAAAAAGACTAGTAAAGAAAAAACATTGAAGGAAATCACGGTATGAAAATGAGTTTTTTTATTATAAAAAAAAATAAGGCACTTTGATAGTTGATCATAATTTTGTGTATGTAGTTTGTAAGTTTATTACCTTGTCCATCAGAATCCATCACTTTCACTTCGTAAAAAGAACTGGATAACATGTAAATTCACTTTGAAAGTGAAATGTTTAGAAAAGCGCTGAGAGTGAGAACAGATACGTACACTACGTGAAACGGTCAAATTCCGACTGAAGTTGCAGGTGCGGAGTACGCGGTAGCAGGTAGTTAAAGCATGGGTATTGTTCCCGGGTTCGTACTCTGTTCCTGGAAGTCGTTTTTATGAATATTTTTGTTATTTTGATAATGGGACTTTTGGCCGCGTAGATCGTGTAAATACCTGTATGTGCGCCGGCGGGTCGTTAGTTTTCGAGTAAGGCACGCCACTTATATGTTGCGTTGAATAAGTTCAGTAGGCCATAACCGTAACTTTCGTGCTATAATCTAACAAAATTATCTTTAATATTTAAATTAAATCCAAACTTCCGCGCCACCCGTGTTGTAAATCAAATTTTAACTTTGTGTATTAATTTGTGAATCTAACCTCATACGAATTCGGCAAATATAGCCGTTGAAACATATGTTTTTTTTATTTGTAAGGAAAATAAACTAAGTTGACATCTGATAGCTTTGTTTTACTACAACAGCAGGGCGCGTCGTATAAAAATTACATGAAAATGCAAGGTCGTAGCGGACCGCACGGTCAAATAATCAACGCAGCAATGCTGCACTTTTGCCATTGACAACGATGTGCATTATTTTTTGGATGCCCAATGATTTATTTTGTTTTTATACGCGTTTGTACATGATTTCGTGTTAATTAGTGTTTACACAGTTAGTTAAGTATTTACAATAAGTTATAAATTTAATAAATTTATGTGGGTTCGAATCAAATGTTGCTAAGGGTCAATACGTTCTTCTAAGGACCATTTTTATAATCCTGTTGTCATGGCACCGATGATTTATGGGTCATCTTGGCTACTACGTTTTTCTTAATTCAGGAAAGAGAAGGTTTGAAAATAGAAGTTTGTTTCTAAGTCTCAAGAAATTACAGTCGATTTTTTTCTAATAAAAAATTATGTTCAAAATAAGGCCTATTAATAGGTTATAATATTGTTTACTAACACGCTGGATCATTATTGTCCGAAAATAAAGAATTATTATTTCGTTTATTCATTTTTATATACTTACATATACGTTACATTTTTAAATATATCTTAAAAAAAATCATTAAAAAATACATTTAAGTATAAAACTTTTTTTTACAAAAAATACAACCGACTTCCAAAAAACAAAACACTACAAGGTACAAAATAACTTCGGAAGAAAGAAAAAAGCTTTAATTTCGGAAGTCGGTGTTGGTATTTTTGGTTATTTTTTCGTTTTTTGACACCACTTCCGAAATTAAAGTTTTTTTCTTCCTTGAATAGGGAATATGCATGAAAAACATATTTATCATCTATTCAGTTTATCTAAATATATACAAAAATATAATACGTAAGTGAAAATAGAATCAAAATTACTCGAAAAACGAAGGAGATATAATTATTTTAAACAAATACCTATATCTGTCCCTCTCGCGAAAACGCTGTTTCCTATGGCAGCTGTATAGGCGTCATGGACGATGACGTCATATTTTTTACCGGACTATTTACTAGAGCTAATAAGTATTTCATTTCGCAAATAAAAAAATCGCATGCATATTCTCTATTGAGCACAATGACTGCTGTGTTCACATCCCAGATGTCGACAACCTCGCGAGCCAAGTCAAGATACTTCGTTTGTTTCTCTTTCTCTGACTTCACGAGGTTCTCGTCATGAGGGACTGCTACATCAACAATCATTGCGCGACGCTCTAGTCGGTCTATTACCACTATATCAGGCTTATTGGCAACAATAGTCCTGTCAGTGATGATAGACCGATCCCAATACAATGTGCAACTACCACTTTCGAGAACTGGGTCGGGCACATACCTATAGTACGCGGTAAGGCCTTTGTCCACCGCTACCACATCTCGATGCATACCCACGTCGGCCTCTAGGAAGTATTCCCTAAGGCTGCATACCTCGCGGTTGTGCAGGGTCTTAGCATTTAAGACGCCACGACCCCCGCACTTCCGCGGGATATACAGCCTCATCACCGATGACCGTGGGTGATACATCCGATTTGCGGTAAGCAGTGAACGTACCCTCCTATCCAGGGCGTCAAGTTCCGTCTGAGTCCATTTAAGTATGCCGAAAGAATACATCAAAACTGGCATGACCCAACCGTTGAAGGCACGCACCTTGTTTCCGCCTGATAAAAGACAGTTAAGTGCTTTGTTCAGGCGGCCAAAGAATCGCTTCTTCAACGATTGTTTCATGTCAGTAGCACTGATGCCTAACGCTTCCAACATACCCAAATACTTGTAAGTTTCGGTTGAGGAGAGGGACCTCAGGTCTATGGAATCCGAGAGTTCTTTTCCCACGGATTCCATAATCTCCCCTCGCTTTACATGCATAACCGCACATTTGTCCAAACCAAATTCCATACTGATGGCGCCACTGAAGGTTTCTGTTACCTTCAGTAGCTTCATCAGTTGCAAGTTGTTAGGAGCAAAGAGTTTCAAGTCATCCATGTAAAGGAGGTGCGATATGACCTGACCACCTCTTCTCAACCGGTAGCCTTGGCCAGAACCCTCCAGCAATGTACTGAGAGGGTTGAGGGCCAGACAAAACCACAGTGGACTCAGACTGTCACCCTGAAATATGCCACGCTCGATCCTTATCGGTTCGCTGTTCGCCTGGGTCTGTCGACACCCTGGATAGTGAAGAACCGTCCTCCACTGCCCTATATACACGACATCAGGAAGGTGCGTAAAACTGCATCAACTTTGTACAGCTCTAGCACCCTCATGAGCCATGTATGTGGCACCGAGTCATAGGCCTTCTTATAATCTATCCAGCATATCGACAGATCTCTTCGGGAACGTCGAACCTGTTGGCTAATGGCTATGTCGATGAGGAGCAGCTCCTTAGTACCGCGAGACCCGTTCCTACATCCATTCTGAGAAGAAGACATTATTGAATTACTATCAATATGATGGTTAATCTTTCCTCTCAAAATGGATGTAAGAACTTTATAGACCGTCGGTAAACACGTGATCGGTCTATAATTTTTAGGCTCCGCGGTACTACCTACCTGATTTATGGAGCAGGTGGGTTATACTGGGGCAGCGACCCTGACTCTAACGCAGACTGGAATTGAGATGCCAAGCGAGCGTGCGATCTTTTGAACCATTTAATCCAAAAGTTGTGCAGCCCGTCCGGTCCTGGAGATTTGCTGATGTTAATTGCCCCCATTTCTGGTATCGGATCGCCCGCGCGCTCGACCTCTCGAGTCCAATCGCCCTCGGTATGACTGACAGGCACCGACCAGATGCTGCGCCAGAATCAACACATGGTATCATCATCCGGTAGGCGCGTATCAGTCACACCTTGGTCTGGTCACTCCCAAGCCCTATAAATCCACCTCTCATTGCTTTGTAATGTGCGATTCTGAGTGTATCGCTCCACTCGCCGCTTGTATCGACGTATACGGTTTGCCCATGCGTAGACTTTCTGCTTCAGGAAGTCGATACGCTCTGTGACGCGGGTCAGATAATCCCGAGGACTAATATCAGTCCCCGAGAACGCCCGCCTCACAAAGCGCATCACTCTGCGGCGAGTGTTGCCCTCCCTGAAGCAGATTAGTTTGCCGATGAGTGCTCTAGCCTCACCGATACGACGCTCAATCCTGCACTGCAAGCTGGTCGTGTAACCCTGTCACTACTAGGAAATTTGACATGAGCTACACGACATGCTGCTGCAGCCGCACAGTACAAGATGGAGTGGGTATCGGCAAGGTCTTCGCTGCTATCAAAATAACTTGTTAGCTGCGAATCTAGAGCACACACCAGCGCCCTATTTTTATTATGCATGGGCAAACGAGGTAGACGAGGTCTAAGCCCAGGCGGTGTGGAGCGATACTCTCGGAAGGCATCCTCCAAAGCGCTCCTCAATCGCTCATTGCAATGGGTACTCACGGATGTGGCCCCGTCATCATCATCTTCACCGACGTAGTTGGGTCGCGGTGAAACATTTGCACTGGGTTGTATTTGCACCGCGGCCGGTGGCGAAGTAGGTGAGACGCGGCTGCTCCGTGATTCCAGGCGCAGTCTATCAAGTACGGCGTCATCCAACATACGGTTACGCTGGATGACGCGCACCTGATCCGATAATCGTTGGGCTGAAACGTTGACAGCTGGCTCAAATACCTGAAACAGAGAGAGCATCCGACCACGGTACGCAGTCAGGTTAGTTCCCCCCTCTGTAGCCCCAAAGTATGAGCGTATCACATTCTCGTTAATGGCTTGAGTCCATTTTATACGCTGCACACTTCCACCGATAGCGGCGACCCTGTCAGAGACCGGTGGGCGTCGAGGTCCTAAGCTGGCCGGTGGTCGGTGCAGGTGGTGGTGTCGTCGGCAGCGAGAAGTATTCGTCGCTCGAGCTCGACGCAACTGCAGCTACCGGAATCTCAGGACTCACGGCTGGAGCGGGTCCAGGCTGGTGATGGTCGTGTATTTTTCTCTCGTGCCCGGCTTCTTGTCAGCATTTCAGTTTTTCACTGTTGTATTATTATTATTATTTCAAAAAAGTCGCAGATGGTTTATTATTCTACGCCTCGAAAAGAAGGAGTCGCGTCGCGTCGTCATAATAAAAAGCCGTGGTTCCAGATTTAATTATTTTCTATAGTCTGTGGGGCCGTGGCTGTCACTTGTGTCAGTTTCAGCTGTACTATTTTTATTGTTGTTTTATGCCGCTGTCTTGTGTGTTGGAGCAGATTAAACTCGTTTATTGTGCAAAAGTAATTCTACTTCACTCATAACAATGGAAGAAGAACCAATAGAAAGCATAAGAGAAACCAGTCGCAACCTTCTAGTATTAAACAGACGAAAGCATCGCGATGAAGTCGCTGATGTTCGGCGGTCCATGATCGGTTTGCGGTAAGATCAGTTAAAACTTAAGATATATAGACGCTAATTACTTATTAGTCTTGTTTTTAACCTCTAGTTACTTTTGTTTTCAATTCGCTGCGTTGTGAAAGTTATATAAAGCTTATTTCATAAAAATCAATACCGATGCATCTTATATGAAGCCTACGCGATTGCCTATATATACCCATCTATGTGCTGCACTCACTGATCGATCGAACCCGCTACTAAACTTGAACTGCGTATAGGTTCCTTTCGGCTTTCTTTTGCGATTGGGTGACAATGGATGCACTGGTTTTCAGCACACATTCGGACTTTGTGACACTAATAGCCAGGAAATTGAAAACAAAATCGTCTGTTACTGCGCCAGAGCTTAACACCTTGAAGAATGCCTTGATTGACGATGCTGTCAACATTGATGTGGTGTTACACACACATGGTGCTCTCAGAGGACTGGTGCGGGAAATGACAGGTACTTATGAAGCGAAGTGCATTGATAAATTGAAATAATTGTCTTTTTACATAAAATGCGCATAGTCTAGTTGATAAATTTAGCCTGCTCTGTCTCACTACAAGGCAAAAGCTTCTCTTGCCATTTTTCTTGGCTATACGCATAAGTTATCGCTTTTTGTTTATTGTGAAATCAATTTTAATGAATTTTGCTTTCTGCCTAATGCCATCCACCAACCCACAATGGGTCTGCTTGTTAAGATATGGTCTTAAGTGGCAAGAGAGGTTGGAAAGGAGGCCCATAATAGGCATTGTAATTATGCATAATACTCAGGCAATTGTCTCACCGCCGGCGCGGAAGCGAGTAGGTATCAACTATTTTGTCACTGAGGAAAGCAACAAAAGACATAGATCTTGTGTGAGTAAAAGAGAAACATACGAGGGTGGGTTAAAAAGTTTGCAGCCTCAGCAAGAAAACAATATAAGCAAAAGTAATTTTATTTTTTACACGTAATCTCCACTTAACTCTATGGTCTTCTTTCATCTGGTTTCCAAAGCCTGTATGCCGTTCATAAAAAAAGTTTCATCAAGGCCTTCAAAAAAGTCACCCACCGCAGCTTCAACCTCCTCATTTGATGAAATTTTTTTTACCTCCAAGGTGTTTTTTTTAGGTTTGGGAGTAAATGAAAGTCTGAAGGTGCCAAATCAGGGGAATAGGCGGGATGGGCAGTAATTCAAAGCCACAGTCACGAATTTGAGCCATAGATTCAGCAGACGTGTGAACGCATACATTATCCTGATGGAACAACACTTTCTTGCTGAGTAATCCTGGCCTTTTCTCTTTGATTGTTTTATGCAAGCGATGTAAGAGGGTGCAGTAATAAGCCGAGTTACACCCTCGTACATTCAAAGCCAATACCTGGCTGTTCATACTGCCGGCGAGGCGCTCTTACCTCTAGTTGATTGCAGCAACAAGAGCTATCAAAGATTGTGCTCTCTGTGACACTTGCTCGGCGATGCTCGCTTGGCGGTCAGAATGTACTTTGGTGAGTTCTGACTGCCAAGCAAGCACTATAGGTAGAAATTACTGCTGTTTGCAACAGTAATCTCTGCCTATAGTGTGGGCCAGAGCGAATATTGAGAGTAAAAGCAAGCAGCAAACCCAAGTGTCAAAACCATCAAAATTTCCACTCAATACTCGCTGCTCGTCAACTCGTTTCGAGTTTGAAGCTGTCCTCGCTACTCGCTGATCGCCCGCTGGAGACAAGTGCCTTACTAAGGCGTAAAGCTCATGTCCGGCCACTGCCTAAGATTCACAATCCCACTCTTTCCAAGCACTTTCGTCCAATTTCCATCTTTCCGGTTCTGTCCAGGGTGCTCGAACAATTATATACTACTCTGTCAAGAAAGTACCGGGAAATAATCAATAATACACAAAATGTCTGTTATTCATCCAAATTTATTTTATCACCTTCAAAGTATGCTCCTTTAGAAACGATACACTTGCGCCAACGAATAATCCATTCATCAAAACATTTTTTAAACGCTGCTTCCGGAATTGAGTTCAGTTCTCGCCGCGAATTCCCCTTTATGTCTTCTATCGATTGAAAACGGGTGCCACGAAGTGGTAATTTGAGTTTAGGAAAAAGAAAAAAGTCAGCAGGAGCCATATCTGGTGAATATGGTGGTTGCTGGATGGTATTTGTTGAGTGTTTGGTTAAAAATTCGTTCACAATGATAGCCTTGTGCGAAGGCGCATTGTCGTGGTGCAAAATCTAAAAATTTTCTTTCCACAAATCTGGCCTTTTTCGTCGAATTTGCTCTCTTAAACGCCGCATAACGCTCAAATAATATTCTTTATTTACCGTTAGACCTTCCGGTAAGAATTCAGAGTGCACAACACCGCGATAGTCAAAGAAAACAGTCAACATGACTTTGACTTTTGATCGTCTTTGGCGTGGTTTTTTCGGTTTCGGTTCAGTTGGAAGGCGCCACTCCGAAGCTTGTTGACTAGTTTGCATGTCAAACTCGTAAACTCACGTCTCGTCACCAGTAACAATGCGTTTCATGAATGTTGGGTCCGAACTGACTCGTTCTAGCATGTCCTCAGCGACTTTCATGCGATTGAGTTTTTGGAGAAAATTCAGATCTTTTGGGACTAGCCGAGCAGCAACATGTTTCATACTCAAATGATTAGTTAAAATGGTACGGATCGACTCGTAAGATACAGAAAGTTCGGCGGCTATCTCTCTCAGAGTTGAATGGGGATTTTCAGTCACTATTTCCTTCACTTTTGCGATGTTAACTTCAGTTGCAGACGTTGACGGCCTACCAGAGCGAGGCAAATCTTCCATCACATCTCGACCGCTTTTGAACGCTTTGAACCACTCATAAGCACGAGTTTTTGATAAAGTCGATTCACCGTAAGCCTTCTGTAACATTTTCAGTGACTCCGAACACGAAATTCCATTGGCGATGCAAAATTTAAGACAAACTCTTTGTTCGATATTTTTGTCCATTATGAAATTCGCAATACACACTATATATGATATTACTAAAACCAGCACTGTATTTAATATAAATAACAGATGCAACTCAAACTCCGCGCCAAAATGGAAAACAGTTGTGCCAATCTAACAACTACAAAAAAACAAAAATTTGAATTTGGAACCATAAACAAATCATCCATTCCCGATACTTTTTTGACTGAATGTATAAACAATTTTCTAATCATATTTTTCACAACTCTCATCAACCTGTTTCAATCCGGTTTCAAGCCCGGGCACAGTACCGTAACAACAATCCTTAAAGTGACTGACGATATTAGGCGGGGGATGGAAGACACTAAAGTTACTGCTTTAGTGTTCATCGACTTCTCCAACGCGTTTAATACCGTCAGTCACGAAGTCCTCTTGTCTATCCTTTTATATCTCATGGTCTCTCCCGAAGCGCTTGAATGGTTTTCCTCTTATCTTCGGGGGCGTCAGCAGTCGGTTCGTGCTGGAGACTCTTCGTCCGGGTGGTGTGAACTCGCTGCTGTCGTTCCTCAAGGCCGTATTTTATCTATTCTTTTGTTTTCCGTCTTTATTAATCTTATAACTACTGAGCTTCAGTGTGCGTATCATCTCTATGCTGACGATCTTCAGCTGTATTGTCAGGCAGGTGTTGACAAATTATCGGATGCGATCGAAAATCAATCAATTTTAAATCTCAACTGAGATTTAAAATTGATCAAGGTCAGACCAATTTGGGGAGGCGGTTAACCCATTAAAGTGTCAGGCTATCATAATTGGGAGTCCCTATAGCTTGAGAAAGCTGAATGGCTTAACTGTACCACCCGTAATCTTTGACAACATAGTCATTCCGTTTGGTTCCGACGTTAAGGGTCTTGGTATGCAAGTCTACAACCGTCTTGATTGGCGACAGCAAGACACGAGTGTCAATCAATAAGTTACCGGAACGTTGCGGTCGCTTTATCGATTGAAAAGTCTTCTCCCAGCTCACATAAATGC
Organism: Lacanobia oleracea; assembly: GCA_950371165.1. Lineage (NCBI taxonomy): Eukaryota > Metazoa > Arthropoda > Insecta > Lepidoptera > Noctuidae > Lacanobia > Lacanobia oleracea. The sequence goes on from OX493398.1 coordinate 1,929,926, forward strand.
AATGCTTGTACAGTCCCTAATTTTTCCCATGATTGACTATGGTGATGTGTGCTACTACGACTTAAATGCAGATCTACTCAATAAATCTGACCGCCTTCTAAATAACTGCATTCGATTCGCCTTCAACCTCCGTAAGTATGATCATGTGTCCGCGCAAGTTTCATTATTAAAATGGTTACCCATTCGTCAGCGCAGAGCGCTGAGGGCCTTGACTAGTCTGTTTTCCTTTATTAATAATCCTTCTTCTCCCTGTCATCTAACTTCACAAATTCAGTTCATCTGCTCTGCGCACAGTAAAAATCTTCACTCTACTAATAATCTTCTACGCTGTCCCACACACCGCTTTGGATTTATCCACTCGTCTTTATTGTCCAAGCAATCTTCCTTTGGAATGCGCTCCCTCTGAACATCAGGACGGCAACAAGTCTGTTGTCCTTTAAGGTGAAGGCACGTGAGCACATTCGCAAGAAGTTGGTAGAATCATCACAGCGTTAATTCATTGAATTAGTTTTTTTCTAAACGTCGTTATTTTTTTTTATGTATATGTATCTACGTATTTATGATTGTATTTCTTTTCCTCTCTGTTTGTCTTTCCTGTTGTACCTGCCATGTTGTCTCTGCACCATCCTAAGGTCGACTGGTAGAAAATGCCTAAGGCATTAAGTCCGCCTTTGTACAGTATTTTTACTAGTGCATCAAGTTTTAATAAATAAATATAACAAACAGCTAAGAAGTAGTAACAGAAAATATAGGTGCAAAGGTGCTTATTTCTATAAAAATCTCTTCCAGAATATTTTTCTCACTCAGGAAAATATTTTTTTTTTGTGATATTGGATGGCTAATGGTTGCGAATGCCTGAATGGCAAAGATTGAGCTAAAGCAGTTGCAAATTCATTCCTGTCGTTACTATTATTATAAACACTAGTTGTCCCGCGCAACTTTGTCTGCGTCACAATTTTCATTACTGCTCCGCTCCTATTGGTCTTAGCGTAATGATATATAGCTTTCCTCGATAATTGGGCTATCCAACACTGAAAGAATTTTTCAAATCGCACCAGTACTCCCTGAGATTAGCGCGTTCAAAAACTCTTAAGCTTTATATATTAGTTCTAGTTGACCCGCGCAATTTCGTCTGCGTCACAATTTTCAATACCTACTGCTCCGCTCCTATTAGTCTTAGCGTGAAGATATATGGCCTATAGCCTAGCCTTCCTCGATAAATGGGCTATCCAACACTGAAAGAATTTTTCAAATCGCACCAGTAGTCCCTGAGATTAGCGCGTTCAAGCAAACAAACAAACAAACTCTTCAGCTTTATATATTAGTAGTAAGTTGATATGTTTAAAGCGAAACAACTGGTTGTAGAAAGCTGCTGTAGCTTCGCTGCACTCCGAAAGGAAACGCTAGGAGAGGATTTCCCGAATTTCCTACGGGAACGTGGAAAAACGGTATATGCGCGTACGAAGTCGCGGCCAAAAGCTAGTCATAATATATGGGTTAATAATGCTATCAATATTTTATACTTTTTTTTGTCACTGTTGTTTTGCGTGTGAACTGAATAAATGTTTTCTTTTCTATTCCAGGTCATGAAGTGAACAAACAGTGTGCAGCCATCGGATGCTTCTGTAACCTAGCCCTCGGTGAACCCAAGGCTTGTGTGATCCTGGCTAAGGCAGCAGGATCGTACCTTATTCCTACTCTTGATAATTTCAGTGCTGAGTTAGCTGTGAGTATGTTAGCATAAGATGAGCCGGTAAATCCAACCAAATCAGACATTCATCACTGATATAAATACCTAATTTTTTAATGCAAGTGGAACCCTGCAAGTTCAGACAGTACATTGTACACCATTTGTAACAAGTGAACTATAAATAATGTCCGTAATGCTACAACATGACAGTTCTGTAAATTTTTGCCTCATAACCCTGCAAGTTCAGACAGTACATTGTACACCATTTGTAACAAGTGAACTATAAATAATGTCCGTAATGCTACAACATGACAGTTCTGTAAATTTTTGCCTCATAAGTTTTAAATACAGAAACCTCAGTATTTAAAATTTACAATTAAAAAATTATCCGATACGCCGATAAGCCGTTAAGCCGTTTAAGCCGTTGGTTCCGTCTGTCATTTGTAGATCTTTGGCGTCGATGGATTGTCACAATGCAGAGAGTCTGACACCAGTCTTGCCAAGGGGTATTGTGTGACCCAGTTACTGACTGACTAGTAGACTGGAAGCCGACCCCAACATAGTTGGAAAAAGGCTAGGCAGAAGATGGGTAGCAGTAGTAGGACTCCATTTTCCACACTAAGACTCCCATTCGGTCCGTTGTGTGTAGGGTATAGGTGTCCTGGCTAAGTTAGCCAGCCTAGCTCCGCCCAGAAGCTCAGAAGTGTCCTGGGAGCTTCGCAGGCTTCGCTCAACCGTTCCGAGGATTTATTGTGGTTGGGCCACGGCCTCACATTCCAGACGTGGGCGGCTGATTCTTCGGCGTCAAAGCAGCCCCTGCAGAGTGGGCTGTCCGTGGCGTCTATGTTAAAGAGATGTTTGTTTAGGGGGCAGATGATGGATTAAACCCTGCAGATGGATGGGCAGATGATGGGTTGGTGGTAAAACCAATCATAATCATTTATTTGTCAGAATATAGTTGAGCTATTGACTGCTGCGCTGCGTGTCGCGGGTTCGATTCCCGCACGGAACGAATATTTGTATGGCCTGCAGGTAGTTGTTCCGGGTGTGGCTGTGCGTGTATGTGAGTTTGTATATTTGTAAACGCACCAACGGTACAGGAAAAATTCCTAGTGTGGGACAAATTAAAAAAAAAAAAAAAATTAGATTAGTCGATAAATTCCTGATGAATCAGTCGTTCTACTTGCAATAAAGTTATATTTAGCTCGACTCTGCAGAATATTCCAACCAAATTCTGAAAACCATCTCAATGAATCCTTCCTTCTCAATTTCCCAGGTGACCAGCGCCTGGACGCTGGGCAACCTGGCGGGCGCGGGCCCGCAGGCGTGCGAGCTGCTGACGTCACAGGGCGCCATCGCCAAGCTCGTAGAACTGCTCCTCAGCAACAATGAAGAGACGAGGGATTCTGTGCTTTATGCACTTGTTCACTTCACTCATCAGCTGAAGGACGATTTGAAGTATGTATTATGAAATTCTAATAGGTTTCGGGTTGTTCACTTGGGCACACTTATATTTGGCGCGATACCATTTGCTTGCAATAAATTAGTGTAGACTTGTTATAATTATGAAAGTTTATACTATGCGGATACATGGGTAACACTATCAGATTGTAAGCCTTGGAAAGGTAAAACCATAAAATTGTCTATTGCAGACCGGAGCACCTTCAGAAGATCCTCCGGATTCTCCCAGCCCTGAGGATCGCTACGTCATCACAACTGTTCTTCATCCTGTCCTGCCACAGCCACTTCACCAACCGCTTCCTCACTGAAGAGTTCATTCTAAAAGTTCTGAGGTACCTCTCCGCAAGTATTGAACGCTCTCTCGACAACCCTAACATTGTATACTTGTTTAGGTTTTTAGCCAATTTAGACTCCCAAGAGGCCTTTAGAATATTTTTAAATTACTTTGCAACTAATAATAAAGTTGATGTGTTAAAGAAATTGTTGGAGACTGAACATGTAAACGATTCTGTGTTATGGTTCTTAGGTAACGCTTACAAATGTTGCAGTAGTCATGAACTGTTCCAGATATTAAGATGATTAGAATAAGCACCCTTTTATACTGATTTGTGCGTATTTGACTGTTAGTAGACAATTTGTGAGTCTGTAAAATGCTTTTAATTATTTAATTAAGTAGTTGTAATTTATTTTAAGTGTAGACAAAATAAAACACGTACCATTTGCAATAAATATATTATTATCATATCAATAATTATAATATTCAAATATAATAATTAATAGTATTATTTTAATAAATTAGATTAATATGGATAAGGCTACAAATATAGCATTTAATAGATCTAGTTGACTCTCACAAATGTAGCTAGTACCGTCACTCTCGCCCGGCCACACGGCGGACAACTGCGTTACTATAAAAAACGTTGTTTATCTAAACTTTAAACATGATTAAAATCGCAGATCATTTTAAATATATTTAATAATAACTCTAAATTCAGCTAAAAATATTTTAGTCTTTATATTTTAGTACATACCGTAATGCCGTACGTGTTCCATGTCAAGAGGGAAATAAATGCTAATGGCAGTATTTAGGGATATCTCACTGAATTTCCAAAGGCATAAAATATTGTACATTATATTCCTAATATAAAGAAAAACTTCTACCTATTCGCCAATGTTTGTCTTGCGTCCTTTTTATTCGTTATAATAAAAGAAAGAGACAAAACACTAAGCAACTATAACGCAGCATTATTGCTCATAAGTACTAAGTTTTTCTAACGTTATTATTACATGTTTGTACAAAATTGCACTTTAAATCACAAATGAGCAAAATCTAAGGGCGCGGAGACTGTTGCACGATACGACAAGCTTAGGAAACTTATTGAAATAAGTCTTTAATTTTCAGACGTCACGATTTAATAGTAATTGACAATGAAATGCTTATCGTAGACGGAAAATTAAAAGCCTATACAATTATAGTTTCCTACACAGAAAAATTGGCAAAATATCTGGTTTTAATGTCAGCGCAACTGTAGGTCAAATGACTCTTCTCACGCTGAGAAGAATGTGGTTCTTACATTCCAAGTTTTAGAATAGAGACGATTCCTGATTTAAAAAAATATGATTCTATTTAGTCGTCATTCAGATTACCGGAAAATATTGGACACGTATTTATATCGGCTACTTAAATCAAATCAACAAAAAATGAGGAAGTTCAAACGCATCAAAGATCAAGAGTGGGTGCTTGTGGCGTAACTTTTAGGTGAAGTGTACTCAAATGTGACGTCACACGAGTTAGCAACGCACTGTTTTTTTTTTTTTAGCAACGCACTGTACCGTCTTAATTTTTTGTTACCGTGAAGAAAGAATAAAATGATGTTTTCAATATTTTTTGGAAATCTTTCTGACAGACTATTTAGATTTTGTTTTGTCATCTAGGTACTATTACTAGTACTATTATCGCGGGTTGAAAATTTACATAAGTGAACGGTGGCACTCACTGACATGCACAAAACGGCCGTTAAGGCGCCAAATCAAATAATACAACGTGTAACAGAATAAACGCAATATCTCTTTAGGGGTCATTGTACTCATCATTGTGAACAACTCTCACTACGGGACAAACACTGAAATTGCGAAAAAAAATCGACTCCTCCATACATTTAGGTGCGCATAACTCGCCAAAATGTACTAAACAGCTGATTTTTTTCGCGATTTCGGGTTTGATCCCATTGTAAAAGTTGTTCACAACGATGAGTACAATGACCCCTTAAGAGTTATTGTGTTTGTTATGTTATTCGTTGTATAAGTACATTTAATATGGTCTCGATGCTCTGATATTCATTTTTTTCTCTTTAAATAGTACATCTTAAATCGTATCATACAACATTATATCCGCGCTCTAATATGTCAACACGGTCGTTTCAGGCTATACGATAACTACGAGTTAGTATATATTACCGTTACAGAAGGCGATTACGATTATATCATAATAATTGAATCTTTCGACTGTAGCAGTCTGATCGTCGATTTATTTCGAAATAATATATCGGTTATGAAATATCAGCATTCTTGCCTTTATTCAGCGTTAGATTCGTATCCGAGTGTTCAAGCGGAAAAGAGACAGTTGCTATTCGTCATATAAAGTTTTATCTCTTGTTCTGTTTTTCTTTTTCGACGGTCAGACTGTTGTCGTTACACAATATCCGCTGCAGCAGCTATACTTGTGAGAGGCGCGCGGGGGCCGCCCGGTCACGTGACACATCTTTGTAGAGCGTTGTCCCTGCTACTCATTCTTCTATCTTCGTCTAACAGCCGACAGGTGACGTTTTGTAGAGTGTCGTCTCTGTTACTCGTATTTGTGTTGTCTCTCTTTAATCCGCGATTGATGATGCCCCATCGCGTTTGTAAAGCATTTCTGTCCCTCAACTGGGTTTCTGTCTGTTGTTTGAAGTGTTATGTTGTGTCTTCGAAAGTTCGTCGTGTGATGGTTTGTTCGTCATCTCTGTCACTCACAGTTATGCTGTCTCTCTCTAATGTAATAGTAAGTTCGAAGTGTTATGTTCTGTAGAGCGTCATCTCTTTCAGACACAGTTGTTGTTCCCTGTACAGTTTTAGTTAGTTGGTGTGTGTCCCCGGTGGCGTGGTTTGTGTGTGTGTGTGTGTGTGTGTGTGTGTGTGTGTCGTCAGTTAGGTGTGGTCGGGCGCGGGGCGGCGCGGCTGGCGGCGCGCGCGCACGCGGCTGTCCGCGCTACCAGAAGTGCTCACTGGGAACAATTATAACATTCTCAACATACTAAAAACGCAATACAAAGGTTTCTTATATACAACATGTTACAGAATAAACGCGATATCCAAAAGGAATCACTACATCCCATGACCGACTTCCCTGCCCGAGTCTGTTTCCTGTTAGCTACAACCTGGCATTCTTTGAGTCAACAGTAAATAGGTTACTTCTAGGCAGGCGTGCTACATCTTCGACCACATCATCGCTTACCATCAGGTAAGATAATGGTCAAACGTCTGCCTATCAATAGAAAAAAAAACTACGGGACCAACATCGAAATTGCAAAAAGATATCGAATACCCCAAACATATTATACGCGCATAACTCGACATATTGTACTGATTCTTTTTCACAATTTCGCAGAATTGGTCCATTTAACATACTATTATACAATAGGGAAGATGCAAATACAGAATTTATGAGAATGTTGTCAGTAATATTATAAAAAAGTGTAAAATAAAGGTCATTACAACGTTTTTATTTTGGTTAATATCGATTTTTAACAAATATAATGAATTAAAGTAACGTGAAACGGAACGTATTTAAAAACAACAATCGGCGTTTAGTGACGTATCTGCTGTTATGCCAACGAAAAGGCAACCTTATGTCTTTGAGTTGGGACAGTTCTTGACCAGTGATAGACACGAGTGACGTCATCGTCCGTTTTCGCGAGAACCTTCAATATTGGCAATAATTAAAGCGTTTTCATTTCTTATTTATGTGGTGATCTATTCTAGATGGGGTTCTTTAAAATTAAAGCAAAAATAGAAATATTGCATGTTCCCTATTGCATTCGATTTGACTGGAAGCCGACCCCAATATAGTTGGGTAAAGGCTCAGCGGATTGATTGAAAACCATTGCAATGGAATGCTCACTCTTAAAAGATTTCATTGAAACGTCGTTTTTTCCAAAACAAAAATATCTTACGGAATCTCCTGAAAATCAGTCAATTTCGCCGTTTCATCATCTCATTTCAGTTTCCTACTCTTAAAGAATTTTCTTTGTCTTTGACACAAGCAATTTTATTATTTCCTACGTTTTAGTGACTTCCATACAATGTAATCGTTCCGCGAGCCCTTTATTTAGATACCACACTCGATAGCTCTGTGGAAAAAGATTTTTTTTGAAGACATGACCAATTGACCCAATATAGTTGGGAAAAGGCTAGGCATAAATCGGAAATTTTAGTTTTTATGTACACATACAGTGTCCATCTCACAATCACGAGAAATCTAACGATACCTCACAAGCTAAAATCCATCAAGCAGTGTTGCCAGATGTACGAGAAATCTCGTAACGTTACGAGATTTAGCGGTCTCTGTACGAGACACGAGAAAAAAAAAAATCTCGTATATTTTTTTACGAGATTTTAACCTCGTTCTAACTTTCCTCTGACTGCACCATGTATCCAAATCAAAATATTATAAAAAAAATTACAATAAACATCGTAATAAACGATCGACTCACTCAGCACATCACTAGATTCATTACCTCTGTAGTCTTTGGCCGGGGAATCACGCTCAATGTATTTCTTTGTAGTTATCCTTGTTGCACTCATGTAAATATCAGATTCTTATGTCCCTTGCTCTAACCGAAACACGTAGGGAAATATAATTTAACTCAGTAGTAGTTGAAGTTTGTAGAGTTCCAGTGCATTTTGATGTGTCTTCCGAATTATTCAGTGATTAATTTAAAATAATGAGTAGTGACAGTGAATCTCCACCCACTCCACCGAGAAAAAAAAACTAAAAAGGGAGGATGGACAGAAAAAAAAACAGGTGACACCGTTTTTAAACATCATTCTCAAACTTTTCGGGATTAATGGTTACAGGATCCGATATTTGGAGACTGGCTGCAGCCAGATCCTAAAAATCCTCAAAGGGCGAAGTGCGCATTCTGTCCATCAAGTTCCCCTACGACATTTGAACCCTCTAAGGAAATATATTCTAGAATGACAACTGAAACACTGTACAACAATAACAAAGATGATTAAAGTAATCTCCCTGACATTTTAATGTAATTAGCCACGTACTTAGTACTTTAATAGAATTTATTCTATTAATTAATCATTTGTTTCTACTCATTTAAGTAAACTTATTAAAATGTGAATCACAGTTGTAATCTGTTTGATTTAACAGCCAGTATTCCTAATGCAAACCAGATGGAAGTAAATACTTTGTGTAAACTATGGAATTTACGACTTTTTTTTTTTACTTTTACGAGACTATGTTCTGAAATTACGAGATATTTGGCAACCCTGGTACGAGGAAAAACATGCAACGCCTGGCAACCCTGCCATCAAGCCGTTGAGGCTACAGAACGTGCCAAAGAAATATACACACATATACTCGAAAAAACAACCCTCCTTCTGGCGCAGTCGGGTAATAACTGAACTAATGTTAACACGTTATCTAAGTTGTTAGTACCGCATGCACAACAAGCCAGTTAGTACTGTTATACCCGTTTTCACTAAAACAGACGACACCGTAATGAGTGCCTAAATAGCTTACTGTTGGATTTTCAACTCTGAGCCCTGAACCGGGCGTTGAAAGTCCAACATCGCGCTTTTATTCAAGCAGTAATTTAGAGTCGCCTACTTTATTAAAATACGGACATTAGTGAAGACTCCTTTACGCAAAAGTTCATGATGAGGATTATAGTTATTCCAGATGTTCCCAAACAGACTTTTAACATAGAACAAAATAAAAATGGCGCCAAAATGGCATTTAAAATCGCCACCAACTCAAGTATCAACTTAATCTTTGTGTTTAAAGTTGTTTTTAAAGTGACCATAATGATGAAAGCTCTAAGAAAAATGTTCGTTGCAACGGAATTTGAACTTTTTAACGTGCGGCATAGAGTTTGTTATTCGTAGTAAAGTTAGTAGCTGTACTATGTCGCGGTAATCATCTTTGTTCCAGTGAATGAAGAAGCTATGCCATCCCTCTTTATTGACCATTTTATAAAACAATATCATCATGAACAATTGAATCAAGGAGCCAAAAACCAAATAAAAAAAAACGTGCGTATTCCTCACCCTGACTGTGCGATAATAATTTTGTGACAACCATTTTCAACTCTGGGTACATGGCATTAGAGCTCATGTTACTACTGTCTGTCGGTTTCGTTAAATCGCTCGCGTACACTGATTTAATTCGGCATTCTGGAATATTAAAAGAAATGGAAATAAAATCATAATCAACTGACTTGCTGTGCACACAGGTAGGTTTTCAAAAAATATAATATCACCTGACTGCCCCACTGCTGGGCAAAGGTATCTTCATATACAGAGAAGCCTTTAAACGCCGCGCATGCGCAATGCGGGTTAGATTGAGGGTTGGTTCCAAGACGTGAAAAGAGAAATAATGTTTGAGGCATATTTACCCGGCTGCCATTTTGTTTAGTTTTTTTTTTTTTAAATCGCGGCGTACAGTGAAACATGTATTTATGGGTAGAGGACATTTTAGGGTTTGGAGGTGTGCGGAACAGAGCACACACCTCAATTGAAAAGGAGGATCCTCCGAGCAGGCGGCGTGTGTGCCTACTGCCTACTGCCGGGCGGGCTACTGCACGATAGTAGATATTCGGGCTGATGATGATGATTCAAATCGCACGGTAAATTGCTTGCGCGATGCAGTATTTCGACGTAGTAGTTCGCTGCTAGTTGGATAGATGGCGTCGCGGTTCTTTTTGTTGCGACGTAGATTTTATCTGGTTTTTTCTTGTGGACATTGATGCCGCCACAAGGGCACCATGTTGCTAATATTTTTTGTTTAAGTGTCCTCTACCCATACACACGTTTCACCGTGCGCCGCGAATTTGCTGTGGCTATGCTAGATCCCATATAAAAATGTTCGAACACCTTTTTCGCCTGTTTGACCTTGACTTATTAAAGTCGCCTGAATGTCGTCAAAGGGTTAGGGCTTAGCAATAACTGAAATACTCCCACTTTTCGCCATTTAATTTTCAGTATATTTTTGGCATCCCGAGTAAAATATTATGATATTTATTTTTTCTCAAAAAAAGATCTGTTGTTAATATCTGATCTTTGTTTTTCCACAAGTTCCATGGTCAAGTTGCCGATGGTGTCGTTTGAAGCTTCGTATCCACTATGCAACAACATATTAAACGGCAACGTGGAACTTTGTTGTAGTAACATTGTCAATGTTGCGCGTCACATGTTGCCTTACCCGTAACCTTAAAGGTAGAGAGGTGTACCTGTGGGTTCCTCTGAAGTCTTGGTTGTGACGGTGCTGGCTGCTTCTCCGTTGGTCGCCTGAGTTTTTTTGTTCTTGTCATATCCATTGGCTCTGGGTCGTGTATGATCTGTAATTGATGGACGACGTGTAAACTTAGTTTCCGTTTGAAGGGATTGATTTGAGTCGATGGTCACCGGAGATCCAAAACCCCTACTAGATCAGAAACTTTTTTTACTAAAAAACTTTCTACAGGAATGAAAATAAAAATCACACATGTAAAATTTAGTTTGACCTTTTAAGGATAGCAAATCGTTTAATAACTCCATCCGCTCTTGGCGGAGCAGAAGGGAGTATCAGACTCTTACTGACTAAAACCCATCCGTGTTCCTCTTAGTGCCCTTCGTGTTCCAGGGCCGCGGTCACTCTTTCGAAGAAACTCCGCAACCCTGGCAGATTTTGGCTTACCAACTTTATTTGAATTACAATTTTTATAGCCAGTCCTAAATAATTATGAAGTCGGGCAGTCAGAAAAATATAGCTAGTTGCCCAAGCGTAGTAGAAATGGAGCTTCCTGCCGCCTTTTCTCTAAAGCGCTTATTATAGTACACGGTATTCAGGGCCCGTGGCAAGGCCGGGCTGGCCCCTAACTAGGGCGCCGCGGAGGACGCGAGGCGTCCAGTCGGGCCTCGCTCAGGGCGGAGTGGGCAGCGCTGCCACCGTGTGGGGAATTCCCCAAACTGCGGGGAATTTCAAGTTGACTGGGGATTTATTGGGGATGGGCATGATGTGGGGAAAATGCGGGGATCTAAATATCGATTTTATTCTTCTGATATTATTCTAAATATCGAATTTTTTTATAAATAAGGTTTGAGGGGTACTCTCAAAATCTAAGTTGTGCCACTACGCGAAAATACCCTGCTCGACGATAATTGGTGCGGTCCCGTTGTTATACTGCAGATAAGTAGGCCAGTAGTACAACTGTTATTTAGAACTGCTATTTTAAGTTTGTATTTAATTATTATATTATTTTTCGTATTGATTTTACGTAAAATTAGAAGCAATAATCTTTTATGGTTAATTAATATTAATATTTTAAAGAACCTTAAAGGAAAAAAGCTTTTTATGGAAAGAAACGGGCAGGGAACTCCATAGAGACTGTCAAATCGAATCTTACTGTTGGCATAGACGGTAGAGCGGTGCATCTGTTGTCCGGACAGCTCGGGCAGCGTCAGCGGCCGCCGGGTGCTCCGCCCTCGAGAGCCCACCATGCTGAAGTCCCTGCAAGTTTAGATCACCATGTCACGACTCATCACATCATCATCTGCCCAGCCATTTTCGAGATTTTTCTAGATATAAAGAGATATATTTTCATGTCTCTTTCATACTTACCAGTAAAGCGATGTTGAATCCTGCTGTAAAATCCGACTTCATAGATTTTCATGAATTTCTATCAGTGATCTTAAGTGGCTTATAATTTAGAACAAGACACTGCACAGTGCTTAATGGCCTCTAATAAAGAGAAGTGATTTTTGGAGTCCACTCAACATTCGTCAGCCTCCGAGAGAGCAAAATCGTCTTCAACCGTTAGTATCCGTAAGTCCCTATTGGGCCAAGTGAAAATGAACGTAAGATGTTAACAAATAACGTTCAAATCGCTTGTCCCGAAAGAGACTTATGGATTTTGACAGTTGGGGCGATTTCGTCCCGAAAAGGACTTACGGATCCTGAGTGAAAGCAACAAGCATTCACCCACCACCCAGTTTAACTCGAACTGCCCTTCGTCCACTATCTCACCTGTCGGTAAGCGATGGTGCGGTCGACGTTGGCGCACGCTTGCCTAGAAGTAACGTATTGGCTCGGGACTTGAAGACTCCCAGGTAATTGCTATCGGAAAATATAGATTGGGCTACGAAACTAGTCACAGTAACGCTAGTCTTGCCTAATAGAAACCTGGTTTGAAGCCAGTTCTAAAGACATCATCCTACTTCCCTCATCCCTTTTTTGTTGGGTTCGACGCATGATGTATTCTTTCTTTTTAGACACATATTCTTTCTTTTGTCTTGTCAACAAAACATAAAGACGATACAGTGCCTTGAAATTTTGCGAAACGTAAAAGCCTCACTTCTGTGCGGGCCTTAGGATCGGCGCTCATATGGCGGAGCGCAGCGCAGAGCATTTCTCACTGTCAAACTATTATTGACATTTTCCTGATTGAAATAATATCTAAAAGCAATTAACACAACAATCAAAGAACATCGAAGCAACTACATGTGAAAGGTAGCGCGGAGAAACGCGACAGCGCGAGCATGCGCGCTACTACGCGCGCATCCGCTTCCGGTCGTACTACACGTTTGCAACTCTGGAAAAATTGCAAAACGAATGACGACGGTGTATCAGTGGGTCACGCATCCGCGCACAGTCTCGCGGGTACTCGCGCCTTCTAAGTTTGCCTTAGGTGTGTGTGACACCTAAGGCAAACTTAGAAGGCCTGTTTAGAAAACTCCGCGGGTATGGTCTGCGCTGCGTTCTGCTGTGCGCCGACCCTACATTTTATTTTTACGTCGTTTTGATAAAGCAAAAAAAAACCATTAAAAATATCCTGATTGACATATTAATATTTTTATTGCCAGTTCTACAGGAACACTAAGTTAGTAAAGTGTACTTACTCTCTGAGTGGTTCCCTCCAGAAGTCAGGAGTATGGACCGGCGGGAAGTGGTAGCTGTTCTGGTAGCCGTACGCGTCCAGCCCGCTGGCTCGGAGGCTGGCGTGCAGAGAGTTCTTCATGCACTGCAACTGTTTATGCACACACGTTGAAAACGTGTAAAGGAATCTCTTACAAGGGTTCAGGAGCAGAATCCAAGAGAGCTAGAGATCTAGTCTAGAAAGTGGGAACTCCTAAAATACTCGTTCTTTGCTAAGACCGTATCTAGTTTTTTCTTCTGCGACTGGTTTTTAATTAAACAATGTTTATAAGATCTACAGAATCCTAACTCTTCTCTTGCCGGTAGTGGACTCTTTTGCATGTCTTTTCGCCGCATTCATAGAAAACGAACCTTGAAAAGTAGACTTGTGTTTTCGAATGGAAAATTGTTCTTCCACTGTCACCTGTAGGAATAGTTGTGTCGCTCTTTTCGTTTTCTGTTTTGATAAGGTGCTTACAAACCCACCAAACAAGTGCAAGTGTGTCAATCAACAAAACTGTGCAGGTTTTTGTCTTTCAAACCACTCAAAACTTGTGCTTATTAATATAAGAAGTACCTACTACTATTACTCTAAGTCTATAGGGATCAGATTTTTATGTTCAAAAAGTTACTTTACGTGCAGAAATTACGTTAGCTTTAACCTTGTCTTTAAATAACTAATTCAATTGATACAGCTACTCTTAAAGGTCGTTTAACATATGAACTCAAGTTATTATAACCTAAAACGGGTTGCCAACTATACAAGAGATAACTTTTCTCACATCATCATAACAGAAGAAGACTCCTGGCAAGCTATCCATGCTTAGAAATAGTGGAAGGAATTCAAAGATTTGACTACGGATCACTACTAGCAACCCTTGATGAATTAGCAACCCAAAAAGTGGCATAAAGGGTGCTGTTCTCATAAGTCCGTGTATGATTCGATCAGCAACCTCCTTCCACATCTACTTAACTCAAATTATAACTAAAATCATTAGTAAGCGCATACGAGGACGGGACAAAACAAATGCTAACACATGCGGGGTTAGTAGAAAACTAAAACATCACTGTCGCGAAATTTAACTGTGCAAAAAACTAGTAAAAGATAACTTTAACTGTGAAAATGTGTGATACCGTAGCCAGAGAGTACCAGGGCGACATGGTCGAAAGGCGTTTATCGGAGCATCAAATAAATGGAACAGACTAAGAGACTTCTGAGCTTAATTTTGGACACATTTTCATTCTCTTGTATAGCTGATAGGATCGTAATTCGTATAACTAATTTAACCACCTATGAAGGGTGTCGCTGTAACAAAATTTCATCAAGTGCACAAAAAGATGGCTCTATAGGTTCTATTTATCTACTCCCTAGATCCTATCTCTTCGCACCTGTTCTTCTGAGTTTACGGAATACGTTCCATCCTATTTTCGTTCTATACTATTGTTTTAATGTTTTTGACGCTCCAAAGACGTCCTTATGAAGACCTACGAGCCCTGGTGTTCCCTTAGCTCGGCTCGAGTGTGCCGTTCCCGTCCCCGTGGGCGCGCCTGCCGGCTGCTACGCCGAGCCTCAGCGGCTCCGCCATTTTGTATACCCCTGTAGCCTAATGTAGGTAGTGTTTAGACAATTTATGTGGCTGGTTGTTACATGGGGGTCAAAGAGATGTTGAAGATTGTTTGTTGAACAGGTTTTGTAGGTGAGCCTTTTCCACCACTCTTTCATTGTCAATACTTAGGCTTAGTTATTTCTTTGCCCCTCAATAAAGCGGTTACTTACAGGACATGTATGGTGTTTTGTTAATATATTCTTGTCAATCCTGTCCGCCATGAATGATGAAATCTAGCCTATCCAGCTAAAACTAAATAGGAAACAATTGGGTACTTAAGTGGCCCCCGGGATCCATTGCACATCGGGAAGACGGCTCAAGTACTCCCGCCTAAGTATGGTTTGGGGGACATCAATAAGACTCGTAAATCGAAAGGGGTATAGTGTGACGGAGCGCATCGGCGTGTCCCGGGTGTAGACGTACGTGTGCGCTGCGCGCGGCCGCGCCGTCAAACAACAGGTTAGTGACGGCGCCCCCCGGCGGCGGCGCCTGTACCTCTCTGCGCTGCCGCTCGGCGTCCGCGCGCAGGCGCCGCACCAGGCGCTCCGCCTCGCCCAGCCGCGCGCGCAGCTCGGCGCGGGACTCCGCCCCGCAGCTGTCGGCCGCGCCGCAGCACGACGCGCACGGTACGGAGGACGCCACCTCCAGTAGGCGGATTTTTCTGTTTACGAGCGTTAGTTAAACAGTATTGGTGTTGCAAAGTAGGTTTAGCGATATCAAAGGATATGTCTACGGAAGCGAGGTTGACTAGCACGCGTGACACCAGCAATACACCTGTTTATATGTATGTGTTTATAACAATGCGTGGTATACGCACCCGAGACAAACGTCGGCGTAAGGCCGTGGACACGACTCAGCGGCGGCGCGACCAGCGGCGCGTTCAAATGCATGGATTTGAACTGCTCCATATAAATACAATAAAATCGACCCTTACAAACTTACTTGAATACAAAAACTATCTGTGTACTACTTTCGCGAGAGGCGGTCAGGTTGACTCAATCTATACTGACTTTCGTAAGGCATTTGATAAGGTTAACCACGAAGTACTGCTATTGAAGCTCAAATCGTACGGAATACATGGTTCTCTGTTTCGCTGGATACAGTCTTATTTAAAAAATAGAAGCCAAATCGTTTCTGTCAGAGGATACTTGTCATTGTCAGTTAACGTTACATCGGGCATTCCACAAGGATCGCATTTAGGGCCCTTACTTTTCATCATTTTTACTAACGATCTCGTGTCAAAATTAGAATGTCCCTGCCTGATGTATGCGGACGATCTGAAGTTATTCACATCCATAAATAGCATTTCCGACTGTGAGATCCTGCAGAACGATCTGAATATCATTTCCAATTGGTGCATCCTTAATCGAATAAATTTAAACATAAATAAATGCTTTGTTATAACTTTTACAAATAAAAGGATTAAGAACATTTATATGACTATAAGCTCGAAGGTCAAACATTGGAGCGAAAGCATGTAGCCAGAGATCTTGGGATGATTTTTGATGAGAAACTTTCTTTCAGAGATCATTACGACAGCATCACGAATAGAGCGTTTAAGCTTCTCGGTTTTATATTTAGGACTACTAAAGGATTCAAAAACCCTCAAAGCTTCCTATTACTTTACAAAAGCCTAGTAAGAAGCATATTGGAACATTGGAACATTCAGTAGTTTGGTCACCGTACTACGCAGTACACTCAGACAGAATCGAGAGTGTGCAAAGGAAGTGTTTAAAACGGGTCTCGTACCGGTATGGCTTCGAAAGAACACTACAAACTTATTCGGATCGCCTTATTAAGTTTAATTTGGCACCTTTGCATGTTCGTCGCTAGCAGCGGGATTTAATAAGCCTTCATCAAATCCTAAACTCCACCCTGGACTCATCTGCTCTGCTGTCCTCAATTAATATCAGTACTAGGTATAACTCCAGATAGCCAAGGACTTTTTCACTTCTAGTATATACAAATAACACCTCATATTACAACCCTATCGTTAGAATGTGTCGCCTTTACAATGACATATCAAAAGACGTCAATAATAGTATAGACATCTTCGAAGCTCGTGCTGTTGCTTTTAAGAGACTTGTTTATGCTCTTTCTCTCTGTTAGCGTTAAACATTGCTTCTGCAACTAATATTTAGTTAGTCTTAGATAGGCAACTTCTCATTACATTACATTACAACACAACTAGCGTTGTAAACGGGTTTGCGTCGCCGCGCCGAGCCCGCGATTCTGAGTTCATGTCCACGGCCTCAAGAATAGGTACCTAGGTAACGGTTCTGCGAGAGCCACGCATGCGAACAAATCGCACGCCATCCCTTTACGTAACCAAATCCGCATGACAGTAAAAATGCTCTTGTCCAGTAAGTAAACCAGAAGAATAAGTAGTCAGTTAATGACATTCGGAATAAGTCTAGTTCTTTCAGGGTCATTCATTCATTGCTTGGTCTAAGTGTACGTCAAAATGTAACCGCTCTCCTTGACCCTCGTCCACTAATCTAGCTTACAAATCTCTATGACGTGACCACAACACGATTCGCCAACATGGACACGGCACAGCATACTACTCTGTCAAGAAAGTACCGGGAAAAGATCAATAATACACAAAATGTCTGTTATTCATCCAAATTTATTTTATCACCTTCTAAGTATGCTCCTTTAGAAACGATACACTTGCGCCAACGAATAATCCATTCATCAAAACATTTTTTAAACGCTGCTTCAGGAATTGAGTTCAGTTCTCGCCGCGAATTCTCCTTTATGTCTTCTATCGATTGAAAACGGGTGCCACGAAGTGGTAATTTGAGTTTAAGAAAAAGAAAAAAGTCAGCAGGAGCCATATCTGGTGAATATGGTGGTTGCTGGATGGTATTTGTTGAGTGTTTGGTTAAAAATTCGTTCACAATGATAGCCTTGTGCGAAGACTTTCATGCGATTGAGTTTTTGGAGAAAATTCAGATCTTTTGGGACTAGCCGAGCAGCAACATGTTTCATACCCAAATGATTAGTTAAAATGGTACGGATCGACTCGTGAGATACAGAAAGTTCGGCGGCTATCTCTCTCAGAGTTGAATGGGGATTTTCAGTCACTATTTCCTTCACTTTTGCGATGTTAACTTCAGTTGCAGACGTTGACGGCCTACCAGAGCGAGGCAAATCTTCCATCACATCTCGACCGCTTTTGAACGCTTTGAACCACTCATAAGCACGAGTTTTTGATAAAGTCGATTCACCGTAAGCCTTCTGTAACATTTTCAGTGACTCCGAACACGAAATTCCATTGGCGATGCAAAATTTAAGACAAACTCTTTGTTCGATATTTTTGTCCATTATGAAATTCGCAATACACACTATATATGATATTACTAAAACCAGCACTGTATTTAATATAAATAACAGATGCAACTCAAACTCCGCGCCAAAATGGAAAACAGTTGTGCCAATCTAACAACTACAAAAAAACAAAAAATTGAATTTGGAACCATAAACAAATCATCCATTCCCGATACTTTTTTGACTGAATGTATTATAGCCCTTACCTACTATACAACCTGTAACAGAATAAAAGCAAGACCCCTTAAGGGTTCATTGAACCCATCATTTTGAACAACTTTCACTGTGGGACCAACACTGAAATCGCGAAAAAATATCGACTCCCCCAAACATTTTTGTGAGCATAACTCGATAAAATGTACTGAACAGCTGATTGTTTTTTCGCGATTTCGCAGTTGGTCCCATAGTAAAAATTGTTCATAATAATTAGTACAATGACCCCTTAAGAGGTATTGCGTTTATTCTGTTGCGTGTTGTGTAAACCTTCAGTCCGAACATGCAGACGGTAAGTACTAATGCTAATGCTGGTCCTGCTCCACAGTCACAGCTGCTTAGGTCCACTTTTTAGGTTTTTATATTTGGAAGAGATGCTCGCTCTATTTTTTTTTTAGAGGTACTTAGGTACATTATTTCGTTTATTTATTCTTTTTGATGTAAGAACTTAATCGTTGTCATTATTAATTAATTTTCATTATTTGGTCATTGACAACCATAGTTTTGTGTAAAGTAGAAGCATATTTTTCAAATTTTGTAAATGTGAGTAGGTACCATGAAGCCATTTACATTTTATGTGATTAGTTATAGTTTTCCTTGTTGGACATGAACGAGCATGGTGGTTGAGAGCATGTCATGCTCACTCAATATATCGCTGATGGCGGCACGTGGGTTGGATCATTCGGTTCTCTTCGAAATGGTTGAGCTGAATGGTGCCGATACACGCGTCATGTTCATGAACGGGCGCCGTCGGTTGAGACTGGTCATGTCTTAACTGCCATTGGCTCAATTTAATCTTTATATTTTAAATTCTTATAATAAGCCCTTTTTTTTCCTTTGCATTGTCCTCACATGCAGAAGCAACAAGTAGATATATGTAACTTGGAATTTTGTAAAACAGAACATGATTTAAAAGAGTGTCCGTGGAGTTTCTTGCACGTTCTTCTCCATAGAGATCTACGCTTTGGAACGTGCAAATAGCTTCCATGTTTTTGACTGACCGACCTTGACGTTTCAAAAGTGCCTGTGAATGGTTTATTTGAAATAAAATGCTTTGAATTTGAATTTGAAAACGGAAACGCAGATCACCGAAGTCGGTGAGTTGGAACTTACTCAGTCTGTGCATTTACGAGTGTCTGCAGTTGAACGGCGCGTGCTTCGGCAGCCTTCGCTTCACTTCGGGCGGCGGTCGCTTCGTGCTCCAAGCGGGTCACTTCGCGCTTCAGTTTCACCTGGGCATCACATGAGAACACTACATAGGTAGTTGGAAGTTTGCACCTATATTGGATATAAAACTTTTTGAAATAAAATTATCGACGGCACGGGTCGTGAGCACTCTCCATTGGTCAGTTTGACGACGACAGCTCTGACGCTTCATGTTATTGGTTTGTCAGTCAATGCTCATCGACTATTGAGCTTGCAAGTTTCGTTCACCTACCGTGCATTTGGCGAGATCAACCCGCTGCATTCATCTGTGCTCAAGACTCGTGCCGGCTAAACACGGCATGCTCTTGCCAAGGTTCCGCGATTTCGGTGTTGGTGTTGGTTTTCAGTTGTTCATTATGATGAATACAATGACCCCTTAATAGGAATTACGTGTATTCTGTTACACGCAGTATAATTTTAAATACTTAGTGAAAGAAACCCGTAAAGGTGATGCACATGTGACAAGATGGCCGTAAAGGTGATGCACTAAATTAAAGTGCGCGTTTTTATGACGCAATAAGAATGGCGGTTGAATATTCACAAGCCTACAAATTGCGTAATCACTTTTATTTTAAATAGGTTTATATTCCGGCAGTTTTTTCTTCGTTGCAAGAATCTTGTAACTTTTTCCAGTTTACATAATAGACTAGGTAATAGGCTTTTGTTTTGAAGCATCAATTTCCTGTGTGTGCAGCAGAGTATGAAGAGAGAACATTACTAATGTTTGCTTGTTAATTTACCTCATTGTTTTCGGTATTTTCTTCAGCTGGATGCGAACTGGTTTTGGGTGAAGATTCTTTGTTGAATATGAGTTGGAACTGCAAATCTGGAAATAAAAGTGTCATCATCATAATAATATATATACTTAGTCCTAGTTAATGTCCAAAAAGTTCAAAAACTGCGAAAAAATCTTCGGGTTAACATTGAAATATGAAAACGATTGATTGTAACAAAGAATTGTTAATTCTTTAAACTCTTCTTGTAGTTCATCATCAATTCATCATACTCGTGTTTTTATTCGCGCCTGTTTTTAATTCACTTTAATTTCAAATTTAATTCATGGTTGATCGTGATGGCCATATGAGAAACTGGCCCGTACGTACAAATACCATACTTGTTGTTTTATAAGTACTGACACAAACAACTTATAGATGCGTATTACATCAACATTTGCATAATCTGCATCTGAACCAGTTTAGTTCATTGTTTAGTTTAGATCTCCCGGCTAAGTGCACATCGTATGACTCACGCTATCGGTACCACAAACTTGGTTACGTTACGAGGCAAAAATAAAACGAGAACTAATTTACTATAAACTTCGTTATACGATGTGGAAAACATCTAGTGTATGTCGAATCCACACTTCCAAATTCTTGAACGCAAAAGTGGATCTAGTTTTCAGATCTAAACCACTGAACTTGAAATTTTAGTGAAATTAGAAGTTGAGAGTAGAACTGTATCTAAGGTCGCGTCTCCAACGTTAAGCAACTCGCATGAAAGTTTGATTACCTAATTAGCGGAGCACAATCTAGTATTATCATCAAACTGGTTGACCCGCGCAACTTCGTCTGCTCTGCTCCTATTGGTCTTAGCGTGATGATATATAGCCTTCCTCGATAAATGAGCTATCTAACACTGAAACAATTTTTCAAATCGGACTGTTCCTGAGATTAGCGCGTTCAAGCAAACAAACAAACTACTAGCCTTATTAGTAGTCCGTGGTAAGCCGCAATGTAATGCAACTAACTTGCGAGCTGGTAGCAAGTGGAAACGAGACCTAAGGATAGCAAAGGACACTAGTATAATTAAAAAACTATCTTTCTTTCAATGCAGATAGTACAAAAGTGAGTGAAAATTATTGTCCTCCGCACTACCCATTTGTTATTCTCATGGTTGTCATAATCTTGGCTGGCCAGCTGTTTCTTTGGTCATCGCAATAATTAGCAGGTATTCGATGGGTTTAGTTTGTAGAAGAGCTACACACAGTATCAAAACATTTTAATTGTTTAAGCAATAGCTATTCTTACGTGTACTAATTTCTAGTTGCTGTTGTAATTCATTAATGTCCCAGGTATCATTTATCATTATTACAATCTTATTTCAGTTTCCAAGTTGCTTATAACCTATGCCTATCTGTCTATAAGTTTTTAGTAAGTACACAAGTCGTCTAATACAAAGATCACATATCTTCGATCCGTACCTTGTCTTTTCTAATCAAGCTTTGTATTATTTAAGAAGGATCCACCAGCATTATTCCTTTATTCTAGGTCATAAATAAATAATTTGATATCATAGTTAGGTACCTCGGTTCCTCTCTCTCAAAGCTTCGATCTCAGCGTGTAAACCGCTCAGCATCTGCCGGTGCTGTTCCTGCAGGAACCGCACGCTATGCTCCAGGTGCGCTACCCTGGCCACAGGATCCCCTCCGATAATGAAGCCACCGCCCGTTGGCTCCGGAGGAGATTTCTTCACCTGAAGATTGAGAGAAATCGGTTGAAAGTATATGAGGGTTTTCTGAAATGTCGAGCACCAGGTGGCAGCACTGAGGCCCAAACACCTATCAAAACGCTTGATTTCTGACATTTTTTAAGTCAGAAATCAAGTAATTTTCATGAAAACCCTCATTACGTGTCAAGTTTGATCGGGGAGGTTTGTGACAGTTGACGTTAATTCTATCGGAACCTGGCTTAAAAATATTTTTAAGTAAAACGATATAAAATATAATATACAAACTTGAATTCGAATACTTAGCTACTATTTAGATAAACCCTAAAAACGATCTCACTAGGTACTACAAATAACGCGATTATTTTGTTTAAAGCAATGATGAATCCAAGTGCAGTCCGTACGATGCACTCTTATATCATTTACTTACAGCAAATAATAACATGAAATCACACAACCGAGGCACCCCTTTGTTCATAGGTATAATAAATAATTAAGTAGGCATCTAGGATCAATGTGCGGCAACAGTTAATTGCAATAAAATTACCCCTATCAGTAATAACGTCCAGCCAGGCGATGGGAAAAGCCCATCTGATATACATAATGACTTTTCCTATAATGTCAATGACCGGAAGGTAGCTCTTTGTGCTCCGTGACTTGGCAATTTTATTATTTATATTGGACACTCTCATAAACAGAGCTATCATTAGGTACACTTACTGAGGAAGAGAGATTGAAAACAGATGGGAATCTCGCAGGATATCTATTTCCGACGCAAAATTCGAGCTGGTGACATGAGAAGGGAAATTGTAGACAAAATAATTGATACACTTACTTGGAGCTTCGTGAACGGGGCAGCTGGCACTAAGACTTTGGACGCCATCGCCGCAGACCAGATTATTCACATCCACGAACCAAAGAGGAGTCAGGGAGAAGCGATTAGCGCAACCTCCTTTGTTGTGTACCGCCGCGGAGCACGCGCGTGATTCCAATGATAAAGATTCAACATTTGTGCACAGCAGAACGCACGACCTTGCCCACTACACGTAATAATTAAAAATAAAATTTCACAGATCAACACAAATAATAAACAGCGGCGTATTCTGCTAATACTTTATGAGGTAGACGTTTCTCCTAAACTTATGGGGTCGTCGACCGTCGCGACCTTGAACCACTGAACCGGTTATTTTTGTGAAATTGACTTTGATGGGAGCACTGTTTTTTTGGTGTTTCTGTTGATTTTTTAAGGATTTTCGCGTGATTTTGTCGTGAGCGGGCTGCGGGCTCTGCCGGCGCGGCAGGTGCAGGCGGGTGGCGGCGGGGGTTGGGAGGGGGCTCGGGGCGGGGTGCAGTGTCTATCGATCGCGCCGCCGCACAGGTTCCGAGTGGCGCTGACTCACGGGCTTCGTTTCTGTCACTATTCGAATTTCGAGCGTGGCCCGCTGCCAACTCCTCTGATGGCTTTATGGCGTGTCACACAAGTCTCAGCTAATAGCTTAATTCACCATACGGATTTGGTAATATGTAACGCGCTTTTACGGCGACCTTAACCGTATAAGTTTGTCGGAAGTCTCACAAAATCCGGTGTTAGTTACGCAATTTGGGCAATACTGTTATAGATAAGCTGCTTATTACGCTTGTAACAAAATTAACTCGTTTTCACTCTGTTTATTAGAACTCTGCACGCCATGTTCTGGCTTTACCTACCACAAAAAAACTAGTCTTTAAGCACTACTTTTCTTCTTTATTGTTGTAATTAACTTCAAACTATTTCTAATTTTAAACAACCACTTGGCTTGTAATAAATATTTTATCTAGAGCAGAATACCCGCATAGAGACGCTAAACTAACAGTTTTAAATACAATAAAAATATTTAACGAGCGGAGAAAGTGAAACTTTCGGATACGTATGGAACATTAAACAGTTGGCACAATGATAACGTCATAACAGCTAATATTCTGTTTATTATGATATAATGTAGCAGAAAGGACACATTTTTGTAAATGGTCTAACGGTAAAGCCGAAAGTCTTTATTATTTCATACGAATTTTTTGGCTCTAGTTCTTACCTTACAGTTTAACACATTTTTTTTCATAATTCTCTTCACCAAGTTTTGTGCCTTTTCCAATTCTTAAAACGTGACAGTTAGGTTTTCAGTAATAACTTTAGTTAGTTCGAAAATGTCAACTGCAAGTGCCCAGGAGCGAGCAGAAATGCTAAAGAAGATCCTGAGCGCGTCATTCTACGCGCTGGCCTCATTCATGATCACCGTGGTGAACAAGACTGTGTTGACGACGTACGCCTTTCCCTCATACCAAGTCGTCGGCCTTGGACAGATGGTAGCCACCATCGCAGTTCTATGGACCGGCCGCTTCTTCAGGGTAGTGCAGTTTTCGCCTCTATCAACAGACATCTTAAGACACATCTGGCCTTTGCCCGTCATCTACTTGGGCAACATGGCAACTGGACTTGGTAGTACCAAAGAGCTCAGCCTACCGATGTTCACAGCTATGCGACGCTTCAGTGTACTCATGACGATGCTGGGTGAGAAGCTCATCCTTGGCGTGACACCCTCCTGTGCAGTTCAAGCCTGTGTTTACGCCATGGTCGGTGGTGCCATGCTCGCCGCCGCAGACGATGCTACATTTTCGCTGTCCGGATACATCCTAATACTACTCAACGATATCTTCACTGCTACTAATGGAGTGTACATAAAAAAGAAGCTGGATGCCAAAGACTTTGGCAAATATGGTCTGATGTATTACAATGCTCTGTTTATGATTATCCCAGTAACAGTCATTGCGTTGAGCACTGGAGATTTACAAAGCTCAGCTGATTACGAGAACTGGGATGACTCAATGTTCGTTTCACAGTTTCTGATGTCATGTGTGATGGGATTCATTTTGTCGTTCAGTGTAATGCTTTGCACACAATACAACAGTGCACTTACCACCACGATCATTGGGTGTTTGAAGAACATTCTGGTTACGTATTTGGGGATGGTAATTGGTGGTGACTATGTGTTCTCCGTGATGAACTTTGTGGGGCTCAACATTAGTGTGCTAGCCAGCCTGCTGTATACTTACGTCACTTTTAAGCGTAAGCGCTCTGCGTCTTACAACTTGGTTGAGACATTTAAAGTAAATACCGTGTAGTAGCAGATCGACTAAGTGTTTAACTTCTTTAGTATAGTGTTGTAGGCACAGTTGTAGGAAAGGAATTAAGTAATGCCATAAATGACTTTAACAGTGAATAGTCAGCGAAACTCAAAATATGTGTGTGCTATAAAAATTGTTGCAATTTGTCTACGTATAATCATAATCTAAAATTTTGCTCTCTATTTCTGTGGATAAATGTTGTTTCATCTTTATAAAATTTTGCTTGTTTAATTTTAAGGTTTTATTTAAGTGGGTAATGATAACGGCCATAAATGTTGAAGACGAAATTGTGATATATTATGGAATATGAAGGTATATTTAGCAAATGCATACAGTAAAAGATAATAATGTAATTTAAAATATTAATATTGTAAATAAAAATATATTTTGAAACTGGTTTATCTTTTACTTATTCTAATACCTATATCTCCTAGGAAATCGCTTTAGCACAAATATAATAACCGACACGAGTCGTGAGCACACTCTCCATTGGTCGGTTTGAAGACAACTGCTCTGAAGCTTCACGTTATTGGTTCGTCAGTCAATTATCATCGACTAGCTTGCAAATTTCCTTCGCCCATCGTACATTGGCGAGATCACCCTGCTGCATTCATCTGTGCACACGACTCATGCTACTATAACTTTGAAATTTGTCTAAGTAGGTAGCACTCCAAAGTAACAAAATTGAGTTAAGACCACCATCGAAGGAAGCGTGTTTTCGAGAACCGTCCCTGATCAATGTATTTTTCATTAAAACTTCTGTTTCACTCATATGCAACTTGTTATTGATGATGTCCATACAAGCATTTGTCTAATATTCGTATTTTTTGTTGTTTTACCATTATTTCTTTGTATAAGGAAATATTTGTAACTAACTCGACAATCCTTTGTATTTAAGGAAAACGCCTTGACCGTGTGTCCTTTATTAAATGACAAGGCATGGTGTTTTAGATCCTGTTATAAAATGAATTTTACAAAGTAACTCCTCAGTGAGGTAGCTATTTCCGCGTTATGACTTTTGTGATGTCCTTTAGAGCTCCTTCCTTCCTCCTATTTTTTTCAACTGTCCTCTTCTAATTTTATATTTCTATTTTATTATTTTAAATCTAGGCGTCAATGCCTAGTTAGTTTTATCTTATCTTCACCTGCCTAGCCTTTTCCCAACTATATTGGGGTCGGCTTCCAGTCAAAACCGATTTAGCTGAATACCAGTATTTTACGTGGCGGACCTCCACAACCCATTAACTGGGTTACACGGTAGGTACTTAATGGCAAAAAAAAAAAAAAAGGTACTTAATGGCAAGACTGGAGTCAGATTTACTAGCTTCCGAAGTTCTGACTACTTCTGACTATCCGTAACGACTGCCAAAGATCTACAAATGACCGGGACCAACGTCTTACCGTGCTTGCCGAGGCACGGAGGAAACCCGGTATGTTAAAATGATCAGAGACAGACCAACCTTGGTAAGCGTTGCTTAACCTTGAAGATCAACCCGTGCGGCTGTTATTATCTAGCCACGAGCTCCTCTAGTATTTTTTATCTTCTATTGGCCGAAATTGAAACCAGATGGCAAAGATGAGAGACTTTCATTCGACGTTTTACTATGATATAAAAATGTTTAACTGCACTTTCAGCGCCAGTGCAGTAAAAGTTTCCATATAATTTAATCACTATCAGGTCAGTTCATCACGATAAACCCCTCCGTAGTTTCAAAACAACTATATTAGGTAGATTCCGAGCTTCGTGTTATTAATTTAATGGACCTGCAATATAGCAGACATGCAACCGTTTCTATGAATTTTAAAGTTTATGAGCTACGGGCTGTCTGTTGCTCCATTTTTATTCAATTACCTACTAAGTTGAATTTGTGAAGCTATCATCCGAATTAAACAAAGCTTTTTTGACAAATAAAAGATACTTTAGGTGTTTTCTCCATTCAAAAGTGTTTGTGCCAGAAGAACAAAAAGACGACGAGATACTATTTATAAAGGTTACAATTTCCTTTTAGGTCGAAACGAAACGCTAAAAATACCAGAACCAATTTTTCTGCTGTCTATTACCCGTATCTTCCTTCATAGAATATGAATGTGCCTTCCGATATCATGTTTCCGTTATCCCTCTCGAGAGACCGACAGAATTCGCCGTATCACGGTAGTAACGACTTGAGGTAAGCATAGGTAATCTGTGTAACATTTCTGAAGCCTTTTTCGTTTTACATCAAGCGAGTTTACATACCGTTTCGGTTATTTAATACATTTTTCTGGGCGATAATATCTTGATTATTCATTAAAATGTGACTGGAAACCATGACGGCATAACAGTATTAATTACGTAGATGGAATTTATGCCACGTTTCAGTACAAAGTCTGGGTTTCAGCCTATAATGGGTATCCACAAGTTAGCTCAGTGAGATGTAAGTAATTGCGCATTTGAGCGACCTTTTAAACCCCATCGGAACTGCTATTCGTGGATCTAAGATCAAAGCTCTGTTTAAACGAGCGTTTTACAGAATTTTCAAAATTGTCTAGCTTAGTGATTGCGTAGATTTTCTGAAAATAGTGTAGAATTAGATAGATGAGTTGAAAAATGAACTGTGAAGGTAGAAGATGTAAAGTGACCTATACCTACCAAGACGAAAACTTACGACATCTCGGTAAAATTTTGGATGCGACGATGGCTCGAGGCGCTGAAGTATGGCCGGTGCCAGATAAATATATGCAATAAGTAGATTGACCTTTCCATAATATTCCTTCGTAGATACCCGAACAAAAACTAATGAACCGTTTTTCATTACTAGAAAGGAGATAGAAGTCGATTCAGGACGCTTTATGTCTTTATTTCTAACTATTAAGTAATAGGTGGGTCAATGACCGTTATTGCACATTTATCTGGGCCTACAATCTTTACCGAGTAAATCCTTAACTTGCTATCTACTGATGAAATAGATTGTCGATGATTTCATTAAGATAGTGAGAAATACGAGAAAATTCCACCGGCGGGCGACTTGGTTTACTTAGAGATTTTTCATATTTTTCGGGACACTGCACAATTGCACGTAGGTTTTAATTCCGGGAATTCAATCCCTATCTGATGAATAATGCGCAAACTACCCTCCACTAACAATTTAAAGTCATCAGCAAATAAATGAAATACCAACTAAAACAATAGGTAGGCAACTTAATAGTAAGAACTAATTAAAACAAACCTCGTCAAAAACATCATCATCAGCTTCAACACTAGCCAGGGTCAAAATTGCAGTTCTGCTCCATTGGGGGAAATGCCGTGACTCCGGCTGCGGAGCCGGCAACGGCGGCGCCCCCATGTCTGATGGCGGACGAAAGCTTAATAACATGCCGGACTCGACCGGACAGCACTACACACCACCCACGCAATATAAACTAGTTCAAAGTGCTCAAACTAATTACTCCACAATAAAAGCGTGCACCTGTCAACAGCGCATAACCTTCAACGGCCACGAGAAAGCTATTGTTCCATTCAAACAGTCAAATTCAAAATAAGTACTTTTTATTCCACCGCAGTATTAAAACAGCTCATAAATATATATTGCATTCTTTCTAACATTAGTACAATAGCTAATAAATTTAAATTATCGATTTGTGTGCACTACTCAAGATTGTTAGTTTTTGTTGACGTTAAACAAACAAAGCGTTGCCTAGCAACGAACGCATGACATCATGGCGCGTAAAGTAATCACGCAAAGAAATAACTTTTGAAATTATTTTAATTAATTATTAACTAACATTCGTACCAAGCTATTCATTCAAATAATTTAAATTGTATAAGAAAACGTTTTAATTCAAACAACAACACAACAATCAAGACGGTTTTACAAACATCGAAAATAATATCGTTGAATTTGATTCGGATGTGTTGACCCCACATTGACATTTGACATTTTGACCACTTACTTCAATTTGATTTGTCAAATTCAAATGCTACGCTATTTTCGTAATGGCGAATAGTGTAATATATATTTAGGATTTTTCCGGCTATAACCTATACCGCATTTTTGTGCTTATACTCTTTTGGTGTGTATTTTATAAAGGTGAACTAAAATGGACACTTGTGTGAGAGGATTTTCTTTTATGACTGAAAGCAAAACTGATCTGCAGGTGCGTACATATGTATTTAATCTTTGTTACCTTCCTAAAAAGGGTGCATACCTACATACTTCTGTGTTATTTTATAAAATTTCTTCAATCTGTTCTGTTTCTGTAACATCATCTTGCCTCATCTCGAATCTTTCCAGCAACGAGCTGTTGAAAAGAAACGAGCAACTCTTGGAGGCTTTGTTTGGGATATTATGTAACTGATATTAGCGCCATCTGTGACAGAAAGGATACACTAGTGTGATTCCTACTGTTACTAGCTACGCGCTCCATTGTTGTTACTGATTATTCTTTCGCCTATATAAACCATTATAGAACGGTTATAAATATTGCTATTATTAATTTGGTATTTTGATTTTAATATTAAAAACTCGGTACCTATACCATTTATTTATGGATTATTTTCATGATTTAAAATGTGACTTGACAAAAATGAATTTAACGCCATCTATTGAGCAACAAATGAACTTACAGTTCATTGAAGGCGACGAACTGGAGAGGACGTGGCGCAGCACACGGAGAGAACGCATGAAACAGAGGGAACAGAAGATTTGGGACGACTTTGTGAAGGAACAGGACGCTGTCAAGGGTGTTTGTACAGGTATGATTTAGAACAAGTAGAGTCAAATCAAAAGGCGGATAGGAAAAGCTCCCGAACCTCTGCGTAGTCGTTGCTGTGTCCTATGGTAGGCGCAAGATAAATGTACAATACTTAACGGTTACCTACTGACCCACTTATATGTATTTATCTATTCATCATCAGCCTATAATAATCCAATGCTGGACATAGGCCTCTCCAAGTGCCAGCCACCTTGCGAAGATCGTTGCTGCACCTAGCCTTTTTTTTTTAATGGCCGGGAAATCATCAAATGACTCCTCCCGCTCTGGGCGAAGCAGAAGGGAGTGTCAGACTTTTAGTGATAAAACCCATCCGTGTTCCTCCTAGTGCCCTTTGTGTTCCAGGGCCGCGGTGACTCTTTCGATAAAATTCCGCAACCCTGGCAGGCACTGGCCCTAGCGGACCCCTTCTTGTATGCTTACCTACATCTCTATGAGCCGTCGTCCTCGCCGTCCGCAGGCCCGCGCCTACGGTGGCCGGGAATCGCCCTGCGACTTTCGACACCCGGGACGTCTTCCGTTGCGGCGGCTGTTGCGTGAGGTTTCCCTCTCTCTCACACGTTCGGCTTCCCTCTCTCTCACATGTTCGGCTTCTCTCTCTCTCACACGTTCGGCTTCCCTCTCTCTCACACGTTCGGCTTCCCTCTCTCTCACATGTTCGGCTTCCCTCTCTCTCACACGTTCGGCTTCCCTCTCTCTCACACGTTCGGCTTCCCTCTCTCTCACACGTTCGGCTTCCCTCTCTCTCACATTTTCGGCTTCCCTCTCTCTCACATGTTCGGCTTCCCTCTCTCTCACATGTTCGGCTTCCCTCTCTCTCACATGTTCGGCTTCCTCCTTCGCAAGCATTACTGTTTCGCAGAAGGAGGTGACCACTTCCCATGCCTCCTCGCTCCAGACCATGGATTGAACCAGGGGCGGACGCGGGAGGTCGCCGCCGTCGATCGCCTCGACGACGCTCCACCTAGCCTGAGGGCGTTCTACCGCCGATTCGATTTGCTTATTCTGTGAGCTATGTCGACAACTTTGGCTCTCTGTGGGATCACTTTGTTGCGGATTCGATCTCTTAATCTTATATGTATTGACTTTCAAAAACAGAAATAAAGACATAAGGCTATCCTGAATCGATTTCTATCGTGATCTTTTATGTTCTCTAGTAATAAAAAATGCTTCATAACTTATTGTTTGGGTATCTACGAAGGGATATCAGGGAAAGGTCAATGTAGGTTCTTTATTGCAAGTTTATCTCTTACCTATCATAATAAATGCTTGTGACAGTGGGGTGAGGGGTGGGGTAGTATGCAGCGAAAAACGAATTTCACAGACACATAGTAATGAGAGGGTTAAACGTATTTAGCAGCCGAAAGATCATATTAATAATGTTAACAATTACTCAGAAATTATAAATGTAACTCTATCTGTTGGTTGCATTTTCAAACCTAAGCCACCTAATGTTATCTATACAGTCTATACTAACTAATCGACCCGCGCAACCTCGTTTGCGTCACAATTTTCATTACTGCTCCGCTGCTATTGGTCATAGCGTGATGAACAAACAAACTCTTCAGCTTTATATATTAGTATCTTATCTGATACTTATATAAAGCTGAAGAGTTTGTTTGTTTGTTCGCTTGAACGCGCTAATCTCGAGAACTACTGTTCCGATTTGAAATATTATTTCAGTGTTAGATAGCCCATTTATCGAGAAAGGCTATAGCCTATATATCTCATATCATCACGCTAAGACCAATAGGAGCGTAGCAGACGAAGTTACGCGGGTCAAGTAGTACTTCATAAAGCGACATTACCATTCTAGATATGAAACTCAGTATGCTCAGTATGTCTGGATGTACCCATTTTAGTATTACTAGTAGAAATGACCAGCTACTGGGCGTACAAAATATAACGAGTTAACTATCGACTCGAAAAGAAAAAGAAGTACATGGTCATGGCCTCGAGGGGTTTGCAAGGGGGTACTCTGCTCTTGCACCCCCTGGCTTTCAATAAAACATACGGAATCTTGAAGATAATCATCATCATATCAGCCGAAAGACGCTCACTGATGGACATAGGCCTCCCCCAACTGGCGTCACAGCAACCGGTCCTGTGCGTCGCTTAGGTATCCATCGGCTACCCGCGACCCTCACGAGGTCATCGGTCCACCTCGTGGGAGGCCCGGTACGCATTAAAATATAAAAAAATAGACAAGCAGAATGTAATAAAAAGACCTAGCAAAGCCGAGGCGTGGTACTTCGAGCTCCCTCGCGTTCAGCCTTATATCTGTCTTCTTTAGTTCTGGGCAAAAGAAAACCATTCTTATTAGAGGCGGGGTTTTGAAGATGCATCCCCCTGAAAATAGTCCTGCCGGCCATGAAGAAGTAATAGAAATTTGGGATTTGGTCTCAAGTGGGCAAAGGGACTGTCACCTAAGCTGTAACGCTGGATACAGTTCGGTTCTCATAGTTTATTGTTTAGGTAAACGTACCAGTGCCGGATCCACACGCTTGGCATTTGCCGCAAACTTCAATCCTCCTCAAAGTTTTGCGTTTAAAACATCGCCATCCACACGCTTGCACAGGCAAGCATGATGGAGTTTCGGCTATAATTGTGACGGTTTGTCTGGCTCCCAGCATTACATCTCATGTTGTGTTTTACCAATTTGTACTTTTGTTTAAATTTTGTTTTTGTTTTGTTCACTCCACACGTTTTATGTTCCATACCAGATGACCCGTACCAGTTCTTGGATCCTTTGCCAGAATCTTGTATGAAAGAAATCTTAGAAAAACCTCAGCCGAAAGTGAAAATTGAAGAGGAACCGAAGGTGAAGGTAAGTGAGGAACAATAAACCATACATAGTGTTAGTTGTTTATTTAAACTTGATAGGTATTATTTAGCCACTAGGTACTGTTACCTAGCGGTCACCTCCTTCTGCAAAACAGTAATGCTAGTGAAAGAGGAGGTCGAATGCGTGAGAGAGAGGAAAACCTTATGCACCAGCCGCCGCAAACAGAAGAAGACGCCCCGGGCGTCGGGAGTTGCAGGGCGATTCCCGGCCACTGTAGGCGCGGACCTGCGAACGGCAAGCATTGAGTGACTCGCCATCCGATCAGAACCAGGCCTGGGTCGGCGGCGCGCTGTGTTCCACGCCAGCAGTCACGGCGGACACCTCCGTATTCCGTATATCCTTATCCTATCCTTGTTTGCCGTATCCTCTAATCGAACGAACGCAGGTTTGCGAGCACCCTTACGCCGTCTTTATGGTCAATATAATAAGTACTTTAATAATATTGACATATTCGCTGCTTCATCGGGACAATTTAGACGCCTTGTTTGTGACATTATTGACACTGCCGATAATCTCAATTAGTTGACGTTTTGCTTTTTTTAAATTTTTATATAATCTCTCTTTTTTTCTCTTTGCATGCCTGTTTAGTTTTAGTTTTGCCTTCTACACTTAAAGTATTTTTTTTTTCATGATTTATTATTGTAACTATCGAGAGCGCCCGTCGTTATTTAAAATAAGTTTATATTATGTGGAAAATGTTGCTGGTTTTGCATTTGTTTCGCTTTTAGTAATATTGTTTGTTTGTATATAGTATAATGTGTAACCGTTTATTTTCCCAAATAAATAAAAAAAAAAATAAGGTCAAGCAACGCTCGCCGAGGTCAGTCCGTGGATGGATGATCTTTTTATCATACCGAAACTCCTCCATGCCTCAGAAAGCACGTTAAGCTGTTGGTTCCGGCTGTCATTTGTAGATCTTTGGCAGTCGCTACGAATAGTTAGAAGCCAGAAAATGAGACAGCAGTCTTGTTAAGTTGTCTTATTGTCTCGTCTTGTCAGTTATTTGGGTAATGGGTAATACGCAAAACTACCCTTTCCGTATTACCCATTACCCATGTAATTGTGTTGTGAAGGTCAGGTACGAGTAGGTAGTCGCCTCCCCAGGATTGCGGAATTTGTTCTAAAGTGTCACCGCGGCCCTGGAACGCAAAGGGCACTAGGAGGAACACGGATAGGTTTTAGTCAGTAGGAGGGAGTGTCAGACACTCCCTTCTGCTTCGCACAGAGCGGGAAGAGTCATTTGATGATTCCCCATCCATAAACAAAAGGCAGTCGCCTCCATGTGCTACGAATTTTGATACTGTTTATTTTTTTCCCCTTTCAAAGCAGGCGCAGTTCGTTAGTCTACATCTAAAATAATAATATATGAAGAGGAAAGATTTGTAACGAATAAACTCAAAAACTACTGGACCGATCTTCAAAATTCTTTCACCATTAGAATGCTACATTGTCCCTGAGTAACAAAGGCTATGTTTATTATCTACAAGCAAAAACAAGGGACCCTTGAAAAAAATGCAGCGCGGACAAAGTCGCAGGCGAAGTGCTAGTTAACTAAAGTCTAGGTTTCTTCACGTTGTTTTCATTTACGAATATCATTGAAATCTAAGATAAAGGGCATAGAACCATTGTGGCATAGCGCTCCGCCGCCTTTTTAGGGTTCCGTATCTCAAAAGGAAAATACGGGAACCCTTATAAGATCACTTTGTCGTCCATAGAATAAAGTTCCAACCTCTTTCACTAAACTTCAATAAATTGAAGGTAGTTTCCTCCACCTACATAGGAGCAGGCGCAACACGGCATCGGCGACAGTACCAGCGGAGAGGATGGACCACATACGTGTGTGGTCACCTTCGCGGACGAGATGGATAAGGATGAAAGCAACATGTTCTACATATTCGATGATGACCAGTCAGGTAACGCGTTTATATGAAGTCGGTCACCGAATGCGGTCGATCGAATCGGGCTGTATTTACATTTAGTAAGCCACCGAATTCAGCGAACGCATTCAGCCGAACTATGAGTTGCGCGTTTCAACAAATCGCCGTGATGAGTCACCGAAAACGGTCTGCGGTTAATCAAAAACATGTTTACATCAGTCTGTGACCGAATACGGCTAACCGAAAACCCATTTACACTACACGGCTGCAAGTGCAACCGAATCGGTCAAAACGACCTAATGTTTATGAGCCGCCATAAGCTTACCAGATAATGATTATTTGATTATATTGGTTTGAACTGTTTGAGAGAGTTTCAGACAAGAGTATTTTACGAAAAATAACTAGATTAGTTCGGTGTTTCCTATCCAAACAGTCCGAGAAAAGACACCAAAACAACTCCGATAACACAGCCTGTTACGAGTACTTAACCAATTTTTTTGTTTTACCGAAAAACAATCTCACATAAAAATAATTTAAATTAATTTAATGGAATGCATGACAATTTAAAAGCTGCAACAGAACTGTTGTCTTCGCTGACGATACTTGCCTTCTTAGGAGGAGAAGACGAGAACCAGAACGAGCCCAATAGCCCCGATACAGTGCGGGAGAGATCGCCAGTTACTGCCGCGGCCACTGTTTGCCAGTTGCCGGAAGGGGACAACGAACTCAAACAATCATCAAGTATGCTTTATCATACTAACTGGTTTGTGAAAAAAAAACGTTCGACCCAAGCTAGAAGGTAGGTATGCGTATGTTAAAAGTACTGCTTAACACTACTCTACCCCAAATATCTTTGTTAGTGGTGAAAATAAGAGAGGTCTGACAACTATGGAATTTCAGTCTAATAGGTGTACAGGTAGCTTTGGGGTGTATGGGGTCCGTTACCATCTTAAAGACCCAAGCCAACCTCACCTGCTAGCGGTGCACCCTGCTGTCCAACGGACGAGGCTCTGGCGAACCTGGTTTCCCTCTTGTAGGGTTGTGGGGGTCAGACGGCTGATCGCCCCACGTAAAACCAACTTCAGTCATATATGTATGGAGAGAAACAAGTTAGGTAAGGGTACTCGGTCTAGGGCGTCGCCGCATAACGACGCGCAGGCACATCGCCCTAAACCTGCGATAAGTGGGCTAGGGCTACCGTGTCAAGTACGGGCACGGCAAAAGAGGATAGTACCCAAGAAGAAGTTCCGCTTTGCCACCTGGAACATTGGCTCCCTAACCGGACGTTGCCAAGAACTCGCAGACGTACTTGCGAAGCGTCGGGTCCAGTGCGCCTTCCTTCAGGAGACGCGCTGGAAGGGAAATAAGTCACGTGACATCGGGCAGGGGTACCGGCTAGTGTACACCGGATCACCAACGGGTAGGAGCGGAGTGGCCGTGGTGCTGTCTAAGGACCTTCAGGATGGACTCCTTGAAGTAGACCGATGCAGCGACCGGTTGATGCGAGTTAGGGTGCTGTTCGAAGGGTCGGTAACGAACCTAATCAGCGCCTATGCTCCTCAGACTGGTTGCTGTGAGTCTGAAAAGGAGGCCTTCTGGGATGAGTTCGAGGACGTATTACGCGCTATCCCGAATTCCGAAGGTGTTTTGGTTGGGGGGGATCTCAACGGTCACGTAGGTCAGTTTGCTGGAGAGTATGGACGTGTTCACGGTGGTTTTGGTTATGGCCAGCTAAACGCAGAGGGAGTCAATATACTTAGCACCTGCGCTGTGTCTGACCTAGCCATCGCGAACACATTCTTTCAGAAGAAGCCCCAGCATCTTATTACGTACCGTAGTGGTGCCTACTCAACCCAAATAGATTACCTGCTGGTGCGACGGTGCCACATTGGCAAGGTTACCAACTGCAAAGTCATCCCAGGCGAAAGCCTAACGGCTCAACACCGCCTCCTTGTCCTGGACTTTGCGGTTGTACCGAAGAAGAGAGTGAACGAGAAACGCAAACCCCGCACTAAGTGGTGGTTGCTTGATGGTCCTAGGCAGTCGGACTTCATCGCGGAGGTCGAGCATCTTAAGATCAGTGCTCCGCATGAGTCCGCTCAAGAGATCTGGAGTAGGATCCATTCAGCAATCACCGGTGCGGGTAAGCGCGTCCTTGGCACTTCTCGAGGTGGCCGCACCATAGGAAAGGAGACGTGGTGGTGGGATGACGGGGTGCAGGAGGCGACTCGGAAGAAGAAGGTTTTATTCAAACAGTGGCAAGGGTCCAACTCTCCGGATGACAGGGAGGCATATTGAGCGGCTAAGCGCGCTTGCAAAAAAGCTGTAGCCAGAGCCCGCAGCAAAAGTCTGGCGCCCTTATACGACAAGCTGGAAACTGCGGAGGGGCAAAAGCTTATTTTTAAGCTGGCGCGTGGCCGGGAGAAAGCTACACGGGACATTAGCAAATGTCTCTGTGTAAGGGACGCCCAGGGTAAGCTGCTCTACGATGCCCCCTCTGTTAAGGAGAGATGGTGTACATACTTCGCGGAGCTGTCTAACAAACAGCATCCCCATAACCTTCCTCCGGAACCGCCTCCTAACCTTGGGCTTATTTCCCCTATTTCCCCCGACGAAACCCGCATTGCTCTTCGCCACATGAAGAACCGGAAAGCGGTCGGGCCTGACAATGTGCCAATTGAAGTGTGGAAGGCGATGGGCCCACATGGTGTGGACCTTCTGACGGATCTTTTTAACCGCATCCTGATCACCAAGGAAATGCCGAACCAGTGGCGATTTAGCCTGATTATCCCTGTTTACAAAGGCAAAGGTAGCGTACAGGATTGTGGTAGCTACCGCGGTATCAAGATCATGTGCCACACCATGAAGCTCTTCGAGCGCATCATTGACACACGGCTCCATAGCGAGTGTACTGTCTCTGAGTGTCAATATGGCTTCCGGGCGGGTAACAGCACCATGGACGCAGTGTTCGCCTTACGGAATCTGGCTGAGGCTTACAGAGAGAGAAGGAGAGCTTTGCATATGGCCTTTTTAGACCTGCAGAAGGCCTTCGACTGTATACCTCGGCAGTCCATCTGGTGGGCACTGCGCTTCAAGGGCGTTCCCGAGGCCTATATTGACATTATCAGAGACATGTACCGCGATTCCGTGTCCTCTGTCCAGACCGCTGTTGGCGAATCGAATGGCTTCCCAATATCTGTTGGCGTTCACCAAGGCTCGGCTCTTAGCCCGTTCTTGTTTAACGTAGTGCTCGATGTAGTTACGGCAAACATCCAAGATCAGCCTCCATGGCTAATGATGTATGCCGATGACATCGCCCTCGTTAATCAGAACAAAGCCCATCTTGAGCGCAAAGTCAACATTTGGAAGGACACGCTTGAAAACGGTGGTCTGAGACTAAATGTGGCGAAGACTGAGTACATGTCCTGTGGCAGCACGGATACAAACACCATCCGAATAGGTTCGGACCTGATCAGAAAGTCCGATACGTTCAGGTACCTTGGATCCGTGCTGCACGAGTCTGGCATCGTGGACGACGATGTCCAAGCACGTATTGGCGCGGCTTGGGCGAAGTGGCGCGAGGTGACGGGCGTTGTATGCGACCGCAAAATGCCTCCGAAGCTCAAGGGGCAGATATATAAATGCATCATTCGGCCTGTCCTACTGTACGGGGGCGAGTGTTGGCCAGCACTAAGCAGACACACCCAGGAGCTTCGCGTCACGGAGATGAAGATGCTGAGGTGGATGAGTGGCGTAACGCGATCCGATCGCATGCGCAACTCATACATCCGAGGTAGTCTTGGTGTCCGTGACGTGGGGGAAAAACTGCAAGAGTGTCGTCTGCGATGGTATGGCCACATCATGCGCCGCCCTATGGAGTACGTTGGTCGGAGATGCATGAATATGGCTGTTCTTGGGGCTAGGCCCCGTGGTCGCCCTCGCAAGCGCTGGCTGGACGTCGTCAAGTCCGACATGAGAGCCAATGGCCTGACTGAGAAGGATGTTGAAGATCGGGCAAAGTGGAGGAAGCTAAGTAGGAAGGCGGACCCTGGCAATAGCCGGGATTAACGCCAGGTGGAAGAGAAGAGGTGTACAGGTAGCTTAACTGGTAGGTACTGGCCGCACACAAAAACGCGGATCAAAAACAAAAGAACCCATTGGTCATCAAAAAATTCATCCAAATCGCTGTCAATGGGAAAGTGAGTTGAATGGCAATGCTGATTCTTTGGCCGAGGAAAAGCCTAGCCCCCTCGGCCATGTGAACAGTCGGCAAGGTGTTTGCTGATGTCCCGAAACACTCCATGAGCACTCGGACGCCATGGGCTTAATATGTCAACTCCAAACGGCCAAAGTTGTTATACATATTTGCGCCGTTTCAGATTTTCTGCACCTAGCATATTGTATCCCACACAAAGGCTTACCAACTTTCTAAGGTATTATGGTCATCCCATCTGGCCTCTTTTCATCGTCACTCGCCAATGTTCTTAAACGGCTGGCACGGCGGTGACGAATGATGTCATTAAAGCTAAATGCTAGCTTGAATTGACGGTTGGGAGTGTCATGCTCACTCTAAAGTCTAGCTGATGCGTAGACAGAGAATAAGGTATCTATTCTCTGTCTACGAGCTGATGGTAGCGTATGCGTTATATCATTTGGCTCCCTTCAAAATAGTTGAGCCGAATGGTGCTAGCGCATGCGTCATGTTCGTGAACGGTCGCCGTCAGTTGGGACTGGTCATTTCTCAGCTGCCATGGTTTATTTTAATTATTTCTTTGAATCGTTTCTTTTTTTTTCCGGAAGCTTTTGAACAAAACTTTGTAACAATTTAATGTCTTTTATGATGCGCACAGCAAAGGAGTGGAACTCGCTGCCTGCGTCTGTGTTTCCAAACGCTTACAACCCTAATCTCTTCAAAGTTAGAGTGAACAGGCTTCTTCTGGATAAGCTCGCTCCATCGTAGACTTTGTCTCTGTCATCTCTGACCTAGACTAGAGTCAAGAGCAAACCCATAACAAAAAAAATAATAATTAAAAGAGTCCGTGGAGTTTCTTGCACGTTCTTCTC
This sequence comes from Lacanobia oleracea, assembly GCA_950371165.1. NCBI lineage: Eukaryota > Metazoa > Arthropoda > Insecta > Lepidoptera > Noctuidae > Lacanobia > Lacanobia oleracea. Next base: position 1,969,740 of record OX493398.1, read on the forward strand.
CATAGAGATCTACGCTTTGGAACGTGCAAATAGCTTCATCTTTTTTGGACCGACCGACCTTGACAATTCAAAGGTGCCTGGTAAATGGTTTATTTGAAATAATATTTTGAGATTGAGTTTGAGTTTAGCGTGCCATGCTAACCGACCAAGCGCTCCTAATGCAGGACAAGTCATGGTGCCCGAGGCGGTCGACTGCTTCACCGCATTGACAACGTTGTGGAGTTCTGCTTGAAGCACCCTGGCGCACATAAGTAAAGTCTATTGTTTTACATTTTTAGGTAAATCGTCTGAGAACGTAGCGAGTGTAGTAGAGAGCAGTATCTACTGCGCCCGGGTGAGGGAACTAAGAGGCAAGATCAACGAAGAGCTTAAAGCTTTGATGTAAGTGCTTACTTTACTTATATCTTTGTTACCAACTCATCATCATCTGCCTAGCTTTTTCACAACTACATTGGGGTCGGCTTCCAATCAAACCGGATTCAGCTAAATACCAGTGTTTTACGTGAAGCGGCTGCCTACCAGACCTCTACAACCCATTAACTGGGTAACACGGTACATCTTGGCAAGATTGGAGTCAGATTTAATAGCTTTTGACAATCCGTAACGACTGCCAAAGATCTACTAATGACGGCCGGACCAACGGCTTAACGTGCTTTCCGATGCACGGAGGAAACTCATTATGTTAAGATGGTCACCCATCCACAGACCAACCTTGGCAAGCGTTGCTTAACCTTCAAGATCGACCGTGCGGCTGTTATTATTTAGCCACGAGCTCCTCATCTTTGTTAGCAACTTACAGACATTAATCATCTAACTTCTTCTCTTCTTCAGTGACTTCTTCGTAAAAGCCTTTACCAGAAAGTTTTATTCATCTACACAAACTTTCATTTCCCATTCCCATTTGGCTTCGGTTTTAAGTCTTACTGAATCCAGCTGTATTTAACATGGTTTGATCTCCAGTAACAAGATAATATGGTACCTGGTAGTACGGTTGGCTAACTATTGATAAAATGATGACGTCACAGGACGTCTCTAGACCGGCACGACATCTTGGCGACGTCGGAGGCGGAAGACCTCGCGCGCATGGTGAAGAGGTCGGCGGAGTTCTGCAACCGGTTCAACCGCATTCACATGTACCAGCTGCAGAGACAGGTGAGGACGCTGAAACAGATTATTGGCTACTCCATAAGCCTTTCAAAAATACTTATTACTTACTTTTGCCCGCGACTCCGTACGTGCGTATTACGCATTTCCCGTTCCCATAGGAATTTCGGGAAATCCTCTATTAGTGCTCCCCTGCATTCTCCAAGAAACCCACATGCAAAATTTCTACGACCAGTAGTTTCGGCTGTGCGTTGTCTATCAGTCACTCAATCAGTCAGTAACGGATAGCATCATCTTCAAAATAAGTATTCTTTCATGTAGATTTTTGATAGCAGTCGAATACCCTATTCACATCATCATCATATCAGCCGAAAGACATCTGCTGCTGGACATAAGCTTTTCCCAAGTGTCGCCACAACCTGTCCTGTGCGTCTCGCATCCATCGGCTACCCGCGAACCTCACCAGGTCATCGGTCCACCTTGTGGAGGCCGCGCCAGCTTTGTGTCTTTCGGTACGCGGTCGCCACTCAAGAACTTGAATACCCTGAAGAGTCAATTTTCAACATGTTCTGGGTAAGCTCGCTCCATCGTAGACTTTGTCTCTGTCATCTCTGACATAGACTAGCATCAAGAGCAAACCCATTACAAATAAAAATAAATAAATGTTTTTGTTTGCTGAAGCATGACGCACTGACAGTACCGTAATACTGTCAGTGCCATGCTTGGTAAAAATAAACTCTTTTGTTTCTTATGGTGCTAGATCCACGACATCAAGCGCAACAGCAGCCACAGTCTGCCGTTCGCGAAGCATACGCAGTTCCAGTCGCAGATGACCAGGATTGTGACGCTGCATCAGAACCTACTGCAGTCATTTATGGTAATTTTATTTTATTTCCAGCCTGTTCTGACACACTGTATGGTAAAGACCTCTTTTTCTTCCTGCCATTCTGAAAATGCGTGGACCACCAGGCGTCAAACGTATCCCGCCATCTTCGCCTGGTTCTGCTGTGATGTTGTCGGGCATTTTTTGAGACCCCATTTATGGGAAGTGCTTTTTCAAAATAATTTACAGCTGAATGTTCTTCGTTGTGATATTATAAAGTTTTGTTTTGTTTTTTTGATCTAGGTGAATAGACTAGATATCTTCCTCTTCCGTTCTCATACACTTCTTTCATCAGCTATTGTGTGCCAGTTCTTTAAGAAGCCAAATTCGTCACTCTATGTTCGAATGGTTACCTGCGACCATTCCTAGCATTTGATGGAGCGCTAGGATATAGGCTCCCTCAGGCAAACCTGGCTGTTAGACTTTCGCGCTTCTGACTACTCGTAACGACTGTCTAATATTTACAAATGACAGGCGGAATCTTAGGCTTAAGATGCTTTCCGAGGCACGGATAATGGATGGTCACGCATTTACGGAGCGACTTCTGTAAAAGGGGTGTCACGCTGTGTTGTGTCGCACTGAAACGACTGAGCGATGACCTTGCGCTGATGTACATACAAATCAGAAGGACATGCCACATGGTGGAGATAGGAGGCAGAGAGACGAAGTAGGGAGGGCGGAGCTGTATTGCGACGTTCAAAGGCGTTTGTCAAGGTGCTGTGCGTTGCCTTGCACCCTGTCCGTTGAAGTTATTACCTTTTTCTTTAAGGATGGGAAATCAAATGACTTCTCCCGCTCTGGTTGAAGCAAAAGGGAGTGTCAGACTCTTACTGACTAAAACCCATCCGTGTTCCTCCTAGTGCCCTTTGCGTTCCAGTGCCGCGGTGACTCTTTCGAACAGATTCCGCAACCCAAGGTGAAGTTATTGCCTTGCGATCACACAACGGGCCGGTAATGTCAGTGTGGAATCTCTCTGATTGTTGCTTAAAATGTTTTTCTGTGTTCTAAACATGTGTGTAGGTGTTTCACAAATCATTGTCCCAAACGTGCTGCGTACGAGAGAGCACGGGCGCGCTCGGCTCCCTGCTGGCGGCCGTGCGCGACTCCACGCACATGTGCCTCAACGTGCCGCCGCCCAAAGACTTCGCCGCCTGCCTCGACCTCTACAAAGACGTGAGTATACTACTCCTATGTATTCTTTTCTTCTCTATTTTTGTTGATATTCAGTGAGTAAAATGATATAAATACCCTTTTAGTTATAGTTAGTTAAAGTCTTGCTACAATGTCTTGCCGTTCATAACTTCGTTTTTACCAGGACTTACTAGCAACGTGTGACAAAGTGGAAGAATTCGTCAATGAATACAGCATCAGATGCGAAGAGTTTTTTAATCACTTCGAAACAATGGTGAGTATTCCTTGATTTTAAATACAAGTCATCATAATCATCATCATCTTCCTGCTCGTATCCCATGTTACTTGGGCTCGGCGCAACACGTTTTATTCTTCCATTCTGTTCTATCAGTCGTCACTCTATCACTAACTCTCTTTTCTTTCATATCGCTCCTCACACAATCCATCCATCTTTTCTTTGGCCTTTCTCTCCCTCTCCATCCATCCACATTTATGTTCATAACTCTTCTAGTTATATGCGCTTCATCCCTCCTCTTCACAAGACCGTACCAAGATAAGCGATTCCCTTTTAACGTACTTTTTAATGTACTCATTTCTCACTTTATCCACTCTCGTTACTCCACACATCCATTTCAACATTCTCATCTCCGCTACATGCAATCTATTTTCATCCGTCTTTTTCGCAGCCAAACATTCTGATCCATACAAGTAGTAACTACAAATCCTTAAAAACTTAAATAAAATGCATCAGACTGCTTGAAAAGTCACTTATTCGGGACTTTTAAGATTAACCCACACATGTCACGACTTTTATAATGCGCACAGCAACGGAGTGGAACTCTCTGCCTGCGTCTGTGTTTCCAAACGCTTACAACCCTAATCTCTTGAAAGTTAGAGTGAACAGGCTTCTTCTGGGTAAGCTCGCTCTATCGTAGACTTTGTCTCTGTCATCTCTGACATAGACTAGAGTCGAGAGCAAACCCATCACAAATTTAAAAAAAAATGTCAGAGCCTTCACTGGGACCAAGTCGCACCGTGGTCTGTGAAGAGGAGCTAAACATATCGTCGGTACATAAATGTACGTTCTGTATGAACTCGTTCACACATCGCGCGAGGTCGGTTCTTGTCGGACCAAGTCCGTTCATATCCCGGATGTGGCCCTCATGAGAGTAAAAAAGACTATGATCTAGTATTGCCAGTGCTTTTTCATTTACTGTCGTATTGTCGTTATCACATTATATTAATACTAAATATTAAAATTATTCCGTTACTGTTGAGTGATTGAATTACTGACAGACAATGCAGAAAGCTAAAATTGGCTGTAGGATTATTGAAGAGTTAGGGTGCACTAAGAGAGGGTTTCTCGAAATTACTACGGGAACGGGAAAATGTAATATGCGCGGACCAAATCGTGGGCAAAAACTAACAAGTAATGGAGTAACTATTAAAAAAAATGACGTAGTGAAAAAACCCGACCGCTAAAAACGATTAAAAAGTTCGAAACAAGTCTCTTTTGAAGCAGTCTGATGCAGTTGGTGACATCAGATCAGTGATCGAACTGCATCAAACTGCTTGAAAAGCGACTTGTTTCAAACTTTTTAGTCCTATGCGGTCGGGTTTTATGACTAAGTAATTTTTTTATTTCCTACATTTTATTGGTTACTCGGTTAGAATGAATATTTCAGAAATAATCATTCTGTCGAGCTACTTTAACTTAGAGGGCTATATTGATGATTAAAATGGTTATAATTCTTTAGATAAATACGCGTTACGGTCGCGGATCGTATTTGGTCCACATACAGCTTCACACTAACCGGCAAATTGCAAAAAACATAAAAATATTTGAATTTCCCGGGCTACCCTGGAGCATTCACCTTAAGCCCTTTATTTTAAACGATAAATGCCCCCCCCCCCCCCTTATTCCCCGCCCGCCCTTTATTTTGATACCCAATGGGGTATCAAAATAAAAGGCTCGAGGATAGGATCGATAGGTTTTGAAAAATTATACATTTTTTGAAGGCATAATATGGCGCCAAAAATCCCCAGTGTGTACCCAGTGTCACTCTCACTACTTAGACGAATCTATTGACACCATTCACATAAAAGTACGACAAGCCGTTTAGGCTCCAAGGCGTGCTAAAAAAATATACATATATACACACACTCAAAAAACATAAGCCTCCTTATTTCGCAGTCGGGTAAAAAAAAGTATATAAATTTTTTCTGTGTGACTGACTCAGTGACTGACAGATAACGCACAGACGAGACTACTGCTCGTAGGTAGCCGAAATTTGGCATGTAGGTTCCTTGGAGAGTGTAAGGAAGCGCTAAGAGAGGATTTCTCTAAATTCTTTCGAGAACGGGAAAAATGGAATATGCGCGTACGAAGTAGAGCAAAAGCTAGTATTACCGTGCAATATAGTAAACGTTTATCGTTTATAATACAACTAGATGACCCGCGCAACTTTGTCTGCGTCACAATTTTCATTACTGCTCCGCTCCTATTGATCTTAGCGTGATGACCTTCCTCGATAAATGAGCTATCTAACACTGAAAGAATTTTTCAAATCGCACCAGTAGTTCCTGACATTAGCGCGTTCAAGTAAACAAACAAACAAACATACAAACAAACTCTTCAGCTTTATATATTAGTATAGATGTGTAAACGACAATACGCAAAATTCTACATCGCACATGCAACATTTGACAGGGTAATATAACAGATAGGGTAACCTACCTACTCACATTTCTCTATTCTCACACATTTTTTTCACATTACTCGGTTCTCATAGACCACCGTATCTTCGAAGAAATCAAAGAAGGAGGTTAAAGTGAAGAAGAGTTCCTGGAATAATAAGAATCCCATGAAGAGCGGTAAGTAATCCCTACTAATATTAACTGATACTGAAACTCTTGGAAAGTAGAGTGGAATTCCCTGCCGGAGTATGTGTTTCCGGATTGCTACAACCTTTAAGTCTTTAAGTCAAGAGTGAATAGGTTACTTCTAGGCAAGCGTGCTCCATCTTCGACCACATCATCGCTTACCATCAGTTGAGACAGTGGTCAAACGCGTGCCTATCAATAGTAATAAAAGTAGATACGTTATATGTTAAGCCGTTGGTCCCGGGTGCCATTTAAAAATCTTTGACAGTAATTACGGGTAGCCCGCCACACATTCCCAACCACTGCAACTCCTGATGCCTGAATCAACAGTGGCGACCACCAGAAAAACGCCGAGCCAATGAAGGCCGACTAGTCCCGGATAAACGATTCAACTGTCTTGGATCCTGCAAAGAAATTAATCAGAAAAGCACAGCGGAGTCTGTCTCCTTATCGAGCAGGAGACAGAATAGAGCTAAGCCAATAGACACCAAGAGACATAATACAACTGTGTAAAGCCCAGTTGCCAAGCACCACGGATTATATATTAGTAGCTACGGGTAGTCAGAAGTCCTAAAAAATCTGAAACCAGTCTTGCTAAAGGGTACCGCGTTACCCAGTTACTGGGTTGTCGAGGTAAGATAGGTTCCCATTCATACCGAAACTCCCCTTTGTTTCGGAAAGCACGTTAAGCCGTTGTTCCTGACTGTTATTTGTGGAACTTTGATTGCCGTCACGGACAGTCATAAGATCAGAAAGATCAGACATCTCTTCAAAGTTAGAGAGGCTTCTTCTGGGTAACATTACTCCATCGTCGACTTTGTCTCTGTAATCTCTGTCCGACTAAGGCCAAAAGCAAACCGTGCAAGATGTTACACAGGGCAGCTGCATACTTCTAGATAAGAAGCCGACCGCAAACACAGTTGGTTGGCGAGGCAGCTTGATCGAATAATGTGTGTATGTAACAGGTACCGAGTCGCAGCTGTCCATGTATTCCAGGGACACCCGACTGAACTTCCATGCCAAGTCTAGCACCAGCTCCAAAGCCTACCAAACATCGTAAGTTCAGTAGAAGTCGCCCAGTGGTCGAAATGCGATCATATTTTTTATTAATTTAATTTATAAGCAATATTAAAAAAATTGCTTTCTGAACTACTTCTCCAAATAAATTTTAATTGTGCCAAATTTCATACTGCTCCAGCCGCGTAATTTTCGTAAAAAGGGGTTAAGAACAAGGTTTTGCTTCACGTTTTAAGATAAAGATTCCTATATGAGGTTATTTCTAGGTTGGGTAGTAGGGTTTGTTTGATTAATTGAATGATATTTATGACAGATTAACTTTTAATCACAATATTTACGATCACCATTGTGAAATATGCATAATTAGCGACCCGCCCCGGATTTGCACGGGTGCAAATGTTTATTTAGGCCAAACTAACAAAGTGAATATCTAATTACTAGAGTCAATAATATTGTGGTTCAGCTGAAGCTAGTTTTCGCAGCGCACGCAATGTAAAGATTTTTTTAGATCATTATTTTCCAACCTCTTCAATAATAATCTTCATATATCAGCTAATTTACACTAAACTTTGACAAATTGTTTATACAAAAACCTTTTTCGAGCACCCCTCTATCTTTTGAAAAACCCGCATCAAAATCCGCTGCGTAATTATAAAGATCTAAGCATACGTAGAGACAGATGGATGCGGGAAGCGACTTTGTTTATACTATGTAGTGATATTCAGATTAATTAGATCAGGGGTTTCTTTAAAGTACGAAAAAAAGAAACAAATAAGTTAATAAAAATAAAAAAATATAAAGAAAATGAGGAAGCCAAAATCTAGCCACACTACTAGGAATTCTAAGCCATTCAAATGCCTGTACGGATGACAATGTATGCTCACATCTTTACCTTTGTGCAGGAGTTCATCAAAGGTGCGCGTCGGAGCTGGTACCAACCTCAACCTGAAGAGGGGAACCGCTGAAAAGAACTCCGAGTCTCTCAAAAGCACCAGAATGTATGTTTCCAATTTCGTTTGGTTTTCATGGTGGGATGGGAAAAGCGCTCCTTAAATACTTATTTCAGAAAAATGAGGATAGACCCAGGCATGTCTTTTTTCTAAATGGGACCAACGATAGCAAGCGCCAGCCTTCCGTACAGGGATTTACAAAAAACTGGATCTTAAATATTGATTTTACGTTTGTGTTTTATTTAAACCTACCAGTGTTCCTCCATATGCCCTTTGCGTTCCAGGGCTGCGGTAACATTTTCGAAAAAAATCCACAAAATATTGTTTTTACCTACTTTGTTAATGTTACAACATTGTATACATATTCGCCTAAACCGCACATGTTCCATTGAATCAAATACCATCAAGCAAACCTCGACCGAATTCACCCTTTTTTTTTATTAAGGATGGGAAATCATCAAATGACTCCTCCCGCTCTGGGTGAAGCAGGAGGAAGTGTCAGACTCTTACTGACTAAAACCCATCCGTGTTCCTCCTAGAGCCCTTTGCGTTCCCTGGCTACGGTACCTCTTTCGAACAAAGTCCGCAGAAAGTGCCAGGTAATAACCATTATAATCGTTTCTAACGCAATACGAGTATCTTGTCCGGCGTTCTTACATATATTTATGTCTTTCACATTTTCGGGACCCTGGAGTCCCGGTCCTTTGGTAGGCGAACGAAGTGCCAAAGCCAACTCGCAGATGCCCCTTAGACATTTTAAATGGTGTCACGATAACGTGTCAATGGCATGGGGCACCAGCTGACCATTATCCCTGTAAGCACTGTGAAAGAATACCCAGAGAAAATCCTCGGTCACTATTATTGTCTTCTCCGTAGCTTTGTAACGTACAGTAAAAATAGCTTCATCTCTTTCACCAACCGATCTTGGTAATTCAAAAGTGCCTCATCATCAATAGACTGGCCTGTTGGTCTAGTGGTTAGTGACCCTGACTGCTATGCCAGAGGTTGTGGGTTCGATTCCCACCCAGGACAAATGTTTGTGTGATGAGCATGGTCTTTTGTTCTGTGTCTGGGTGTAGTTTATCTATAATATGTATGTATTTAGAAATATATAAGTATGTTTATCAGTTGTCTAGTACCCATAACACAAGCTCTGCTTAGCTTGGGACTAGATGGCGTTGTGTGGAATATGTGTGGAATATATCAACGTTGATTCATCACCAGCCTAAACAGTCAAAAATCTATGTATCAATTGTAGCATTAAAGTACTAACGAGGCATGCCTTTTAAGTTTTGTCGTTTGAAGAAAAAAACACAACTAGAACCTTATAGTACTTTTTATTGTTTTTCAACGTATTCACCACGTAGCTTAATACACTTTTCCATTCACTCAAACCAGTTATTATAACATTTATTCCACTCTAAAGCGAGGGTGTTCAAAATGGCTGACTTGAAAACGTCGACTGCTTCTTCCCCGGACTGGAACCTTTGACCACGAAGACTTTTCTTAATTTTAGGAAATGTAAAGAAATCGTTAGGGCTTAGGTCAGGATTTTATAGAGGATGGTCAAGAATTTCTACTTTTTCCTGCTTCAAATACTCAATCGTTTGACGAGCGCTGTGTGAACTTGCGTTGTCGTGGTGCAGGATGATGCGTCGCTTTGAATTAAATTTTCGAAGTTCGGCGATGACTTGTGGTAAACAAACTGTAGTATACCACTCTGCGTTAACCGTTCCACGATCTTCAAGTGCAATAGTCGCAACATGGCCGGTTTTTCCAACGAACGTGGCCACCATCTTCTTTGAAGTGCTTCGAGAACGAACAACTTTAGTCGGCTTTGGCTCACCTGGAAAGACTCAGATTGTAAATTGTTGTTTGGAATCAGGATCGTAGGCATCCAAGAGTCGTCACCACTGATGATGTCGTAGACGTGATTTCGCTCTCCTCGGTTGAACCTTTGCAGATTTTTCTTACACCATCTGACGCGGGCCGCCTTGTAATCGTCGGAAAGCAGATGCGGTATCCAACGGCAAACTAGCTTTCTCACACCAAGCGCTTCATGCAAGATCGTCTGAATGGTTGTCCCTGAGATGCCTAATAGAGCCTCTATCTCTCGATACGTCACATGACGATCTTAGAGAATTCGTTGTCTCACAGCAATGATGTTATCTTCAGTGAAGGCGGATTTTGGGCGTCCTTCGCGAGATTTGTCACTAACACTAGTATGTCCACGCTGGAATTCTAAATACCAGCGTTCGACAGTCCGCAGACATAGGGCTTCATCACTGAACACAGATGTTAGCTCTTCAAAACACTGAAGCCGTGTCAGGCCTCTTCTATAGTTGTAGAAAATTATTGCACGAACATTTTCCTTAGAAAGATTCATTTTCGTACGTAACCTGACAGATTCCAATCGACGCTGTGACAATAATAGCATTAGTCCTAATACTTTAAACTGTTTTGAGATTCAAAATTTAAACACATTCGAATATAGAACAGTACCAAATTCAAAATTGCCGGGAAATATGGAAACGACAGAACTTAAAAGGCATGCCTCGTATTAGTAACATTAAAATATAGCAAGCATGATATGCTACTAACTCATTACTAATAATTTATGTGCCACTATGTCTGCAATAAAGATTTTTTATTGAAAGCCATAGAATAGAGGAGCTTGTGGCTAGATAATAACAGCCGCACAGGTCGAACTTCAAGGTTAAGCAACGCTTGCCGAGATTGGTCTGTGGATGGGTGACCATTTCTACGTACTGAGTTCCCTCCGTGCCTCGGAAAGCACGTTAAGCCGTTGGTCCCGGCTGTCATTTGTAGATCTTTGGCAGTCGTTACGGATAGTCAGAAGCCAGTAAATCTGACTCCAGTCTTGCCATGAAGTACCGTGTTACCAGTTAATGGGTTCTGAAGGTCTGGTAGGCAGCCGCTCCTCGTAAAATACTGGTATTCAGTTAAATCCGGCTTGACTGGAAGCCGACCCCAATAAAGTTGTTAAAAAGGCTGGGCAGATGATCATTTAAAGCCATAGAATACAATAGGGGACATAATGTTCGTCAAATGAAGCGCAACGTTCAAATCAACGTGTTGTCTGGTGAGCCGCTACATATTATATGACGCGGGACATTTGACCCGTTCCGAGAGCGAACGGCGTGTCTCGGGACACTTCACGTACCTAGTAGCTGAGGGACGTGTTCTGCAAGATGTTGCTTAATTTTTCCCCTGGTGTATCGACTTAAAGCTAACAGTGGGGCTCCCCCAGGTCTCGTCGGCCGCTGATGCGAGACCCGCATGCGGGGAAACCGCGCGCGCTTCACGTGCCTGCCACCGAGACCGATATACAGACCATGGTGGAAGCTTTTGCGACGGTAAGTAAACTATTTAATTCAGAATGCAGGTATTTTTACTTAAATCGTTTTAAGTTTTAACCGACTTCTTCAAAAAGAAGGAGGTTCTTTGTTCGGCTGTATATTTTTTTTTATGTATGTTCACCGATTTCTCCGCCAATAGGGTATTTTACTAAAAAATCTAATTAGTCCGTCTGATAGATTTTCAAAAAATATTCAACACGTAATTTTTCTTTTTTCACGTAAACAACGTAACACGCGTGACGTCATCTGGCTTGGTAAATTTGGTACATTTTTACCAAGCCAAATGACGTCACGCGTGTCTTCAACTCGCTGTATCCTCTTTATTTGTTTAAGTATGTGAAAAAAGACAAAATACGTGTCGAATATTTTTTGAAAGTCTATCAGACGGACTAATTCGATTTTTTTTAGTAAAATACCCCATTGTAGACGGTTTAAAAAAATATTTTTTTATTCGAATGCCTATACTCATGAAGTAGTCCCATTGTCACCAAGTCATAATCTGATGATGGGATCCCATGAAATTCGAGGGAAACCTTCAAATTTTATAAGCACGTACAATGTTTTTCATAAACTTTCTAACGCAATTCAGATATTATGCCTGGTAATCATCATCTCATGTTGCTGAGCTGGTGATGGAAGGTATAAGTCAGGATCTGATGATGGAATCCCATAAAAAATGTTAGTTCAGCGATATTTTCGCCAATTGTTAACCGATTTGGATGATTATTTTTTTGTTTGGATGAGTATTTCCGGACTAGTCCTATTTCAATTTGGTGAAGATCTGATGAAGAACTTCGGACGTAAGCAACGGAACTTTTCAATAAATGATAGCAAATGTATTTCTGAAATCGTCCGTCTGTTGATTGTTTACACTAGTTCTTAACATACGAGTAAGATCACGCCGGTACGCTGTGAATACTAATAATTCACTAGTAGTAGTAATAAGTGAAAAATAATTAACTTTTTTACAAAAATATACAGTCGACTTCTAAAAACAAAACACTGTTGTAGTGTTTTGTTTTTGGAAGTCGGTTGTATTTCTCATTTAACTTTTAAAGCACAAAAATGCTTTAAAAGTCAAATGAGCTCTTTTCTTTAGTTTGTCATGAAATTATGACTTCCCAGATTATTTGATCCTTATTAGTTATACTTTCGGTTGATGTAATAATATAGGCAGATTGTTTTTAAAAAATGTACCGGTTCGATTCCTCGGTAGGAATAACGATTTTCCAAAAATCCAATGATGCAGTTTTAGTTTTCATCAACATCGGGATCGAGACTTCTTTCAGTGGTTTTCAATATTCCTCATAGTTTTGGATTTCGCCATGAAGGTACACTTAAAAATTCACCAGCATAGTATGATTCAAATTGGGCAGTGTGCATCAAGTCACGAGACCAGCCCGCGCGCGCGCCCCAATAAGCGCTACCCGCCGCGCCGCGCGCAGCACGCGGCCCGCGCGCCGCCCGGCGGGGGCGCCCCGCGCGCCGCACACGCCGCACAGGCCGCGCACGCCGCGCACGCTGCGCCCGTTACGTCACACGTGCAAAGTACGCCGCGCGACGCCACGCTAAATCTCGACTCTGCAAGGTCTTTGAATCAGCCCACCAAGTAAGTCCCAACATACTGTGGAACAGCTGGTTATAGCCTCAGCTTTCCCATCGAGAAATAAGATAGGAATCAGATAAATTTAAGAGCGCTTTCACAATTTTTCTTGAATTTGAGCGTTTGATTCGAGTTTTGATGTCTGATTATGCTTTAGATATAGCACAAAAAAAAAACAAAAATACGCCTAAGAAAGTTTGATAGTTGATTTTGGGAGTGTTCTCAACAAATATATCAATTTGTTCACGTACATCAGTAAATTTCTGGTCTCCGCAAAGGGTGTTTCATAAAATTACGCTTTTGGGAATCTTTTGATGCTTTGGTACACCGAAGATATAATAGTTTAATCAATTTTAAAAATGTCCATGATACAACTGTACCTTCTACTTTGGAATGATCAAATCAATTTGTTAGATTCATGCACTAATAAACCAAAAATAATTTTGTAAAACTGAGAATTATTGACAATTTTCCTTACGAAACTATATTTTTTATCTATGAAGATATAATCCAAATTCAAATAAAAATTATTTAATAATTAAGGAGGTATTGTTATAATGCATGAAAAAAAAATTGGTCTATTTAAAAGTAAACTCATATTTTTAAGCAATTTTTGTATACAGCCCCACAATCACTATAAATCTCGGGAAACGCCGTTTGTAGCTTTAGTCCGGGGCAAGCGTTCGATTTTGTAATAGCGCCCTTAAAGACTGATTGAATTATTATATTGAGCTCACGCTCCAAGGAAAGCTTTTACAGTTCTGCCGAACAAAAACAAATTAAAACATAATTACATCATTATTTGAACCTATTCTAATTTTCAGTTAATTCCTCTAAAGCTTTTATGAATAAGTCGATGCCTCCATGAAGGATGTATCACAAAACACACAGTGATTTTCAAAAATATGTTTATTTCGTCAACTGATTGTTTGAATTGGTATTTCTCAGTCCATTCCACAATTACAACATTTCTTTATTTTCGCACACATACAGTAACGATTGATCCATAGAAATTTCAATGATTATCAATATCTGTTATCTACATTAATTTGCAAACGAACCATTTATCATCGCTAACATTTCCAGGTGCTTCTATCCTTGTTTATTTTAACTGAACTTTAAAACTTATTTTGAATACATAGTTCGGTTAATTAATTGTCCAAAATATTGTCCGTTGAAGAGAATTCCAACTGTCACCGCGATACATGAGACCGGAGAACGAGCCGTCGCCGTCGAAGCCAAAGCCTCCGGGCCTCAGTCCGAAATCCACCAAGGCCCTGCAGGACTCCCTGAGCTTCATCGAAAACGCGCAGGAGGCTGAAGAAAACCCGGTAATATCATGTTTATTACTGCAGCGGCCAGCAAAAGAGGCATTGATGGACGAACGTGTAAATATATAATATTCGTAAGTCCATCAATACCTAGTTGTGGCCAAGGCTTGCTGTAAAAAGTAGCGCTAGAAGCTATGGTGACCTGACACTACTTATATCATATTCATATTGATAGGATATGGTTTATATGGTGTAAGTTAAAGTTTCGAATTGTAAAGGAAATATACAATGGTAATGGTTTTGAGTACGTGGTGCCTCTGATGAGATCTGAACGCGAACTGGCCCATATTTTGGTATACAATTCACTTTTCAAAATCAATGACGAACAACGAACAACATATTTTCCCGCGTTAAAGTGTTCATTTGTTTTTTTTTTTCAATAAACAGCTTTCTAACACTTCTGGCAGGGAACTTCGGGCTAGGCAGAATAGGTTTCTATACTAAAAAGCTAATTAGTCATTCACATAGATTTCAAAAAATATTGGACACCTATTTTATGCTTTATCAAATCAATAACAAATTGACGAAGATAAAACGCATCAAAGATCAGGAATGGGGACTTGTGACGTCACTTTCCGATAAAAAGTGTATCGGAACTAGCCGTCACGCGAGTTTTCAATGCACTGTTTCTTCTTAATTTTTTGTTTAAAAACACGTGTCCAATATTTAGGGAAATATATCTAACAGACTAACTAGATTTGATTTAAATACCCTTTTAAGTCGTGCAAGGCCAACTCACACTCCCCGAAGTTCAACGCACACTCACCGAAGTGTTAACCGACAGGCTGGCAACTATCTAAGATGTCTTTGTATAGGTGATACCCGTTTTCACGATCAAGTGCGCCGCGAAGAAGGACTTGAAGTCCGAGGAAGCCGAAGCCAAGAAGTCGTCATCCAAACGGGAGGACACCAATGCGATGAAAAAGGTGGGTTTTGGTGTAGGTATTTGTTTTCCTCGCAACGCCAAGAGGCGAAATGTAATAAACTACTATGTATTCCTTTTAATAAAGTCAAAAATTAAACAACAGGACCTTTCCACCACACTACAGGATCCGTCTTGATGCGCTGATGGGCTATTTTTTTGCATTTTGTTGTCCCTATAGATATAAGATTTCTGTAGTTGTCCCACTCCCAAGACGGCCCACTCCTCACACAGGCTGACACCAAGCAAAGGCCTCTTCCCATTTTTTCTATTTCTAGCTATACGATTAATGATTCATTTTCAACTTTATTTCAACTACTGCAAAGTCAAATGTTGTCAGTGACACACTCGGTGCATTTCGTCGGAACCTTGCCATATTAGTGATACAAAAGACTGAGAAAGATGAGGACTTAATTATCTCTGGTGGCGGCAAACATCCCGGGATGTATGGAAAAACGAGGCAGGCTACGCCAATCCCAATTGGGATAAGATTGAATGATGATTACTAATTGCGTATACTGACTGCTACAGAGACGGAAATGTACGAAAGTCTGGAACGCAAAGAGCATTTTTAGTAACACGGTTGGGTTTTAGTCAGTATGAGTCAGACAGTCCGTATCGCTCCGCTCGTAGCGAGTCCTATGGGGACTAAGGGCCGCGATAACGCGTGTGATAATTCCGCAACCTCATGTACCTTTTTTAAGGATGGGAAATCATCAAATGACTGGAATGTCGAGACTCTTACTGACTAAATCCCATCCGTTTTCCACCTCCCTTTGCGTTCTAGGGCCGCGGTGACTCTTTCGAACAAATTCTTCAACCGTGTGGCAGGGTACCTACGTAGAGCGTATACTGAACGTCAGAAATGTCTCTCAGGCCTCCACAGACGCATCGCTGTTGAAGCTTGTGTACAAGTACGAAGACGGCAGTAAGATCGTGGTGTCGCCGAGGAGGTTGCCTTTGAGCCGACCTGGTCTTCCTCCTGGCAAACACGAGAGCCAAGAGCTCGAGTGTAATCAGGTAAGTACAAGCTGATTTTTTTTATATCGGTAAGCGTGGCAGAATCAGCCTGTACTATCCCCGCTGTTGGGACACAGGCCTCCTTTTACTGAGATCCCAGTATAATAGTTTTTTTTTTGTACGGCTTTGACAATCTCGGGACCATGGAGTGTGGCTGGCTTTGGCGTACGAGGGGCCAGAGCCAACTCCCAAAGAGGCCCTGTTAGACATTACAAAAAGAATGGAGCACCATTTATTATTTCGTTTATTTATTTTCTTTACTTATTTATTTCATTTTTAAATATTTTAATAAAAAAAAAACAATTTAAAAATATAAAAATAGTAGCCTACCGGTAAAGTGAACAGGGTCCCAGGCAGAGAGAGCTCCTAACAATACCCTTGATCCAGCTGCCTAACGAGCGCCTCCTGAGGTGTTGGTTGAGGCTCGTGACTATTAAGCCATTGGCTGATACCAATCCACATCCCACATGACGACAACCTCGCGAGCCAAGTCAATATACTTGATTTGTTTATCTTTCTCGGCTTTCAGGAGGTTCTCGTCATGCTTGACGGTTATGTCTACAATCACTGCACGCCTCTCGATTCGGTCCACCACCACTTATATCAGGCTTATTGGCAAGAATAGTCCTTTCAATGATGATGGACCGATCCCAGTACAATGTGATATTGCCATTATCGAGAACTACAGGTATGCGCCCGACCTGGCGCGTACCTGTAGTACGCGGCATCTCCGACTCCACAAGAGAGTATTTTATTCAAGAGCACCATTTATAGCACATTTTTATTCAAGAGCAATTGGATTAATATTTATTATTATAATGAAATCCACCATTACTGTTCCCACTGCTGGGACACAGGCTTTCTTTTGATGAGATCCCAGTATTGTTGTTTTTCATTCTATTATCTTCTTAATTTATCTAAAAAAAGTAGTGAGTTTGAATTGTAAAAAAGCAAGTGAATTGTGGTGTTTCTGACAGGTCAATACGAAAACCACCGTTATTCTAGTGATAACACTCCGTTCAAGTACAGCAGGATAAATAAAATACTCCAATCGTCAAAAACAAAATGAAATAATTTATTGGAAAAAATAACCATTTCAGGAAAAGCGTATAAAATATAATCTAGCTCAATTTAACATTTTTTATTATTATTTTGGTAATATATAAATTGAATAAATACAATCGAAAGCCAAAAAGCATCACAGCGACTTTTTATAATTTAAATAAAATTATTTACAACAATTTTTGAGTTTAAATTAAAGTTTATAACTTATTATTATAGTAGCTTAGTTTGTGCAATCTTATTTGCGCATTAAAAATATGTTATCCCGGCATATGAATGGGTACATGACCAGTTCTTCAGAAACCATATTTTTATAAACCTCCACGGATTGGGCATCAATAAAAATTATAAAAAATACAGCTTCAAATCAGAAAGAAAAATGTATGTATGAGTATCCCACCTCGCCACTATATGGCGCTGATTGTCACAAAATGGCCGAACGTACATAAAAAATAACTTTTATATTTGAAAATGCTACAACAACATTTTACTTCGTAAAAGTGGTCCAGCATAATACATGACTGTACCATACATTCCTTTAATAAAATACCTTATTCTTTACGAATAAAATATATTATTTCCTTAAAAAATACTGTCATATACGGCTGTATCCTTTTTAAATCTTTGTAACAACATAAAACCTAAGTAATTTATTATTATTATTATGTTTTAGCATAATTATTTGCGTTCTCAAAGATCGAAAGCTTTTGGAGTAGATACTTAATTAGTTGTTAATCAATAAATAACCAACATAACTGTTTGATCAAAAGCAATAGACAACTAAAACTTGACTAAAAAGTTCGTAACTTACCATACCTTTACAAAAAAAATTGTTCCTTTTTCAAATTCTGATGTTGACAGTTCCCTTCGATCTTTGAGAAGCACACTTGCTAAGCTATGGTACCGTATTCTGGCTACTCGATGGGTGTAATAATTTTGTTTGGGTGTAATGTCATTGTGTGCGTTTAGGCGCATTTTCCGCAAAGTGGTTTGTTGTCCATCACGGAGAAAGTAGCATCTGTCACTGGGTTTCTGCATTTCTGGAAGACAAGAAAAAAGTTTTTTAGCGTTTTTTTAACATGATAAATGATGATATCCAAAATTGGCCTGGCGCCGGAATTTGGACATTTTCAGAAATACTCAAATTTCGTTATTATTAGTTTTTTGGTAAAGAAGGGCCAGAGTATTTGCTTAGATATTCTTATTCATTATTTTTCGACAATACTCTAAGTTGAAGAGTGATTAGAGTCAGTTGAAAAGTCCTCGTGTATCACGAGAACTGACAGTTACTTCCATATTTCCAAAAAAAAGGTATAGAATATATATTATGAAATAACAACAATAGAATTATCATTTTCCATGAACTTGTACTGACCCACAGCAGGGCGAAGATCTCGTCTTTCTTCCTGCTTTTCCCAGTCTTCTACGATTTTGGGTCAGTTGAAGAGCAGAATATCGTCGCTTTGTTATGTTGGAAGTGGTATTTTTACCAATTGGTCCTTGACCAAAGCCAGCTGTTTTTCTGACCAAATTCTCAGTTTAAGAAAGTATTCAGCAGGATAATATATTTTTTTAGTTACTTTCCCTCGGCCAGGCAAAAACCTCCCTCCATTCCTTCCATAGTCTCGATTTTGTGCTTCTTCCCTCCAATTCTTAAGGAAACCATCTAGGTCCTCCCGCCATCCTACATAAACTTAATCCTACTATCCTATTCCCTACTACATCTAATCTAATGTAACTAATATTATTAATGCTAAAGTTTGTGATGATGGATGTTTGTTACTCTTTCACGTCAGTTCGCCTGAAAGGATCTTCATAAAATTTGGCACAGAGGTAGATTTTATTCCTGAATAATACATTTAAGCTACATATATAATATATCCCGGGAATATGTTCCCTAGGGATCACGCGGGGAAGCCGCTAGCAGAAGTTAGTCTAGTAGATGTATTTACCATGCAAGTGAAGCAGTCACGGTGCCACTTGGCGTCGAGCGCGATGATGGCCTTGTCGGTGATGGGACTGCCGCAGCCGTTGCAGCGCGCCGCGAACTTGTCGGCGTAGCACCCCGAGCAGTAGGGTCTGCCGGCCTGGAATTACAAATTGTTCCTGTTAGAACTGCTGTTCATTAGCCTTACAATCCTTTTGCAAACATTGTGACCTCTTTCTAGATAAATCTTTGTCAGCCATTTCAATTTTCAATAAGTTCTACGCCACACAAATAGATTTATGCAAAATCCATATTTTGTTGCTTTAATCTACCAAACAAAGGGTTTTATAGGCCATATTCTTTTGTTTGAGATTTTGTGGCATTTTCGATGGTTTTTTTTTTGTTTAATCATAAAGTAAGTAGTTATTTTGGTTGTTGGTCAGCAGTTTTGTTAAATCTATTGTAACGTTCTCTTTTAAAACTGTCATAGTATCTCCTCCTCTATTTCATAAGCGATCACATATTCACCTGTTCCATAAATCCGCCACCGCCGAGCTCCTTCTTGCATCCGCCGCAGACGAAGTGGTGAGCGTGCCAGGACACGCCCAGCGCTTGGATCACGCGCTGGAACAGACCAAAAGCACTTTAGTATTGTTGTCAACTTGGTACAGACAAAATTATTGGGATCCTTCCTTGGTTAGCGCTTTAAAAAGGGAAAAGTTACAAGGCTCAAAAACGCCCTGCCAGGGTTGCGGACTTTGTTCGAAAGAATCACCGCAGCCCAGCAATGCAAAGGGCATTAGAAGGAACACTGGTGGGTTTAAGTCAGTAAGAGTCTGACAGTCCCTTCCGCTCGTCCCAGAGCGGGAGGAGTCTGATGATTTCCCTTCCTTAAAAAAGGGATCTAGGGCTAGTTTGCACAAAAAGATCCTTGCTGGTTTGCACTCAAAAAAGCGAACAACATATGATTTAGCTCAAAAACTATAAAGCTAATTACTTCTTGATAATGAGACTTTAGTCCGAAACGCAATGGCAAATTGTACTGTTAGGATCCTCCCAAAACCATTCATAAATTATCACGATAAAAAAGAAAGAAAAGGGATCGCTGTTGATGTCACGGATTTGACACAGGTACATGTAACCACCACTATACCACCCACCACGACCAACTCAATAACGACACAGTAATAGGGAATATGAATGAAAAAAATATTTATTTTCTGTACAGTTATACAAAACAAAAATATAATGCTACCAGTGAAGATAGAATCGAAATTGCTCGAAAAAAAAAGAGATAATTATTTTAAACAAATATAATTATCTGTCCCTCTATCGAAAACGCTGTATAGGCGTCATGGACTTTAGGTCAAAGTTCATATCGCACTTCACTTTCTAATTGTAATCTTTGAAGCTTTATAACTTCATCGCTGGTGAAGGTATTTTAAAATAATTTCAAGTTTTTTTTTTTTTTTTGTAATGAGTTTGCTCTTGATTCTAGTCTATGTCAGAGATGACAGAGACAAAGTCTACGATGGAGCGAGCCTACTCAGAAGGAGCCTATATTGTTTACCAAGCCAAGATTGTTTACTAGAGCTAAAAAGTATTTCCTTTTGGAAATAAAAAAATTGCGTGCATATTGCCTCTTCGCTAGGTAAGATTTATTTCCTACTACTAACAACACAGTTCTCATATAAATCTGTATCCAAACAAATCTAATATCAGACACGTTCAACCAATCATACTTAACACAGCAATGTGTCATACCATAACAAACAAAATAAAACTCTTAATTGCTCTGCGATAAAAAACTGAGCCGATTATAACAAGATGTATCATGGCGTTACTTCCCATGATGATGTCACCCCATGGCGGCCATTCAGAGATGGGCCTTTGTTTTGTGGCCCGGCCTGGCCGACCGGTTTGAGAGGAGGGCGGAGTTTTAGACGATTTAGATGTCTAGATAGCTGATAGGTGATTAAGACCTGTTTTAACCTGGCTGCCAGTATTAGCTATATGGTAAATTGAGTGTTTAACAGCGATTGTATTTAGTCTTCTCTTTTCAATTCAAGAGTCCACGGTACTTGTCAAATAACTAGGTTTGTAAATAAATATGTCTTTGATTACAGTAAAACCTACGTCTTTGCGTTGGTATCTAGATTATTATAAGATGGTGGTGGTGGTGTACATAATAAAGAGTATTCTATTCTATTCTACACGGTATGATAGAAAAAAACTGTTTATTCTGCCATAAAAGAAGCACAAAATAATAACTTATAATATTTTTATTAACTAAAAAAATTAAGCTTAAAAACTGTTTTTTTATTTGTAAAATGAATTTTTAATTAGCTCTAGTAAACAATCATGAAATTATTTTTTAAATACTTTCATCAGCGATGAGCCTTAAGGTGGATGCTCCAGGGTAGCCCGCGAAATGGTCATATACAGCTTCACACTGACCGGCAAATTGCTAAAAACATAAAAATATTTGAATTTCGCGGGCTACCCTGGAGCATTCACCTTAAAGATTACAATTATAAAGAGAAGTCTGATATAAACTTTGACGTCAAAGTCCATGGCGCCTACACAGCTGCCATAGAAAACAGTGTTTTCGCCAGAGGGACAGATATTTTTGTTTAAAACAATTAAATCTAATTTGCTTTTCATAGAAACAGTATTTTTTATAGAAACAATGACTAAGCACTCAATCTACCTGCGTACCAGCGGAAATGACTGGCCATCCACTAATCATCGTGATGCGTCAATAATCTTAATGAAGTTATATAATTTGTAGTACCAGTCATTATCTATACATATATTAATCTATACTTTTTTTTTTACTATTGATAGGCAGGCGTTTGACCACTATCTCACCTGTTGGTAAGCGATGATGTGGTCGAAGATGGAGCACGCTTGCCTAGAAGTAACCTATTCACTCTTGACTTGAAGACTGCCAGGTCGTAGCTATCAGGAATCTATACTTATCTATACTAATATATTAAGCTGAAGAGTTTGTTTGTTTGTTTGTTTACTTGAACGCGCTAATCTCAGGAACTCCTGGGCCGATTTGAAAAATTATTTCAGTGTTAGATAGCCCATTTATCGAGGAAGGCTATAGGGTACTAATCAAAATATTTATGCTATAGTCTCACTACTTCCCACTTGACTGTTCTAATAAACTGAACAAGGCAAAGGTTCCCGGATTTACACAAATTTCTTGCGATAGGTAATAGATATTGGCAGCCCAAGTCTGGAGAGTCTACCTATCTATTCAATCAGGTTGGGTTTATGGTGTGGGTCACAAATGGCCATATGGTCTATGCCTATAATACCCATATGGTGATCACAGTAGACTACCATCGTGGGTGGTATAAGATGACAAATATACTTTCGCTCCTCTGAGCCTCACGCCATGTAGGGTTTGAGGAAGACCCTGAGCTGTGTGATTCACCTGGCCTTAACGCGACACACTATAACATATTTATATGTGTGTGGCAGTTTTAATGAGAATTATGTGTTAATTATTATTTTTGAACCTATGACCCCGGTTTGTGGTCACGTCAAGTGTCAACTTAAGCTGTTGGATAATCAATCATAGCTAAGGATTTTAACAGCTGGATGATTCAGATCAGATACATGTTCAACTCAGTGTTTCCGAACTCGCAGCATGGGCATTACTAACTGGATAAGAGTTCTAAAATGATCGATAAAAATTTCCAATGTTACATAATATCGAGTCAGAATTAAAACAAGGCATAATACCGTTCTAACGCCGGATTTAAATCTTACGATGAAATCCGATCAGAGCACTGCAGGCTGTGAGACTATTAGATCATTCTGTATAGGATTTTGGCGTCCCGTGTGCCAATTCTACTTATTTCCAAGAGACGTTCGCATTCGTATCTTAGTCGCAAATGTAAAAAAAAAACTGTTTATTCATACATTTTTAAAATTAGAATATTCAAAAACTGGGCAGTACCGTAAGGTTTTATCCCGACCTAGCAGGAGTCTATACCTAATACTGGGTAATGAATACACTTTTAACACCGTATCTCTGCTCAGCAGTAGAATCCCGGAAGAACTCTTTCACAATGAGCTCCTCACATAAGGATATGCACCGAATATAAATCACCATCGTCCATCGAGAAGGTCAAATACTTTGGCAACCTGCCACAGGCATAGTCTTAGGACATACACCACCCATATTAGTGGTATCCTTCTTAAAGGTCATAGTTACACACTACGGGTTCAGAAACGCTACCCTAAAAGGGTATGCACCATCGGTGACATCCTTCAGAAAGGTCAGCTTGTACGTAGTATTTGTAACCGTGCTGCATTAAAATATGTAAATGAATATTCTGTAGTACCTACGTACGTGATTCAGATTGGTACAACGCTGTCACCGAATTAAGGGATGAATACAGGAATATGTTTTAACCAGATTAGTTCCTTGCATGAAAAATCGAACTTTGATCGTCATTTGAACATCATTATAAATTTATGTAAAGCGGAGACAGAAATATACTTTCAAATAGTTCGTCTTCTTCTTAACCTATCTGTAGCGTCAGTCCAGACATCTCAAGCAGGTTTAAAAACAATAGGTGACATCGGCTGTCACTATTTTAATCGCATGATCATCATTTATATAGACTTGATCAGCTCACCATCATCATCATTTCTGCCAGAATACGTTTACTGCTGGACCTCCCCCAAGTGCCAGAAATCCAGCATATTCCCGCGGCTTTCACCATAATCAGTTTTTGCTACTTGGTCATAGGTCCACCTTGTAGGAGACCTTCCAACTCTGCCACTGCACTGTTTATATCCACTTAAGATCTATAGTCTTTCTCAAGCATAGATAACTTACTTCTTTTCTTCGTTACAATCTTAAAATGTGCCTACCTATATATTGTACTATGAACGCTTCCAGTCTAAAACAATGACATCATACTTCTCTACTCCACGTTAACTGACAACTATGCTATCTATTGCACTATTAACCTGTACTATTGTTCCACTTACAATACAATTATCACTTTCTGATTCATTCTCATCGAATTCCTTATAAAAGCTGAGTATTATTATATTAAGAGCTACATGCAATCTAGCTTGTTGATGTGCCGCTTCATTGATTGCATCACTTGCTGCTCGGTTAAATGATAGTACTCAATTATCTAGTTTGCGAAGTGTGCTAGGAGTACTACAGCTTTGTAATTAAAATACTTATTCCTTCTGGGTAGGCTCGCTCCATCGTAGACTTTGTCTCTGTCATCTCTGACATAGACTAGAGTCAAGAGCAAACTCATTACAAATAAAAAAATTGCGTTATTTGTGGTTTTGTGCCGATGGATGCGAGACGCGCAGGACCGGTCGTTGTGGCGATGTTTGTGGGAGGCCTATGTCCAGCAGTGGACGTCTATCGGCTGATATGATGATTTGTGAAAGAGCTCCTTAGAAAAGTAATGCTTAATTTTAGACAAGTCCACTAGTTTCGCTCACATTTTCTGGAGTTTAGAGGAAGAGTATTACCTCCGTAAAAAAATAAATAAGTACCAATACTTTGACTACGCAAGTAAAAAAAGTCAGTCAATATAACACCTAACGATTTAAAATTTACTAGCACAGTTCCAAGCTCAAATACAGCTTTTTAAAAGTTCGACTATTTTGAATAATGTATAACGTAACAGCCGATTTACGTTTCTTAAAAAAAATATCAACCTAATATTAATTCAATTCAAGTCCAAAGCTTGACGTCCACTTAAGCTAACCGGATTAGCTTAGGTGGACGTCAAGCTTTTGAAAATTTTCTCAATAACTGTGTGAAAATTTTCGTTCGAGAACCTGTTTCTGAATCTGTCATGAATAAAGCGTCAGGCACAAGAGACGTTACAACTATAACTCGTAATATTCAAATGCAATGAAGATCACGTGTTCATGTGTGTACGTGACCTAGGATGCACATCACTTGTATTCCTTCGTCATTCCCACATAGCAGCAGCACGGGTTAATCTTCAAGGTTAAGCAACACTTGCCGAGGTCGGTTTGTAGACGGATGACCATCTTAAAATACCGATACTCCTCCGTGTCCTTTAAAGCACGTTTAGCAACTACACAAATGACAGCTGGGACCAACGGGTCCCGGTTATCATTTGTGGATCTTTGGCTGTCGTTACGGATTGTCAGAAGCTGGAAAATCTGACACCAGTCTTGCCCAGAAGTACCGTGATACTAAGCTACTGAGTAGTGGAAGTTAGATAGGCAGCCACGTAAAATACTGGTACTCAACTGAATCGGGTTTGACTGGAAGCCGACCCCAATATAGTTGGGAAAGGCCAGGCAGATGACGAAGGTCATTGCATAAGATCAAGAAAAACTTGAACATGTCATCCATTCATAGAACATCTCAACAATAAATATTGAACTTAAATTTATCACTTAAAGTAAATCAACTTCCCTATTGATTCATTCAACGTCAAAGTCGAAACGTTCATTCCAATTAGGCCATACGGCACTTTTGAACGTCATTCACAGTTCAAATATATAAAAAAATCTGAAGTGACCCTACTGTCCATTCGGAAAGGTAGATTCTTATCGAGAAGAATGGACAACAAACTCCATAGTTACTCTTTTCAAATAAATCTTTTACAATATTTGATAAGTTTACAAAATTTTTGTAATATGTGAGGACCGCATGCACCTAGGGTATGCAGAGGTAGACTTATCAATTTTCTAAATAAGTAGGTACATAATACACACACATTTACAAATATTGAAATCACTAATTAACAGTGTGCAAACACAAAATAAACAGAAAATCTATAAAGTTAATACATAAAGCAACCAGTTTGATTTTGTCCACAACATTGACTGTCCTATGGAGTAGGACCAGCATGCTTCCAGGCATTCTTATCCTGAATGTAATCTTCTAATTTGTAATGAGCTTGTTTACAAAGTGTGCTTCTGATATACGCTTTAAATTGTCTTTCATTTAGTTCTAATATGTCACAAGGTATTTTATTGTAACATTTAACACAGTACCCCATGAAAGATGTGTGTACTTTAGCTAATCTATAAAATGATTATTATGAGGTTCTACAAACATTAACTTATGAATATGAATAGTCATAGCTTTCATTATAATGGTGGTTCTAAAACAGACGACTAAGCGACTAGCTACTCACACTTATTCAGCTCTATTCAGCTTATGCCCATAGACAACAACGATTTTGTATGGAGACGTGTACGCATCCGTTCTGCTTTCCGTGCCTATTCAGCTTTCGCGGCAAACAAGTATAAAATGAGGACAAATGTGTTCTTAGCATGCGAGTGCTATGCGCTATTCTGCCGCTGCCGCCTTCTCATTCTTAGGACGCTGTACTCGCTGTACTGATAGAGGCAGAACTGCATAAGTGTGACCAAAATCGTTCAGCGAAACTCGAATGGAGCTGAATAAGTGTGAGTAGTCCCTAAGGGTTCGTTTCCATCAGAGATGTGCGAGGATGCGTAGCGAGGGATGTGTTAAGAACCAATAGAATCGCTTGATTTCCCTAGCCTCGCTCAGCTCATGCGATTCTATCGTAGTTTTGAAGAAGAAGATATTCAGCTAAAATTTGGAATATCAGCGAACGATATTGATGACGATCCAGTTAAATTGTAATTTTCCTTTTTTATGAAATAAACTTACGACTGATTCACAACAAAGATTCTGTTAGGGAAAACAATAAGGAGTTTTCTTCTCACAATATAGGTAGTTTGCATGCATTAATTGAAGCCGTCAAGCAAAAAATAACCAACAGCTATTAAAAATCAATTAGATCTTGCGCAACGAAGATAAACGAAGTTGTAAACAATATGGTGACTCACGTAACGTAGCTCCAATCGGCCGTAAAATAGAATTAATGCGTGACCTTGGAGTGTGGACTTATTTACATATTGATAACAGACAGAAAAAAGAATTAGTAATAGGTAGCAACCTAGTTTTATTTTCATTGTTTTGTTGAAAGTCGGCTTAGGTAGTTTGATAATATTGTAGGGATTCTATTGTAAAACTAGTTGACCCGCGCAACTTCGTCTGCGTCACAATTTTCATTACTGCTCCGCTCCTATTGGTCTTAGCGTGATGATATATAGCCTATAGCCTTCCTCGATAAACGGGCTATCTAACACTGAAAGAATTTTTCAAATCAGCTCAGTAGTTCCTGAGATTAGCGCGTTCAAGTAAACAAACAAACAAACTCTTCAGCTTTATTAGTATAGAAGTATAGATTCGATTGTTAATGTTGAAGACAGATGTAGTCATAGGAATCTACTGCTAAGGCTTTCTTGCGAATTTTCTTAAAATTTATGGAAAAAACCTATATCCATCAGTGAAAGTTAAAGCGATATTTATATAGCGAGAGAGAGAAAGAAAGAGAGAGAACTAGTTTATTTAGCATAAATAGATACATACAATGTACAAAAGGAATCTTAATTTTAAAACTATAAACATTGTGTACCCCGCGACTGCACCAAATAGTTCCAGTTCAGCAAAATTTCAGACAACAAGGAGCTGCCTGAAGCTGGCAGAATGAACTGTTTTTCTTTTCATTAAACAAAAATATATGACAAACCAGCAATCGTTTATGGAACCGTCGAGTGTGAAAGACCCACGTTCCAATAGAAACCATATCACCGCTTGACTGCGCACCCAATATGGCAAAACGATCAAACATGAGTAATTCACACCCAAACGATTCTGTCTGCCGACATGTGCGTTAGCGTGATTCACCTCCCATCTTTATTACTTGAGCAGTACGAACCATAATTAGGTGGCATTCACATCCTCGACCTGAAGATGATATAAATTTTGACTCGAGTAGAAAGAATGAAAGAAAGAATAGTAAAATTAGAGAACAGAAAGAATGTGGGAACGGATGATAAATTACGGTACTAAAATAAACAAGTTCTTTTCAACTTTTGGATTAATGCTAAAGGATGGGATGTCTGGTCCTGATTTTCAAACTGAAGTTTAGGGACAAGACAAAATGGTCTTGTTTTCGAGTTCACGTCTCGAGGAAAAAGTCTATCAAATCTCATATTAGTCTCTTCTTCGAGTTTCTTTCACCGCTGAGTATAAGCGAATGACTGCGATAAGTCCTAATACAATATAAAGTTCTTCCGTTACTGAGTGATTGAGTGACTGACAGAAAACAAACAACTACAGGTCGTAGAAGCTGCTTGAATTTGGCATGTAGATTCCTTGGGGAGTATAAGGGACCACTAAGAGAGAATTTCCCGAAACTCCTACCTTCGCAAGCGAAAGCTAGTTCATGTCTACAAATCTCGCATGGACCATTCTCGCTTCTTACAAGTCGAGTAAATCGTCCCGTCTAAACGCACCATTATCGAATAATTTAGCGTCACTTTACACAACTTTTCGTCTTCAATCTGAATTACATCGTCTATGTCTATATTAGCAGTTCGTGGGTTCGTGGGCGAGCCTCCTGACTTACTAACAACTCCAATATGGTCGGTGTGACGTCACTCCTGCCACTCATCACCCACTGGGAATTCAAAGGTCTTAACTTATTTTATACGGTCGTTGGCTTTTAGATAATGCTGTTAGTTTTAGTTCTGTATTTGGATTAATTGATTGGTTTTATTACGTTCGGTATGTGAGGCTGTGATGTTACTATTTCTGTATTGATTTTAATTGTTTTCGGCTTTGGAATTTGTTGCTAGGCAAGTGTTAAGGTTGACTGTTGCTAGTGGTATAACGATTTATGGGATTTCTAATCTAAATTGGCCACTTGGCAAAGGTGACAAAAATATGCGGGCATCCCAGGGTGATTTCTGATATTTGTAGGTAAGAAATGTCTAAATCTGTGTACTTTTATATTTTTGATAAACAAATTGGTCTGAACGAAGTATCAAATGAAAGATATATGAGTGTATGAATCAAATTTAAACCTATAACGGAAGTTAATGTAAGGCTTATCATTGTTTTTGAATTAACATTACATGGTTCAAGATGGAATGTCATCGTGGACTTTTGGGACGATAATGAGGTCATTCTTGTTTCCATGAGATCCAAAATTCCTATTTATTTAAATTGTTTTCAGAATAAAAAACACAAAGATTTTTTTTATGTGACAGCAGTACATAAGTTTTAACTGTTTCATCGTTTGAAAAACCACACCACGTTCAAGATTCAAAGTATTTATTTCAAATAAACCATTTACAGGCACTTTTGAATTGTCAAGGTCAGTTAAAAACATGAAGCTATTGCACGTGCGAAAGCGTAGATATCTATGGAGAAGAATGTGTAAGAAACTGCACTTATGAATCATACGCTGTATTACAAAAATCTTGGTTTTCTCTCCACCTGTGCAGCCGCCCCTTGTCAACCAGTCAGACTCCGGACTTTATTCAAAAACAAGATCCAAAAAACTTAACTGGCTAAGCCCACAACTTTAAAAGCAAAAGTGAACAGAAATCTCTTGGGCACTTGGGCATAACGCACAGCCGAAACTACTGGTCGTAGGAGCATGATATGTAGGTTCCATGGGGAGTGTAGGGGAGCACTAAGAAAGAATTTCTCGCAATTGCTACGGGTACAAAAAAAAACGGGATAACGCGGGAAAAATTTGGAATGAATAAAAAACTCACGTCGGTAATGGGCTCTCCGCATCCATGGCATCTGGGGCTATGGTGGGTGGCGAAGCAGGGAACGCAGTGGACGCCTCCTTCATGCTGGTGGAACTTGGCGCCATCTATCGGCTTGCGGCACGTGTTGCATGTGAAGTGCTCCGGGTGCCACTTCTTGTTTAGGGCTGTTACTATCTGTGGAAGAAGAACGCGGATGATTAGAGGAAAATCGAAAAAACTGTGGAATGTTTGTGTAAAAGATACATAATCTTTCAAATGGTTGACTAATGAAATGTTTTTATCTAAGCAAGCATGCTCTATGGTCGATCGCATCATCGCTTATCATTAGATGTGACAATGGTCAAAATAAAATAGTAATATGGACCAAAAACTACGTCGGTGCCAAATATTTGGCGTATTTCCACTTTTTTGTAGTTCGGCATTTGATTTCGACTTGATTATTGTACACTGACAGTACGAGTACACCCTACGAAATGTTATTTATCTGTTGTTCTTATTTTTGTTTTACTAATGTTTACCAACGTACGCCTGGAGTGTTAAAAAATGACGGTCTTTTAATTTTAATAGATTAACACAGCGGTCTCATGAAATTAAATTCTCAGGTTAACCGCAGTTTCCTTGTTGTACACTATTTTATAAAATTCCCATAAAACTGGCTTTTATTGCTCGGTCCATTGAGTTTCTGTCTCAGCTTACTCTGACTTCTGAAGTTACGGTTACCGTTTCAACCGTAAATTCTATAAAGTTATCAAAATTAAGCATTTCATCACTTCCATCTTTATTTATTATAGCTAGCACTTCACTTCTAATAGTCGGATACACCCATTAAACACCAACTGGAATAACATCTACTAACCAATTGACTAAATAATCATTGCATGTTTATCTTCTACTGAAATAAGAAAACACATAGTTTTCTTCATCTATTTCGAAATCTTTGGAAGTACAACGCGTTTTGTTTACCTTTGTTACGTAACACATATCTATTTTAGCGCTCGCGCTTGACCACGTGGTTTGAGTATTTTTATCGATGTCCATATACCGTGAACTTACCGTGTTTTTTTTAGAATTCCTCTACTTTCGCGGGAGGTGGATTGGATGTCTTATCTTTTCGTCAATAGTTTATTTATGCTGTGTATTTAATTTTTGTTTAGTTCTTAGTTACCTTTCTTTAGTTCTTAGTTAGTAGTTTTCTAACTTTCTTCTTGCACTAACTTCCTCTTACTTTGTTATTGAACTTGCGGTCTTTAACAGTAAATACCATATCTTGCGAATACAGTTAATTTTTAAAATATGTCGTTGTTAGCTCCACATTCCTAAAAATTCCAAGATATTTTTCCAATTCCTCTTCGGTAATCAATCCTATTTTTAGTCATGATGTTTCCAGCATTTCATCAACAGCATCTATCATCAAGTTTTCTCGTCTTTTGTCTGTAGTAGTCGTTTGCCAACTAATTACCGTGTGGGGAGCATCCTGCCCGCCTTGACCGTTCTAGCCACATTGTTTCTTTAAGCATGCGGTTCTTAATTTATCAACAAACTGGTATTGGTATACAGCATAATTGTGATGTTATTTTTACTATGCAAAATGTTGACATTAGATTCTTCCTGCATCGACATAGGGTCTGCATGCTGTCGGTTACAATTGACTCGCCGTAAAGTTTTAAATCTACTTTATTAGCTGTAGTAGATCTTAAGC
This sequence comes from Lacanobia oleracea, assembly GCA_950371165.1. Taxonomy (NCBI): domain Eukaryota; kingdom Metazoa; phylum Arthropoda; class Insecta; order Lepidoptera; family Noctuidae; genus Lacanobia; species Lacanobia oleracea. The sequence goes on from OX493398.1 coordinate 2,001,296, forward strand.
TGTATTCATAACTTACATTTTGTTTTTCTAACATGTGTGATTCTGTTTTGACAACATGAAGCTTTCGTTTTGAAATCTTTGGTTAGTAACATCAGATAAACATTAGAACATTATCAGCGAAATCATCTTTATTTGCTCATCAAAATATACACTCCTTATCGTCCATCGTTTTAATCAAAACGACCTTCACTCAAACAAAATTCCAGAAACACTGCTATCAATTTCTAATAAACGCAAGTTGACAATATTGCTGTGTGTCACGTAACACTATCGAATGGTATCAGGGACTTATCACTGATACTGAATCATTATGGACAATAGCGTCATGTAGGTAGGTAATCTACTTATCGGGTACTCTGGTGCCGAGTGCACAAAAATGCGCGTTATGTTGGTAGATGCGCTGTTCTGTTTACGGTTAAAATAGTGCTTCTATTGCTTGTGGTGTTTCATCGTCTTTTTGTACACATGAAATGGGTGCTTCGTTTAGCATTAAATTATTTTAAGAATGAGCCATGTACTCGTAACTGCTAGAATCCGTCTTGGTACTTGTTAGCCAAAGATTTTATTTGAAGTCCCTTAATTCTGTATTAGTTCCTTGTTTAGTTTCAAGGTGTTTGTTGCCATAGAGATTATGAATGGAGGTAGCGATTTTAATTCAAGAGCAACAGAAAATTATAGAACCGCAGAATTATTTCTCTGTAGTATTAAAAATGTATTTAAATTGATATAACTTTAAACACTCACCCTTCCATTGATCACTGAATTGCAGCTGTTGCACACAGCGGGGGATTCTACCTTGGTCGACTGTAACAAAATAAAACAATATCGTTAATACTTGCAATTGGAAAAATCATCGGCGTTGATAATTAACCTACAGCAGTCTACCACTGGATAAAGTCCTCTCCAATCGCACGCCCGGCACAGTCATCTCGCCATTCATTCCATTATAAGGTACTCAGATACAATAAAGGGCCGTTTATATAGCCCATTAGGTCACAGGAAAAAGCTTTGTAGAAACGAGTCTTGACACTCTTGCGTTTGTATGTCATCATCTCATTCTTTAGCTCGATGATGTGAACGCTCCACTTTATAGGGACATATTCCTTCACAATCCGTTCCGGAGTCACGGCGTGTTTACGGGGTACGAGGTAACAAGAAGTAGTTATATTTCGTAGACAGTTCCTGCCCAAAAAAAAAAAACCTAATTTTGGTGAAAACTTTATATGTATTTTTTTTTTATTTGAATCGAGGTAGGAAGTTATTTCCTTGAACAAAGTTGTTCATCTAGCAGAAACAATTTTAAAAGCTTTTAATTAACTTGCAATGTATGTATGTATGTTTGTTCGGGTGGAATCTTGCTACTCAATTTTGAAGCCAATCTTCAACCGATTGAGCTGAAATTTTTTATATACATTTAGTTTGAATGAAAATACACGATAAGCTGTGTGACGTCTTTCTAAATCCAATATGGCGGACCATCCAAGATGGCGGAATAGTTATTTTTAATGCGTTTCTACAATATGGGTATCAAATGAAAGGGCTTGTTGAGAGTAACTCGAAAAATGATCTAACGTATTCTAAATCCAATATGGCGGAACATCCAAGATGGCGGAATAGTTAAATTTTTGCACTTCTACAATATGGGTATCAAATGAAAGGGCTTGTTGAGAGTAACTCGGAATAACTAAAAGTTAAAAAAAAAACTTATTTAAAAAACCGGCCAAGTGCGAGTCGGACTCGCACACGAAGGGACAAGGTTCTGTACCATAAATATTAGTTTTTTTATTTGTTGTTATAGCGGCAATAGATATACCTACACAATCTGTGAAAATTTCAACGGTCTACCTATTACGGTTCTTGAGATACAGCCTGCTGACAGACAGACAGACAGAAAAACGGACGGACAGCGATGGCTTAGTAATAAGGTTCCGTTGGATACCCTTTGGGTACGGAACCCTAAAACAGCTTTTATTTAAATGCTCTAAAAAGCAGAAAATAAAATTTTACTATAAAATTGATCATAAAAGCTTGGCGCGAGGTTTGCGTAAGTACCTATAAGTATTTAATTAATCAAACCTCGCGACAAGCTTTTATAATCAATTTTAAAGTAAAAAAATATTTTCTTCTTTTTAGAGCATTTAAATAAAAGGTTTTTTTGCTTTTAATTTATTTAAATATGTCCCCACCCTTTTTTTATGCCGTGTAGATAGAAAATCTCATCTTTGGGTTACGACTGATTATGTTTGGTATGTCATAATAGTACGACCTAAGCGTCTAGCATTCACCTTCAACGTACAATGCACAAATACCCGATAAACAACAGACTACTTGGATACCGTTTGATTAAAATTAAGCTATGACATCACAAGATATCTACTCAACAAAAAATACTCTTCCAAACAAAAAAAGAATCGGCTGACTATTGGCGAAAATATCGCTGAACAAACATTTTTCATGGGATCTCAACCTAAGATCCTAATTTATACCTTCCATCATCAGCTCAGCAACATGAGATGATGATTACCAGGCACAAATATCTGAATTTCGTTAGAAAATTTATGAAAAACATTGTATTTGCCTATAAAATTTGAGGGTTGCCCTCTATTATCATGGGATCCCATCATCAGATTCTGACTTGGTGACAATAGGACCAATCGGGAAGTATATCCTTACAGATGAAACAAGATGTTTTCAAATCGGTTCATAAATGACGGAGTTATGAGGTAACAAACATAAAAAAATACAACCGAACTGAGAACCTCCTCCTTTTTTTGAAGTCGGTTAAAAAGGACAATCCTCCCAATTCGTACTCGCCCTGTTTGGGCATCGACGCTCAAATTGGTACGTCCTTAACATACATAGTGATTCGTATATCCGCTGTAATTTTCATATCTAAACTAATATTGTAAAGACGTTTCGTTTTTTGTTTGTATTTTGTTTTAATCTTCGGAAGTTCTGATCCGATTACGAAAATAATTTTACTGATATAAAGCTAAACTATCGCGATTTTTTTTTTCTATTGATAGGTACACGTTTGACCACTGTTTCACCTGATGGTTAACGATGATGTGGTCGAAGATGTAGCACGCCTGCCTAGAAGTTACCTATTCACTCTTGACTTAAAGACTCCCGGGTTGTAGCTATCAGAAAACACAGACTGGCAGAGAATTCTACTCCTTAGTTGTACCGATGATGGAACGGATGAAATTGCATATTTTAATTCCGCCAACGGAATTAAACTATGCAATTTCGTCACATACTCCCCAAAATGAAACTCGGCGTAATAGGCTTGTCCACTAAAAATGTGTGAATAGTCGTCAGTTAGATTATCAAAAAGTATTTGACCCATTGTTTTCTTTCAATATTCATTGATTACAAAAACAATTAATACGTGTCTGTAATTTTTCAATACTCTAACTGACGGACTAAATAAATTTGCTATTTATTAATAGTGGAAACTAGCCCATTAATAGTCTGCTTTTTATCCCGAAAATGCACGGTTCCTGTGTTATATGCAACAGTAGTAAAGCCACGGGAAAAACCAAGCGAGTCAGTAACGCAATTGGCGACAGAAAATGTATTCTAATAGTAGACGAAGAAAGAATAACAATGATTTTAAAAATAAAAATAGTTTTCTTATACTGTTGTTTATAAGTGGTGATGCGCTTATTTTTATTTTAAGAGCATTGATTTACGTTTGCTTTTCTTGTAGTTGTCAAATGAGTTTCTACTTTTTAATCTCCTCGGTGTAAATTGAAGTGGTTTTATTCTTTATCATTATTTCAGTTTGATATGTATATGTTTGTTTGTTTTGTGTTATGTTTGTCTTTGTTTAATCTCTAATCTTCCTTTTATGTCATTTGTAATAAGTTACGTTAATTAACTTATTTATTAGCATTTCGCTGTTTATCTGGCAGGAAACTGACGCCGATTTAACTACATGAAAACACTTTTAGCTTAGCGATTACACACGTAATGTCAAATAATTCTGATCCATTTAAGTCTTATATAATGGGATCATTTAATTGGAAGGCATACACAGCTGGAAATAGGCCTTCCCGCATTGACCAGTCTTCGCAACCAACGATATCCCGACAATATGAAACAATATCATTCTTGTTCTGTTTGTGAAATATATTTTAAATCACTTAAATATTGGAGGAGGAAACAGACGAGATCCAAACCTCGAATTATGACTTTTACATTTCTACGAAGTCTCTCCGCCCGCGTTTCCTCTTAAACGGTTCGGTCAAAAAGGCATGACTAATGCCCTAAACGGGACCAGACCAAGCTAGATAGTTACAGGAAGAAGTAGGCGAGTCTACTTGTCAGTTTGCCACACGTCACATTGTCATTATTAGTCATATTTGTCACACTTAGAGTTTGAAACGAGCGCGGACAATGCCGTGTTTGGAATTCTTAAAGGTTGGAATTATTCATGGTCAGTTTCGTCCATTGTCAATGTAGAGAAGCTTTGATTAAAGTTTTTTTTATATGACATAGGTCATTGTTTATTTCGATAACGTTATGTGTGTTTATTTAAACGTCTGAGGTCACTTGATACGCAAGGGATCGTTTGTTGTAAAAGACTGCAACTTCCTTGAGGCATTGTCCAACAAAATTCAAACGTTCATTTTTAAAGGAACCCTATACTAAGCCTCCGTTGTCCGTCCATACATCCGTTTGTCTGTCAGCCGGCTGTATCTCATGAACCGAGATACCAGCATTAATAGGTAGTTAGTTGTAATTTTCACAAGGTGTGTATTTCTATTACCGCTATAAAAACAAATATTAAAAAAATATTTAATTAAAAATAAAACCGAAAAAAAATATTCGTGTTTTTTTTTCGGTTTATGGTACGGAACCCTTCGAATGCGAGTCCAAATCGCACTTGGCCGGAAAAATATTTAGTTAAAAATGAAAGGGAAAAAACACGTTTCTGGTATTGGGAAGGCTCCGCAGCCTTCCCATACCAGAAACGTGTTTTTTTCGGTTTATGGTACGGAACCCTTCGAGTGCGAGTCCGAATCGCACTTAGCCGGATTTATAGCGAAGAATAGCTTTTGAAAAAAAGAGTTTGCAACTTTAATTTCCACGTGGTTTTTCCGACAAAATTTAAGCATTCAGCATTCATGAAGCTCTTGCCCTTTTACTTCTAATTAATTGTCATTTGAGTAGTCATCCCTTCCTAGCTTTTAACCGACTTCTTCAAAAAGGAGGAGGTTCTATGTTTGGCTGTATGTATTTTTTTTATGTATGTTCACCGATTTCTCCGCCAATTCTGGACCGATTTTAAATTATTTTTTTATTCGAAAGCCTATACTCCTGAGGTGGTCCCATTGTCACCAAGTTAGAATCTGATGATGGGATCCCATGAAAATCGAGGGAAACCCTCAAATTTTATAAGCACATACAATGTTTTTCATAAATTTTCTAACGCAATTCAGATATTTGAGCTGATGATGGAAGGAAAGTAAAAAATTAAAAAAATTCGGTAGTCGGTGGTTTTGGTTATTTCGTTTTTGAACACGGACTTCCGAAATTTAAGTTATTTTTTACTTTGTAGTGTTTTGTTTTTGGAAGTCGGTTTTATTTTTTCACACATCTCATGGTCATCTCATAAACTCGTTTTTTTTTAATTATTGAAAGCAATTTCAAATTCAAAGCATTTTATTTCAAATAAACCATTCACAGGCACTTTTGAAACGTCAAGGTCGGTCAGTCAAAAACATGGAAGCTATTTGCACGTTTCAAAGCGTAGATCTCTATGGAGAAGAACGTGCAAGAAACTCCACGGACACTCTTTTAAATCATGTTCTGTTTTACAAAATTCTAAGTTACATATACTTGTTGCTTCTGCATGTGAGGACAACGCAAAGGAAAAAAAAAAGCTTATTATAAGAATTGAAAATATAAAGATTAATATGAGCCAATGGCAGTTAAGAGATGACCAGTCTCAACCGACGGCGCCCGTTCACGAACATGCCGCGTGTATCGGCACCTTTCAGCTCAACCATTTCGAAGGGAACCGAATGATCCAACCCACGCGCCGCCATCAGCGAGATATTGAGTGAGCATGACATGCTCTCAACCACCATGCTCGTTCATTTCCAACAAATAAAACTATAACTAATCACATAAAATGTAAATGGCTTCATGGTACTCACATTTACAAAAATTGAAAAATATGCTTCTACTTTACACAAAACTATGGTTTTCAATGACCAAATAATGAAAAATAAATTAATAAAGACAACGATTAAGTTAACACATCAAAAAGAGTAAATAAGTAATTATAATAATAATTTAATTTGTATGTAAATAAGAATAAATAAACGAAATAATGTAAGTACCACTAAAAAAAAAAAAAGAGTGAGCATCTCTTCCAAATATAAAAACCTAACAAGTGGACCTAAGCAGCTGTGACTGTGGAGCAGGACCAGCATTTAGCCAAGCGTTTTTATCGAGGATATAATCTTCCAGTTTATAATACGCTTGTCTACATAGTGTGCGTTTTATGCATGCTTTAAATTTTCTCTCACTCAGTTCGAGAATAGTGCGATAAGCGATAGTGTGATTACGATGGAACACGATTGCTTCGAAGTTATCTATTCACTCTTGACTTAAAGACTTCCAGGTTGTTGTAGCTATCAGGTTTTTCAAATAAATACCAGATTTCATTGGAAATTACAACACTCGCTTTAATCTGTCACATCCTCGTATCTTACAACTAGATTACGCGCGCGACTTCGTCTGCGTCACAATTTTCAATACTGCTCCGCTACTATTGGTCTTAGCGTGATGATATATATATAGATAACCTTCCTTGATAAATGGGACATGGGATGGACACCTTGATACATTTTTTAAATCGGACCAGTAGTTCCTTTACAGATTAGCGCGTTCAAGTAAACAAACAAACTCTTCAGCTTTATAAATTAGTATAGATTTATTCCTGCATTTCTCACAATTAAACTAATTGTACACTTAGAACATTGCTGAGATCTCCCGCAAACAAGCAAACGAATTAATTGCCACAATTAACACCATCTAGTAATGATAGGAAAGCTATACCAAACGCATCGGCGCGAAGAAACGTCTGCAGTGACCTTTATCATTATTCATCAGGATTATCGTGGTGACTCACAGAACAACATAAAAGTGGATTCAGTAAAACAACAACGTTGTGGATAATATGCCTTGGCGTGTACCGCATGGTTCTTGAAAAACTAGGTGCTTTAAAAATGTGGGTGACCAACACCACAATCTCTCGTCTCTCACATGAAATAATCTGTATCATAAACCCAAAAATCACGTTTCCTTTATTTTTTTAAATTTAATATAATTTTAGTTATTCGTTGTTATAGCGGCAATACAAATACACACTCTATACCTAAACATTTAACTGTCTACCTGTTACGGTTCTTGAGATAAAACCCGATGACAGACGGGCGGTCTGCCTGTCTGTCAGCGGAGGCTTAATAATGGAGTTCCGTCCGATATCCTTTGGGTACGGAACCCTATGGTGCAACTATTTACGCAGTTTTCAAAATCGCGACCTAAACAAATTTACTTACCTTCTGTTCATCTGTGTGTGTGTTTGTCTCAAAGAGATGTGACTGTTTTATAAATAAACACGCGTATTACGTAAACGACTTTGAATTTAATTGATCAATTATCTCTTGTCCACCGCATATTTATTTTTGTAGAACTATATAAGATAGAGTTGGTTGCGTTTCCAGGCCAGAAACTAATTTAAAAAGATCATAATTAGTGCTGTATTCTACTACCTACCTATAGATGGGATCACCAAATGACTCCCCCACTCTGGGCGAAGCAGAAGGGAGTGTCAAACTCTTACTGACTAAAACCCATCCGTGTTCCTCCTAGTGCCCTGTAGCCAGAGTATCATTGGGCACCTTCGTTTCACTTTAGAACTCACCCATAGTCAAATAATAAAAAAAATTGAAAAATTTGAGAAATTTTTTTTTGAATTTTTTTTTTTATAATTAAGTACTTATTAGTTAATTTCTATTTTATTTTTTTGGTATGCGTCATGCTTGGCGCAAATAAACGCTTTTTCTTTCTTTTCTTTCTTTCCATCGTGTTCTATTAAGTGTCATCGAGGTCAAGAATGTGTTCACGGAGAAAAGTTAAATAGGAAAAACAGATATCAAACTATTCTCCAAGGTGCCACAGCTTATTTATAAATCTAACAACGTTGTCCTCATATATTTTTTATTATTAATAGGCACACGTTTTCACCACTATCTCACCAGAGGGCTTAGTGTAAGTTTTTTAGCGCACTCGATCGCGTTAACGTAAACGTTCGCTTATGTCAAATTGTATAGAAAAAAAAAGGTTTTCCGTTACTGTCACCAGACGGCGCTTATCCAGTTTCAATACAAATTGACGTTTACACTAACGCGATCGAGAACTAAGGCCACTGATGGTAAGCGATGATGTGGTCGAAGATGGAGCACGCTTGCCTGGAAGTAACCTATTCACTCTTGACTTGAAGACTCCCAGGTTGTAGCTATTTTGAAACGCTCTGACATGGAATTCTAGTCCTTAGCTTTACTTACAATGAATGTGTTCCCAAAACGTTTTATTATTCACTAGCTGATGCCCGCGGCTTTGCCCGCGCGGATGTCGGTTATCGCAACCAAATGTAATCAACTCCCAAACGGCTTATTTTTTCCGACACCTCCAACAAATATCATTATATTTTAGGCAATGTATACAAAAACTTGACAAATTATATAATAAAACCTTCTTCGAGAAGTACTTTATCCATTAGTGAAAACAACATGAAAATCGGTGCAGAAGCTTTTGAGTTTATCGCGAACAGACAGACAGACAGACGCGGCTTAGCTAGAGTTTTATAATATGTAGTGATAGTGATATAATTTAATCTTTAAATTAGGTCAATTGAAACATCAGCTGTCACCCCACGCACCTGTATTTCTAGTGATATTTCTAGAGCAGCTCGTAACTTCAAAACAAAGCTAGACCGGTACTGAATCAAAACTAAATAGATGGAAGTCGGTGCCAGGCCGTAAACACCGGTTAGAGTTACAATACAATGTCACGCGTTGGTGACGAGCTCGGGACAACAATACGCACTTTTCAGGTGCAAGTTGTAGACGGACAGCGAAAAAGTTGCTGGCAGGATGATTTTTGGAAATTAAAACCAGTGGTGAAAATAATACGGAAAAAATAAAATTACTGGTTGATTGATGACAGCTCAGCAACACTGAAATAGCGAAAAAAATCGACTGTCCCATACAATATGTGCCCATAACTCGACAAAATGTACTGGACAGCTGATTTCTTTTTCGGTTTCGGGTTTGGTCCCACAGTGAAAGTTTTTCATAGTGATGAGTAAAATGACCTTTTAAGAGTTATTGTGTTTATTCTGTTATACGTTGTATATCAGTGATATTAATTTTATTTATTTCAGATAACAATAATCCATCAAAAAAAAAAGCAGCATTTTTCATTTACTTCGAATTTTATTTTTTAAAGTTTATTTTAAATCTCTATAGCTCTGTCATCTCTGACCTAGACTAGATTCAAGAGCAAACGCATCTCAAATAATAAAAAAGTTTCTCAAGAAACTATTAACAACAATAAACAAGAAACTAATCGTGAATTATTTTTTTTTTAATCTCAATCATTTAATCGTCAAAAACTTTAAATATTTCACTTTTATTTTCTAACCCGCTACTCTCTCTTCCCTCACACCACACGCACACGCCTTTTAAGTTGTGATGTACGCCGCTCACAAGGTCAAGGAATCATTAAATTAAATCGTAGCGTGTTTTTAGGGTGTCTATATACGTCGCACAATTTCTTTGTCCTTCCTTTCCTCGTCTGAAGTCTATTTTCGTCCGTAAGGGCCCAATCACGGAGTTAGGACACGTTCTTGGCCACTGGTTTAGGAATGAAAGAATGCCGACTGTCTTTGTTTGTATTTTTGTGGTTTTTAGGGTTCCGTAACCAAAGGGTAACCAACAGAACCCTATTATTAAGCGTCCGCTGTGCGTCCGTCCGTCTGTCTGTCAGCGGGCTGTATCTCAAGAACCGTAATAGGTAGACAGTTGAAATTTTCACAGTTTCTATTTCTATTGCAGCTATAACGAAAAATAATTTAAATTTAAAGGGGGCACACAAGAAACTTTTTGTTTTTGGTTTTTGTTAAGTTACGAAACCCTTTGTGTGCGAGTCCGACTCGCACTTGACCGGTCTTTTTTGAGAGTACGTGTCACTGAATTAGGTACAATGGAATATTGAAGACTAATAGTGCTGTAATTAGTTTGCTTTGATGTACGCGGTGGACTAATTCGGTCGCAAAATAGTATACATATAGATTTTTTGATGTTTTTTTTTGACTCGAGTGTGACTCCAAGGTGTGTGATACGGCTCTATTGCCGTTAAACAACGTCTCGTGGTTAAATTAACGTCGATGAACCCAATACGCTGCTTTGTTCTCGATTAGTAACCTAAAAAAAATGGCTAAAATACTTCTTAACTCTAAACCGCACAGATTAGGTAACAGGAAATGGACAAGATACGAGAGATTATGATTGTTAATCAGTTTATTAGATCGAGAGAACTAGACTAACACATTTGACCTTGACCATATCGAGAGTCAAACGTCATATAACTAATCCTTATTCATGGTGCCATTTTAATCGTCTTACAAGGGCAGCCCGCTTCAACTATTCAATGACTACTACACATTAATTTAAAAAAAACATCGGACCACAAGACGAATTGCGATGCGCCACCGATACAAGGTAGACATCCCACCCACGGGCACCAAACGTTTTGGGAACACATTCATAGTGCGCACGGCTAAGGAGTGGAATTCCCTGCCGGAGTCTGTGTTTCCTGATAGCTACAACCTGGCAGTATTTAAGTCAAGTGTGAATAGGTTACTTCTAGTTCTAGGCAGGCGTGCTACATCTTCGACCACATCATCGCTTACCATCAGGTGAGATAGTGGTCAAACGCGTGCCTATCAATAGTAAAAAAAAAAATTACAATACTTGGATTTAAAAAAACAGCGTTAAGTCGCCTGAGGCAGTTTGAAACATCCAGGATAGAGCGCAGTTCGAGACTGGTGTTCCAATACTTCCAAAGACGGCGCGGAATGGAACAGCGACTTTGTTTTGATGCGTAAACATTATTAACCGGGTGTTTTATAATTCTAGTGCATTATTTATTTTTACTGTACCCTAATGAATTATTTCAAAAATTCTCATCATCATTATCATCATATCAGCCGAAAGACGTCCACTGCTGGACATAGGCCTCCCCCAAGCGTCGCCACAACGACCAGTCCTGCACGTCCCTTATCCATCGACTACCCGCGACCTTCACCAGGTTATCGGTCCATCTCATGGGAGACCTTCCAACTTTGCGTCTTCCGATACACGGACGCCACTCCAGAACTTTTCGGCCCCATCGACCATCTGTTCTGCGAGCAATGTGCCCTGACCACTGCCACTTTGGTTTGGCTATCCTTCGGGCTACGTCGATAACCTTGCAGATGTCATCATTCCAGATTCGATCACGCAAGCAAACTCCAAGCATTGCCCTCTCCATTGCCCTTTGAGTGACTTTGAGCCTTCTAATCGTGAAAGAGAAATGCCTAGAGGTAGTTCATGTCGGGTGCGTTAAGTGGGCCGCCTTTGTAATATGACTAAAATGGTATAATCCTTTACTGGTGACTGACTGCAGACAGCTACAACAACTACTTGGTCGTAGGAAGTGTGTGTGTGTGTGTGTGGGGAGTGTAGGGGAGTACTAAGAGAGGATTTCCCGTATAGGAATTTTGGGAAACAAAGGAATATGCGCGAACGAAGTCGCGGGCAAAAGTTTGTTCGTTATAGATTGATAAGAATTAACAAATGAGAAAATAGTTATATCAAATCCCCAAGCCAGATCCGTCAATTAATTAATTGCTTAAGAAATGAAGCGTGAAATTGTACCATTATTTACAAACAACTTAACACATACATTAAACATACTTAAGATAAATCAGCCAATTTATAAATTATTTGTTTCAGTACGTGTTAATGTTTACAATGATTTCAAATGGTATCAAAGTCATTGTAAATGAAATTGATTACTAAAGGAAAACGTTGAAGGAAAAACTGTGTCTGTACGGGCTAACAGTTTCAACAACAGTGGACATAATAGTTACATATGCGATTTTTAGGGTTCCGTACCCAAAGGGTAACCAACGGGACCCTATTGCTGAGCCTCCGCTGTCCGCCCGTCCATCCATCCGTCCGTCTGTCAGCGGGCTGTATCTTTAGAACCGTTATAGATAGATAGTTGAAATTTTCACAGATTATGTATTTCTATTGCCGGTATAACAACAAATATAAAAATTAAGGTTTATGGTACGAAAAACTTCGTGTACGAGTCCGACTCGAACTTGGCCGGTTTTTTATTAATTTGGTGGTTTTTTGGTGGTGGTGAAACGTTCAAATATTTACAAAAATCATATCAACCGTCAATTGCAGACAATCAATAATGCAAAACTAAAGCCAATTTACTCACACTAGTCTTATATAGATTTATATAGAGCTTTATTTCCCATAAGAACCACATAGTTCCCTTAAAATGAGATTTATAAATTAAAACTAGTGTAAGGTTAAATTATATTAACAAAATAATTAGTGTAGATTTACAGGTACAAGATATTTTAACTAGGAATTTAAATTACCAATAAGTAGCTACGTGCCCGGTCTAGATTTATTCAAAACCTGTGTAACAGCAGTATTTTACATAATCTAATAGGTACTCGTTTATTTAGAAATAATATGGCGCAGTTTTCCTTTATGGGAATTAATGCAAAGTATAGCGGTTAATGCAGAGCAAGGTATGGCTTGTTTTCAAAATATTTATTTTAATTCAGTAAATTTTAAATTGTTAATTAATATTCTTCGAACTACTGGAAAATACAAAACGGAAAACGCTGTAAAAATACGTGCGTAATATTCCATTCCTTACTAACAAAATTACGAGTAAATGTTTCAGAGTTCTTAGTGCAATTTTTTAAACGTACTCTGAGGGTTCTTGCAACTAACAACTAATTCTTTTTTAATATAGTAACATAAACAGGAATATATAAATATTAAAAAAAAATAGTTCCAGAGATTAGCGTGTTCATACATACTCTTCAACTTTATGATCTTCTAAAACATAAAAATCTCGAGACACGGTGTTTGTTATCGAACTCCTCCGAAACGGCTTGACCGATTTTTATGATTTTTTTTTTGTGAATGTTTTGTAGGTCTATATGGTACAACAAGGTTTACCCGGTCAGCTAGTACTAGTATAGATCGTATAGGAAAAATCCAGTTTCAATTAAAAACTTGTGTGTACCTGTTCAGTTGAAATCATAACCTTTCCATTTGATGTTGCCGTCGTGTAAAAATTTACATTTACGTTAAAGCGATCATACGTGTAAAGGCTACTGAGAGAGCCATTATAAAGCTTTTAACAAGTAGGTACCTATTATTATTACCAGTTACTACGCACTTGGAAAACAGTAATAAATGGATAAAAGTTTCCACGATAACGTTATTAGTTATTATTAAAAGCTACTCGTAGATAAAAGCTAACTCGTCAACGTTATCGTATATCGGCACTCTGTTGATTAACGAGCGTTCTATCGCTAGCTTTATTTTTTTATTACGACTAGAGTTGAAAATTACATGTAAAATACACGTAACTTTCAAACGATACTGTATTGATCAATAAAATACTGAAATTTTCGTTGAATCAGATGAACCTTCGATTTTTAAATGTATTTAAAGGTGTATTTTTCGCATTAATATAATTATTACTAGTTGACCCGCGCCAACTTCGTCTGCGTCACAATTTTCATTACTGTTCTGCTCTTATTGGTCTTAGCGTGATGATATATAGCCTATAGCCTTTCTCGATATGGGTTATTTAACACTGAAATAATTTTTCAAATCGGACCAGTAGTTCCTGAGATTAGCGCGTTCAAGTAAACAAACAAACAATCTCTTCAGCTATATAATTAGTATAGATATACCTACTCTGTTTATTTTGATTCGATTACATCCATTGCTGTTCAATAAATATTAATAAGCAAGTATTTTTTCCTTTAATTGTTAAATAGGTATGAAATAAAAAAAATAATGTGTAATACAAGGATGATTGTGTTTTTCAGACGAACTTGAAATATGTTTTTTTATCGAAAATTACGTGTATTTTATAGGTAAGATACAAAGTTTCGAAAAAAAAAAAAAATGCAAGTACGTACCTTTCGCAATTTTCAACGCTAGTTACGAATCTCTTGCGACGCTGAGCATCAATAATTGCTATGTACTAGCACATTGTACATTATGTAATAGAAGACACGGCACAAACAAGTCTATTTGCGTCTCAATCAGCTTTGATGTCATTGTGGACATTAACACTGGAGAGTTACAGTTTTGAACGACTGAATAAGAAACATAAAATTAGGTATTTCCTGAACTGAACTTCCTGAAGGAGTAAATACAGTTCTACTGGGTTGTTTCCAAGTTTACTGTGAAGAATCCCTATTGTCAAATATTATTTCTTAGTAAAAAAACACGTACGGACAGTTACGTCAGTTACGTCTGCTGGGAATCAGAGACAGGATACTGTTGATGCGATCTCACACTCCACGCACTAGAGACGCACAGCGCTTACGCGATATGGCAAAGAAACAATCCACACGCGCGTCCACGAACATCCCTGGTGCGCTGCAGTAGCGGGGCAGCCTCAACAGCACCCTGAACGCATTATTGTATTGCACGCGGATAGATCAGTTACAAATCCTAACTTTGGACTGCTATGGATAAAAATGTGAAAGTAATGCCACTAGAGATTTTTAGTAGACGCAGTCTTCGCCAAAGCAAACTTCTAGTGTCGCGGAATTTGTTCGTTATAGTCACGGTGGCCTTGGGATGCAAAGGGCATTAGGAGGATTTCAGAAGACACTTCCTTCTGCAACTCCCAGAGCGGGAGGAGACATTTGATGATGACCCATCCTTTAAAAAAAAGGGCGAAGCAGACTGAGTACCAAATTAAGGTTTGAAAACATAGAAAAATAAATTAGTTGGTACGAAAAACATAATAATTAGGTATGTAGAAAATTAAAATAATTATTACGAATATATAATTATTTTTAATTTTGTATATTTTATCTTCTCAATGAAATATACTTAAATATTTTTTTATTATTATTGGATTGCTATGTTTTTGTGTGTACAATATTATGAAGCTGAAGAGTTTGTTTGATTGTTTGTTTGGTTGAACGCATCGATCTCAGGAATTAAATTATTAGGAAGAAAATTATTTTAGTGTTGGAGAGTAAAAAGAGAGGAGCATTCATGAAAAATGGCGAAAACGAAGTTGCGCGGGTCAGCTTGTAAAGAATTGGCATGAAAATGACTATTTACAACATCGATAAATACAACCGAGCAATTTCATAGACACGTAAAACATTTCCGTTTTCATAGACATCTGAACTACGTGGAAACAGTCACGTAATATTATCTATGGCTTAAAGTCCAAGGATTATAGACCAAAGACTAATAATATCAGCTATGTAGGACAGAGACGTGTTCATGTCGGTGTTCAGCAGTAAAAAATATATTAGAATAGGGTTTTAAACTCAAGACTATTGAGGTTAATGATCTCTTATTTAGAAGCTTTCCAACTGTATGATTTTTTTTTTATTTTTCATGGACAATAAAATTTTATTTTTTAGGTAGGGCTCGCATCTTCGCAAAAATATTGGTTGTCTGTAAAGACGGTTTATGGACGATAATTTTACGTGATAACGTCATAAAGACACAATATAAAAATAGTATACAATATAATAAGAACACAATTGAGTTCTTAACAAACAAGTCGAACGCTTAGGCCTATCGTGCCTCTCTATCGCTTGTTCCGCGCTCTCGCTCTCGGAAGGTGACACTTTTTCGTACGTGCAGCCAGCGTTCATCCTGATATATAAAACTAGTTGACCAGCGCAACTTCGTCTGCGTCACAATTTTCATTACTGCTCCGCTCCTATTGGTCTTAGCGTGATGATATAGCCTATAGCCTTCCTCGATAAATGGGCTATCCAACACTGAAATATTTTTTCAAATCGGACCAGTAGTTCCTGAGATTAGCGCGTTCAAGTAAACAAACAAAAAAAGAAGCTCTTCAGCTTTATATATTAGTATAAGATTCTTCCGTTAGTGACTGACAGACAACGCAAAGCCGAAACTACAGCTCGTAGGAAGCTGAAATTTGGCTTGTAGCTTCCTTGGGGAGTGTAAGGGAGAGAGGATTTCCCGAAATTCCGGCGGGAACGGGAAAACGGGATATGCGTGTACGAAGTTGCGGGCAAAAGCTAGTTGATTTATAAGATGTTATCACTTCAAAATTGTTTGTTTTAGTGTCACAAGGCTGAGTACTTAATTTTAAATTGTACATACCAATTTTCACATAAAATTTTTGTTATTAAAATCTAAGCAATATTTTCTGTGTGTCACAAAGCTGAGTTATTCAATTTGTACTGTTTTTTTGTCTCAACCTATACGAGCAAAGCTCATGCTGCGTTTAGAAGAGCAATAGTCGTTTGAACGAATCAAGAGCTTTTCTACAAATAAGTGGTTTGGGTTCTGGGTCTAAAAAGGTTTATATTTCAATTTGCTACAAAAAAATTAATGAAATACTTCTCAAATACAAAAAAAAATGCCAAAAATGAGAACAAACCTATCCAAAGTTATATAACTCTCGAATGCATTTTCACCACTTTTATCTTTTTGTTTCCAAAGCTTAGAGAGAATTATATTATAAATCTACTCGCGCAGTTTTATTTAGACGAGTTTTTTTATAACGCAGTGCCCGGCGGGTCTGCCCACGCTTCTAGTCCGTAAGACTCCCTAAATCTTTTACAATTTATACACTGATGGAAAGGTGAAATGTGCTATATATTCCACTCAGTTTATTAGACGGTGTTTAACTGACTTTTTATTTATAATAGAAAGTTATTTTTTGAATTGAATAAAGAATGAAATCATTTATTTGCTGATAATGAAGGTGTACATGTAAGTTGGAATATTTGTAGATTGTCCCGATACATTTTTCTTACGGCATGCAAAATATGTATTAGATTTGAATTTAATAATTATTTTTTGTTTCGAGTCTTTAGTGATTATTCTGAAGCATTATTTTAAAAATTCTAGGAACTTTATAATAAAAACTTCTCGAATTAGCTTCATAAAATGCTACTGCCTCGCGTTTGTAGAAAGAAAAGCAGAAAGATCGATTTAATAAACTTAATTGAACACCGAAAATGTACCATCATTGGATTTGGTGCGTTAATAGCGCTACAAGAATTCTCATTCACTAAACTAGTTTACAAAATATAAACAATTCAAACTATCATTACAGGATTTCCCAAAGCGATAAGGTTAAAAATACATTTTGACACAAAAAAACAAAAATAACCAAAATTCAAGCAGATAATCTGTCATTATTCCATCAAGCCATTATGCCCAGATTACCTGACGGCATCACAACAAATTGCACTGTCCATCAAATCGGACTAACCTTGTGAATGCAGCCCTGCAATCACGCGGGCTACGCTAAAATCTGAAATAGTCGCGCGTGGGTTGTATTGTATACGCGACCTTAGTCCAGAATAGTGATGCGCCGTGCGTAATAATGCGTGTCGATTATAAAAGTTTCGGGACTATTTTTGACTTATTATTAGGTATATTTTAATTTTGAGTACTTTATTGTACACCAACACTATAGTACTTAGGTACCATAAACCATGTCGTCATAATTTCCGCCTTTGATTAATGAATATAATTTGCAACATTAGGTACTTACAACTGATTAGTAACCGATATTAATTAGTAGGTATAGTTCATTTACTAGGGCTCCGAACATCCATTAAAAATGGAACCCTTATAGGATCACTCGGGTGTGGGTCTGTCATGTTAAAATATGAAAGAACTCGTTGCAGCGAGTGTTCTTAGACAACAATAAACAGCATTTATCTGAATTAGAACCGGATATTAAAGAAAGGAAGCTCTGAAATCATATGAAGTGTGCAGGAGGGAATTATGTTTGAATATAACTTACTCGTCGCGTATACAATAAGATACCAAGTAATCTTAAAGCCTTAAATTTGAGGTTATTCAAAAATAAATTGCATGAATGGTTGTGTAAACATATTTTTTATAGTGTTCAAGAATTCTTTGATTTTAAATGTTAAATATGCTTGTAAAATTTGCACGCTTATCACTGTTAAGCAAAAACATGCTTGCTCTTGTTATTTTTCTTGTATCATCTTTCTATACCATGTTTTTAAGCAAATAATTATTAGTCTTCTCTATCCTAAAAGTTGGGGGTTTTCATTAATTAAAAAAAAACAATAAGCAGCAATCGTTTAGACAGAATTGCCGGACGGACTCGTAATAGATGCCATATTTTATAATAGATTATCTTTTTATATAATACGGGTAATTTATTCTAATTTGATGTGTATCATTCATGGCTTCTTCCTTCCTCTCGATTCTTTTGTTAATGTAGTTTGTGTGTTATGTCACTAGCATAATGCTGTTGTATGAATTTTAATTGACTGAGCAACAGAGTTGCAGCTGAATGTTTACGAAAAACTGAAATAGTCCGCGCGTGGGATGCATTATGATACGAGATTCAAACAATTGATACAATAAGAATTTTCTGTATTATTTCTTTGAAACTTGGATAGTGATGTTATTCAAAGTTTGGTATTGGGAAGTAGGTATGCAGTTTAACATTAAACTTCGGGCGAGGAATTAATATTTTGAATAAGTATTTTGTTTTTAGTTAATTTTTAGTGGATTTCGAATACAATGGGATATGGGATAAGCCAAGGAAAAAGCTAATCATCATAAACTAATTTATTATTATAAATGAGTCAACATCATTTAAGTTGCATTCGATATTAAATATTAATATTTATTCTCTAACAAACACAACACATATTTTATTTAATCAAACAGATTATTTATGTAAATGTCAGGTACTTGTCCAAATAGAATTAGTGAATCATTTATAATACGGTAATCCGTATAAGGTAAAAAGTATTTACTAACTGCTATTTTTATAATAACGCCTCGAACAAAATGACTGGAATCATTTGTAGTTTGTCTCCATGTTAGGAAATTGGTATAATTATGATTTAAATAAATTATAAAATCGACTTTACTTTATTTTTTATACAAGCCGGTCACTATTTTTTTTCTTTCCTGCTAAAACTAGTGTTTTGTCTCTGTAAAATATATTATCATTCGAATAGCTCTGATTTTCAGCCTGATTAGCTTTTTATTTTGACCTGATAAACAGCAGTCTAATGCATAAATAGTTTTATCAAAAAACTAGCTGACCCGCGCGTTTTGCGTTACATTTTTCATGAATGCTTCGCTCCTAATGGTCGTAGCGAGATGTTATATCCTCGATAAATGGACTATTTAACATAAAACTGATTTTCAAATCAAACCAGTAGTTCCTGAGTTTAGCGCGTTCAACCAAATAAACTCTGCAGCTTAGTAACAAAATAAGCAACAAATAGATAGGGAACTGTCCCCTGCGGTATATTTTTTGCATAAAAGTTCATTCTAGTTTGTAAGGTCATATCTTGCTTGTTACCTTGAACTCAAGAAACGGAAACTCCGTGTCTGTGCCATTTAAGCTGCGTGCCATCGAATCAATATTAGAAACAACAGATAATTAATTTTATAGCTTTTTTGTATGACTAATGTGCCTAAAAACATGCCATGTAGGTGTTTTTAATTATAGCAGATACCTTCTGAATCATTAATAACTTGGGACTCGTTATGTCATATTAATTATTTGTATTGTTTTATTTAAAAAGCTAGGTATAAGTTTTCCCTGTGTCATAATTTGCTGTTAATCCTTGAAAGTTCAAAAACCTTTAAAATTACTTTAATTAAATCGTTACTGTGATATTCCCACGTGTTCTTTGTGAGTTTTGCAAAAGATCTTTTTATTAACGGTATTGTTGTTTTTTCTTGAAGACTTTTTGTTTAATAAAGGTCAGAAAAAATGACGTGTCTATGTGTTTTCCAAAGCGCATATTGGGAACGAAAATGAGGAAAAACTCATGCACTACACTAACGCATAAGTTATGAACTTATAAAGTTCCAGCTACATATTTGTTTCTTATAATTAACTAGTTGATTCACGCAACTTCGTTTGCGTCACAATTTTCATTACTGCTCCGGCCCTATTTGTCTTAGCATGTATATATATAGCCTATAGCCTTCCTCGATAAATGGGCTATCTGTAACATGTAAACAAAGATTTGATATTTATATCGAGCTTTTCGTAAAAAATATCGCACGTGTCCCATCACTATTGGAGACTGTAGTATTTATAGTTTTTATTTTGACAATCTTTTGAGTTGAACGAGAATTTCGCTAATTTTAAACTGTATGGCAGAAAAAATAGACATTCTTATCGATCATTACATTAACTGTATTTTTTTGTCTTACAAGAATTCTTGGGGATAATTGTGTGGTTCTATTCTAGACTAGTATAAACTACCTACATGTGACGTAAACTTGCAAATTTTATCTGCACACGTTAAATTTATATAGTGCTTGTTGAATTTCTTCTGCTTGGCGTAACCCCGGCCTACTGCCAACGTTTGTTTTATTTACTTAATTCTATTGTTAAATGGTTATGATTTATTTATTCGTTTACTCTGTAAGATGATGTCTGAACATTTTTCCTTTTTTATATGTAGTAGAAAAACGCCCACCTTTTGACAAAGACCTTGCGTCGACACATCAATCGATGCTGTGCTTCTAGCATCCAATGGATTTTGTGTCTGTCATTGGTCTACCTTGTGAGAAGCCTCTTAGGAGGATCTTATCATCATCATCATTTCAGCCGCCAGACGTCTACTGCTGGACTTAGGCCTCCCCGCGCGTGTCGCCACAGCAGCCGGTCCTGTGAGACTCGCAACCATCGGCTACCGGCGACCCTCACCAGATCGAGAGGGTTTACGCAAATGTTATTGTTGTACCGTTGCCTTCAGGCTAGATTTATTAGGTAAAGTTAACTGGGAGAGGATCTTTGTAGCCGTTGAAGATCCTTACGCACAAGTTTTGCCACTTACCTACCTACCTAGCTCCTTTTTGTATTTTCTTTTGTTTTCCTTTTAATTTTCAATTTCATACACTGTATAATGTTGAGGGGAAGAGCGGAGTCACCTAACACAAGCATCTTCTTGCTTAAAAGGTGATCTCCAAATCACATATGTTTTATTTATTTTTTTAATTTACCTATCGCGTACATGACTAAGTTCAATACCCTGGTCATGAAGGTATCATATTTACCGTCTACCTACTGGTAAATACGTTGATAATGGTATCATACACAGGTATTTATAGTCTCTTGGAGGTATAAATCAGTTTTCATCCTATTTTCCTTTAGTACCAAACCTCTCCAATCGTATAAAAACAGATCGATTCCTCCCCCCCAAAGGTCATTCAAACATCGAATGTCACCGCGATTACGCGTCGAACGAATTTGTAAGCAAAGTTCTATTCCAGAATAAAGCTCGCTACACACGACACCATCACAATTGTAACAATAATAGACACGCATCACCGGCGGCCGGACCGCGGATTTGTACAACACTTAGTCATGCCGTGATGTTGGCAGGCCCGCCAACACCTGAATAGTTATCATGGAATTATTGCACAAAATAAAATCTTCGTTTTCACAGTTTTTGCTAGAGACTAAATTTGAGTTCGTTGGTTAGGTTTCAGGTGGTGAAAGTTCTCGTGAATTTAACCAGCTTTTACCATCGGATTCACTCAAAAAGAGAGCTTTGGTTTCAGTGTCAGTATTAAATTTTGTTGGAAAAGGCAGATACAGGTAAACGAGCTGACCCACGCGACTTTATCTGCGCCACATTTTCATTAATGATGGCCTCGTTCGATAAATGGGCTATCCAACACGAAAATATTTTTTCGTTTCGAACCAGTAGTTCCTGAGATTAGCGCGTTCAACAGATTTCTAGTTCTATCAAATAATACGTTCATTTTGGGGGCCACCCTTTAAATGATTCTTATAAGCTACTAGCTGACCGATTGCAACTTTGTCAACCTCAGCTTTTTCATTAATGCTCTGCTTCTGTTGGTTGTAGCGTGATGTTATATAGCCATTCCTCGATAAATGGACTATAATGTATAAAAATTATTTCACTGTCCATAATACATACAACACAAAAACAGTTTTTGAATTCGAAAAAGTAGTTTCCTGAGATTAACTCGTTTAACCAAAGGAACAAACAAACTTTCAGCTTTAAGATTTATTTATTTAGTAAGATATTACTATAGATGTCGCTAATGTAAGCATAAGACACTGCCATGCGTGACCAACGACAAAATATCGTGAATAATAAGCAGGCAACTCCGGAAATTCCTTCCGACTAGAACATACGGTTATGTTAACAAGATTGGCCTTTTTTGTGTATCTGTGACTCATGCCAGATTTATATCATTCATTGCTTATCTTTATCGATATCATTTATCAATGACACACAGAATATACTAAGAAACAAATATATGTCACTGACACCACCTAATTTGAATTGAGGAATCCTTATTGAGAATTGGAAATAAATATGGAGGAGGAGACGAAGCGAGAACGGTTAAGATCACATCTTAGTATCCAGCTAGTGCAAGATCTATGCTTGTATTCCTTATTAGCAACACGTTCACACCGCTTTTTTTAGGGATGGGAATTCATCAAATTACTACTCCCGCTCAAGGCAGACCAGAAGGGAGTGTCAGTCTCTGACACTGTCAGACTATTACTGTCTAAAACCCATCCGTGTTTCTCCTAATGTGATTTCTCCTTTGTGTTCAAGGGCCACGTTGACCCTCTCGGACAAATTCCGTAACCTTGGCAAGCACTGGCCCTAGCGGGCCCCGTCTACTATGCTGATATTTCTTTGAGGCGCGCGTAGAACAACGCGCCGATGTTCACACCCCTAAAAATAAAAATCAAGAAAGAACGACTAGCTGTTCCTCAACAATCTGTCCGAATTTTCCCAACAATGTTGGTTGGCATCCAGTATAACTGGACGCAGCCACGTTCCAGTATGAAAAAATTACTTGGTCGTGGAGATCCACATTAAGATCCATTTTCAGATGTCGCTCACAACAAATTGCGTAACTAAAATGGTGCTGGGCAGGACACCTGGCAAGGCGCGGTGATGATTGCCATAAGTGGAGTGGAGTGGCGAGTGGCGCCGAGGACTGGACTGGAAGAAAAAGATGGCGGCGAGATGGACGGATGAAATTGTTGCCCTCGTAGGAAAAACTTGTATGTGGCTGACATAGGAGCGTCGGCACAAGAAAACAGAGACCTATGCTCACCAGTGGGCGAAGTCGGGCTGTGGATCATGATGATGATGGAAGTCCACGACCCAGTAACCTGGTAACACGTTTCCCCTTGGCAAGACTGGTATGAGATTTCCTGACTTCTGACTACTCGTAACGGCAGTCAAAGATCTGTTACTGATAATATCTATCAATCTAGCTTAACGTGCACTCGGAAAGAGATACGAAAAAATCTCGCTGTCACCTCCACGCACCATCCATGGACCGACCTCTGCAAGCTTCCGTACCCAAAGGGTGACCAATGGAACTCTACAAATCCGTCCGTCTATCTGTTTGTCAGCGGGCTGTATCTCAAGAACCGTAATAGGTAGACAATTGAAATTTTCACAGATTGTGTATTTCTATTGCCGCTATAAGAATTAATAAAACAATTAAAGTTTATGGTACGGAACCTTTCGTGTGCGAGTCCGACTCGCACTTAGCCGGTTTTTTTGCTACTAACGTCTCACCAGCTGCCTGACAAAGTTACAACTGCATCTAATTCACTACTAAACACTAAATTACGTCCTATGTTGGCACTCATGCCGACACTAACATCGTTTGTCATCGGGATATTAAATACGCGAGCAATATATGTAAATCGTACTACGGGCAACGACACACTGAAAGTCGTTATTGCCCGGACGGATATTTTGGTGAGGTGAAGCAGGTTAATTCCAGGTGTTGAAATTAATTTCTATGATAGATAGAAACATTAATGTATTAATAGTGGAGATAACTAGACGAAACTTTCATCTAGATGTTAACTTACATTTCATTGCTTGTATTTTGAATAAGAAAGATATAGCTTAAATTATAAATAAGACTTCTTACACATTGAGACTGAAGAGAAAATAATGTAAGCTTTATTACGATATTTTTACAAACAAGATCAGGTCTTTACGAAAGCCTAGTACGGTTCTGTGCGCTGTTTTGTAAACCATCACGATAAAAACTAAGGTAGGATAAAGACACAGGATATAGGAAACGGTAAGGATACAGAACTAACAAAACAGGTTGATACAGTATTACACATAGACAATAGCTTTAAATATTAATATGGTTACTAATAGTAACTTTAAATTTAGGTTTGCTCCTAAACAGCGGGGATATTTTTCTATTTCTAAAATTACGACTAAGTTCGTCATAATTTATATTCTCTAGTTGTACGTTTATAATAAACCTTTTATTTATGAAAACATGAATACTACCCAAATCGTTTAGTCTTCATTAACATGTTTACAGTGTTCATTCTATAGTGTACTCAGGAAGAAACTTATGAGTGCAACATTGCGAGCGCAAACAGTGCTGAATGCATTTGTCTAACCTTCACATTGAGATGAGCTTGTCAGCTGATACAGAATCGATGACACGATAATCGTATGTTTACGTAAAGTAACAGATTAGAATTGTTATCTTTTAGTTCAATTTACTAATTTTTTTTATATCGTTGGGAAAATTGGAGCTGGTGGTGTTTGAGGAGCAGAACATGCATTAGAAATTGATAAAGCAAAGGGTTAATTTTTAAGACGAAATGAATGGAACATATGGAAAAAAAAAACATGGTTGTTACGGAAGACTTCAGTATTTAAATACTCTTTGACCTCCTAGTATTCAATCAAAACCGTGTTGAAAGAGGTCAACATACGATATTGAATGTACGAAAGAAAGTATTTTCAACACGAATATAACGCAACAGCAACTTCTTGTAAGAAAAAAACAATAAACAAATTAATTTGGAAATTAGCAAAACACTTCTTTTATTAACGTATACACATCTTTGAAACCTTGATTCTTTAAACAACATTAATACTACAATTAGCAATATCCCAATATGTCTGACAAATAGAAGAATAATATACTAATACACTGGGTGTGTGTAATCCCAAATGGTGGAGAAATGTCGCAATAGTCATGTATTAGTGAAGCGAATGTGAACAAGCCCGAGTGGGACGCGCTGGATATAGACACGTATTATATGAAGAGTGACTAACGTGCGGAAAGTAGTTTAGTAGTATATTGTAATTTATAATTACACAGAACACAATATTGCAAATGCATTCTCCGAATCCTCGAAATGTTGATGTTTTTCATACCTAGGGAAGTAAGTAGATTTTTTTTTGCACGCGGCTTCACAACTGTGATCTATCTCACAGGACACGTGAATTATTCCGGGAAAAAACTAGTCCTATGATGCTGCAGATTTGTACTCTCTAGTTAACTCTTTATTATAATGTTAGTTTAGAGACCCAGACTGAGAATCTTTTCTTTTTTTAATGATTAATCAAAATCAAACACCAAACTCCCCTGCAAAACTATTTCGTTATTAAAGTTACTGTGTTTTCACCCTTTTTAAATAAAAATAGAAGCAATCAGTGAAAACGATGAAATACTTGAAACAGGGTCACGCAAGAGTCACGTTGAAAGTAACAAAGTACAAACACCAAACTCCCCTGCAAAATTACTTCGTTTCATCATTAAAGTTACTGTGAAAAAGAAGTAAAACTCATAATAGAATCACGTTGAGGTCACGTTGACAAAGCACAAACTCTAAACTCCCCCGAAATAATATTTCGTCATTAAAGTTACTGTGTTTCACCCTTCTCAAATAAAAATAGAAGTATTCAAAGAAATCAATTAAAAATCGAAACAGAATCACGTAAAGGGTCACGTTGGCAGTTGCAAAGCAGTATTTCTGAAACCGTTTTGCAATGTCAGGCCTGTTTCACAATACAAAACGGAAGCCAGACGTCCCGACCTGTTGAAGGTCGCGACTCTGAACCGTTACCTAGACGACCACGCGACAATGCGACCGAGTCGCAACGTGACCTATGACCGTTCCCTGAGGGACGCCTTACCGGTGCTTTACGGTAAACGTGCTCTATAGTCTATTGATTTGTGATGGTTTTGTAGACATTTGCTTTACAAATTATATCGTGACCAATTTTATGTGTCTCGTTTATAACTTTGTTGTAAGTGTTGAAAGTATTTAAAACTTGGTTATGAGAAAAATAAAGGTAGTAATAATCGAAATTCAGGTTTTTGGGTTCTTCATTTAATTAATATAAGCCAGATCTTACTGTTATCGCTTTTCGAAATTTGGTAAAATTTAGAGTGCAACCGGTGTGTTCGGTGAATTTTAAACTTGTATAAGGCACTTAAATAAATTGATCCTCGAGGTTTTGCCACAATATTTGCACAAATAGTTAATGGTGTCTTAATTGAGGAGCTCGTGGCTAAAGAATAACAGCCGCACAGGTCGATCTTCAAGGTTAAGCAACGCTTGCTAAGGTTGGTCTGTGGATGGGTGACCATCTAAACATACCGAGTTTCCTCTGTGCATCGGAAAGCACGTTAAGCTGTTGGTCCCGGCTGTCATTTGTAGAACTTTGGCAGTCGTTACGGATTGTCAGAAGTCAGTAAATCTGACTCCAGTCTTTCCAAGAAATACCGTGTTGTCACCCATTTAATGGGTTGTGGAGGTCTGCTAGGCAGCCGCTTCACGTAAAATACTGGTATTCAGCTAAATCCGGTTTGACTGGAAGCCGACCCCAATATAGTTGGGAAAAGGCTACGCAGATGAGTTAATGGTGACTGAAATGTGTCAAGACTTGATAGATTGAAATTCTTCTCAATACAAAGAAAAAGAATTATGCTTCAAGTGATAGTTCATCATCTCTTTAAACATCACCATCACAAATCTCATGAACACATACAAACAGGTGAGCAGTATGTTTTGATTTGACTGAAACGTTACAAATACTCAGAACAGAGTTTATCTCACTAAAATAACCGTTGAATCATGCGTGTATGACCGGCGACGGTATGTTATTTAATTTTCCTCGTCTATTCTCGAATATATGCAAAATAAACATTTGTGTGACATTATTATTATTTTTCGCAGATTAGTGTGCTGTGCTTATTAATATCGCGTTCATCTGTTTTAGAGGTTCAGCTCGTGGCTCGATAAATACAGCCGCACGGGCCGATCTTCAAGGTTAGCAACGCTTACCAAGGTTGGTCTGTGGATGGGTGACCATCTTAACATACCGAGTTTCCTCTGTGCCTCGGAAAGCACGTTAAGCCGTTGGCTGCCATTTGTAGATCTATGGCAGTCGTTACGGATTGTCAGAAGCCAGTAAATCTGAATCCAGTCTTGCCATGAGGTACCGTGTTACCCAGTTAATGGGTTGTGGAGGTCTGGTAAGCAGCCGCTCCATGTAAAATTATTATTTGGTATTCAGCTAAATCCGGCTTGACTGGATGCCGACGCCAGTATAGTTGGGAAAAGGCCCCCCTTCATCTGTTTATTTTCTTAAGGACGAACTGTCAAAAACAGTGATGAGTGTGCATATGGTCCCACCAATAGAGTTGTCAAGCAATAAAATTTTATTGTCCTTGACCTCGTAAAAGAAACGCATGTAAACATGATTGATAATAATTATAATTATCGATAGATCTTTCTCAAAAGGAAAGACTTATACTAATCATAGCAATTAAGATAGCAGTAACATCTATTAGCACTACAAAATATTCAAAATAATAAATGGGAGCGGTACTGATTATAAAAAGAATACTAATTCTCAAATATGTTACGCCCTCAATCAAAGCAAACAATTTTCCTATAATTTTCCCACAACACTACAACTTTCTCAGAATTCTAACAACAGCTGCTCCTGTGTCCATTATTTAAAAAGTTTTATAACACACTGAAATGCCCGTCAAAATTGTCAACCTACAGTCTTGTCCCAATTTTAAAACGGATCGAAAACATCATTTATTTTATGTAGAACGTGAAGTTTTGCTAGATGTTGTCTAGCTGGATACTGCAGTAGTCAAAGCAGATGCTAGAGATTTCAAATGTTTTGGAAGGATTTCGAGTTGGACTCGTAAACAGTTGGTATTTATAACTGCCTATTTTGATGTTCATTATTGTTGTGCTTCTAAATTTTATCGTTCTAGCCTTCAACGCTGCTATATAGATTTAGCTTTTATGAATTATCTTGGGTTCACGTTGAAATTAGTACAGGTGATGTGACGTAATATTCGTGATATCAAACATTATTATATTATTATCTTATCGATACAATTTTGGATTTAGTAACTTTAAAAGTGACGCCTTGTAACTTTTGTGTAGTTGTTTTGTTTTTAATTTTTATACTTTTTTTTTGCTTTAAATTTCATCGCAGTTGCTTCGTCATTATAATAGCCTTAAAGTATTTAATTTTAACAAACTCGTTAAATAAAATTGTTTACCAATTTCTAAAGCAGAAAATTTGTATCAATTTCAATTCTTGAATCTATTTTGGCGTGTAGTATTTTACCAATTACGTTATATTCCTTGTCCAGATGTGTCTAAGTATCAGTGCTTTGCTTGTCAATAATTGCATTGCAACCATAAAGTGTCTCCTTGGTGGTCAATTTGTAGACTAGTTCTATGTATCACATATTACAGTAGCTAAACAGATGTCGATGGCTTCCTTCTGATTAGATGCACATTTCTCTCAATTACATGAGCTGTTTCGGTACACACTGATTAGTTCCAGATATGCTATTCACATGGAAATACACTTTACATTTTATTTTTATTCGCTTTATACAGTTTGTATATTGAATTTTAGGTAATGAAACATTATATTTATCGGTAAATATCAGCGCGATTAGCTGATGGAATGATTTTCTATAAAAATGGTATCAATTGGAAACATCTGACGACCGCGACGTTAGTTTTAGACAGTCTTGCTTGTTTTGGTTTGTTGTTAATCATATTCTGGTTTTCATCTCAGTTTTTTGATTGAATTGTTAACAAAACTACACTTATATACATCCAAAACTTTCTGCAAAACAACACATAATAAACCACCCAATCAAAACGACTGTTACGATACGTCAACCTATAAAATCCTTAAAACACTCGACCGCTCAAATTTCACAGATTTTGTCAAGACACCATTCTAATCATAGACATTGTCCAAAACTTCATTAAAAATCCTCATTTTACCATTGAAACTCCAAACCATTGGCTCGTATTATTGTTTGATAAATTAAAAATAAAGACGTAAGTACAAAAGTTTATAAACACTCACCATGTCTGAGGTTACACAAACGTGTGTCCAGTACGGAGCGTCGGTTGGGACTGGAGCCGGCTACGAGTCGCGGGCATTCCGGCCTGTTGCCTGTTATCGCGACATGACGTAATCCTTGCATTCGGCCTGCACGCTCGGGTTTGTGCGATGTGTGCCGATATTGTCGAAGAAATTGGAACTTTTTGTATGGTGTTGTTTGTAGCGATGGTCATTAGAGAGGCTGAATGAAAAGGCTTGTTGCTTTTGTATTTTTTTAAATTATTCTGAGGTATGCAATCAAGGTCTGATGGAAGGACGATATCGGGAGCTTAAAGAATATTTACTTAAAAACATTGTTGTCTCGGTGAGCGAAGGATTAAAACAAAGCCTACTGAAGATTAGGCTAAAAGGCCAAAACAAAACTACCCAGACGCAATAAATTGTTATGGAAACCTCGGATCTAATGCGTTATGATGATGGACCAAATTTCAATAATAGAACTGCGGAATAAGTTGATGCGACTAATGGATTATTCCAGATAGACATGTCTGCTAATTCATCCTATTATAAGGATTATACTAGCAATCAGTTGACCAAACACATTGATTGCAGCAATTGTCTTAACACCATTCAAACGGCCTGTGTTCCAGATATCTAGACGTTACAGTGTATATTTATCCTAGCTATTCACTAAATAGGATTTTATTCCTTCGCAGACGGAGAACAGTTCACCAGATCGCTGCGAGGTGACAAGACTACTGAAACAGTTATGCAGTGGAGATGGATCAGTGTAACTATTGCAAACATTATTAATCTTGTAGATTGAAACTAGTAAACAGAAGCCAAGATTAACCGATGACCTGGTCATGGGGAGCCGCTGGTTATAGCGCTTCACAGGTCATAGCGGTCGCGTCCATCAGCCGTGGTTTATGGATGCGACTTAGAGGTACCTGTATAATGAATTTACATTGAACTGTACACACTATCGGACATCATCCGCGGACGCAACCTTGGGCTGTCCTTGAGCGGTCGGATGTCCGCCGACTGTACAAACTACTCAGTCGCGTCTATAAGCCGTGGCTGATGGACGCTTCCTATAATACGATTCCACCTTAAGATTGTTTAGACATATAGGACAAATACACAAGAACTTCAAGACAAACAACATTAGAATTTTATTAGATATGGCTGACAGAGCAAAGAACAGACGCACCCTACGAATGGCTACAATAAACCTTGTAGATTAGTGTTAGTAGTCTTATTAGTAATGTTTGTTCTATTTACAAGGTAATGTAGTGATATCTAAACGGATGTGACTTAAGCCAGATTAGTAATAGAAAAAACACCTAAATTGTTGAACCCACGGGCAGCATGAGCTAACGAAATCCTCAATGTTAGCATATGAACGTGGTACCCAATTGAATTATTCCCACTTGCATTTATGTACCTACGTTTGTATTGTATCTCTGTCCTATTTTCTGCTTCCTGACAGATAAGGAAAAAGTATGTAAACTATGTATTTTTAATTATTATTCAAAGTCAAAGTCTTGAGGGCCTGAAACACAGGTTTAAATAAACCTAGATCGGGCAGGACGCTATATACATTATAAGTTCCAAGTTAAATATCTTATACGTCAAATTATTGTTAGCCATACACTAGTTTAAGTTAGGCACTAATTTACCTTTATATAAGATTTTTACTTTATTATCTTTTTGTGGCTATTTATACACATTTTATTGTAAAAGTTTTTTATGAATAAATTGAAATTGAAATTGAAAAAAAAAAAAAAAAAAAAAAAAAAAAAAAGGCTGGCGTTTAACCACAACTTCACCTGATGAAAAGCGATTATGTGATCAACGCTGGAGCAGGCTTGTCTAGAAGAAACCTAGTCGCTCTTGACTAAGACCCGCAGGTTAGGTAAGGAGTAAGCTTCTGGGTACATGGGCGTACCCAGGGGGGCAGGGGAGGGCAGCTGCCCCCCTGGAAACCTCGCAGGAAACATTTCCTTTGGTTCCTTACTTAATGGCGTTATTTAATGAAGAAAGGGGATCAATAAGTGCAATACTTATTGATCCGTCCATTGAAAATATTGGCAAATCGTGTACGTCACGTAGGTTGCCACAATCGCCTGTATAGATGAGTTTCGATGCCAGACGACAGTGTGCAGAAAGTATCAACCACTATATATGTGTTGGCGTTGAGGGAGGATGCGGTGAAAGCTTCTTAAAATTTTGATTTGATCCTCTTTCTTCACTTAACCACCTTTGAAGATCTTGCTCCCTATAAGGTTCATAAAACTGCAGCTGAGCTTTAGATAGTTGCAAATCTGGTTGTCTTTATATCATTACGAACGTTATGGTTCGAAAATGCATAGTTTTTGACTTTTAAAGCAAAAAGTGAAAATAGCCCCAAAAGTTCGCGTGGTGCGCAGCGAGCACAAGTTTATCGAAGTTGCAAATTTGGAGACTACGTCCAGCTTTGCGAATTGAATGTTAATTTCCACTGGGCTACTACACACTACATATACCTAATGTTTCATGTAGGTATCTTTGAGTAGTGTGTATGACAAAACAGCCGCGGACGATCTGACCTAAAAATTCTGACATCAGCCCCCCCCCCCCCCCTAGTCCAGAAGCTGGATACGCCAATGTCTGGGCTAAGCTTACTACCTCGTCGACTAGATTCAAGATCAAACTCATCTCAAATAACAAAAAAAAAAGGATTTCCACTTATTGTGAGCGTACAGATAATGTACGCCCAATAAAAGTATTCTCAATACGTTTTTTGCGTATGATTGGATTCTAATCCACCAATATTTGTATCCTAACGAAATTACCACGTATATCAAGGAAGTTTATTTATATCCTGGGTCTAGGGTTTTTTTATGGATTTGGGTCTTTTGTGGTCACAAATGCATATAGATTTCGGCATTCCAGAGTTACATTGCTACAATTATGAACATTATTAATCTGAAATAAATAGATTTTATTTAAATTAAATTATTTAATAACTAAAGTGGTAATACCTGTCAATAATAACAATATAATGCATTTTCCTCTACCTATGTGTAAAACCCGTTTTAATCAAAAATATTGTGCGTTAACTTAAAATCCGTAAATATAATTTTTATTATGCCATTTATATTAGAAATGGTTTTTTCCTGCTTAAAAATATTTTTCCTGTTTCTTATTTATGTTTTGAACATGTACAATACTGTAAGCGGTACTCGTAATTGCCATAAATAATACTGTTATAATTTAATAAGATTTTAATCCTTTGTCGTCTGATTTACAAAACAAGAGATGTCTGAAACTTGTTTATTTTTCCTATTTTATTGAGGAAAATTTTTAATCTCGCTGTCTTGTAATCTTCTATTCCTAGTATTATCTGATAGGGTTTTAATGGTTTCTGATAAAAGTATTACTTACATTCCTTCATTTAATTGCGAAAATATCTGGCTCAGGTAATGTTTACATAGCCTTTAACACTTAGCTTTTTAACCAATTAATGAAACCATTCAATCGCCTCACCTTTATTGGGGCTTTCATTAACTATATCTTCGAGTAACGGGCGCAAATTCTGTCCTCTCTCTCTCTTCTTCTCAGGATTAGACAAAGACAGGGCTATGACAAAAGTTTAGTGGTATGTAACACCCACATATTGTCCGTATCGGGTGGTGTGACTAATTACACCTGACGAAACGAGGTGTAAGACGACTTTTGATCGTGAATACTAAATTTGGAGAAGGAGGCATGTTAAGGATTACGACGTGGGGTTCCGTTAAACTGAATTGTTGCCAAGAAAACACTGAACAAGCTTTTTTATTTCTGTAAATTCGGAAAAGATTTGAAAAAGTTTTATAAACTAGTTCATCACCATCTGCCTAGCCTTTTCCCAACTATATTAGGGTCGGCTTCCAGTCAAACCGGATTTAGCTGAATACCAGTGTTATACGTGAAGCAGCTGCCTACCAAACCTCCCCAACCAATTAATAGGGTAACACAGTACTTCTTGGCAAGACTTGAATCAGATTTACTGGCTTCTGACAATCTGTAACGACTGTCAAAGATCTTCAATTGACAGCTGAGACCAACGGCTTAACGTGTTTTCCGAGACACGGAGGAAACTCGGTATGTTAAGACCCATCCACTAACCAACCTTGGCAGGCGTTGACCTTGGCGATTATTGTTGTATTTTAAACTAGTTTCCGACTATCAATTTACTTTTTTTTCAGGTGTGACGAATGCTATATATTTATTCATTTATTATGTTTTTCCATTGCACGTCGCATAAATAACCGTATAGAAACAAGGTGATTAGGTTTTTCCTGTGGTGTGCTGTGTGTGGTGTGGTGGTTTTTTGTGTGGTGTGTAATTTTTTTCGTTTTATAGTGATGCGGATTAATACTGAAACAAAATACAAGTGGTGCTAGAAACAAGCAACAACCTGTCTGACCATTAAATGAATTTCGTTCAAAGTTAGTAGAAATCATCTTTCCAAGAACAACGCTTAAAAACGGATTAAACGTAAGAAATTGGAACCATGTATCAATGAGGAAAAACCGGCAAACAAAAAAATAGCCACAAGATCGACAGAACCTCAATAGTTTTTTTTATGATTCGTCAGCATCGAGCGGAGAGCGCCATATTTTTTTGGGAAATCACTTTATCCAAATAAAAAGTAATTGCGAAGTGGGCTGATCCTCTCAGAATGAGTACTTGAGCATGACAAACTACACCCACGGGGTGTTTATAACGGATGTCAAGTTTATAACTAGCTTCGGACTGGTCTTGTTAGGCTTTGCACCGACTCGACTCCCAAATAAAAACATGACAAAGAAAAAATAACTTTAATTTCGGAAGTCGGTGTCAAAAAACGAAGAAAATAAAACCAATAACAGGCAAATATATAATCTGGAGATTATAGTTAGGGTAACTTTAAAGGATTAAAATTAATCCGCTGATATAAGAAACATATTGGGAAGTTTCCAATCATTATTTTGTCACTCCAAATCGTTGGCAGCCTTGCTTCACCTCTTCAGTATAGTGGATCCTACACCCTGCTGCTTCAACGTCTTCATCATCATCATCATACTAACCGAAAGACGTCCGCTGCTGGACATAGGCCTCCCCCAAGCGCCCCTGCTGGTTGATGCAAGCTGCAGCTTGCTACTTCTTTCATAATCAATATTGTGCTCTGAACTGATGCTCCGAAAACTGTAATCATAAGTTTATCCATTCATCTTACATCATTAACAACTACTAAGCATAAAATAACAACAATCTGATAAAAATCTACTTAAAAAATAGTTCAGTAACAAAAATAAATTCCTAGGAATTTATTTGTTTTCTATCTTGAGTAAATCCACTGGTAATCCTCAGATATCGATAGATGCCGTGTGTGATCTGTCACACACGGTAAATATCGGTAATAGTACATTCGTATTAATTGTGTTTTGTTCCACAAACTGATAATCTGATAGTGAAGTGCGTGAGTACGGAATGTGTGAACTTGGCCTTTATTTTGAGGTGTTGCCGTTCAAAGAAGTTTGTTGTACTGATTTCTTTATCATTGTTTTGTTCTGATTGCTTGTAGTCTGTTTATTTTTATGTTTTATCGATATTTGCAGCTTTATCATCATTTTCCTGCCCTTATTCCATGTTATTTAGGATCGGCGCAGCACGTTTTTTATTCCATTCTGTCCTACAAATGATTAATTATTGTTACACTGTACAGAGGCTTAGTCTTTAAACAGACAGGTTTTATTTGAATTTCATGCCGACTGACCGTCTTTTGCAAGCGTAGTACTGCGCAGTCGGTTGGCATTTTGGTGTAGTTTTGTTTTGTTAAACTGTTAACTCTAATATTAATATCAATAATTGTTATATTTTGTACTTGAGGAAAAGCTAATAATGATTATGACAACATTTGTAGCAGTCTCGAATCTACCTTTTAATACCTAGATACTAATTATTTGCCTACAGCACTCATAAACTTGTAAATGAGACTAGTCTCTAGAAGAGACTAGTCTCATTTCTTTTCAAATATTCTGGATTTCACAGCTACAGTAGTATCATTGTCATTAAACACAAATAATACATTATTATCGTTCGCCTTATCAACACTTCACCGAAGTGTAGATAATCTGTGTGATCGAACTTTTCTCGAAAAAATACCTTTCTCACCACCAGGTCCGCTTCCATAAATAGTTCATTGATAACTACGCGCGTATTATAAAAAAAAAATCTTGATTGCCTTATTTTATTTCTATACTTTTTCCTGTTACTTACCTAAGGTACGTCATTATCATCATCGTCAGCTTATTGCATTGCATTGCTGACCAATCCAACGTATGTCAATGTACGTCATCGGTATCAGTGTTTTGGGTTATCATTAATTTTAATACTATCCAAATTCTCACAATATCTGCTAATATTCATGTTTACAAAGAAAATGTTTTCATAAATTACATATAATTTTCATAATTTTGTAATAGGAGTAAGCTGTTAATTTGTTATGCATCCTATTTACATCCCCGCTTAGTACGTCTTCTTTTTGGATGTTCCACAAACTTATTGAAAGGCTGTCTTTACGTCGTTGTTCTTTGAATTGCTAATTGCACGTCAGATCTTCTCCTGTCCAACAGCTTTCTCTTGCGCAATTTCAACTGAAATCTAATTCTTTATTCTTTTTCTACAACTCTGGATACAGATGACACCTTAGATATAACACCTTCGCCATTAACATAAGTACTTCCTTTCCTACTGAAAAAATAATGCATACTTTTATCCAGACTGCTTCCAAAACCAACGGTACCTGGTTTTTCCAACCAGTAGATTTAGCTACAACTGCACGTAACAGTTTCAAACGGCACCATAAGTTCCATGCCTCGATGAGATCACGGTGTTCTGATGGCATTGCGATAAGCACCATGGTATATCACGTACCGTTGCGATGCTTATGGTTCCTGCTGCCTTTCTCGACTTTATGTGACCGCAGCCATGGTAGTTACATCCCATTGTTTTCAGAGATGATATAACTGAGTATTTGGAGTTGGGTAAATTTAATGACGGTTTAGTGTGACTGTTTTTTTTACTACAGATAGGCACGCGTTTGACACTTTGCACTATATATGTTTGGTTCTTGGCTTGATTCATCTAGTAGGGAGTTGAATAGATACAAATGTGTGAAATTAGTGTTCGGTATCTTGTTCGCTTTCTATAAGAATTTGACCCTGACAAAGACAGTACACTTGGTACTTTACCATATATTTGAACGAATGTGCACTCAGTAACTTTTTTATTTTTATTATTTGAGTGAATTCGTTATTTCCGGAAAGTTCATGTACCTACAGGATAAGAGTAGAGGAAGAATATGGATAGTTGTGTGAAAGATGAGATGGCTATTGAGACAGCAAATGAGGTGTATGTAGTACTATTGTAATATGATAGTGTTTGTACTATAAAAGAGTATGGGCGCAGTGGTACAGCGATTGACTGCTGCGTTGTGTGTTGCGGGTTCGATTCCCGCACGGAACATAATTACATAATTGTTCTAGGTCTGGTCTTGTTTGTGTATTTGAGTTTGTATGTTTGTGAGCGCACCCACGGATAAAGGTGAAATTCTTAGTCTTGGGCAATAAAAATTAAATTAAATTAAAATTTAATTTCGAATAAGGGTAAGAAGGTGATAATTACTCGTTTTTTATTTTCCATACGATCGTATTGCTTGTCGCTGTGGTACTTTATTTTAACGTCTTGCTTACTAAACTTGTGAATATAAATAGTTTTAATAAGAGACTATGTCCTTTTGTAAGTTTATTTTTTCTATTTTCTTTGTCCACAACACAATGACATGTACACTCTCACGTGCGATTAGGTCATTGCATTACACTGCACCCAGCAGCGATGCCGCCATTTGGTTCGTGTAAGTGCCTCCATGCTAATCACGCTATTACGGTCGAAGGACGATCCATCTCTCGGTACTTAGCTAATTAGGTATGTGCTTATATTCTTTTTTCCCTAGGTAGGTGATGCAGTTAAGTTGTGAGTTATGGTCATTGCTCACGCTTGAAGTTTTCAACTGTTGTTTACGATGTTATCATCATCTGCCTAGCCTTTTCCCAACTACATTGGAGTCGGCTTCCAGTCAAACCGGATTCAGCTGAATACCAGTGTTTTACGTGGAGCGGCTGCCTACCAGACCTCCACAACCCATTAACTGGATAACACGGTACATCTTGGCAAGACTGGAATCAGATTTACTGGCTTCTGACAATCAGTAACGACTGCTAAAGATCTACAAATGACAGCCGGGACCACCGAGGCACGGAGGAAACTCGTTATGTTAAGATAGTCACCCATCCTCAGACCAACCTTGGCAAGCGTTGCTTAACCTTCAAGATCCTTAAGTTTACGATGTTATGCTGTCGAAAAATTATTATGTTAAATAATATTTTTGTTTGCTATTTCTGTTTTTGTTTGCTTGTTTTTTGTTTGTTGTTTGACTTGTTGAGCTTACGTTTAGTTAGACAGTGGGTTGTTCACTTACTCAGCAAGTTCGTATATGTATTTGAAATTATAATTATGATGAAAAATTATTATACATTATGATATTGATCACAAAAGGATTGTTAAAGAAAATGTAGGGAGTGACAGACTCTTACTGACTTCAACCTACCCTTGTTCTTCCAAATGTCCTTTCCGTTCCTGAGCCGCGGTAACTCCCTAACAATTCCGCAACCCAGGCAGGAAAATTGCAACCTAAGATTGAACAGAGTGATCTAATTTATTTACCGACAGACTGACGGACGGACAGAAGAGGCTTATTCGTAGCCTCGCTCAGCGCAAGCGATTGTATTGATTATTAACAAACACATCCCTCGCTTTGCATCCTCGCACATCTGTGATGAAAACGCATCCTAACTCGAAGTAATAGTTCCTTCGTCCTTTGAGTATCGAGTACGGACACCTAAAGTCGTAAATTTTGGGTTTTAACCGATTTCTTAAAAGGGAGAAAGGTTCTCAATTCGGTGGGTAGGTATTTTTTTTTAATATTTATGTACACCGATTACTCCGGGGTTTCTTATCCGATTTCTGTGATTCTTTTAGTTCGATGCGGCATACTTGCCATTTGGTCCCGTAAAAAATTGATTCAGTTTGGTTCAGTTGTTTTTATTTTATGAGTATAATTTGCGAAAACGAAGACGCCGTCCAAGTATCACCACTTGAAAGTGAAAAAAAAAAAAAGTTTTTTTAAATACCTAAATTCCCCCGTAGGTGTCACACATTCAGACATATTACATAATCCTACAATACAGATTCCTTAAAGTCGGTAAGATGCGAGTATGATGAGATAATAGCCGTTCGTTGCAGCAGATTGAGATGACCTTGAGGGTTGATGTCACCGGTTTGAAGCACAACACTTTTATGGCCCAAACTGATACTGTTGCAGAATACAGTTATTTTTGTAGATTTGTCAGTTGTCTTGAGAGATTTAGATTAAATGATTTATTGCTTTGTTACTGAAATGGACAAAGAGTTGAGCTAGTTTTCAGTGGGTGAAAAATGGAAAAATGGCCATTTTTTGTACGTAAACCGTATACTAGGTACTGCCGCATCAAAAGATTCAAAAGGTGAAAAAAGTTTTTAAATGAGCAGCTATAATTTTAAAAAGACTTAGCAATATTACTGCTTCGCAAGCGCTACTGCGTAGCAATATTACTAATTCGCAAGCGCTACTGCGCCTACTGCTGAGCTAGGTTCGATTCCCGGGTCGGGCAAACATTTTTGCTCGGTATATCTGGAATTACAATTTGGATTTGAGCCCGGTTTATGTCAATAGTCTTGTCCCCTTTTACATGATAATGAAACATAACTGTCCAAACCTTTTTTTATTTTTTTTTCTGTGCGAAGAAAATGCCTAACGCATACCAAACCATCCGGGGAGACGACGTGGTTATGTGGGATTTGCACCCAATAAAAACTTTGCCTGTGCACCTACTTTCACCTTGACGGGTGGGACTGCTACGCATGACATTCGCGACCCATCTAGTGATTCGCGACCCATCCAGCGATAACTGTCCAAACCTGCCCCAACCTACGCCACTGCCCAAACATTTGGATAATACAGTCGTGATACTAAGTTTTTACTCAGCTAAAAAGCAACAACACAATTCCTAACTGGGGCAAAATATGTATTTAGGTACCTACTTTAAAACCAAAACGCAAACTGTTACTACAAAAAAATCAAAGCTTTTACAGAAAGATACTTTAGCATTATCTTTAAAAAGATTTCCGATCCTCAACCATTAAAACCCTCCAATGAACCGCTAACTTAGATAACAAGTTGCCAATACCTAACGCAACAGATAGGCATTCCGTGATGAATACTGGCAGGTCACGAACAACTGAAAACAATCGCGAATCGCATCGAATGTCGGAAATATAACCTTGACCGTGACCTTCAGCGGTAAACAGGGAAGCCTGGGGCTGTGGTGTAAGGAACAGACTGGTACTGACTTGGGAACACGCGAGGGTGTTAAACACGGTATCAGAATTCATGTTAGGGAATGGTGTTCTAGTTTTTTAGGGTTCCGTATCCAAAGTGTAACCAACGGAACCCTATTACTAAGGCTCCGCTGACTGTCCGTCCGTCTGTCTGGCAGCGGGTTGTATTGTATCTCAAGATCCGTAAGGCCGGGGATACGAACTCGCCGCTGCTGCGCTGGTCGTGTCAAATGCAGAGAAGTATAATGTAACTGCCCGCGCTGCCCGCACTGCCCGCCGCGCCGCTGATTTCGTGTCCGCGGCCTACTAGGCAGACATTTGTAATTTTCAGTGTGTGTATTTCTATTGCTTCTATAACACTAAAATAATAATAATAAAAAACTTGTTTAGTTTAATTTAATGTAAAGGGTTTTAAATTAAATTATAATAAACTAAACAAGTTTATTTATTTTTTAACAAGAAACGTGTTTTATTCGGTTTATGGTACGGAACCCTTTGTGTGATAGTCCGACTCGTACTTGGCCGGTTTTCTTGATTTGTTATCTGATGTAAAAAAACCGCTTTTCTCTTTGTAATTGTGGTATGAAATGCTGCAATGGATTTTTAAGGCTTCGTTTATACTTTGCTTCGGCTTCGTATTGGACTGTCTCTTAGATATATTATACATTCAGTCAAAAAAGTATCGGGAATGGATGATTTGTTTATGGTTCCAAATTCAAATTTTTGTTTTTTTGTAGTTGTTAGATTGGCACAACTGTTTTCCATTTTGGCGCGGAGTTTGAGTTGCATCTGTTATTTATATTAAATACAGTGCTGGTTTAAGTAATATCATATATAGTGTGTATTGCGAATTTCATAATGGACAAAAATATCGAACAAAGAGTTTGTCTTAAATTTTGCATCGCCAATGGAATTTCGTGTTCGGAGTCACTGAAAATGTTACAGAAGGCTTACGGTGAATCGACTTTATCAAAAACTCGTGCTTATGAGTGGTTCAAAGCGT
The DNA here is from genome assembly GCA_950371165.1 of Lacanobia oleracea. NCBI lineage: Eukaryota > Metazoa > Arthropoda > Insecta > Lepidoptera > Noctuidae > Lacanobia > Lacanobia oleracea. Next base: position 2,042,362 of record OX493398.1, read on the forward strand.
TCAAAAGCGGTCGAGATGTGATGGAAGATTTGCCTCGCTCTGGTAGGCCATCAACTTCTGCAACTAAAGTTAACATCGCAAAAGTGAAGGAAATAGTGACTGAAAATCCCCATTCAACTCTGAGAGAGATAGCCGCCGAACTTTCTGTATCTCACGAGTCGATCCATACCATTTTAACTAATCATTTGGGTATGAAACATGTTGCTGCTCGGCTAGTCCCAAAAGATCTGAATTTTCTCCAAAAACTCAATCGCATGAAAGTCGCTGAGGACATGCTAGAACGAGTCAGTTCGGACCCAACATTCATGAAACGCATTGTTACTGGTGACGAGACGTGGGTTTACGAGTTTGACATGCAAACTAGTCAACAAGCTTCGGAGTGGCGCCTTCCAACTGAACCGAAACCGAAAAAACCACGCCAAAGTCGATCAAAAGTCAAAGTCATGTTGACTGTTTTCTTTGACTATCGCGGTGTTGTGCACTCTGAATTCTTACCGGAAGTTCTAACGGTAAATAAAGAATATTATTTGAGCGTTATGCGGCGTTTAAGAGAGCAAATTCGACGAAAAAGGCCAGATTTGTGGAAAGAAAATTCTTGGATTTTGCACCACGACAATGCGCCTTCGCACAAGGCTATCATTGTGAACGAATTTTTAACCAAACACTCAACAAATACCATCCAGCAACCACCATATTCACCAGATATGGCTTCTGCTGACTTTTTTCTTTTTCCTAAACTCAAATTACCACTTCGTGGCACCCGTTTGCAATCGATAGAAGACACAAAGGAGAATTCGCGGCGAGAACTGAACTGAATTCCGGAAGCAGCGTTTAAAAAATGTTTTGATGAATGGATTATTCGTTGGCGCAAGTGTATCGTTTCTAAAGGAGCATACTTTGAAGGTGATAAAATAAATTTGGATGAATAACAGACATTTTGTGTATTATTGATCTTTTCCCGGTACTTTCTTGACAGAGTATGTCTATTTTTCCCCAAGTTTTTAGGTCCTCCTGACTATAACATATTATAGTGCGCAAATGCGTGCGCAAACACAGGTAGGTACACTCCCTCTTCCATCATTGTCGTAATCATGAATTGACAGCAATCCCCCACGACCGGAGAGAGAGCAAGCGCTGGGTTAGGTAGAAAGGACATACACTGCAGACCACGTTGTACAATTTTGAATAAGGGTTATAGGGGGTAGAATAATAACAGCCGCACGGGTCGATCTTGAAGGTTAAGCAACGCTTGCCAATGTTGGTCTGTGGATGGGTGACCATCTTAACATACCGAGTTTCCTCCGTGCCTCGGAAATCACGTCAAGCCGTTGGTTTTGGCTGTTTTGTAGATCTTTGGCAGTCGTTAGGTACGGATTGTCAGAAGCCAGTAAATCTCACTCCAGTCTTTCCAAGGAGTACCGTGTTACCCTGTTAATGCGTTGTGGAGGTTTGGTAGGCAGCTGCTCTACGGAAAACACCGGTATTCAGCTGAATCCGGTTTGACTAGAAGCCGACCCCAATGTAGTTGGGAAAAGGCTAGATACCATTAAATTACTCATACTGTTTTTACTGTAAATTGCTATTAGTATAGTCGAATGTTTCTGAAACACACTTCAAAACATCTTGATTGAAAATTAAAACTGCGATAAATTTGAAAGGTTTCCAACTTAGTACAAACCTGTCGCCATATGATATCTATACATAACCTTTGAGTAATAACAAATATGTAGGGTTAAATATCCAAACTATGAAGGGTAAACTTCATAACACACAAAGCATGTCGCTAGAAAGGTTTTTATGCGCGGTGTCTAGACGGCGGCGCCCGAGGGTGTCTCCCTGCAGTACGTCATATGCCCTTCTCATGTCCTGGTCTGGCTACGTTAAGGCGCCTACATATTGTAGAATGGTTCGAAAGAGTCACCGCGGCTCTGGAACGCTAAGGACATTTGGAGGAACACGAGTCGATTTTTCAGTCAGTAAGAGTCTGACACTCTCTTCCACTTCGCCCAGAGCTTTGGATGATTTCACATCCAAAAAAGGGTGCCTTTACTTGTTATAGTTTTTAACTCGTGTGTTCTATCTTCTACTTGACATGAAGGAAGTGGAAATTAGGCTTTTCTTACACCTCCGCTGTTCTTTACTGATTTATTTTGTTGCGGGATCCCAAACAGTTGAATCATTTCTCCAGGAATCGTCGAGCTTCGTTGACTGTGCGTTTTTCTGGTTGTCGTAACTATTGTTTCTGGCTGGCTCCTAATAATTGGAGTAGTTGGGAATAGTGTGGCGGGCTTGTCCAAAAAATAAATAACCGGCGAATTTTGATAATTTTGGTGTGACCGGGTCCATGTGAATGCGACCTAGCCGGGGGAATACGATGAACTACGGAAGTATTTCAGCGTCCCGGCCTTAGCTTGCACGCAGCCTCTGTATGTATTAAACGTTTGATTAAGACTATGCTTTCTTAGCGGCCAGGCCAATAGTTGCCGACGAACACCCTGTGGTTTATTTCAAGCGGCATTTCGGCCCACGTAGCCTCTATAGATTTATACGGTCAAACTCCATACCATAAGAGATTCGCACAAGTGTGAATGCGCCCTCATAATTAACTTTGCAATGTCCTCTGCTAATGGGGTTTATAGTTATGAAATTAATAAGTGCTAAGTTGTTTTTGGCACGAAATAATCTTGTGAAAAGCTTCAGAATAGCAAACTTCATTTTTTTTAATAATGAATGGAGATAGGTACCGTGTTATAAAAAGGACTCTTATCCAGGATACGTTGGACAAACCGGCGTTCAATCGATTACTATCCTTCAAAAGAAGCTTGACCACCTAAAAAAGTTATTCTATACAAATGAAACAACTGCATTATTATTGCAAATCAAAGAAACAAAAACACATAGACTCAACTGTGTCACACACAAATGGCCAACACAAGTGGCCTTTAAATACTTTTGAGCACTATCGCTCAAAAGTATTTGGCCATACATTTTATTTTTCTCGGAACAAAACCAGAAATAGAAACTAGTGTCGTATGATCTAATAACTCACATAGTTAAGGCAACAATATCTTGATTCAGTAAATTTAGAAGTCCTCCAGAGGTAATATGGCACGTGCTAACACACGCGAACGTAAATGCTTTGATGGGACTTTAAGGACCTCGTATCAAAATGTATTTAGTTTATCATTAATCTAGCTATCATTTCATTGTCTTGATGATCTTATTGCTAACGAGGTAACGTTATAACATATTGTTTGTACCTATGAGCTATGCCACTTAAAGTCTCCGACGATACAACCAGTCGATTCTGTAGACATGTCGAAGTGAAGGCTTGGGTGAAGGATCACTAAGTGATCTGTCCATCCATCTTGATTACCTGGATTAACAGCTCGCTTCGTTGGATAGATGGCGTTGCAGTTCTTTTTGCTGCGATGTAGATTTGCTCCGTTGGTTTTTCTTGTGGCGGCCTTGATGCCGCAACAGGTCGACCGGCGGCGAGATGGATGGATGACATTGTTGCCATCACAGGTAGAACCTGGATGGAATGGCACAGGAGTATGGGGATTGGCACAAGAAATGAGAGCTACGCTCAGCATACATTGCTGATGATGAGCGACGAGTGAGCTGTCATTCCATCTTCTTTTTTGTATATTTTTAGTTCTGTGCTTTGTTTTTAGTTACTGTAATTGGTTATCAACCGTTGAAATTAAATAAATAACTAAATCTCGTTTGTTTGGTTGGACAGCTCACCTGTCGTTCACTTCGCCTAAGATTTCACTTCGACAAGATTACAGAATTGCACTGCTGAATAATTGCGATCCGTTTCTATCAAAACGATATTGATCTTCTTTTTGTTTCATTAGTAGATCAGAACGAGTGACTGGAAGTAAGAATGCTCAGCTGATAAACGTTAATGGAAACAGTCCTCGGCAGCCCAGCACGCCGCAGCTGCTTAGAGTAAGTAGCATCTCATGGAACCTCCTTCTCTGGCAAATGCTGCAAGTTAAAAAGGTTCCCTTTCGTCATCGTCATCGTTCTAGCGTGTCTAGCCCTTTACACGAATCTTTGATTAGCCCATCTATTAGAAATACCTAAACAACTCCTATTGCATCTACCAATATTTGACTTTGCTTCTTCCAAAGGTTGTCTGGTAGAGAATGCCTAGAGCATTAATCTCTGCCTCTAAACATTTTTGCGCGCAATGTATTAAATCATAAATAACAATAACTCCTGATATAGATACTTGAGGAAACAATAAAAAAGAAGTTGCCGAAGCCGCCGTCGCAGGCGCCCCCGTCTGCGTCGGCGCGCGAGCCGGACCACTTCCGGCTGCAGTTCAACATCGGCGAGCGCGCGGCCGCCGCGCTGTTCCAGTACCGCACCAAGTTCGTGCAGCACATGCTCACCAGTGCCATGTACGCCAACAGTGCCGTCGGCAAGCCTTGGGAGATGATCGGCAAGTAAGTGTCCTGTGACTAGCCTACCCTGCCTTTCCTTGTAGGTATATCACAAATGTCCATACGGGGCTGTGACTCTTACCATCAAGTGAGTCGCCACTCCATCATCATCATCATCATATCAGCCGAAAGACGTCCACTGCTGGACATAGGCCTGCCCCAAGCATCGCCATAACGACTGGTCCTGCGCGTCTCGCATCCATCGGCTACCCGCGACCTCCACCAGGTCATCGGTCCACCTTGTGGGAGGCTTTCCTACGTTGCGTCTACCGGTATGCCACTCCATGAGATTAAAAAAAAGAGCAACAAAGCAGATTGTTGCAATTACCATTCATTTTTGTCATTTTTTGTAAATTACATTTAATGGCAGCGGGCTAACTGCCTTAGATGTCGAAGATATCTAGATGAACGTCCGTGAGAATCGTCGCACAGTCACACTAAGAAGCCCATTATTTTTACATGACATACTCATGTCTGAAGACTACAAAAACATAATTATAGTCGACGTAAAGAGCTTATTAGACTTCGAAATTTAAATATGTTCATCATCTGCCTAGCCTTTTCCCAACTATATTGGGGTCGGCTCCCAGTCAAACCGGTTTCAGCTGAATACCTGTATTTTACGTGGAGCAGCTGCCTACCAGACCTCCACAACCCATTAACTGTGTTATGCGGCAGGTCTTGGCAAGACTGGTGTCAGATTTAAATATCATCTACATGCGATATCGAGTTTCAAAATACTCGTAGCAAGCATAACAATTCAGGATATCGTTTGGCTTTACGTTATTTGGGAAAACTTACTGGAAAATCTCGCTAAAGGACATACAATGTCAGGAGGACATCTATGTATATATCTATGTATCCACTTACTGCGTTACATCATGTTGAAGTCGTAAAACATCCCAATTAATAGTGAAACGCGACTGGGGAGAGCAGCTAGGGGACGAAAGATCATCATCTGCCTAGCCTTTTCCCAACTATATTGGGGTTGGCTTCCAGTCAAACCGGATTCAGCTGAATACCAGTATTTTACGTGAAGCGGCTGCCTACCAGACCTCCACAACCCATTAAACGGGTAACACGGTATTTCTTGGCAAGACTGGAGTCAGATTTACTGGCTTCTGACAATCCTTAACGACTGCCAAAGATTTACAAATGACAGCCGGGACCAACGGCTTAACGTGCTTTCCGAGGCACGGAGGAAACTCGGTATGTTAAGATGGTCACCCATCCACAGACCAACCTTGGCAAGCGTTGTTTAACCTTCAAGATCGATCCGTGCGGCTGTTATTGTTTAGCCCCGAGCTCCTCCAGCTAGGGGACGAAAGATGACGTCACTATTATTTGTCCTTTCATCCCCTTCGAAGTCTACCTTATGGTTATGCAGTAAACTAGTTGACCCGCGCAACTTCGTCTGCGTCACAATTTTCATTTCTGCTCCGCCTCTTTTGATCTTGGCGTGATGATATATAGCCTATAGTCTTTCTCGATAAATGGGCTATCTAACACGGAAAGATTTTTTCAAATCGGACCAGTAGTTCCTGAGATTAGCGCGCTCAAGTAAAAAAACAAACAATCTCTTCAGCTTTATATATTAGTTTAGATAAGATATAAGATAGATAGATAATAATAATATAGAGTATAGACGTTACCTACATCCGAATGTCGTGCACTCACGACATTCGGAAAACAAGACTTTGTTTTTGATCCTTCCCCTTTCCGTAACATAGGCTATATTAATTACTAGAAAAAAAACTAGAGATCCTTAAGACAATATGTATGCAGCGCGGACGAAGTCGCGGGCGAAGTGCTAGTGTATCATAAATGTGGAAAAATCTATAAAAGTACCAAAGGATAGTAGCGCTCAGTGCTACGTAGTAGCAATCTGCTAATAGCTAAAGTGACCATACGCCCCATTGTGAACAAAACTATGAGTACTTTAATTTTAATAAGTAACTCGTATTACTATAAATGCGAAGCCCCTGAGGCCCTGACTCCCGTGCTAGGCGAAACTGTGTTCGAGTCCTCCTTATATCAATACACATCGCAATTTTTATGTATACTTTTTAATATATAAAGCTGAAGAGTTTGTTTGATCGCGCAAATCTCATAACTATTGGTCCGATTTGTAAATTTATTTCTGTGTTAGATAGCCCATTTATCGAGGAAATAGGCTATAGCATCACGCTAAAACCAATAGGAGCGCAGCAGACGAAGTTGCGCGGGTCAACTAGTGTAATATGTTACAAAAAATATCTGTTAGAAAAGATTCTTGGATACCGTCGAACTATCGTGAATTGCTAAGTGATTTTTAACATATAACTAAAATCCTGCTAACGTAGATTTTCTATTTCTTCCCCAGCGTCTCCGAACAGTTAATCGACGAGGTACTACTGAACTGCCTGTCGGAGATGGAACTCCGAGGGTTGATTAAAGAACTGTACAAGAAGGAGACAGGCTGTCCTTAATCGTTCCTGTGTTAGAAAGAGAGGGAAATGAATTTGCTTAATTTGAATTTGATACTTTTATTATTTATACATTTGTTTACCTGTAATTATTAGTTGTTTGTTCTTTTATATTGATGCGTTTAACACCGTAACACATGTCACGCCTGTAACTATTATATTACTGTTTCAAATATGAGAAAATAAACACAAAGAGTAAAACTTAAAGTATTTTATTAAAATTGGCGACTACATACACTCTTGAATCACTGATGAATTTATCAACAAGTCATCTACAATGGTTCCGTCAGTCTTACTGATCATGATTCTATTTCGAAAACACTACTTACATACTAAAATTCGTATCCGAATACACAATGTTCTCTGTACAATATAAGACATTTTGAAAAGACACTACTTTGCCATTCGGCGCTTAGTGATCTTGTGAATTCTTTCATACATAAATTATTCGTACAAATAAGGCACTTATTATAGGACTAGGTATTTTACCCGGGTATCAAAATATTTGAATAGTTGGTTGAATGATTTACAATCAATAGAAGCCAGGCACAATTAACTATAACTTCTTGTAACTAAGGATCAAACGTCCACACCAACTGTAACAATAAGTCAAGTAATTCGTTCAACAATATATCCAAACAGTACTGTTTCACTTTTAATATCACTCTTAACAAACTACACTTGGTCGTCTTGATTCATACTTAATCGGATCGAGTTCAAAACTTCACCGAATTTCGCTCTTTGTCGCTTTAAGGTATCATTTTTGTCAACTTTTGGTAATTTCACTATATTTTCTGAACTAGTGTTATTATCAGTTTGATTCGGTTCTTCCAGTGGTCCAGAGTTTGTCTTCATAAGTCGCGGCTTTGTAAGTTGTGGACCACCCACCGCGAATATACCTTCTAACTTCTGCTTTAAGTCTTGCCTACTCAACGAAATATCTTCTTCTTCGTCTTCGGGTTCAGATGGCTCAGATTCTGGAGCTTTGTCTTCTGTATTTACAGGCCGTAAATTTTGCGCCGCCTCTCTAGACAACAATTCTTTCTTCAAATCCTCAAACATAGACGGCCGGTCGTGGTTCATGACTGACAGTTCTGCATCAGGGAAGTTCCCAGTTGAATGCGATCTTCTTCTAGGTTCTTCTTCCTCTTCACGTTTCTGGAATATATTGTTCAACTTGGACATGAACTTAATTTGTCGGTCGCTTCCAAATCTCATATTGCCGTCACCTTGTGAATTGTTTGACTGTATGCTTACTCTAGGCTCATTGATTTCGAGGTCTTCTACGTTTCGTGGCAGTTCTGGCTCAGTATGTCTATAATTTACTGTATAAAATTTCTTAAAGTTATTATTAGGCTTAAAATAGTTTTCATCTAGAGGAGGCGGCGGCGGTGGTGGTGGCGGTGGAGGTGGTACTGGTATCGTAGACATCTGTGTGTCCTCTAATGACTCACTTAGAGCATGTCTATCTATTGTGTCAGAATATCCAGATTCATCTGTACGTGAGTCACTGTCGTTAAACGCCGTTATTTCTTCTTCGAAATCTTCGAAATCATTAACATCCTCATTGCCGTCTAATCTTTCCTCTTCTTTAGTTACTCTTGGCAAGTCCTCCCTATGCACTTGAGCAATCACGTCATATTTCGATAATCCTTGATTACCTAGTGATGCGTCTGAGCCCGCATCGGACAGTTCACTCAAAGACTTTCTATGAGGGATGCCACGTTCATTTGTTGCAGCATCATCTTCTTTGATCTCTTTTAAACTAATTACTTCTCCGTACGTGTCTTCCTCGGCTTGCAGGACTTGATCCAAAAGATCTATTATTTTCGCTTCTTTTTCTTCATTATTTTCGATTTGCATCTGTTGTACGATAACTGCGTCTACTTTTCTTGTATCTATCGCCTTATCTCTTAACTCCTGATGTATCTCCTGCGCGTCGTCATATTGTTCCGCGATCTCGTCTGACCGAGCTAAAGTGTGAGGAGGAGTTGGTGATACCACTACGATTTGCACAATCGGAGATTTTCCATTTATATTATTAGACTGCGGTTCATTAAAATTATCTGTAGATGGTACTTTTTCTGCGTTTTGCTTATAGCACCATAAGCATAGGAAATAAATTGGAATTCCTGAAATGGGAAAATAGTAATATCATTATCATTGAGAATTAGTTATCGATGAAAAAAAATATTTTTTTACTACAATGTCCACGTACCTATTAGAATCCATACCATAACTCTGATCCACGTTCTATAATCCATGAGAACCATCAGATGCAAGTTAGTGTATATGCTGATGCAGGGAATGAATGGAACCAGCGGTGTCTGAAATTTAATTTAATAGGTTAAAAACGATCTACATTGTTTTTTTTTTCATAGTTTGTAAAAGCGTTATATGTTAAAAATGAAATAGCCGAATTCAAAGAGAAAGAAAGAAGAAACCTTAAACGCCAGGTTCTCTTGGCTGCTGGGTTGTAGAGCCATGACAATGACGATGAGAAGAGCCAACACGTGCAGAATGATGGCAGGGATCAGAGGCTGCTGTGCGTTCACCACCACCAGAGCTATGGTAAGACACGTGCAGACTGAAACAAAAGAACAACTTGAATCGAACTTGCCTTTAGACATAAATGGGTTTGTTAAAAAAGACGCCAAGTATTGATTTTATTTCAGCAACAAATAATATCATGAAAGCCTAGGAATAAACAATGGTATCATGACTTGACATACAGTCATCATCATCATATCAGCCGAAAGACGTCCACTGCTGGACATAGGCCTCCCCCAAGTGTCGCCACAACAACCGCATCCATCGGTACGGTAATACAGTGTATTCCTTCTAATGGGATATTATACGGCTATTTTGACCCCCAATAATTTAGAGGCCAATTAGTTTTGTTTTCGAGTTTTTAAGCTTTCTTGAAATATTATTTTTAACACACGCTCAAAAATTGCTAATTTTGAGAAACCTACTGCACTGTGCATAGTACATAAACTACTACTACTTTTCTGAAAGCTCATGACCGAATACATCCTTCGAATACCAACTTATAAAAATACCGATTTCTTTGGAAATAAAGCGTCGCGAAGTTAAGTTGAATTTATGAAAATTACTTGAAACTTGGCTGAAGCAGGGAACATATTTTATAGGAAGACCATAAGAAAACCAATGCACAAAACACAATATTGTAAATTAAAACGCCAAGGAGATGGGGAGAAAATGTATGGGCTCTGATCCAAGAAGCTATTGAGATTCTACTATACTCAAATCCATTGTAGTGTATGATGCTTTTCAAATACCAAAGCTCATGGAAATACTCGTAGCTCAAAAAAAGGTTAAAATACAGAGTTCTCCTTACTTCTAAGCAAATCAATAAAGTCTTTGACTGTATAAAGATTATGCAAACGATATTCACTACTCTACGAGTATTATAACTACCATACTATAACCTTCACGACTACAATCCTTAAAGGGGTAAGCAGAAATGTGCTGTTGTATGCCAAAATTCATCTTGGTTACATTTGTCCTTATGAGATGCCAGTGAAGGGTTCACCAAGTTCTCGTCACACGGAACCATCACGACTATTATGCTTAAAGGGGTATGCAGACATGTGTTGCTGTAGGATAACTTTCACAGTTGGTTGCAATAATCCTTATGAGATGAAAGCAAAGTGTTCGCCAAGTTCTCGTCACACGAAACTTTCACGACTATAATCCTGAAAAGGGTATACAGACATGTTCGCCACATTCACAGTTGGTTTCATTCGTTTTTAGGGATCCGTAGTCAACAAGGAACCTTTATATAGTTTCGTCATGTTCCTATGTCTGTCTGTCTGTGTACGGTTTAGCTCAGAGACGTTTAGCACTTGAAAATTGGAATTCGATATGGGTATACCTACATATTAATCACGCCGACAAAGTGATAACACAAAATCTTGAAAAAAATAATATTTAGGGAACCTCCCTACACGTAAGATTGGGGTGTTTTTTATATATTTTCTATCCCATAGTGTGGGGTGTCGTTGGATAGATCGTTTAAAAATATTGAGGGTGTGGGAAAACCTAAAAAAAGCAAGAGCGCAGGGTTCTTGATGACGAACCTAATCGAAAAATCATAACCACAGCCATAATGTGTGCGCAACAGCCTTTAGTTTCTTGACTGATTAACACACGCAATAATAATGCATAGGTATGGCAACCCTTGCAAGCGCTTCGCGATTTATTTCTGTATAAAATTCGTGAGTTATTGGAAGGCAGTTGACAAGATTGAATCCGAAACCAAATAATAATAAATATTATCCCATACCATGGAAACACGTTAATGACGTTTAACTTTTTTCGCCAAAGGCCAATATTTGAGTGTTTACTATGAAAAAGTTTATGAAAAACAGTGTATGTGCTTATAAAATTTGAGGGTTTCCCTCGATTTTCATGGGATCCCATCATCAGATTCTAACTTGGTGACAACGGGACCACCTCAGGAGTATAGGCATATATATAAGAAACAAGGAGATATGCCCTTTAGACGGAAATATATCGGAACCCTGTGTCCCCAATAAATCCCTTCCACAAGTAAACTACTACACATGCACGTCTGTAAAAGCAATAGATACGCAGTCGCGCACACACCCGCATTTCTTAAACCAGAGTGTACTACACAATCAATTATAAACCTTATCCCATCAAACACAGCGTGTATTTACCGTTCACCGTACAACTCACGCACACTAAAACAACGGTCGCTATCGTTTTGCTGTGCAAAAGCAATTTATTTCTCATATACGCTAGTGATTGACTAAACCGGAAAGTTATCGAATCTTCGATTTTATTATTGTAGAAACATTTTTTTGGGGTCACGAAAACAAAATAAAAAAAAGCAGCATGTACAGAAAATAATAGAATAAAAATAAACAAATGTAGCTACAAAAATATCTTCTTTATTATCTATACTAATACATAAAGCTGAAGAGTTTGTTTGCTTTAACGCCCTAATCTCAGGAACTACTGGTCCGATTCGAAAAAACATCTTTCAGTGTCAGATAGCCTATTTATCGAGAAAGGCTATAGCCTTTCTCGATAAATAGGCTATACAATATAATCACGCTCGGACCAATAGTAGCGGAGCGCAGACGAAGTTGCGCGGGTCAACTAGTAACAACATAAACAGCGTCGCTTTTTTTGTAGGCTTATATCTTTTAAACTACTCAACGGATTTTAATGCGGTTTTCGTAAGTGAACCCAGCATACAGTACTACTTTTTGTTGGAAACCAATTAGGTGGCCTGCTTGTGGCATCAATCCATTCCTTTTTTAAATTCGCATCTTTAGGGAAGCTGAAAAGGTAAAAACAACTTATTTATCATTTACATCTATCCTTAACTACTTCTAAACCTCACCATGAGGCAGCACCCTAATTGCGTAACACACTTTCAATCTAGATCTGAATGACTTTGAAACATATTGCTTCATTTGTGCGAAAAATTGGTCAACTCAACAAATTAAACAACAATTACCCCGCATGTTTTTGTTATAAAATAAATCCTAGTTAGTAAAGAAACTTTTGTAATTATTTGACAAAAAACCACACACCCATGCATAACAAACAAATAACGTGAATATGTTAATTAACTTATCAAAAGCAAAAGTTGATATTATATTATCTGAAACATGCCGATTACCATAACGCATTCGAAGCTTTAACGGAAGTTAAATACAAAAACCATAAAAAGTGCGGCACGAGAAAAGACATAATATACGATACTTCAAAGCCAAAAACACTCCGATTATTAACCTAAGATTTTAATTGACTTACTTTACGAAAGTTGGTTACACATTTCTGTACTCCACTGTAAAAAATCAAAATACGTAAAAAACTTATTTCACATCGATCTTACAACCGTTAAAAAAGTTGATAAATAAACTATAATAGCAAAATTTCATTCGTCAATCGACATTGTTGTCGATAGCCTACGTTAGTGGATCTGCACACGCACACCACTAACTCATCGCAAGGTGCAGCGGCCGTACTACGCGAATCAACCGCTTAATACAGAATCTTTTTGTGATTTTTACATTGCTCGTCCAGTCACTTAGCGACAAACTTAGGTAGTGGTTAAAGAGCAATGTATTTGTTGCAAAAATAATACAGTCGCTGTGATATTTGTAAACAAACATAACATAGTAAGAGCCAGAAATGTTTTACGATTTGTTGTTTTTGTTGATTTTAAAGACAAATATAGTAAAATACTTGTACTTACATATGATAAGTGATTCCATGACTAACAAAGTTTTGGTTTGTGCTTCGGTTTTTACAAGAAACCACTGAACAACACGGTATTCTTATAAAATTTCACGATCGCGGTCGAAAGCGCACTAGTTCACGGAGACGGCCATTTGCGTATTAAATGATCAACTTCGGCATGTCGCGCGGACATCGACACGCCTCCTTGCCACTTCTCCTGTTTTTAATATTTCTGTGAGTATAGGCTTTTGAATAAAAAAAAGAATTTTTTAAATCGGTCCAGAATTGGCGGAGAAATCGGTGAAAATATATAAAAAAAAGATACATACAACCGAACATAGAACCTCCTTCTTTTTGAAGAAGTCAGTTAAAAAGACTCGACGACTTTATTTCTAACAAGACACATTATGGCTTCTAGCTTTTTGCCCTATAGCCTATAGGGCAAAAAGCTAGAAGCCATAATGTGTCGATATTTTTGTGTCCATAATGAAAAATAACACACTTTTTGCGAGCAGTAAAATGATGGCATGTCTCAATCACCAATACACCTTGTAACTCTTGCATTCGACAATTTCTTATCTCGCAAAACACATTTATGGCTTCTAACTTTTTTCTCCATAGGCCGATTTTTTGTGTCCATAATGAAAAATAACACACTTTTTGCGAGCAGTAAAATGATGGCATGTCTCAATCACCAATGCACCTTGTAACTCTTGCATTCGACAATTTCTTATCTCGCAAAACACATTTATGGCTTCTAACTTTTTTCTCCATAGGCCGATTTTTTGTGTCCATAATGAAAAATAACACACTTTTTGCGAGCAGTAAAATGATGGCATGTCTCAATCACCAATGCACCTTGTAACTCTTGCATTCGACAATTTCTTATCTCGCAAAACACATTTATGGCTTCTAACTTTTTTCTCCATAGGCCGATTTTTTGTGTCCATAATGAAAAATAACACACTTTTTGCGAGCAGTAAAATGATGGCATGTCCCAATCACCAATGCACCTTGTAACTCTTGCATTCGACAATTTCTTTTCTCGCAAAACACATTTATGGCTTCTAACTTTTTTCTCCATAGGCCGATTTTTTGTGTCCATAATAAAAAATAACACCAACAATCACAATGCAACGCTTCCTATTATGTCTCCAATCATTGTTTACATTTTGATTGTTTAATGATCGATAACTTTTTTTTCCATGGAGGATTTTTTTGGTTCCATAACAAAAAATAATACTCTTTCAATAAGCTTTCAGAAAATATAGATCTCAATCACCGACGCCACTTAGACCGGTTCCTCCCCATCTCCTTTCCATCACAATTTTAAAATTAAAATTTCCGGAACTATCAATTTCAAAATTAGGACTGTTCAGGGGAACTAAAAAGACCACGCTTTAGGAGAATTATATTAGAAATCAATGTATTACAATCACAATATTAATCACACAACAATGTGTCAAGATTATTTTATCATCTTTATCCCAATCAACCTTGAACCTAATGTCAAGGTTGATTGGGAAAATTTGGTGGCTGCTAAAGTGGCCTTTTAAGACCCGCAGGCCTCGAGGCTTGAAGAATCCCAATTTCGAAATTATGCAAATGGCTACTTACTGAATAGAAACATTGCTGTGCTGATGATCCTCGAGGTGACTGTCGTAGATTTTCTTTCTCCTCGGCCGATGAGCTGCTTCATTATACTAATAGACGACTCTGATTTGTAATCTGACCAATATCTGAAACACAATCATATTAGGGTCACTCATAAACTACCTTTCAATTCAATTTATTTCAGAAAGATTACAATCACAATAATTACAATTATAAACATCCATAGCAATTTAAATAAAATATCACTAGACACAAACACAACAAGGGAAACAAACAAAACAAACGAACACACAACATTGGAGACATTGGATCAGGTCCGCACTACCCGCACATGTAACTTTGTCCAATGCTCCATGAAGTGGCAATCCACATCCATTCTCCCTACAATGAGCTTCAGTAAGCTGTTGCCTTTCAAATTAGGTATGATGACTTGGGTAGCTCCAAAGCATCAAGTAGTGCTTTAGTTAGAGGAGACGACATGATAGCCTAGATTCAATTTATGAAGTTAAAACTATGGGAAGTCAACATCAGCATCACGATATCAGCCGAAAGACGTCCACTACTGGGCTAGCCTCGCGCGCGTGTATTCACAACAACCGGTCCTGTGAGTCTCGCATCAGTAGGATCGACAAACTGAAGTGGCAGTGGGCAGGGCACATTGCTCGCAGAACATGCGGTCGATGGGGTTGAACATGTGAAGTAGGTAGGTATATCTGCCGTGGTCATATTGTACTCGACCTCGTAGCATTGGCCATTTTATGATGTGGCCAATATTAGTTTAGGTTTGAGAGTAACTGTCGAATCGTGTTGTCATTAATTGTCGACACCGAATGAGGATGAGACAGATGATAGTCTGGAATAGCACAGCCTTGTATCCCGGGAGTATGTTTTTTGGAATTAATCCCGAAAAACATGCGGGTAGAGCCGCGGGCAGGAACTAGTAATCTATAAATAAATCTTTTGTCTCTTAGATCCAACTGTTCATCAACGCAGTCAGTGATGAAGGCGTTAATTGCAACATTGTAAGTATACTTTACGATTGTGATGAACTAGACTAAAATAGGAATCGTGTCATCGAGATTGTCGCCAAATTAACACAGTTATATACCAAAAATAGTCTACGTGTGATTCCTTTGTTTTATAATGTGTAAAACTTGGTAAATTTTGAATAATATCTGCTTTTTTCACGGTACTCTTCAACGAAGAAAGAGCACTTAATTTCCACTAGGGTCATGTTCAAGGTAGTTAGAGCACAATCTTATTTTTGACGTGATGACGTCTTACAAATCGATGAACGCCGGCTGCACGCACGAAATAGCATGACTCATTGTCACGTTCCGCCTGAGCCGAGCGTGCAAACGAGAGCGCAGAACATGCGATAGAGAGGCACGATCGGCCTAAGCGTTCGCCTTGTGACGCATCTATCTCTCTTCCTTTCCATCGGCTTCATAAAAGTATCCATTTTTCATCAATGTTCTTATGACGTTATCACGTAAAATTATCGTCCGTAAACCAACTTTACAGACAACTAATTTATTTTTAACTTTTAACGCCCGGCTACGTGTAATCGGTACATCAGCGGGTCTAAAAAGGCCATTTTAGTAGAAACATATTAGGATCAGAATATTAATCTGTCCAATTTCATTTTCATCTTTATCACTAAAGCATTAGGTTCAAGGTTGTTTGGGAAAACTTAATAGTTCCTAGACCTGCAGGTATTACATAAAAATAATTTGGAAGGATTTAAACTAAGGCAAGCTAAAATGACTAATGTTCTAATCCTTATCCTCTTTTTGGTTACGATGCGAAGAAATGCCAACACGTACCTGAGTAACACAACACACGTGGCAACGATGGTATAGGAGCAGAGTGTTCCGAAGCACGTCATCAGAATCAGCTGCTCCAGGTCCAGGAAGGCGGCTAGCAGTGCTGGAAAAATATCACCAGAACACTTTAGAACCGTTAAAATCGCTTGCGCTGAGCGAGGCTAGGGAAATAAAAACTGGCCAAGTGCGAGTTGACTCACGTGCAAAGGGTTCCGAACCAATTTCGTTTTTTACACTACAGACTTCTTATAGGTTTTTCTGTAATCTTTAGGTATAGAACTATTATCTGCACTTTTTTCATATTTTTAGTCTTAGTAGTTTGTTAGAGGAGATACGAGATAATTTCTTGAATAACTTCAAAACTATTTGTTTTAAAATTATGTATAAAATATTCCCCTTCCTTTTCATTTGATACGTCACACGGTTTGAAAAACTTTTTTTTCAATTTTCTAGTTTGATCCCAAAAGTGACACCCATACTCAAAAAATATCTATTTACGTGACGAATCCGTGTTTGGGTCATAAAATTTCATATCTACGTAGGTATACCAAATTTCAACAGAATCGGTCCAGTAGATCCGACAGACAAGACACCCGAGTGATCTTATAATGGTTCCGTTTTTTACGGATGTCCGGAACCCTAAAAACGATTCTATTGGTTCATCGCTCGCTGCACATCCTCATACACCTCTGGTGAAAACGCATTCTTAATGCTTTCGGCACTTTCTACCCATCAAGCTTTGAGTGATTCAGAGACAAATAGTGGTAATAATTGTAATATTCATCATACTCGCCGAAAGCATGTAAGAAATCCCTAACTGTACCTACTTAGATCTACATCGAACTCTACAATCATAATATCAACATATCACTTCAGAAACCTATAAAAGCCAAAGCTGTGTATCTAATAATAGAGCATGCAATATTTTCATCTTGCTTCCATTTGCAAATTTAAAAAAATAAAGCGCTTTAATTATTTTTCAAAATTACGGTTTTAAACTGACAATATGACATTTCGCCCCAAAAAGGGAGTTGTGTCACTCCTGTTTTACACTTGTCATGAAGTGTCCTAACTCAAAGACATAAGATTGCCTTTTCGTTGCCACAACAGCAGTGACATCACTAAACGCTGATTGTTGTTCTTAAATACGTTCCGTTACAGGTTACTTTAATTCATTATTTTTGTTAAAAATTGAAATTATTTTTTTGTTACATTTCGTTATTAATTATTTTTTTGTTACGTTTCGTTTGTTACATTTCGTTTGTTAATTGCAAATACGTTGCAATGGACTTTATGTTTTACTTTTTTATCATTTTATTGACAACATTCTCATAAATTCTGTATTTGCATCATCCCTATTGACTTATTGTATCCCTGACGTCGCGCGTCGCTCTATGCCCACAATTCTAATTATAATCTTTAAAGCTGTATAACTTCATCGCTGATGAAAGTATTAAAAAAAATCATGATTGTTTACTAGAGCTAATAAGTATTTCATTTTGCAAATAAAAAAATTCAATGCATATTCTCTATTCCCGTAATTTTAAGGAGCGTTCGCATTGTTATTGCACTCGCAAACTGTCAAAAACACCCAATTTCCCAACAGTTTTGCAAGGTTTTAACATTGAATTGAAATGATATTGTGACTTTTGCGAGAATTGGCCTTCTTATTCTCGACGAAAGTATCTATCAATTTTTCTAAAAAGTGTTATGGGTTAGGTGACACTACTCTCATAACTAGATTTTAAAAGTTGTATTTCAGAGTAAAAAAAAACTGTTAAGTTTTGTAACAGAAAGACATTGACAAAATAATCATTTCACCTTATTTTGGCATTAACTTTGGTCTTTAGCCAACATGAATTTGTCTACAACTGCATTACTCAACTCGTTCTAAAATATTTTGACAGGAAGAGATTATGCCCTTCATGAATCCTATCCGAAATAACACTACGAGTATCTACATTGTCTTCTCTTATGTAGACATTGGCGACAGTTTGTCTGTTGCAGTTTATTTAAATCCGCTGTTTTAATGCTACCATTTATAGTCGTAAGGGCACAATCAAGGCTGCCATGCAATTACCAATCGTATTCTGCATTTCATTCGAAGAAACAGAATTGTCAGCCAATGGAATCATAGTTCATAAAGAGAATACCGCGGACGCGATCTATCAATATATTTATGGCCATGCCCATTAATCTCAAAAAGTTATTTAATTTTTTAAGCAAGAAAGTATACTGAACACTATTCTCGACCTCAACCACTTCTGATAGGCAGAATCATAGTGGTACCTACCACCAGAAAATCACCGAGGAAAACAAAGCCCGATGAGTCCCGGAAAAACGATTCAACAGTCTTGGGATTATGAAATTAATCAGAATAGGACATAGGAGGTGGAGTAAGAAAATGTACTTACAAATAATGGCGGTAGGTACGAGGGTGGCGATGATGGGCGACCGCCTCGTGGGGCTGACTTTAGCGAACCAGTGAATGAACAGGCCATCGTACGCCATGGAGTACAGCAGCCGAGTCAGGGAGAACAGCGCGCCGTATAAACTGAAAAAGTAAATTGTAACAGTGTCAATATACACTAACAGAGACTGATAGTACTTCAGAAGTTTTCGTGAAACTTTACTATTGGCAGGTTCTACCCTGAAATGTCGACAAATGTTAAATCTCAATCATCTCATATCATAGCCTACTGCTTGATCTAATGTTTCCATTGTTGTGTGTCTATTTCTTGTATTTTTATAATATAATTTAAAAAATCATGTATTGATGATTATAATAACTACTAAAGATTGTAATTAATCTGACATACATGAGAATTGAATTGAATAAGATAATAATAATAAGATGGGTAGGCCTTTAGTGTGGGATGCAACCTGTGTCGATACTCTTGCGCCATCCCATCTTCCTAGTTCATCGTGTTGTGCTGGTGCTGCCGCTGCGGCTGCGGAAAACCTCAAGCGGCGGAAATATGGTAACCTTATTGGTAATTATATTTTCGAGCCGTTTGGGGTTGAAACCCTCGGGCCGTGGGGCCCTTGTGCTCACAGCCTTTTCAAAGAAATTTCGAAACGGCTGGTTGACACTTCCCGTGACCCAAGAGCTGGCTTTTACTTTGGGCAAAGATTAAGCATTGCCATTCAACGTGGCAATGCCGCCAGTCTCTTGGGCACATTACCAGCTGACAGCGTTGAGGATGAATTTTTTGATGCTATATTTTAGTTTGTTTTTAGTTTAGCATATTTGATTTAATATTTAATTTTAAATAAATGGCCTATCTAAGTTTCATTGAATAACCTTTTCCTATCAACTTTTGATAAATTATCGTAAGCTTCATCCCCTTTGTGCCATAATCTACAATTCTACACTAATATTTTAAAAAGGAAAGGCTCCGAAACTGCAGGACTGATTTGAGAAATTATTTCACCATTAGAATCCTCCATTATCCCTGATGAACATGGGCTACAAAATATTATCAAAAAAGTTAGGGATCCGTGGGAAAACTTCGATAATGTAACTCAAGGTGTGAAAAAAATACCAAAAAAAAAAAACTTATATCGCGTACGCTGCGTAAACTATTGACAATAGAGCAAAGTTAAATACTACAGTTTTATAGAGGAAATCAATATCCACAAAAAAGTTCGCGAAGATTTATTTTTAACTATTATGGTTAAGTCACAATAACCGCTTCTTGTTCAAATTATTTTACAAAACTTGGATGGAATGGAATAGTGGTGATTTTGGTATCATGACATTAATCCTTGTTTGGTAATTTAGGTTGGTTATTTGTACGTAAATTAAATTATGCAAATCGGACCTTTCGTTTAAAAGTTACGACGGGTATAAAAATACTCGATTGAGGCGGTTTAGAAACTCTGACACTAGGGTGTGTGGTCGTTAGACCTAACTGCCCACACGATAAGAAGAAGGGAAGTCGAATAATAAGTAATTTACACGTTACCCTTTATAGAGGGAGGACTTATGGAGATGAAGTTCGTGGAGTACCTACTAAATCCGCGCGAACGAAATCGCGGGCGAAGTGCTAGTTTAATAATAATCCTTTCGACCGAATAACACTAGCCATGTACCCAGAAGATGTTACAGATCACAAGTGAGTGCAAAACAAGTACACTATCAGATGCAATCCGACACGACCGGAAATCAAGCAACAGGCTCGGAGACTTCACGCCACCAACTTGCAAACTGCGACCGAGTAGGTAATTCCTAATAGAAAAATCTAAAATACTTTGGCCGCCCGGCAATCGAACCCACAGTCACGCTTGGCCAAGAGACCAACAAGCTTCCGTGTTGAAAGTTAACTATTGAACTTACCTGGCTGTAATACCGAAGACGGCTCCTATTGCAACTATCCACCGCGCCCACTCCAACCCAACTTGTCTGAATGTCGTTGCCACTGCGGCCACAGCATCCTGGAATTATGAAACGATATTATCGAAACAGTCTATGATTGAACGAAATGAACGAAAAAAAGACGTTTCTTGTATCAAACTTAGGAGGCTCTAATGTTTAATTTAATTTATTTTTATTATTTGTTGTTAAAGCGAAAATACTCTTTGAACATTTCAAATGTAGACATTACGGTGATGAGGCACCTATAGCATGCTGACATACAAAAACGTTTCTACCGTTGAGGTAGGTATAGGCCTCTTTTCTGTGGAGCATTGTTGGATGAAACATTTTCTTCGAAAATGTTGGTTCTAGGTCTAATGCCAGTTTCCTCACCATGTATCGTTGACCATTTTGAATCGTTGATGATAGAACTAAAACCTTACTTGATCTGAGTAACAATTCTGAGGTTTTAAGAGAGCTAAAGATACACGTTTCGATTGGTGTGAAAAAACTAAGGCCTTATTACTTTTTTTTATTTTTTATTACAGAGACAAAGTCAACGATGGAGCGAGCTTACCCAGAAGGAGCCTGTTCACTGTAACTTTGAAGAGATTAGGGTTGTAAGCGTTTGGAAACACAGACGCAGGCAGAGATCTACCTTTGCTGTGCGCATTATAAAAGACGTTTGGAAATGCTTAGTGCGTATTGGTGGAATACCAACAAGGTAGGGATGGTAAGATGCAGTGCGTCTGAATTTCCGACGGTAAAAGGGGGCCGGTGAAGATGAGGTCGTGGAGTTCATGGGCACACTCACCAAAGTACAATCTGTAGAAGACCGACAATATTACTATTGTTTACATTCCAACTTCTGGACAAAGACCTTCTTACATTCGTCTACTTCTTCCTATTGTTTGTCGGTGTAGCCCAATCTCTCGCGAGGCCAATTATTTCGTATCGCTTAAGGTATTTCAAGCAAGATTAGAAAGAAACTCACCAGCTCGTAGTAGGGGACCATCATGGTGACGATGATGCTGACTCCGGCGTACACCGCGAACACTATGGACAGACAGGACAGGATCGCGATGGGTATCGTCTTGCTCGGCTCTTTCACCTGGAATGTTGGAAACACTGCTCTCTAACTGTTGGACGAGAGTTCTAATTGAACTGTGGTAAGAAACCCACGATAAATATGTGGCCCAAAGCACATTATTGAAGCTATATTACTCAGTGCCTTAGTAGCTCGTGGCTAAATAATAACAGCCGCACGGGTCGATCTTGAAGGTTAAGCAACGCTTGCCAAGGTTGGTCTGTGGATGGGTGACCATCTTAACATAACGAGTTTCCTCCGTGCCTCGGAAAGCACGTTAAGCCGTTGGTCCCGGCTGTCATTTGTAGATCTTTAGCAGTCGTTACGGATTGTCAGAAGCCAGTAAATCTGACTCCAGTCTTGCCAAGATGTACCGTGTTACCCAGTTAATGGGTTGTGGAGGTCTGGTAGGCAGCCGCTCCACGTAAAACACTAGTATTCAACTGAATCCGGTTTGACTGGAAGCCGACCCCAATTTAGTTGGGAAAAGGCTAGGCAGATGATTACTCAGTGCCTTAGTAATAGCAGATTTGTTGAGTAATTAACCACGAGTATTTACAGGGGCGGACCCAGGTTTATCGTTTAGGGGGGGCTTGACCTCGCTGAAGGTGGATTTCAGCAAATCAACCCTCAGCGAGGTCAAGCCCCAATGAAAAAGCACACAATATTTTATCTTGCTTAACGAATTACAAGAATGCTCCTCGTAAAATACTGGTATTCAGCTAAATCCGGCTTGACTGGAAGCCGACCCCAATATAGTTGGGAAAAGGCTAGGCAGATGATGAACGAATTACAAGCCATAGCAAGCAATTTGGATTACATTTCGTATATTCTCAACTTAATCACTGTCGTTAGGACAGTAAGATCGTGCTTAGATAAGCTTAATACATAGGGTTTCTGCCCGGAGTCTAAATTTGGGCTTGTTCTTTATCTGGCCAAATGGAGTGACGAAACTTAGGCCCGTATTATAGAACCTTACTCAAGTACTACTTAAACTGCATTCAACCGATTACTGCTTGAGCGAAGAATCTCGACTTAAGCATTCAGTTTATTTTAGAACTATCCTCAAACTCAAATCAAACGAAACTACGCTTGAGTAGAGATTTTGATCTCTGATTACGTGTGTAAGCAATCATTATAGCAACCCTGAACAATAGTTTATTTTCTATTGCAATTCTTTTTTTTCGCACGATTAAAACCGGACGAGGCGGACGACACGACGTTATTGACACTGACAGCCACCCTTAACCCTTCAGAGTAGGTATACAAATTATGTTCTGTGAACAGAAAAACTGCTGGACAATATGTGGAATCATTGAAACAGGCGTGATCTCGGTAAAATGGAGCTGAGAGTTTTGTTGGTATTGAGTACCTCAGCGAAGTTTGCGAGAAGGCTGACTCAAACTGAAAAAAAAAAATTAGAATGTGTTGCTCGCGTTCTTTTCTTTTCTTTTTTAACAATTGATAGGCACGCGCTTGACCACCATCTCACCTGATGGTAAGCGATGATGTGGTCGAAGATGGAGCACGCCTGTCTAGAAGTAACCTATTCACTCTTGAATTAAAGACTCCCAGGTTGTAGCTATCGGGAAACACAGACTCCGGCAGGGAATTCCACTCCTTAGCTGTACGCATTATGAATGTGTTCCCAAAACGTTTTGTGCGCGTGGGTGTGATGTCCACCATGTACCGGTGGCGCATCGCCGTTCGTCTTGTGGTCCGATGATGGAACAGGCTTGGCGGAATTAAATTATGCAATTCCGTCGCACATTCCCCAAAATGCAACCGGTAGAAAACCGACAAGCACTCGTCGTCGATGCTCAAGACTTTGGAGCTTCGTCGCGACGAGCCTCTCATTGCCAATGATCCTCTTGGCTCGTTTCTCATTCTAATGAAACTCAAAAAAGAAATAAATGAAAATAAAGAGGTCTCAGGTAAAATTAAATATTTCACGACATCTTGTGAAAACCTATACTTCTTCTTAAAGTTTTCACAATTATAAGGGTCCTGCGTATCTCTTAAATATCTCAGAGGAACATTTAAGTTAAACGTTCGATTTGTCTCAGTATTAAAAAATATATTACAATAATCTACTTCTGCCAATATATCCATTTTGATTAGGTAGGTACTCGATTTACTCCAAATCCACAACATTTTCATCAGAATCTGTGCTTAATCGTGGCCTCGACAACACTTGCGAAAACAAAGATCTAATCTCGCCTCAACTAGTGATTCTGAGCTGATTGTGATTTTAAAATGAGGCATTTTAATGGGTATGATTGCTGACAGGCTGGACTGCAGTACTGTTAATCATTGCTCCAGTATCTCAGCTGGGATGCTGAAGCGGTGATAATTATGTTGTGTGTGTTCATATAGTTGTTGTTGTATTGTGTCACTAACGTAGTTGTAAGTTTATTTATTGTACTAACACTATGAGTCATTATTGCTCGCAATAAATAATTTGATTGATTGATTGATTGAGTGGAGCTCAGTCAAGCCTCAAGCACTGTTCTATAATACGTAAAAAAATTCATTTTAAAGTGACATTGCTCAGGTGATTATTGATTATAGTTTCTCTGCTCAAGTCAAGTTCTAAAATTAAAACTCCAACTGAGACTAGTTTTAAGTAATGCTTGAGTCTTGATTGTAGTTCTGTAATACGGGCCTTACGGGTTCTAATTTTTGACATTAAGTTAATCCATCGTTAATTTACATCTCTGCCTTGAACCTTCTTGGAATAACTCAAGTCACGTTGTATACTCTCTGAATCCTGTT
Source organism: Lacanobia oleracea (assembly GCA_950371165.1). Lineage (NCBI taxonomy): Eukaryota > Metazoa > Arthropoda > Insecta > Lepidoptera > Noctuidae > Lacanobia > Lacanobia oleracea. The sequence continues at coordinate 2,067,186 of OX493398.1, forward strand.
TATCGGTATGAAATTTCGGAAGCTAATCAACCTTCCGAAACTTTTCACTCAAACCTCCTTGGCAACAAGCCACCCACCTCTTCTCCCGAGGCGTTGATGATTTCGAAACCCACGAAGCCGTAGAAGCAGATGGCGGCGCCCTTCAGCGTGCCCCAGAAGCCGTACGGGAAGAACCCGCCGTCACCGTACCCGGGGGGCACCTGCTCGGCCGGGATGGTCCAGTTAGCGGTGTTCACTGAGAATAAAAAAAAGTAAAGTAAAAAATCTCATTTCAGACATTCTTGGTCCATGATATTGTTAGTTGAAAGACTTACAAACTATGTAAGGTACATTTAAAAAAAAGTAATTTAAGTATTTGCCGCCCTCTGGGGCCCCGGGCACACGCACTTGTGCTTGAACCCAGTGCCCCAGAAGAGGGCTGTCCAGCTTGTGGCTGAGCACGTTCAAGATAGTGTTGGCGCTCCCACGCGTGCGGAACATTAGCAAACCGATACGGCGCCGCAGCACAGTGTGGAACCCGTCTGTGTGCGCGTGCGCAAACATCGCAGACGCAATAAGCGTTATTATATTGTATTCGGAGACCGTTGATGGCCTGCTGAGTGTAGCTGACCCACAGATTGCAGGTGTAAAGAGTTTGGCAAAATGCTTTAAAAAGAGTAATTTTTACCTCTAAACTACACCTCACAAATCTGCGTGCCAACATGTTACAGCGGACCGCCATCGCTCTCCTCTCCCTTTCAATGTCTCCATCGTCTTTTGAATCCTCGGTAACCACATGGCCGAGGTATTTAAACTCTCTCACTCTTCGAAGAGCGACAGCGTTAAGCAGCACAGTGCCACATCCCCTAGTTTACGTCCCCTGGCTTGAAATACCAAGAGCTCGCGTTTTTACAAAGAAATAATAAAGCAAGAAATAATTATTACTTTACTTTTGTTCCAAAATTGCATAATACTTTTGCCACATCCAAGCCATCTAATATTGTCATCGGCCAAGTGCAAGTTGGACTCTCACGCGATGGGTAGCCGAAAAAAAATATGGCTCCCATATATTTAAATTTAATTTTTATTATATTATTTGTTTTTACAGCGGCAATAGAGAATACACACTCTGTGAAAATTTCAACTGCCTACCTATTACGGTTATTGAGATACAGCCCGTTGGCAGATTGACGGACGGACGGACAGCGGAGACTTAGTAATAGGGTTCTGTTGGTTAACCTTTGGATACGGAACCCCAAAAAATTTAAACAACATTGGTTTATCCGTTTAGGATGCCACAAACAAACACATATTATGCAAAGATACACTCGTCAAACTAAAAACTTATAACCCCATCTTTTTTGATCGGGGGCTAAAAGAGACATTTTTTGTGAGCTCATCTCTAGAGACACGTGATCTGACTCTAAGTTCATGTAGTTCGAAAGAATGAATATTTCAGAAATAATCATTCTTTCGAACTACATGAACTTAGAGGGCTATATTGATGATTAAAATGGTTATGTTTCTTTAGATAAATACGCGTTACGGTCGCAGATCGCATTTGGTCTACATACAGCTTCACACTGACCGGCAAATTGCAAAAAACATAAAAATATTTGAATTTCGCGGGCCACCCTGGAGCATCCACCTTAAGGGGCCGTTCAAGTATTACGTAAGCACTATGGGGGGGGGGGGGTCTTTGTTTTCCTTATTTTGGATGACATGGGGGGTAGGGGAGTCTAGATGATGATTACGTCATCGGTCCTTTTATACGAATGGCAACCCTCACATTGTCTATGCTTGAAAACGCATCTAACATAGATTTAGAATACCTAGATAGCTTCTATTAAGTTGAATATAGTAGCCTATCTTGTACTCAACATTTTTAATGGAAACATTTCATGTGACAAAAAGAGATAGCAATAGCATTCCCGACCGTCTTCAAATGCCGCGCGCCACCAGCCAAGAATCGCCATTTTGTTTGTTAACCAGCTGGTTAACAAACAAAATGGCGATTAGTCTACCAATTTTATCAAATATACTGTCACATTGTGAAAAATATTGTGGTTTGAGTGCGGTTTTCGTTTTGCCATGAACAATGGCATGTACTGTGCCCGGTTGTTCGAATAGAAATGGTGTTTTGAAAGAAAATATTGCAAAAGTATGTTTACACCGGTAAGTAAATCTAATCATAACTTATTGTTAAAACACATTTTGAGCGGAAAAGTCACTAAAATCAGATCTCCATTATATGAACATAAAGACACAACTGCTTCTACATTATTGTCAGTTTCCAATTTAGAAATAAAAATAAAAACAAAAAAATATTGAACCGTTTTGACATATCATGTACTTCATAAGGATGTGGCTTCTTAGATTTTTTATCGATAGAGTAAAAGTATAATCACATACATATTCTAGTTCGTTTATAATACGTACAATGAAATAAAAACAATGTAAGTGGTCAGATTTTGGGAATTCAAACTGAATTTTTCGTTCTGATTGTGCCATGCTGAACCTAGTAATTGGACTCAGCTTTGGTCTCAGTGATTAAAGATTACAGAATATTATAGCATGCCAAAAGAAGGAATTAACGAAAAATCCTACTTTTCTAAAATCAATATTGCATTATATTTGTCCATAACCTTTTACTTAAGTACTACTATTATTAAATTATTATAATGATGTATTATTTGTTATTTTTACAGGTTTCCTGCAGATAATGAGTTTAAAAGTAAATGGATAAAAATTTGAGAAAAGACGATACCTAATTGGAGACCTACAGAGTAAACAAGGATATGTTCTGAACAGTTTGAAGAATCTTGCTTTCATGAAGAATATGACCGTCGAGTATAACATTCGCACGCAGTGCCAATAATATTTCCAAAACAGCCAGCATCTTGCCAACCAGTAAGTATATTAACCCAAAATCATCAATCAATCAAACTTTTATTTGTTTTTAATTTTTCGTTTAATGTGTTTTATAAATAGTAGTAGTAAAAGATGTTAAGGAAATACTAAAGTTGTATAGGATCTTCATAAACCAACCTGACATCCATTTTGCTTTATTTCAGAAATTATCGTTAAAGAGGAAGCTTATAAATGGAGAAAAGCAGTTTCGCAGATCATTGGCGAAGAGTTTGCTTGAAACCTACAAAAAGAGCGATAAGAGAGGACCCTGTCCCACACCTAGGTCTCATCGAAAATCATCTTGATATGATGAGGTTGTCCTCTTGGTTCAATATTTGCAAAGTAAAAAACATTTTTTGTTTGTCAAAAGTAAAATTCATTTACAACCTAAGAACTGTTTTATGGCAAACCATAGTAAACTCAATAACGAGCGTATGTGTATGTGTTTGTATTGTGTAATATAACCGTAATTATGTGTTTTAATACTATCTAATCCGATTAAATACTTATTCTATAGTACTTTGTGTCTTTACTACGACTAAGTCCGCCATACATGTATACGAACTCCACATTACGACCGGCCTTTTAAAAGATCACCACAGGTGGATTCGGCAAGATAAAATGCAAAGAGTATGAACAATCAAACAATCACATATTCGGAAATCCAAATCGCGTCTTTCGTCTCGCATGAGATCGGTCGATTGTTCATACTCTGCCTTGCTAAATTCACTTACGCAACAAAAAAGAAAAAACAAAAACAATGTCAGATTTAAAAAAACAAACGAGTTGCCAACTGTTTATTAGAAACTAGCCGCCCCGGTAGTCCCTACCGCGTGGTCCCTAGAGTGCATACTCCTGGGATAAAAAGGAGCCTATGTCCTTTCTCATGCTACCTGTCAGACTCTCTGTGTACCAAATTTCATTTAAATCGGTTCAGTAGCTTCGGCGTGAAAGAGACAGATGACGGAGTGACAGACAGACAGTCACTTTCGCATTTAAAATATTAGTAAGAATGTAAGGATAAGGACTAGCTTTTCCCGCGACTTCGTACGTGCCTATCCCGTTTTTTACCATTCCTATAAGAATTTTAAGAAATCTCCTCTGCATTCCCCAAGGAATCTATATGCCAAATTTTAGCTTTCTATGACCAGTAGTTTCGGGAGTGCGTTGTCTGTCAATCTCTCAGTAACGGTTGAATTACGGTTGATTTTATATATTAGAATGACTCACAAATATCGTGGCTTTCTATAGGTAAAAGAATTTTTAAAATCGGTTCAGTAGATCCAGAGGTTACCCCCTACAACCTCACAAACCTTACCTCTTCATAATATTGGTATAGATATTGTTTCATGTATTCATTTTCTTTACTTATTAGCAGATACATTTTTAAATATAAAAAAAAAAAAAATTGTAGCCCACCGGTATCGGGAACAGGGTCCAAGCTACGCTAGGCGGTCAAGGCTCCAGAGAGAGGAAAGCTTTTATAAAGAAATACATAACCATCTGCCTACAATCTAATATTTTTAGTTTATAACACAAACACAAGAGATTTTACAAGCAAACAAAGATATAAAGACGGTAAAAACAAATAAAGACAAATAATATCTTTCAAGAAATTTTGATATTACCAATCATTATTGTTTCAAAATGTAATAGGTACCATTTTTTGGTTTAATGTGGCGACTGGCATATTTTCGAGAGTCGACAGAAAATACACATCACTATGCATTGATATATCAATAAGTAGAATTGTATAGTCAAACTGGCGACATTCTATAATTTTCGACGCACTATGGTCACTATACTTTTCTCTTTCAGACACATGACACTTTGCTTATGAGAAAAGGAGACGCAACTTGCTCGCAAGTTTCGGTTTCATACAGTCTATCTGGGGGATTCTATATCTATGGCATCTAACGCATTTTTGGGGATTTCCGCAAATAATGCATACGTTTAGGCACTCGCTTTAGAACCGATTAGGGGAATTACCGCGCGCTATTCACTTGTCTAAAATTCTAAATTTCCTCTGTCAGTGTATTTTTTTCGTTTGGATACTATAGCGAGTAGACGTATTGTAAGCATAGCAAAGCAAGTTAACATTTGTGTTACCGTAATCAGTAAAATCTAATCTCTATCCTAAATCTATTTTCTTATTTTTAAAATAATAATTTTAACATTATAATTATACAATAAAACAAAAACATTTAAAATTGAAAAATGTTTACGTAAGCATGGGGGGAGGGGGTATAAGAGCTTTGCTTACTTTTGCTGACAAGGGGGATGGGGGGGTAAATAATTGTAATAAATCTGCTTACTTAATATTTGAACGGCCCCTAAGTGATAGACCGCTATTGCCAAGTTATACCATTCATGGTGATGGAAATCCAGGTAAGCTGGCATTTGAGGTCCACAAAGCACAAAATCTCATATTGCGAGGAACAGTTACTGATACAAGGCACCCTAATTTAAGTGAGGTTTTTCGATAGCTACCAATACACTTACCTAGTAGGTACATACAAATAATATACTAAGAAACTACAAAACTTTCGGTAATAAATCATTATTTTGACCAGAATCTACATAAATTCACAAAACATTAATATAAGTAGGACGTGAACTAACCTTTGAAGGCTCCAGCGAGGATGATGAAGATCATCACACTGACGTTGATGGCAGAGAACACGTTGCTGACTATCGAAGACTTGCGCACGCCGAATGACAATATGACTGAAAGGTAAACACTATTGTCAGACTTTTGATACATAAACAAATGACGATAGTGACGGTGCTGTACTTCGTAGTTTTGTGACATAATCTTATGTGGTAGCAAATATGTAATGGCTAGCTTTTGTCCACGACTTCGTACGCGCATATTCCGTTTTTCCCGTTCTCGTAGGAAATTCGGGAAACTCTCTCTTAGTGCTTTCCTCCACACAGTAGCGTAGCTAGTATCGGGGCGGATTATGAACTGCCACCCCACAAGTCAACCCAAAATAAGTATGAGTTGCGCCATTGGCCTTATTGGCCTTTCGTTCTGGCGACGGCAATCGCAAGCCATTTTTCAGAAGGGGGGTGGGGGGATGGTGTGCCATTTGCGAAGCGGGTATTTATTTTCAGGAATATTCTTACATCATACAAACAAAATCTCGAACATTTGTGTGATTATTTTAATTTTGTTTTCATCTTTCAAGCTCAAGAACTAAAAGAGGGCAAAACACAATAGCGAGCGAAGTGAACTCGAAGTATTTGCATCCCTTCCCGGATAGGTTTTATTTTCTTTTTTTGATTATTCGTACTTCAACAGAAGTAATGGAGTAAGGAGTAAGAAAACTCATTTACTGAAAGAAAGAACAGAAGAGCGAGCGAAGCGAGCTCGTAATTTACACCCCACTTCGGATAGTAACTTTATGAAGTGATGATCATTAATTGAGAGAGAGCAGAACACAAGAGCGAGCGAAGCGAGTTTAAAACATTTTGCATTTCACCTTGGATAGGTTTTGTTTTTTTTTATCATTCATATTTTTAAAGAAGTTGCTTTATGGACTGATACAAAAAAGCTCATTAATTAAGTGAGCCCAACACTGCACCATACACTCATACGCTGCAATCGCCAACCCGCCTGCCAAGCGAGGCGATTATGGCAACCCTCCAACCTTAGGGGGAGGCCTAAGTCCAGCAGTGGACGTTTTTTGACTTTTATGATGATGATAATGAACACAAGAGCGAACGAAGCGATCTCGAAAATTCAGGGACCCCAACTCGGAAAGGTTTTATTTTCTTTTAATCATTCATATCAAACTTAAATAGAAGTACTTTATGGACTGATGCAAGAAAGCTCATTAACTGAGAGAGGGCAGAACACAAGAGCGAGCGAAGCGAGCTCAAAAATTCGTGCACCCCAACTCGGAAAGGTTTTCGTTTCTTTTAATCATTTCATACACAAACAGTACTTTTGAGGAGTTATACAGAAACGCTCGAGAACATAAAGAGTGCAGAATGTAAGAGCGAGCGAAGCGAGCTCAAAACGTGTTTTATTACGTCGCCCGTTAAAGGCCAACATTTTTGCACCATACTCCCGACAGGTTTCATTGCGTCAAACGTTTAGGGATGCCACCCGATAATGGCAAAATCAGTCAACGAGCGGTCGGGTGTCACCCCTTAACCGGTGGTCACCCAGTGCGGGCCCCCTCTCTCCCCCCCTCGCTACGCTACTGCCTACACTACTCACCAAACCCCACCCATACCAAAGGACAATTATAGATAAGATAAGATAGGCTTATCGATGTAAGGAATGCCGTACCATATTGCATCAAAATCAAACATCGTTTTTAAGTGACTACACCTATCATATTAACTCCTAGGGAAGTTCTTTTTGTATAGAAAACCCAGGTTTCGGAGTTATTTTATAAAATCGAAAATAACATAAAAACTAGGTAAGGTACTCGTATATGTCAGCATCAGTCGGTTGACCCCACGACTCGACATATTTGCACAAAGAAATACATAGAAATAAGTTCACTAAATAAAAACAAGTTCACACAAAATAAATCTCAATTCTAAAAAAAACGACAGACGTAATTATTCGCTAGTGCAAGTGCAAAGCTAATACGTCAGATCAAATGTCAAAAATGTGCCTGGCGGGATTTAGTGATGCGATCGATAAATCTTTAGTAAGAAATCGATATTGTGTCAATTAGTAATTCTAAATCGATTTGGTTAACTGGTTTTACTTAATTGTTATGTTATTCCACAAAACGAAAGCAAAGCTAATTACATGTAATTCGTCAAATGTTTTTGAAGCAAACGTTATAGTTATTTATTAAGAAAAAGTAACGAATGGAATTACTGGTTAGTCGATTCATCAAAAATAGTTTCTATTGCATTCATATCTTTATGACAGGTTGTGTGAACGTCATGCAAAGGGAATTAACAATATTCATACTTTTATACTTTAAACTAGTTGACCCGCGCAACTTCGTCTGCGTCACAATTTTCATTACTGATCTGCTCCTATTGGTCTTAGCGTGATGATATATAGCCTATAGTCTTCCTCGATAAATAGGCTATCTAACACTGAAATATTTTTTCAAATCGGACCAGTAGTTCCTGAGATTAGCGCGTTCAAGCAAGCAAGCAAACAAACAAACAAACTCTTCAGCTTTATATATCAGTAATAAGATGAAATTCCCTGATCAAAAATCAAATCCATGACGCGTGATGTCCTAAAATAATATTAAAATAATTATTATACAATTATGATCTAGATGCATGACACTTTTTGGTACCAGTTTTGGTCATTCTCCTTTCAGCTTTCTACGTCCAGTTTTGGGCTGTGCGTTGTTTGTCAGTCACTCAGTAACGGAAGAATCCTTACTCCTTACTAATATTATAAATGTGAAAGTAACTCTGTCTGTCTGTCTGTAGAAAGGACATAGGCTACTCTTTATCCCAGGCGTATGTTACCTAGGGAACACACGGGCGAAGCCGCTGGCAGAAGCTAGTTATATATTATAAGTATTAGGATTGTTATCCTACTGGATATGAAACTTATTTAGCAGTTTAACAGAGTCAAACTCTTTCAGCAGGATTTAAAGTAAAACTAGTAAGTTATTATGGCCATATATCAATCAAATCACGCTTTAATGATAGAAAATACACATGGCACAAATTAGGACCCCTTTTTTGAGGATGGAAAATCATTCAATGACTCCTTCCGCTCTGGGTGGAGCAGAAGGGAGTGTCAGACTCTTACTGACTAAAACCCATCCGTGTTCCTCCTGGTGCCCGCCGCGTTCCAGGGCTGTGGTGACTCTTTCTTACAAATTCCGCAAAAAATTAGGGACCCTGGATTTTATTATGAAGTATTAAATTAAATTACGCTATCATAATTCCAATTTAAAAAAAAACTCTCGCACTCCAGTGCGGCTGTTATACTTGAGCCATGAGCTCTTCTCTTGTTGTTGATCATGTCTTATTGTTGTTTTCTTGTTGTTAGCGTATAAAAAATAAATAAACTGAAAACAATAAATCAGAAACAGATGTTTCCAGCAAACAAGTACTAACTTCCCATCAACAAAACGAAGATAAACGCGAAGAGGTCGAAGTAGGTGGAGATGCCGAAGTGCTCTGGAATGGGCATGGCCGACTGGAACCAGCTGGACAAGGACTGTTCCGCTACCATATCCAGGTACGAGCTCAGACCCCGAGCCACGCTGGCTGTCCCTGGAATCGAGAAGGTAGTATCTTGAAACAGATTAACAACTTAAATTTTTGTCAGTGATTAAACCAAGACTTCGGCAAGAATAAGCCTTCTTCAATTTCGTAGCCTTTTCCCAACTGTGTTGGGGTCGGCCACCAATCTAACTGTATGCAGCTGACTAACAGTATTAAAAAAAGGCCGCACAATCGACCCAAAGCCGAAAGTCTGTCTACCAATCAAAGTTAAGAGGGAATGCGGGCGGATGGACTTTGTAAAAAGTCATAATTAGAGGTTTGGCTCTCGCCTGTTTCCTCACCTACTATTGGACCGATTTAAATTCTATTTCATAAACTAAATAAAAAGGATGGATACTGTGGGTCCCTATGTTTTTCTTTTTTCATTAGTAGTTGCCAAATTTGTATACTAGGGCTCTGTTGACAGCGGTTTATCGGACAGTTTTGAGCATTTTTTGCGGGTTCTAGTGCTTATGCGGTCATCAAAACAGGAAATAAAAGAACACAGTATATATCCTTCCTATACAGTTTATAAAATATCTTTTATATCGGTCCAAGAATGGAGGAGGAAACAGGCGAGAGCCAAACCTTGAATGATGACTTTTTACATACTAAGTCTCTCCGCCCGCGTTTCCTCTTAAAGGTTGTCCCAGTAACAGGATCGTAGAGGTCAGATATGCAATAGCTTCATATAAAATACTACCATGCAGCTGCATCCTGTTGGCCTGAAAGACGACCCTAACTTGGACGGGAAACGGTCAGACAGCCACTGATGATATTGACAAGCGACCCGTATGGAGAGTCAGTGCCTATCACAACCCTAGCGTGCAGTCAGGGTGCCGTCAGCGTGCCGTCAGCGAGCAGTCGTTAGAACTCAGACCCATAAGCAATTTAAGATTGTCAAAGTCGACTAGTCGAGAAGATGAAGCTAGTTGTAATGCACGTTAACTCGCGTCTGTTGGCAGTTTCGATGCAGTCATGCCAACAATATTTTTTTCGATGGGCTTGCGTTCAAAACTGCCTAAATACTGCATCCAATCTGGAAATTTGCAGCTGGCGGGATATTCAAATGCAGCTCGTCTTTCCTCATTATCATTCAGCCAAGCGCGACCTTGTCCAGGTCATCGATAACTTCGCCTTGTAGCCTTGGAGACCTTCCAACGCTTTTTCTTACGATATCGGTCGCCACTCCAGAACCTTTGGTCCCATCGACTATATGTTCTACGACTACGAGCAATGGCCCTGCCCACTGCCACTTAAGTTTGGCGATTTTTTCCAAGTCCTTAAAACATCTTCGCTATTTTAACAACACCCAAGCATTGCGCATTATTCAAGATAATAGAAGTCACTCTTCAGACCAACTCACCGAATACTAACTCAAGGATGTTGTTCCAACCGATGATGAAGGCCACCAGTTCTCCGACGGTGACGTACGTGTAGATGAAGGCTGACCCTGCCAGCGGGACCCTCGCTCCGAGCTCCGCGTAGCAGAGTCCTGGAATACCACATAATACGTTTAGCACTATAATAATTAAGGAAGACCAGTAATTGTGACCGGTCATATAGATCGATAGTGATTGAGTGACTACTCTTATTCAGCTTTAATTAGTCCATAGAAATCAACACTTTTGTATGAAGAGCGTACGCATCCGTTCAGTTTTCCGCGTTTATAAAGCATTCGCAGCAAACAAGTATAAAATAAGGACATTATTGTGCGAGTTATTATCGTGCAAGTTGAGAGATAGAGTTCAGTACCCCTATTCTGTAACAACATTTTCGAGTCTCGACAGCGGAATCCGAGGTGAGGATCAAATTACGTCAAACGTAAGACCTTTATGTTGTGTGCAATAAAGCTCACTTTGTGAGGTTTGTCACTCAGGTGAAGCTCGATATCGAAATGGTTATTTACAGAATAGATTAGCTGCGCTGTTACTACTAGTTTACTTACGACGCTGTACGCGGCTGGTAGAAGCAGAACTGCGTAAGTGTGACCAAAATCGTTCAGCAAAACGCGAATGGAGCTGAATAAGTGTGAACAGTCCTTTATCTACTCTTCAAATAAAGTAGAGCATAATGACTGTTACTGTATTTTGTACACTATTTTCAATAAAGTGGCGTGTTTCCGCGCTCCACGCTGATAACATAAAAACAAAACAATGGCTGTTATCAAACCAGGTAGAGCCGCGCTTAGACTTTACCTATACACAATTCTATAAAATAAGTGACACATTCAATAAATGTCCTTGTTTGGGTCGCTAGCTGAAATTTAGCAACAATTAATATTTATACATAAGGATATATATACATTTCATATCTGCATACTATGTATTCGATCTGTGTTTACGATATTCAAACAATCGAATCGATAATAATAATTGTCTGATAAGAGTAATTCCTAAGTTATGACGAAGCAAAGTGATGTTTGTATGGAAATACACAAAATTATAACTTTGCGAAACCAATCCTAATAATATATTTAAAATTCTTTCGTTACTAACATCGCACAGCCGGAATTACTGATCGCAGAAAACTGGAATTTGGCATGGAGGTTCCTACGGGAATAGGAAAAACCGGGATGTGTGCGTACGAAGTCACTGGCTACAGCTAGTCCTAATATATAAAATTCTTCCGTTACTGACAGACAACATACAGCCGAAAATACTGTTCGTAGGAAGCTGAAAATTGGCATGTAGGTTTCTTGAAGAATTTAGGGGAACACTAAAAGAGGATTTACCAAAGTTCCTACGCGTCGAAGTCGCGAGCAAAAGCTTGTATGATATTACACAAAATAAAATTAAGAAAAAATATACCTAAATAGGAAAAAAGTCTTATCATAATAACCATAGTAAAATTAATAACCAAGGAAGAAAAACATTGTGTAAAATTATCTTCTTCATGCATCATTATAAAAGAGTTACCACCGTTATCAATGTTGGGTGTGCCGGTGCAAACAAAGCCATGTGAAGTGATTACAATAAGATACGGTGATTACACAATTATTCTGCATTCGAGAGTCTCAGGTGCTAGGATATCTCATTGAAACTTTTCTCAAAAGCAATGGCAATAACCTTTTTTTTCAATTAATTTAGTTTCGTAGTCTACCGTCGGACATAGACCTTTACCCATTTTCCAGCTACATCTCTCGCGTCTTCATCATTTGATTGACAGCAGGATACAACATTGCCTTACCAGTAAGTATGAAAGAGACATAAAAATAAATCTCTTTCGCACTCAGTGGTAAAGCAATCTTCTATCCCTCTCTACTCACCTGTCAAATCGGACTTCTTAGATTTTGGTGACTTTATCACTAACCACTTTTATTAAACCTCTACCTTCACGATTTACTATTATCCAGCTATCTACTCTAACCTCTTTTTTAGCCATTACATGACCAACTTTCATTAGAAGACAACAGAGAAAAATGATACAATTGAATAAAAATCAATCCAGGGAAACCATCGTCACTTGCTATGAAGCTGAAGCGTGCTATGCATCAATTTATAGCTCCGTATCTCTCTCAGGGGGGCTACTCTCTTAGCCCAAAATCCGTAGTTCCGGGCTTAGTTGCGGGCGTATTCTACTCCGTATCACCTACAGACTTACGATTAGTCTCGAACCCGAACTAAGAATTAATGACAAAAAGGTTTGACAATAGCTTTCTAATCGTGTTTGTTATTAATTCTTAGTGCTTAGGTGATACGGAGTAGAATACGCTCGCAACTAAGCCCGAAACTACGGACTTCGGGCTTAGAGAGTAGCCCCCCTGAGCAGAGATACTCGCATCCAGGGGACATCGAGAGCCGCTTATGTCACCAGCTTACTAAACCTGAACGTTACCTGCAAACATCGAGGTGACGGCCGCTATGAGGAACGACAGCAGTATTGAGGGCCCGGCGGTCTTCACCGCCACCGCGCCCACCAGCACGTACACACCGATGCCCAGCGTGCTGCCCACGCCCAGTGACGTCAGGTCCCAGCAGTTCAGACATCTAGGAACAGGACACAGAGAGATTATAAACACGACCAGTTTTGAGTATTCCATTACTATGTCCAATCATATCCTTAGCCTGTGGCAGTGGCAATACTACGGGCTGTTCTTCGTGGTTAAATAAAGGTCACCAAGGTTGGACAGTGAACAGTGGACAATGGATAGATTGAATACGGTCTGAACGCCTCGGAAAGCACCGTTTAAGCCTTAGGTCTGGCTATTATTTGTAGATCTTTTGACAGTTTTTATGCCAGTAAATCCGACACCAGTCTTGCCAAGGAGTACCGTTTTATCCAGTGGATGTGGTCTAATAGGCAGTTACTAAATATAAAAAACTGGTATTCAGCTGCAACCGGGTATAGTAGAAGTCGGCCCCAAGTCCATAGTTGAGGAAAGGCTAAGCACCTCGATTATTAGTCAAAAAACGCACATGATAGAGCAGTTTAGAGAGAAAAAAGGGGGATCCCTTCGACCAGAAGCGGGACACTACACTACAGCTAACAAGAAATGATGTACTTTTTATTAAAAAAAAAGATGTACCTACTTACCTAGGTAGGTAGATATTGCTGACTCGATTTAACGATTTAGTAATTTTAATAAAAGCCACCAAGAGGTAGTTCAAAAACAGCAAGCTACTAAACGTATTATGGACATCGTTTGCAGAACCTCAGTTATCCAAACTGTATGAAAAATTATCTCGTTACTTTAAATTTAACGCAATGTCCATTTTCACTCGCAAAAGCAGCTGAAATGAGGCTTTATACCGACTCACCTTTTAAGATTCCCGCCGTCAGTCCGCGCAAGCTCAAACGTTCGTTTCCTCCATACGATCCTGCAGATGTTCCGCCACTTCTCCTCAGCCATTGATCAGGGAGTGCCTCCTCTGCCGCATCTGGACCTCGCCGAACACCTGCAACAGAGCCACGATCAGTTAACGACCCTGTAATAGCTGTAGCGGAACTTTGGCTAGAGATAATCATCTGACAGTTTAGAACAGCTGGTTGTCACTGTCAAATTCTGGTAGAAGAATTTGGTAATAGCGGAAAGAAGGTTCTAATGATAGGTCTTATGGCAGTTAGTTTGTTTAAAAAAAGGTTTTATTCCATAACTCCACTTCTGCTAGGTTGCTGAGTCATATTGATTAAGTTGTTTTGTTATCCCTCATCTAATAGGCACCTAGCGTTGTTTTGTTGATTCTGTAGCGTGGTCTACATGATGCAGACAGTTAACCATCATAATCATTTGCTTTCCGAAAAAAAAACAACTATGTCAACTGTCGACATCGGTCATCATCATTTTGTCATCAAAAAATCTATCACGAATCAATTTAATTTGGTTCTGAAAGGTCAACAGGAAATGAGATCCCAAGTGCTGAGTTGTTGAAAATGCAGGCTATTTTCAGGTGTCAGAATCAAAGTGTTTTTCCAGCAACATTTTCTAACTCCCTCCGGCTCTGCCTACCCCGCTCCCATACAAAACCAACAATTTCTAAGACAAACAGATACTGTAACTGCGTAATCTTCGCCACATAATCTCGATCTTATCTGGCGGTTAACTCGTGGTAACCTTACGTTCCAGAGCGTTTCACAACTCTGATAGCAGTTACAGTTATCAGCAGTGAAACGGTAGGAAATAACTACAGATTTCGAAGATGCATTTGTTAAATAAAACATAGATAAAATTTAATTTCAAATATTTCAATTTGTAATCATTTAAAATGATAAAATAGTAGCCCGCCGGTATCGGGAACAGGGTTCAAGCTACCGGCGCTCAGGGCTCCAGAGCGAGGAACCTCCAAACAATACGACCCGTGTCCAGAAGTACCACTTTCTATATCTAGCCCTTGATCCAGCCTCCTTCACGAGAGCTTCCTGAGGCCAAGGAAGGATGAGCCATTGGCTGACACGGCTATCGGTAAAATGATGAATTGATGATGCATACTCAATGGTCCACTCCATGAATGTACAAGAAGAGCTACAGTATGGGTGGGATGGCAACGGATTGTGATGCGTGCCACCATCCTGAGGTGACTACTACGACTAAACTAGAACATGACGACGAAGAAGGAAAGGATGCAATAATTATTCAGGCTAACCTTTGGGATTCAGTTAAACATCGAGTACGAGATACTTAAGCAAAATTCAATATAACCTGAGCAGTTTTAGCAGGTCCACACGACACCGACTTTAGCAGGTCCACACGACACCGACTTTAGCAGGTCCACACGACACCGACTTTAGCAGGTCCACACGACACCGACTTTAGCAGGTCCACACGACACCGACTTTAGTTTGCGCAGATTTTAGACTCAGGATTAACTTGCTAGAGAAGAAATATTTTCTCCAGTTAAATAACTTCTTCATGATCCAAATCAAAAAAATACTTCAAAATACTCGCGCATGATTTTGTCACACATTAGATATTTCCAGAGACTGAATGTGACCAAAAATGCATTAAAAAATTCAAGAACACAGGTATTTCAGATAGCATATATCCTACAAATATACGCCATCATCTGCACAGTCTTTTCCCAACTGTATTGGAGACGGCTTCCAGTCAAAAAAAGATCCAGCTGAATACCAGCACTTTATGTGGAGCGACTGCCTATCCACAACCCAGTAACTGGGTAACAAGCACAGGTATTGAGTATTGAACACCGTACTACAAAAATAGGCCGACTATCAAAAACAGATTGACCTACACAATTTCAGGACAACACAAGATATCGCTGCACATCAACGATTCCCATCGATTTTCAATTTCGAAAGCATACTCATGAAAATCGATACAGCCGTTTCCGAGTCGCAATCAGTGCCAGACGTACAAGAATGTTGCATTACGTAACATCGTTATTATGTTCTGTTAGGTATGTATAGTGGGAGTGCTATCAGGCTCTTAATTGTAGAACGGCGTTATTTACGAGTACGTAGCACTACAGATGATACACTAATCATAGAGAAATGATTCATCATTGTTAGCTTTTTTGAAATGAGCAATGTTAGTGTGAAGTTGGAGGATAAGAAGCTTAATTACGACCTCGGAAATGGTCTTCGTTGCTGGTTGTGACTCTAACATCACATAGGTATTGGTTGTCTTTTGTGCCTTTTTAACCGAGTTCTAAAAAAGGAGGAGGTTCTCAATACGGTTGTATTTTTTTTTTTATGTTTGTTACCTCATAACTCCGTCATTTATGAACCGATTTGAAAAATTCTTATTTCATCTGAAAGGGTATACTACTCTGTCAAGAAAGTACCGGGAAAAGATCAATTATACACAAAATGTCTGTTATTCATCCAAATTTATTTTATCACCTTCAAAGTATGCTCCTTTAGAAACGATACACTTGCGCCAACGAATAATCCATTCATCAAAACATTTTCTAAACGCTGCTTCCGGAATTGAGTTGAGTTCTCGCCGCGAATTCTCCTTTATGTCTTCTATCGATTGAAAACGGTTCAGTTGGAAGGCGCCACTCCGAAGCTTGTTGACTAGTTTGCATGTCAAACTCGTAAACCCACGTCTCGTCATCAGTAACAATGCGTTTCATGAATGTTGGGTCCGAACTGTTCTAGCATGTCCTCAGCGACTTTCATGCGATTGAGTTTTTGGAGAAAATTCAGATCTTTTGGGACTAGCCGAGCAGCAACATGTTTCATACCCAAATGATTAGTTAAAATGGTACGGATCGACTCGTGAGATACAGAAAGTTCGGCGGCTATCTCTCTCAGAGTTGAATGGGGATTTTCAGTCACTATTTCCTTCACTTTTGCGATGTTAACTTCAGTTGCAGACGTTGACGGCCTACCAGAGCGAGGCAAATCTTCCATCACATCTCGACCGCTTTTGAACGCTTTGAACCACTCATACGCACGAGTTTTTGATAAAGTCGATTCACCGTAAGCCTTCTGTAACATTTTCAGTGACTCCGAACACGAAATTCCATTGGCGATGCAAAATTTAAGACAAACTCTTTGTTCGATATTTTTGTCCATTATGAAATTCGCAATACACACTATATATGATATTACTAAAACCAGCACTGTATTTAATATAAATAACAGATGCAACTCAAACTCTGCGCCAAAATGGAAAACAGTTGTGTCAATCTAACAACTACAAAAAAACAAAAATTTGATTTTGGAACCATAAACAAATCATCCATTCCCGATACTTTTTTGACTGAATGTACTTCTCGATTGGTCCCATTGTGACCAAGTCAGAATCTGATAATGGGATCCTATGAAAATCGAGGGAAACCTTCAAATTTTATAAGCACACACAATGTTTTTCATAAACTTTCTAACGCAATTCAGATATTTGTGCCTGGTAATCATCATCTCATGTTGCTGAGCTGATGGAAGGTATAAGTCAGGATCTGATGATAGGATCCAAAGAAAAAAGTTTGTTCAGCGATATTTTCGCCAATTGTTAACCGATTTGGATGATTCTTTTTTTTGTTTGGATGAGTATTTTTTCGGACTGGTCCCATTTAAATTTGCGATAGGCAACGGAACTCTTCAATAAATTATTTCTGAAATCTTATGTCTGTTGATTGTTTACACCAGTTCATAACAAAACAACACGCTGGCACGATGTGTTTGTGATTTCACTTCAAAGTGGTACCACTAAAAAGTGAAAAAAAAAATCCAAAAAAAAACGAGTTCCAAATACAAAACACTACAAAGTAAAAAATAACTTTAATTTCGGAAGTCGGTGTTCAAAAACAAAATAACCAAAAACACCGACAACAGTTTTCTTATCTATGTTGGTACAACCGGTCTTACCGGATACACCAGATCATGTTGAGTACCAGTGTTTTACATGGACCACAACCTCTTGACATCCATAACCCAGTCTTCTCGATTCGATGTTGACCCTTAAATATTTTAACAACCCAATAATTGGTTAACACTAAACGTCTTGGCAAGACTGGGTGTAAGATTTCCAGGATTCAGACTACCCCCAACGACTGTCAAAGATCTTTAAACAATAGCTAACACCAGCAGCTCAATGTGCTTTACAGGACACGAAGTAATCTCCTTCCTTTCAATTCTTGAAAATCAACGTCTGTTATTATTTACCCTCAGAAGAAGCACCAAAACTATAGACTGAGACGTAACGCACCGGATCAACTCAGGATGGATGAAATGGCGACAGGTCACTGGAACAACTTGTGACCCTCGGATGCCCCTCAAGTTGAAAGGGAAAATCTATAAGTCCGTGATAAGATCTATCGTAATGTATGGATCAAAATGTTGGGCTGTGAAAAAGACGGATGAAAATAAATTGCATGTAGCGGAGATGAGAATGTTGAGATGGATGTGTGGAGAAACGAGAGTGGATAAAGTGAGAAATGAGTACATTAGAGGTACTTTAAAAGTGGCGCCAGTGACGGAAAAGTTAAAAGGAAAACGCTTGTCTTGGTAACGTCATGTGAAGAGGATGAAACGCATATAACTAGAAGAGTTATGATCATAAGTGTGGATGGATGGAGAGGGAGAGGAAGGCCAAAGAAAATATGGATGGATTGTTTGAGGAGCGATATGAAAGAAAAGGGAGTTAGTGATAGAGTGACGACTGATAGAACAGAATGGAAGAATAAAACGTGTTGCGCCGACCTCAAATAACATGGGATAAGTGCAGGAAGATGATTAGAAGAAGCACCAAAACTAACTCAGTCAAAATATATTTTCAACTCCATACAAGCGTAAACCTTTGATAGTATAATTAATCAAAGGCGTAACCGTGATGATCAAATCATATGAAAACCGTATGTATATATGTAGATTAGTGTCTGAGGTGGTCTTTAAGGAAAGAGCCACACAGACTTGAGTGGACCTGTGCAGACAGTGTAAACACTTCTCAGCTATCGTGTAATTCAAAGTTAAAGTCAAAACGTTCATTTCAATTAGGCCATTAAACGACACTTTTGTCTTTACTGTTCATTCGGAAAGGTTTCATTCAAAGATTTTTTAGGCAAAGAACGGACAAAAAAACTCCATAATTACGCTTTTTAACCGACTTCTTCAAAAAGGAGGTCGAGGTTCTATGTTCGGCTGTATGTAATTATTTTTTTATGTATGTTCACCGATTTCTCCGTCAATTCTGGACCGACTTTAATTTTTTTTTTCGATAGCCTATACTCCTGAGGTGGTCCCATTGTCACCAAGTTAGAATCTGATGATGGGATCCCATGAAAATAGAGGGAATCCCTCAAATTTTATAAGCACATACAATGTTTTTCATAAATTTTATAACGCAATTCAGATATTTGTGCCGGGTAATCATCATCGCATGTTGCTGAGCTGATGATGGAAGGTATAAGTCAGGATCTAATGATGGGTTCCCATGAAAAATGTTGGTTCAGCGATATTTTCGCCAATTGTTAACCGATTTGGATGATTCTTTTTTGTTTGGAAGAGTATTTTTTAAATAAATGTTTTACAATATGCTCTGGTATACAAAAATTATGTTAATATATGTGAGGACCATGCACCTAGAGTACGCAAAAGTGACTTATTTAATTTCTAAATAATTACATGGTACTCACATATTTGAACCAAAAATATAAACAAAAACACAACAAATATATGGAACCACTAGTTGACCCACGCAACTTCGTCTGCGTCACAATTTTCATTACTGCTCCGCTCCTATCGGTCTTAGCGTGATGATACATAGCCTATAGCCTTCCTCGATAAATGGGCTATCTAACACTGAAAGAATTTTTCAAATCGGACCAGCAGTTCCTGAGATTAGCGCGTTCAAGCAAACAAACAAACACACAAATAAACTCTTCAGCTTTATATATTAAGTATAGATATAGATAAATTAGCAGTGAGTGAGTGAGTGAATAGAAAAATAAAAACACAAGAATGAAACAGTACATCTATAAAGCTAAAACATAAACCAACCACATTTTGTCTACACCCTTGATTGTCCTATGGAGAAGAACCAGCATGTTTCCAAGCATTCTTACCCTGAACTCAATTTGCCATTAGCTATCTCTTCTGACCATAGAACTATTGCATCGATTTTGTCCTTCAATACAAAACTATTCATACCTACCTCTATCATAGATTTTATCGTTACAGTGACATATCATAGCAATTATAATTATTTGATGAATGTGAAATCGTCGTGCAAACAGATATATGGACGAACTCGACTCGCGGCGCCTGGAGGCAGGTCATGTGGTTCACGTGTCTGTACGTATGGGAGCAGCACGTTTTTACTAAACTTCTTGATAGTAAACAGTAAATAGGGTGTGGACAATTGAGATTTTTTTCAGGATGTGTGTAGGTACTTCAATCTTTCTAAAAGGGATCGATGGTTTTATGTCAACTTGCATGTTTCGTTTCTGTTAACTGGATAGATAGGTACAAGGCACATCTATTGATATCTAAAACATATTATTTAACACTCTTATTCTACTCCACCTCCCAGTGGGCTCTTACCCTACCGGTTTTAAGCTCGCAATGAATTTAAAAAAAAAAATTGACATACGTGGGCAGTTTTTACACCTGCAAATATGCTATTGAAGCAAAACTCGGTTTAACGTGCCAATTGTTATAATTATCTACAGTTAAACAGTGCATATAATTTGAGGAGCTCGTGGCTAAACAATAACAGCCGAACGGATCGATCTTGAAGGTTAAGCAACGCTTGCCAAGGTTGGTCTGTGGATGGGTGACCATCTTAACATACCGAGTTTCCTCCGTGCCTCGGAAAGCACGTTAAGCCGTTGGTCCCGGCTGTCATTTGTAAATCTTTGGCAGTCGTTACGGATTGTCAGAAGCCAGTAAATCTGACTCCAGTCTTGCCAAGAAATACCGTGTTACCCGTTTAATGGGTTGTGGACGTCTGGTAGGCAGCCGCTTCACGTAAAATACTGGTATTCAGCTGAATACGGTTTGACTGGAAGCCGACCCCAATATAGTTGGGAAAAGGCTAGGCAGATGAAACAGTGCATATAATTTGATGTAGCGTTAAGACATCTCTAGGAGGTAAGCATTATTTCCACTCCGGGCGGAGCGGTAACCATACACATACACACACACAAAAATCAAGAACAAAATGAACTTATGTTTCCTTTTCGCAATGAGTCAAGTGAGACTGCATGCAGCCGTACCTAATTATAATCATAGACTCAATATCACACGTACGTAGTTATCTACAAATCGTAAAATACTCATTGTTGGCTTAGTTCATCATGAGCCAAGCCTTCATCAACATTTCCTATTTGTGAAGTGTCGGGATCCAGTAAGGGTCTAGTATAGTTCGTTAGAGGGCGATTCATGTAGGTATGACATTTTTCTTTACCACTGCAGGGTCAATCTTATGGTGTAAGTTGTTCTCATGAGAGCATCTGTCTCCAAGATTAAATTGAAAACAAATTAAAAGTCTGATTCAATATAAGATTCTTTCATGCATGATAGTCTAATTATGTAAGGAAACTCCAGTTCACCTCTATCGACAAGTCACAAATTATTTAAATACACATAATGCAACAGACCCATTATCACTTACATTGTAAGCGCACCAAACTTTAAACCTAACCAAAACGAATAACTAAAAAAAACCCTTTCAAAAGGAGTTTCTTTTCCCACCCCCACACAGACTCACCCCAAATATCCTTCACACTTCACACATTTCCTTAACAGGAGAATGTTAACGTGACACTGCGCCCGCGCACACCGCCTAACTAAACAACGCTGATAACAATAAGGTCCCAGTGATAAGATAAAAAAATAATCGGAAGATCTTTTAACTTGTTTCAACGAGATACTTCACCGGTGTAAGAATACTGTTTATCTTAGACGTCATATAATATGTCTATAGATCTTGGTGAATGTGTTTTGGTAGTCGTCTTTGGTAGTAACCGCTACAAGTACTCCTGACGAGATATACTTTTTTCTTGTGGATGGCAAATCATCAAATGACTTCTCCCACCCTTGGCGGAGCGTAAGGGACTGTCAGAACTACCGATTTAAAACCCACCCGTGTTCCTTCAAATCCCCTTCGCTTTCCAGAGCCGCAGTGACTCTTTCGAACAATTTCCACAACCCTGGGACGAGACTTGGCTGTACGGTTACATTTCATGCCTTGACAAAGTTATGAGCAGGTAACCAGCGAGTCCGGCTATGTCATATTGACATTTATGGGGACTCCTTAGTTGCACAACGTTAAGTCAGAGCTATTACAATTTCAACAGGGATTGGGTTAGCCACCCCATACGAACCAATTCAATTATCTTTTTTTTTGGTACATAATTCTTTAGGCTATCAAGCTAAAATATTTGTATTTATTTCTTAATTATTGCTTTGTCTACAACTCACAAAGTATTGGTCTATTGGACAAAAACCCTCTGCAAAATAATTTAAACTCTATACAAACTGTGTCGTAACTTTTTCGAGATTTTCATTAAATGAATGATGCTCTCTAAGAAATTCCTGCTGATACTACCTATTACGAAGTACTCTTATCTAGCGATAAGATTTAGTCATAGAAATGAGATAAACGATAGTGGTTTACGCATTCTCAACGAATATATGAGAGTCTACTTAATTTTGCACAATTAAACCTTGAGGTACTAGCTTTGTTGGTAACTGATGATTTCAGCATCATCATCATCATCATCAGCCTATAACAGTCCACAGCTGGACATAAGCCTCTCCAAGTGCACGCCATTCAACTCGATTTTCGGCAACTCTCATCCTGCTGCTACCAGCCACCCTGTGAAGATCGTCACTACAGCCTATGGACGACCTACCTTACCTTTGCCGATTCGTGGACTCCACTCAAGAACTTGTCTCAACAGTCGTCGGTTCTACGGCTAATGATGATTTGATCGAGAATGATAATTATATCCAAAATTGTGGTTTATTTTTCGGACAAGCCCACAACAACTGGCAACTCTTGAGAGCCAGAATCAACTGTAATGATGACCACCAGAAAAACACTGAGTCAGTGAAGTTCTAGAGCTCAGGAGAAACGATTCGACGGTCTTGAATCCCGCAACGAAAATAACAGCGGTGGAGTTAGAAATACTTCAGTCAAAAAAGTATCGGGAATGGATGATTTGTTTATGGTTCCAAATTCAAATTTTTGATTTTTTTGTAGTTGTTAGATTGGCACAACTGTTTTCCATTTTGGCGCGGAGTTTGAGTTGCATCTGTTATTTATATTAAATACAGTGCTGGTTTTAGTAATATCATATATAGTGTGTATTGCGAATTTCATAATGGACAAAAATATCGAACAAAGAGTTTGTCTTAAATTTTGCATCGCCAATAGAATTTCGTGTTCGGAGTCACTGAAAATGTTACAAAAGGCTTACGGTGAATCGACTTTATCAAAAACTCGTGCTTATGAGTGGTTCAAAGCGTTCAAAAGCGGTCGAGATGTGATGGAAGATTTGCCTCGCTCTGGTAGGCCGTCAACGTCTGCAACTGAAGTTAACATCGCAAAAGTGAAGGAAATAGTGACTGAAAATCCCCATTCAACTCTGAGAGAGATAGCCGCCGAACTTTCTGTATCTCACGAGTCGATCCCTACCATTTTAACTAATCATTTGGGTATGAAACATGTTGCTGCTCGGCTAGTCCCAAAAAATCTGAATTTTCTCCAAAAACTCAATCGCATGAAAGTCGCTGAGGACATGCTAGAACGAGTCAGTTCGGACCCAACATTCATGAAACGCATTGTTACTGGTGACGAGACGTGGGTTTACGAGTTTGACATGCAAACTAGTCAACAAGCTTCGGAGTGGCGCCTTCTAACTGAACCGAAACCGAAAAAACCACGCCAAAGTCGATCAAAAGTCAAAGTCATGTTGACTGTTTTCTTTGACTATCGCGGTGTTGTGCACTCTGAATTCTTACCGGAAGGTCTAACGGTAAATAAAGAATATTATTTGAGCGTTATGCGGCGTTTAAGAGAGCAAATTCGACGAAAAAGGCCAATTTGTGGAAAGAAAATTCTTGGATTTTGCACCACGACAATGCGCCTTCGCACAAGGCTATCATTGTGAACGAATTTTTAACCAAACACTCAACAAATACCATCCAGCAACCACCATATTCACCAGATATGGCTCCTGCTGAATTTTTTCTTTTTCCTAAACTCAAATTACCACTTCGTGGCACCCGTTTTCAATCGATAGAAGACATAAAGGAGAATTCGCGGCGAGAACTGAACTCAATTCCGGAAGCAGCGTTTAAAAAATGTTTCGATGAATGGATTATTCGTTGGCGCAAGTGTAACGTTTCTAAAGGAGCATACTTTGAAGGTGATAAAATAAATTTGGATGAATAACAGACATTTTGTGTATTATTGATCTTTTCCCGGTACTTTCTTGACAGAGTAGTATAAACATAATTCCACTTCCCTCCATAAACTCCATATACAGCAGGAGACATACAACATAGTGGCTTAGTAATAACCACCGCACGGTTAAGCTAACGATTGCGGAGGTCGGTCTGGGATGGGTGACCATCTACACCGAGACTCCCGTGTTCCTAGATATTTAAAACTCGTTACGGTAGTTAGAAGCCAAAAGATTTAAGAGTAGGTAAGATTTTACCTACCCAGTTACTGGTTTCTGGAGGTCTGAAAGGCAATCGCTCAATTCTAAATACTGTTATTCACCTGCATTCGGTTTGACTGGAAAAGGCTAGGCAGATTTTTTGATATATCCAACAAAAAGAGTCAAGGTTCAAGATTCAAATCAGTTATTTCAAACTACCTTTTGCCCGCGACTTCGTACGCGCACAATGCACATCCCGTTCCCGTAAGAATTTCGGGAAATCCTCTCTTAGTGCACAACTACACTCCCCAAAGTCATCATCAGCCTAGCCTTTTCCCAACTATATTGGGGTCGGCTTCCAGTCAAGCCGGATTTAGCTGAATACCAGTATTTTACGAGGAGCGGCTGCCTACCAGACCTCCACAACCAATTAATTGGGTAACACGGTACTTCATGGCAAGACTGGAGTCAGATTTACTGGCTTCTGACTATCCGTAACGACTGCCAAAGATCTACAAATGACAGCCGGGACCAACGGCTTAACGTGGTTTCCGAGGCACGGAGGAAACTCGGTATGTTAAGATGGTCACCCATCCACAGGCCAACCTTGGCAAGCGTTGCTTAACCTTGAAGATCGACCCATGCGGCTGTTATTATCTAGCCACGAGCTCCTCTCCACGAATTACACTCCCTAAAGTACCTACATCTTGACCAGTAGTTTCGGCCATGCGTTGTCTGTCAGTCAGTAACGGAAGACATTTATATATTGATTGATTGATGATAAACCATTTACAGACGCTTTTGAGTTGTCAAGGTCGGTCAGTCAAAAACATGAAGCTATTTGCACGTTCCAAAGCGTAGATCTCTATGGAGAAGAACGTGCAAGAAACTGCGGAGCGTGGAGTTTCTTACACAGTTTCGTCTGTAAGTGACCTAATTCTGGACAATTTCAAAGTGCTTGGAATGTGTTGTCATCACTTCAACCAATAGACGTCCACGTTGTCCACTGCTGGACAGAGCCCCAAACTTCGCCACTTCAACTAGTCCTGTGCCTCTCGCATCCAGCGGCAACCCGCGGCAGTCATCAGGCCATCTGACCATCTTTTCGGAGGCTATTGAACTTTGTTTGAATGTGATTTTTTATATTTTGGCCCCACATTTTCCCTGGCTTCCAAAATAGAAACTTATTTTTCTAATACAGAATTATACTACTACTCGCTTAATTCTCCATATTGCACCTGACACTATTCCTCTGAATCAACCAAAAGTTGACTAATAGAGAATGCCTCTATAGATACATTTGTGTGCGTAGTGTTAAATAAATAAATCGTCAGTTAATCTGACCATTTATGCCCTAATGATTTCTATTTCGATACCTAGATGAGACTAAATTGCAAATTTAAGAATGTTGATGGTACCTCCAGATATGTGCTCGTTAAATTAAATCTCCACGGTCATTTTACTTATAACAGTCAATCGTTAAAAGCTTTATTTAATAAATAGCTTATTATATAAAAATATTATTAGATCATCTGCGTATTCTACTATTTCTATTATTGTTGCGTAAGGTATTACTGGTAATGTATTTCATTGTAATGTCGTTTTACTTTCATTGTAAATTGCATTGTTTATGTGCTAGATTCTTCGTGGCTAAATAATAACAGCCGCACGGGTCGATCTTTAAGGTTAAGCAACGCTTGCCAAGGTTGATCTGTGGATGGGTGACCATTTTAATATACCGAGTTTTCTCCGTGCCTCGGAAAGCACGTTAAGCCGTTGGTCCCGGCTGTCATTTGTAGATCTTTGGCAGTCGTTACGGATTATCAGAAGCCAGTAAATCTGACTCCAGTCTTGCCAAGACGTACCGTGTTACCCAGTTAATGGGTTGTGGAGGTTTGGTAGGCAGCCGCTCCACGTAAAACACTGGTATTCAGCTGAATCCGGTTTGACTGGAAGCCGACCCCAATATAGTTGGGAAAAGGCTAGGCAGATGATGATGTGCTGATTCTTTTAAATTGCAAAGGAACTTAAACGAATAGTGGTGAAGTACCCACCACCATCTGCCAAGCCTTTTCCCAATTTTATTGGGATCGGCTACAAATCAAAATGCATTCAGCTGAAAACCAGTACCTTAGGTATCTATCAATCCCTGCTATATTAAAACTGCGAAAAGATTATTCAGCAGACGTATCATTGAAGAAGCCTTAATAAAGTGACGATATTCGAATGTACTGAGTAGTAAGGCGGTATCCAACCTTAATTACTTACTTATTGCTGGGCGAAAACAAGCCTTTCGAATCGCGATTTCAAAAGTTCTTCTGTTTTTACCATGTCTTGTCTTGTTTTGCCTTGCGTCACGACAAACATACCATACTGGGGTCTGGGATAGTTACAAATGGCACATAGGTTATACAGTATGTTTTATATAGGAGACGAGGAAATTTACCTCGCTAATTAAGAGAATACAAGAAGACATGGAAGCTAAGACATCTATCTAGCACGAACAATTTGCACTACGGTGGAAGACCAAGTTTTTCTTCCTGGTTTAAAGCACATCTGCCAATTTCGATCACGCAAAATTATATTGCGGTCGTCTTCCAGTCTAATGGGATGTAGCTGAGTTCCAGTATTTCAAATGGAGGGATTGCCTATCTTATCTGCAGAACCTGTCCAGAACCCAGTAACTGGGTAAAAACCCTGGGCACAGGTCAGATTTTCTGGCTTCTGATCCGTAAGGACTGGCAATAGAATATAATATAAAATACACCATATAAGTTACAGAAATGCTTGAGGAGCTCGTGGCTAGATAATAACAGCCGCATGGGTCGATCTTCAAGGTTAAGCAACGCTGGCCAAGGTTGGTCTGTGGATGGGTGACCATCTTAACATACCGAGTTTCCTCCGTGCCTCGGAAAGCACGTTAAGCCGTTGGTCCCGGCTGTCATTTGTAGATCTTTGGCAGTCGTTACGGATAGTCAGAAGCCAGTAAATCTGACTCCAGTCTTGCCATGAAATACCGTGTTACCCAGTTAATGGGTTGTGAAGTCTGGTAGGCAGCCGCTCCTCGTAAAATACTGGGATTCAGCTAAATCCGGCTTGACTGTAAGCCGACCCCAATATAGTTGGGAAAAGGCTAGGCAGATGATGATAAGTTACAGAAATGCAATGATCTTCAAGTGTCAAGCGGGACCAACGGCTGAACGTGCTTTCCATCAATAAATATCACAGGAGAAGTATTACACTACACTTTGTTACATTTCATATACCTCTGTGGCTTTATAACCTACTAACATTTAATCTAATTCCACAAAATACTTGAACTACATAACATAACACACTCATACCAACCTCAAAGAACGTTCCAAGTCACAGAAAAATTCACTGCAGTCACTATGCCAACACTATTGGTACCACTTTCAAACACCACTAACTCATTTCTGGTACTTTTTGAACTAAAAAGTCAGCGTTTGCTACGAAAGGTGTAACCACACTGATGTTGTTATCAGATAGTGCCGACGATTAATTCCAGGCTATTATCTTTGTTTTAGTATGTACACTTGGGCAAATTGGCAGAACATTCTGTTTATCGTTCGTTATACCTTCTTGATAAAGTTTTTGGTTGCCCTTTAGTGATAATTACCGAATTATCAATGATTTGGTTTGAATTAAAATGAAATTACTATCTATCTATGACATCTGTGTGAATTAATGTATGATATTTTTTTATGTTTTGCAATGAGGTGAAAGTAAATAATATCTAAAGTGAATAATGTAAGTACTAAATTCTGTTGGTGCTGAAAAATAGGCTATCTGATCTGAGAACTGTAGATGCTATAGCTGTCAGGTGTCGAAATGTCTCTGCAGATAGGTAGAGATAAGAACGCACTTACAGGTAAAAATACATGGAGTTGGTAATGCTCAATAGATTGGACTGATTACAAACAAACCACATTTGGAAAACTACGTCATGAAAACATATTCCCGTACACAGTCTAAACAGAGAATGAAGTTAGTCTTTCCTCCCTTTCAGTAGTCTCTTTTTCTGTCCTTTGGCCGCGTTTCTATTTGCAAGTGATTCGCATGCAAGTTAAGGTTTATAAGAACGCCCTTCAGGTAAAATAGTAGTCAAACGCGTGCCTATCAATAGTAAAAAATAAGAAGAATTTTTAATTTAATTTAAATTGAATTAATAAAATAGAAATAGGTACCTAAACACTATGTTAAAATTTCAACTATCTACCTATTACGGTTCTTGCTTGAGATACAGCCCGCTGACAGACAGACGGACGGACAGCGGAGGCTTAGCAATAGAGCGTTACCCTTCCGTTGGTTACCCTTCGGGTACGAACCCTAATGATTGAAATAAAATCTCTTCGCCACCATAATTGAAACACAGGCAGGATGTTATATGGTGTACCACTAGCTGACCCGCGCAACTTCGTCTGCTCCGCTCCTTTTGGTCTTAGCGTGATGATATTTTTCTTCCTCGATAAATGGGCTAACAGTGAAAGAAATTTTCAAATCGGACCAGTGGTCCCTGAGATTAGCGCGTTCAAGCAAGCAAACAAACAAACAAACTCTTCAGCTTTATATATTAGTACTAGTTGACGCGCGCAATTTTGTCTGCGTTACAATTTTCATTACTGCTCCGCCCCTGTTGATCTTAGCGTGATGATATATAGCCTATACCCTTCCTCGATAAATGGGCTATTTAACACTGAAAATTAATTAACAAACTAATTTTTCACATTGGTCCAGTAGTTCCTGAGATCAGCGCGTTCAAGCAAGCAAACAAACAAACAAACTCTTCAGCTTTATATATTAGTATAGATAGATAGATAGATATAGAAGTATGGATTAGAATTAGAATTTTTTGTGTATGGGATAAAAACGTAATTTATGCTTACGAAATCGCGGGCTAAAGCTAGTGTTAATAATAAAAGTGTTATCATACTCCCAACATATATCAATTCTGACCACGTCACGTTTTCTTTGTGTGACCATTTCACCACTTGCAGGATATGCTGACGCTACTGATAACCATCGCTGATAATCTTGTAGTTTGCTTATCTACACGCTTTTTGAAGGTAATTTAATTAGGGTTTTTAATAACACTGCAGCAGCTGATAAACAACAGCTCTTTAGTAGTTCGGAAAAGTGTCACGAGATGGCGTTAGTGTAGGGCTGGGATTGGTGTATTAGGGCATTTTCGTCAAAATGCCTACCAACCCACTTATGGGATGTCCCATACATATAAGTTGCAAATAACTAACATTTTTATGACATAGAAGTATCGAGTAATTATTGAATAGTTTCAAAAGACTAAAGTTTTCTTTTTTCGCTTAAATTGTTAACAGAAACTTAATCAAAGTAACAAAATTAAATCCAGAAATGTGGCATTTTAAGTCTTGCAGTACTGTCCTCTTTTAAATATGACCTATGTTAAATTATTTCTTCGCTATTTGCTTCTTATTACATACTCCACATATTTTAGTTTTTGTAAACTATTTGTAGCTTTCAACCATGTTAAACTCTATTATATTATAATACAAGTATTTAAAAACATTTTAAAGTTTATATTCTGTCCCCTTAGTATGTGTTAAGTGGACATGTCCTTGCACCGTGACCGTAAATTGAATCCATTTTAGTACGGATTTTTTCTACTACTCGCCGATTTTTCATTTAAATAACAACACCAAATTAAGTATGTTAACACCAGCAGCCATTTTGAAGTGTCAGTTTTGATCTGTCTTCAGTGGACACTTGAGTTCGACCGGTAACGGACGTTTTTCGGAGATTTCCCTTCACAGTGACCGAAGTATTTCACGTTTATAAAATGATTATGTAATGTTAGTGTTAAAGCAAAAATAGTTTCACATGGCAAAATTAATTCTGGTTTTCGGTAAACAAGAGCTATTTAATTATCAAACAATATTTTTAGTAAATTATTAAATAACTGAGAGAAACTGTCGAACCGTTGCGTCCAGACCATTACCAAATGACTGGTAACGTATGAGCCGGACTAAGTGAGCTATTTTCAAAGATAGGTAGCAGTTTAAAAAAAAATGCCCATTACATCTATAGTCAAAGTCAAAATCAAAAAGTCAACAACGTTTATTTCAATTAGGCCATTAAACGGCACTTTTGAACCATTTAAAATAACATAGTGACTCTACTGTCCATTCGGAGGGGTAGATTCTTATGGAGAAGAACGGACAAGAAACTCCATAGTTACTTATTTACATAACACTTACTTAGTTACATATTTACTCTTTTCAAATCAATGTTTTACATGTGCTGTGGTATACAAAACGTCTGTTAATATATGTGAGGACCATGAACCTAGAGTATGCAGAGGTAGACTTATTATATTTTTAAATAAGTACATGGTACTTACATTTCTACATAAGTACATGGTACTCACATATTTACAAATATTGGAACCATTAAAATACTTCTATCTATACTAATATATAAAGCTGAAGAGTTTGTTTGTTTACTTGAACGCGCTAATCTCAGGAACTAGGTACTTACTGGTCCGATTTGAAAAATTCTTTCAGTGTTAGATAGCCCATTTATCGAGGAAGGCTATAGGCTATATATCATCGCGCTAAGACCAATAGGAGCGGAGCAGTAATGAAAATTGTGACGCAGACGAAGTTGCGCGGGTCAACTAGTACTAATACATAAAGCTATTTGTTTGTTTACTTGAACGCGCTAATCTCAAGAACTACTGGTCCGATTTGAAAAATTATTTCAGTGTTAGATAGTCCATTTATCGAGGAAGGCTATAGGCTATATATCATCAAGCTAAGACCAATAGGAGCGGAGCAGTAATGAAAATTGTGACGCAGACGAAGTTGCCCGGGCCGACTAAATATTTATATTCAGACAACACAAATTGTGATACAGTCTGTAGGAATATAAAATAATACGTCCATCAGTTTGTAAATTTTTAGGGGGTGACTTGATTACATGTAAAATCTTTTCAGGATACTCTAGGTAGGTACCTCTTTTTTTTTAACTCTAGGTACCTCTACTATCGTCATTCGTCCTTCAAAAACCTTATACATTCCTTACAATGCCAATTATACTCGTATTTTTTCCTACTAAATATATCTTTTTTTCTACTCCTTGGCTATAGTTTTCTGATTAATTTTTTTGTAGGATCCAAGTCAGTTGAGTCGTTTCTCCGGGACTCGTCGGGTTTCATTGGCTCGGCGTTTTTCTGGTGGTCGCCACTGTTGATTCTGGCTTTCAGGAGTTACAGTGGTTGGGAATGTGTGGCGAGCTTGTCCAATATCAATTATAATTGATAATTTGAAGGTATGGTGGTAATTTATTATTAGAAGGGAACATAATCTAAATAAATTAACAAATACTTAATTATCATACACTAATTAACACGAAATTATGTACAAACGCGTATATTAACAAAATAAATCATTGGGCATCAAAAAAATAATCCACATCGCTGTCAATGGCAAAAGTTCCCAGAACACTGGCAGCATTGCCGCGTTGAATCGCAATGCTGATTCTTTGGCCGAAAAAAAGCCCAGCCCTCTGGTCACGTGAACAGTCGACAAGTTGTTTGCTAATGTCCCGAAAGACTCGATGCGCACTCGGACCCCATGGGCCTAGTGTTTCAACGCCAAACGGCTCAAATATGTAACTTCCAATTAAGTTGTTATATTTGCGCCGTTTGAGGTTTTCTGCACCTGCAGCAGCCGCCCCAGCATAGCCCGCCGTGCTAAGAAGATGGGATGGCGCCAGGGTGTCGACACATGTTGCATCCCACACCAAAGGCCTACCCACCTTCCAAGGCATTATGGTCATCCCATCTGGCCTTTTCCCATCGTCGCGTGCCAAGCCGTTGGGTTCTAAAACAGCTGGCACCCCGGCGGTGACAAGGGCCCGACGGTATGGTTATATCCATACTAATATAATTATAAAGCTGAAGAGTTTGTTTGTTAATTTGTTTGTTTGCTTGAACGCGCTAATCTCAGGCCACTAGTCCGATTTGAAAAGTTATTTCAGTTAGATAGCCCATTTATCGAGGAAGGCTATAGGCTATATATCATCACGCTAAGACCAATAGGAGCGGAGCGGACGAAGTTGATATTAAAGTTTTTTTTGGACGGGTGCACTCGCAGTTCGACGCTCTAAGGTTGGATACTGCTCTACCGGACCTTCCTGTGGAGGCCTTAAATTCGTTTGGGTTCCAACAACAGTAATATACATAATTATCTTACTAGTATTTAAAGTAGTTTTTGTAGCTGGGCTGAGTTCAGTACTGAATGAAGCGCCTGATGAAATTGTAGCACTAATGGTATCGCTGCAAACTAGGGGCACGTATCTTAAATGTGGCGCTTATCTTGCTTTCTACTCGACTTTGTAATAATTTAGATAAGTATAAATGACCTACCAGCAAACGAAAAATGTAAGATTAACATAATTATGAAAGCCACCAAACTGGTATTTTCACAACTAGTGTAGAGTTCAATACAAGTGCCTAAATATTTAGTGAGAGTTTGATAACAAACACGTTACTGATACCTTCCTAGACAAGACCGTCGTCATAACTTTAGCGTGATTCTCCTATGAAGCATATGATACAGAGGGAGTGGGTCGTAGGTCGTAGGCCACCAAGCAAGTATACCTACCTCGTGCAGATTGTTGAATAAAACAAACTCGTCTTTCTATTCGTTGTTCTGATACTATCTTCCTGTTGTATCCCTTCAAGTTTTCGAGAGTACTTATGTACCTGGTCTAGTGGTTATACCTAAGCAAAACGATTCAAAATAAATAAAGTAAAATGCCTGCCTGGGTTCGAAGTCTACACCCCAATTGCATAGAACTTAAAATCGCGAATTCTGACTCAAAAAAAAAAAATAAGTACTGCCATTTGCATCATATGTACTGCCTCCTAAGATACAGGATATTCCTAGTTTAGGAGGCAGGGCCCAAATTTTGTATTGACTGTACCATGCCATTGCCCATCTCTCGCGCATTAATTTTGTTAATAATTTTTCTCCCCCCATGTGACAATGATGTGAAATGTATATGTCAGTCGTATTTTGCTAATAAATACTATTATTCTTATTTACATACAAAGTATATCTCTAAAAAAACATAAAAAAATACATTTAAAAATATAAAAAGTAGTAGTCCGCCGGTGTCAGGAGCGGGGTCCAAGCTACCGGTGGTTAGGGCTCCAGAGAAAGGAACCTCCTCACAATACGAGCCGTATCGAGGAGTACTGCCTTCTGTATCAGGCCCTTTACCCAACCGCGTAACGCCAGCTTTGACAGATGTTCGTCGAAGCTTTTGGCCATCAGGCCACTGGCCGTAATGACTATCGGCACAATGATAGCTGAGTCCACATTCCACATGTCGACAACCTCGTGCGCTAAGTCGAGATACTTGATTTGTTTCTCTTTCTCGGCCTTCACGAGGATCTCGTCGTGCGGGATGGTAACATCAACACATTATAATTATTATTGTTATTTATACATTTATTGTTCTCGGCTAGTTGGGTAACCGGCAAATGCTAATAGCACGGGCGTTAGCCAAGTGGTTATCAGCTGGGTTAATAGTTGAAGAGGGTAAGTTTGAGTGAGTAAGTTGGTGCGGGTTGTCTGGTTCACATTGTAAGAACTTTCTCACAAGTCTGCACGTATTTAGTATCACTGCCTTCTGCATCAGGTGGTAGGTATTAGAGGGCAGGTTCAGGGAAGTAAGAGACTGGTGAAGTTGTTTTGTTATTACTCCTGTTGTGGATAATACTATAGGAACTATTGTTACTTTTTGCAAATGCCAGAGTCCGGTTATCTCATCTTTTAATTCGATATATGTACCTACTTAGATAACTTTTCTGCAATAGTACTTTGTATGTTGTGTGTGTTTGGTATAGATATGTCAATGAGGTATCCAGTTTTGTTTGTTTTATTTATTAATGTGATGTCTGGTCTATTGAAGTGGACGGTACGGTCAGTAAAAAGCGCACGATCGAAATATAATTTTGATGTCGGGTTTTCTAGCACGGTTTCGGGAATGTATTTGTAGTAAGGCATTATGGAGTCAATTAACTTATATTGGTGTGCTAGTTTCTGGTGTATGATGTTGGCAACTTGATTGTGTCTATGTTTGTAGTCTGTTTGGGCTATTGATTTACATGAACCTGTAATATGCTGGATGGTCTCTGGTGAACTATTGCATTTTCTGCAGGTATCATTGCTTAAGTTTTTTTATAATATGTTTCCTATAATTTTTAGTTTCAATTATTTGGTCCTGTATTGCAAGCATGAAGCCTTCAGTCTCCGGGAAAAACTCGCCTCGTTTAAGCCATGCGTTCGACGCTTCCTTGTCGACATTAACTTGGGTTAAAACTTGGCAGTGTCTTCCGTGTAAAGACTTTTGGCTCCATTGAAGTAGTTTGGTTTTGTTGTCGGTTATTTTTTGGTTTTTCTGTTCGGTTTTGTCTTTTAAATTTAGAGGTGTAAAATGATGGTCGTTTTTTTGTAATAAGTTTGTTTAGTGTAGAAAATTCAGTTTTAGTAAAGAAATATTGTCTTATTGTTGTGATTGTTTTGTTGTGTAAGTTCAGAATATTGATTAGCCCCTGCCTCCTTCTTTTCTTAGCAATGTTGGCAATGCCCTTAGCACGCACGATCTTGGGTGGTGTTTACGGAATTTCGTCATGGTGGTATTTAATTTGCGCTGTAGATTTTTTAAACCTGTTTGGGTCCAGTTGATAATGCCGAAAGAATAGGTAAGCACGGGTATAGCATAAGTGTTTAGTGCTTTTATTGTTTTCCTTGAATAAAGTTGTGTTTTTAGAATACTATTTATTCGGTGTTGAAACTGTTGTCTTAATTTCGGTTTGGTTTCTCTCTGGTTTATTTGGCGTGATTGGTTGTATCCTAAATATTTATAAGTATCGTGTTCATTTAATGGCTCAATGTGTTCTCCTGTTTCTATTGATAGTATTGTCCTGCTTTGACTGAATTTATTTTGCATTTATCAATACCAAATTCCATTTTAACCTCATTAGTAAATTTTTCTGTAAAGTTTGCTAGTTCATTGAGTTGACTTTTATTATTATATATTCAAAATCAACTGCTTGACACTGTAAAACACGCAGTATATAGGTACTACCTACTTTGGTTATGGTAAAATGAAAGAATCTGCAATCGATCAATTTAGTGTTTAAATTGCGCAATAAGTTGGTTCCTCCAGAAGGAAATAGAAAAGCAATACCTAACAAATGAGGCCACTTTTTTAAAGGAAGGGAAATCGTTAAATGAGGAGCTCGTAGCTAAATATTAACAGCCGCACGGGTCGATCTTCAAGGTCAAGCAACGCTTTCCAAGGTTGGTCTGTGGATGGGTGACCATCTTAACATACCGAGTTTCCTCCGTGCCTCGGAAAGCACGTTAAGCCGTTGGTCCCGGCTGTCATTTGTACATCTTTGGCAGTCGTTACGGATGGTAAGAAGCCAGTAAATCTGACTCCAGTCTTGCCATGAAGTACCGTGTTACCTAGTTAATGGGTTGTGGAGGTCTGGTAGGCAGCCGCTCTTCGTAAAATACTGGTATTCAGCTAAATCCGGCTTGACTGGAAGCCGACCCCAATATATTTGGGAAAAGGCTAGGCAGATGATGATGGAAATCGCTAAATGACTCCTCCCGCTCTGGGCGGAGTGGACGAGAGTGTCAGACTCTTACTGACTAAAACCCATCCGTGTTCTGCTAATGCCCTTTGCGCGGTGACTCTTGCGAACAAATCACGCAACCTTGGCAGGTTCTAAGAAACCTACCGCGATAAACAGAAAGCTGCTTTAATTACGTCTATTTTCCGCAATGAGTGTGCTGGTAAAAGAAACAGAAAAGTCATAGAACAACTTGCAGTTACAAAGTTTCCTATCGTCGTCGTTCGAAATCAGTCCAGTAAGTAACAATTTAAACTGCAGTCTTACATAATTTGCACCAGTTTTAACTAATCAAATGGTGGTTAGTTCAATACTGGTTTAATTAAAATGCAGGCATGATTGACGAGAACAGGAAATACCTCAACTATGTACCAATGCCAATGATTTATTTATTGGTATAGCCGGCCAGTTATCATGGTCGGAATGATCACTATTCAATATAAACATTAGCACTATGTGCCTTGTAGGTGTAGAAACGTATAAATTTATATCCAGGCTAAATCAGAAAGAAAGATAATGAAGCGTATTTATTTAGGATACCCTTTCAGCAGTTACGAGCCTTTTGTATTAAAAAAAAATAGTTTTTCCAAAATATTGAACTTTTTTCCTTTTTTTTTCAATTTTCCTCTGCTATATAATATATGTAGCTAATTAGATCGAGATCTTATACATGCACCACGTAGGGAGCTTCCTTACAATACAGTATCGAATTTGGAAAATATTAACAATCGCGTATGTACCGTTATCGGTAAAAATCACTCAGCGATACACCGTTATATGCTTACCGTTAAGTTTCCATCCTGTGTACCTAATAATTAAAATAAGTATGTTGGTAGATATTTATTTGAGTAGTATTTGTTGTATTAAATCTAGCGATACTTCGCAATTTTATTTTGCTTGACCCATATACTACTCTGTCAAGAAAGTACCGGGAAAAGATCCAAATTTATTTTATCACCTTCAAAGTATGCTCCTTTAGAAACGATACACTTGCGCCAACACATTTTTTAAACGCTGTTTCCGGAATTGAGTTCAGTTCTCGCCGCGAATTCTCCTTTATGTCTTCTATCGATTGAAAACGGGTGCCACGAAGTGGTAATTTGAGTTTAGGAAAAAGAAAAAAGTCAGCAGGAGCCATATCTGGTGAATATGGTGGTTGCTGGATGGTATTTGTAGAGTGTTTGGTTAAAAATTCGTTCACAATGATAGCCTTGTGCGAAAGCGCATTCGTGGTGCAAAATCCAAGAATTTTCTTTCCACAAATCTGGCCTTTTTCGTCGAATTTGCTCTCTTAAACGCCGCATGACGCTTAAATAATATTCTTTGTTTACCGTTAGACCTTCCGGTAAGAATTCAGAGTGCACAACACCGCGATAGTCAAAGAAAACAGTCAACATGACTTTGACTTTTGATCGACTTTGGCGTGGTTTTTTCGGTTTCGGTTCAGTTGGAAGGCGCCACTCCGAAGCTTGTTGACTAGTTTGCATGTCAAACTCGTAAACCCACGTCTCGTCACCAGTAACAATGCGTTTCATGAATGTTGGGTCCGAACTGACTCGTTCTAGCATGTCCTCAGCGACTTTCATGCGATTGAGTTTTTGGAGAAAATTCAGATCTTTTGGGACTAGCCGAGCAGCAACATGTTTCATACCCAAATGATTAGTTAAAATGGTACGGATCG
This sequence comes from Lacanobia oleracea, assembly GCA_950371165.1. NCBI lineage: Eukaryota > Metazoa > Arthropoda > Insecta > Lepidoptera > Noctuidae > Lacanobia > Lacanobia oleracea. The sequence goes on from OX493398.1 coordinate 2,105,194, forward strand.
ACTCGTGAGACAGAAAGTTCGGCGGCTATCTCTCTCACAGTTGAATGGGGATTTTCAGTCACTATTTCCTTCACTTTTGCGATGTTAACTTCAGTTGCAGACGTTGACGGCCTACCAGAGCGAGGCAAATCTTCCATCACATCTCGACCGCTTTTGAACGCTTTGAAGCACTCATAAGCACGAGTTTTTGATAAAGTCGATTCACCGTAAGCCTTCTGTAACATTTTCAGTGACTCCGAACACGAAATTCCATTAGCGATGCAAAATTTAAGACAAACTCTTTGTTCGATATTTTTGTCCATTATGAAATTCGCAATACACACTATATATGATATTACTAAAACCAGCACTGTATTTAATATAAATAACAGATGCAACTTAAACTCCGCGCCAAAATGGAAAACAGTTGTGCCAATCTAACAACTACAAAAAAAACAAAAAATTGAATTTGGAACCATAAACAAATCATCCATTCCCGTTACTTTTTTGACTGAATGTATAGCGTTAATGTCGAAAATAATAAAAGGCAAATAAAAAGACAGGTACCGTTGAATGACATCATGCCAATATTGTAGAGCGGGAATTTTGCTTTCACCTGATTCAACAAGCTGGTATTTTCCTCATGTTAATATTTTCCACACCACCTGCACGAAAACTTTAAATACGAAGATGTCATGTAAAACTAACATAAAGTAAGTCATTATTACACACAACAACGCATATATAACGCACAAATTAGTACAATAACGCTTTCAGGGGGTTGAAGGGGTTGCCCCGATACTGCAGCGCATCGGGGATGTTTGCTGAAACTCACGTTGACTGCTTTTACATCCCTGGTCAGTAGGGTGCGGGGCAGCACCAACAGCATCCTGTCCATGATAGCAAGCAGGCTAGATCGTGCGGTTATGATCCATTGCTGTAGTGTATTAGCTGGGCCTTTCAAATTGCGGCAGTGATGTCGCAAACTGTTTTTGTTGTGTTTGTTAATGTTTTACAAACATAGTTTGTAAGTATATTGTTACTAACAGTATGAGTCTTGCTACTTAAATGTTTATTATTATTATTATTGCCAGCGACAACATTGATGGCCTGCTGCCATGTGCAGGTCGTGCGGTCAGTTTTAAAATAAATGTTTAGTTTTCAAATATTTTTATGAAGGTTCCAAAATTCAAATCGCATTATTGCCGTGATATAATGAAGTTCAGTACAATATTTTACAAAGGATTAGTAAAAATATAACAATCAAACCAGCTGCGGGTCTAAAAACACCACTTTAGTAGAATCATATTAGAATCATAATGATGATGTGATCCGACCGATTTCGGACAAGACGATTGTTTCAACTCAGCTGCAGTTGTTGCTTGTGAGCTCGCATGTGTCTTATGTAACCAACCTTCTTTGTGTTGATCCGCGCACATTGCAGGCACGTGAGCACACCATCTATGAAATTATAGTTACTTGCCGCAGGTGGTCGGGCTTTCAACTGGACACGCCTGGCATCAAGCTCAAGACGCTGCCGTACTTCAAAATCATGAACTTTGGTCCTAACCTAACCCAAGTTCTCCACTCAAGTCTTTGGGCGGCTTGCTGCTCCCACCGGGACGGCTCTAAGTCGCACTTCGTAAAGTGACGCTTTAGCACATCTTTATACCGGAGGAGCTGTTCTCCATGCTTGCGCTTGACCTCCTCAATTTCACTATAAAAGATGCGCTTCGCCACTCGCTGAAATATATAGAATCATAATATTAATCACTAGTTGTAATATTAGTCACATTTTTCATTACTGCTCCGCTTCTATATGATCTTAGCGTGATGGGCTATCTAAAACTGAAAGAATTTTTCAAATCGGACCAGTACTTCCTGAGATTAGCGCGTTCCAGCAAACAAACAAACTCTTCAGCTTTATAAATTATTAGTATAGATATAGATACAAAAATATGTCAAATTTAAATTTCATCTTTATTGCTAACGCATTAGGATCAAGGTTGATTGGGAAAATTTGACAGTGACGGGTAGCGTTGCGATGTCCCCGTAAGGGCGGGATAACTAAACAACGTGATGTGTAACTACTCCATGAGTCAACTGCTGATCCTCCTTTAATCTATACTAATGTATAAAGCTTAAGAGTTTGTTTGTTTGTTTGTTAAACGCGCTAATCTCAGGAACTACTGGTCCGATTTGAAAATATCCTTCAGTGTTAGATAGCCCATTTATCGAGGAAGGCTATAGGCTATATATCATCTGAAAATTGTGACGCAGACGAAGTTGCGCGGGTCAACTAGTTAGTGCCATAAATACATACATAGTTTGTATGTGATAATATGCTTATAAGCTACGAACACATCTTATCTATCTTAACTTAAACTATGTGCGATACGTGATGTGCTGATGAACGTGACTTCACACCACAGCGTCATGTGCTTTATGATTCTGCTAAAGTGGCCTTTTAGACCCGCTGGATGAAGTTGAGCTCTAGTATTGTTACGGTGCTACAGCATTAACCAGCAGCATAACGTTTTTTTGTTTTTTTGATGGGTTTGCTCTTGACTCTAGTCTACGTCAGAGATGACAGAGACACGATGGAGCGAGCTTACCCAGAAGAAGCCTGATCACACTGACTTTAAAGAGATGAGAGTTGTAAGCGTTCGGAATGTTCGGATACACAGACGCAGGCAGAGAGTTCCACTCTTTTGCTGTGCGCATTATACAAGACGTTTGGACACGCTTAGTGCAACTGTGCTGTCCGAGGCACGGAAGAATCGCGGTACGTGAGGAATGGTCTCCCATCCACGGAACGACCTCGGCCAGCGGCAGCTTTATATATCCTCGAAAATGGACCCTTTCGGCTGTTATTGTGTAGCCACGAGCTACTCAACTCCAAACTCAAACGTGGTCACTCACAATGGGCATCATCACAAGGCTTAAAGTCAGTCAAAGGGCAATGGAGAGAACAATAACAAAGTGGCAGTGGACAGGGCACATTGCTCGCAGAACGGATGGTTGATGGGGCCGAAACATTCTGAAGTGGCAACCGCGTACCGGAAGACGCAACGTTGGCGCGGCCTCCTACAAGGTGAACCGAGGACCTGGTGAGGGTCGCAAGTAGCCGATGGATGCGAAACGCACAGGACTGGTGGTTGTGGCGACACTTTTGGGAGGCCTATGTCCAGCAGTGGACGTCGTTTACCTGATATGATGACTACATTTATTTGTTACTTAAGTACTTCATTTTCTCATGACATTCTCCTTTTTCGTGAAGAATTTATGAGTTGGTTGAATACTTGTAAAGCCTACTTGGCCGTGATAATTTTCCTTTGAACTTCGTAATACTATGTTACTAACGTGTATAGTTTTTATATATGTACCCAATAACAATGGTTTAACTGGTAGAATTGGATGGGAGTGTAGGGATACATGATTCTATAACAAAAAGTACCAAATCGCAAACAGACTACCTTCTTCTTCTTCCTGCCCTTATCCCATGTTACTTGGGGTCGGCGCAACACGTTTTATTCTTCCATTCTGTTCTATCAGTCGTCACTCTATCACTAACTCCCTTTTCTTTCATATCGCTCCTCACACAATCCATCCATCTTTTCTTTGGCCTTCCTCTCCCTCTCCATCCATCCACATTTATGTTCATAACTCTTCTAGTTATATGCGTTTCATCCCTCCTCTTCACATGACCATACCAAGACAAGCGATTCCCTTTTAACTTTTCCGTCACTGGCGCAACTTTTAAAGTACCTCTAATGTACTCATTTCTCACTTTATCCACTCTCGTTACTCCACACATCCATCTCAACATTCTCATCTCCGCTACATGCAATCTATTTTCATACGTCTTTTTCACAGCCCAACATTCTGATCCATACATTACGACAGGTCTTATCACGGACTTATATATTTTTCCTTTTAATTTGAGGGGCATCCGAGGGTCACAAGTTGTTCCAGTGACCAGTCGCCATTTCATCCATCCTGAGTTGATCCGGTGCGTTACGTCACGGTCTATATCGCCATCTCCCTGGACAAGCGACTCGAGATACCGAAAGTCGAAGCAAATCGGTATAGGCGTTCCGGTGAGAGCTATAGGTATCGGCCTGGAGAGACCGCCGAAATCGCAGAACAGGTACTCTGTTTTGGTTCTGCTCAATTTCAGGCCAACACTCTCCAGTCTTTGCCACCACATCTCCAATTTGCTCTGGACCTCTAGGCCGCTTTCTGCAACCAGCACAATGTCATCAGCAAACAGCATGCACCAGGGAGCCTCTTCCTGGATGTCCGATGTCAGAGCGTCCATTATCATCAGGAAGAGATAAGGGCTGAGGGCCGAGCCCTGGTGTAAACCGACTGCTACACTGAAGCTGTCAGAAACAAATTACCGCAAACAGACTACCAATTCTACATATTTTAAGCAACGTTCGCATTCAGGTGCCAGTCGTAATCTGTCAAGTATGAATGGAAAATAAAGGGTAGGCACGTAATATATGATATAAATACAAAATCTCTAATATGTTCAAGATTTAACAACTGACAAATGCGTTAAAATGTGGGGAAGATAGATGTTTTGCAATTTTATGACTGCGAATCGACTCCGAATGCTACGAGAATTGCCTCTCCGTTTTATGTGAGGTTTTCTTTTCCAAAATAACTCAATAACATTATTTGGATTTTTCCGTTCGATCTCGTCAACTGACAAATACCTTAAATTTTTCAGCTGAGTAAATATCTTCTCTGGAATACTGTACACTCAGCTGAAAACCTGAAAAGCGAAACACATAGCGGCGGCTAATATATTCCATATATGTGATCGATATTTCAGCCACTTACAATATCATTTTCACTTTAATACTTTCTTCTAATCAATTTTTTTTTTGGGACAAGCTCGCCACCACAATACAATCCCAAACACTGCAACTCCTGAAAGCCAGAATAAACAGTGGTGACCACCAGAAAAACGGTAAGCCAATGAAGTCCGACGAGAACCGGAGAAACGATTTAACTGTCTTGAATCCCGCAACGAAATTGATCAGAAAAGTACAGCGGAGGAGTAGGAAAAAAATATACTTTTATAATTTCTACTTCCCTCCCTATCAAGCAGGAGACAGAATGGGGCTAGGCCAATAGGCACCAAGGGACACATAGAACTGGGTTAAGCCCAGTTAGCAAGCATCAGGGATTATATACTAACACTAAAAGTAATGGGTCCTAAATCTAATCTGTTGATGTCGGGATTAATAAATACCTATAGGATTCATTAGAGATTTCGTAAGCCTTTCCCAAACTATATTGAGATCAGCTTCCAGTCGAACTGGATGCAGAAGAGTACCTACCAGTGCGTGTGTTCCGAATATAACCCAGTACACCGGCCAGTGCTCATGACGTCATGAATCCGACGCCATATTGGACTTCTCTTCTTCTTGTCGTGTGGTTAGTAAGGTCTAACGACCCCACACACCTTTCTTTTTTTTTTTAGGATTGGAAATCATGAAATGAGGAGTCATTTGATGATCTCCCTCTGGGTGAAGCAGGAGGGAGTGTCAGACTCTCGCAGCCCCAGTAGGAACACCCTAGAGTTATTAATTTTAACAACAAGGTGTGTTTAGTAAAAAAATAGAATTAATTTTACAGTGATTTAAGAGAAGACAGTTCTGCTAAAACACAATGTGTTTCGAATCACACAACACAATTCGAAAATGTCATTTTCGGTTTGTGTTTTATTCTACAACATGTTACAAAATAAACGCATTACTTACCTGAAAATTAATTGTACTCAACATTGTGAACGCGAAAAAATTCAGCTGAGTGTTCTGTACAGTTTGTCGAGTTATCTGAACTTAAATGTACGGACACGGGCAAGCGATATTTTGTCATGATTTCAGTGTTTGTTCCAAAGTAAAAGTTATTAATAATTATTATATACTCCTAATATTATATACACCTTATGCGTTTATTCTGTTACATGATGTTTAGAAAAATTCTACACCTTTAAGTTGGCACGTTACCTAAATCTAGCCTCAAGATATCAAACAAGTTATTCATTATTAAGCTACATTTTATTTTTCCTTGATCTTTCGATTGTTTTACCTAACGGATAAAACCCACACACAAAATATAAAATGAAAAAAATGTAGGAAGAAATATTTTTTGTTCTCTTTCCTTTTTAATGATTGAAACACTGTTAATTGATTAGTAATAGCGAATACTTCAGATTATCCTCAAAAAATCCCTGTTACGCATTGTCTTTTCACCTCTGGGAAAGAAAATAGTGACTGACGTCATCATCTCAGCAATACGTCATTAGTTTAGTCCAATTGTTACGAGCCTACAAACAGGAAATTAATCTCTTTTCCCTTTATGATTGTACTTCTGACGCTTGAGTCTACGTGCATGGGGTTGTAGTACACTGTACCCTTGAAATCCTTTAAATGATGGTGCAATCTGTGGTTACCCAAATGAAGGGCCTTCGCACCATCAGGTGCTCCAATGATGTAATAACATGATGCAAGAGGATCTTAGCTCAAAGGCTTGTAGGTAAAGTTTGCCTAAATAACGGTTGTACACTTTGTAAGAATATTTTTAAAGGACTCTCCGGATAACATACTACTCTGTCAAGAAAGTACCGGGAAAAGATCAATAATACACAAAATGTCTGTTATTCATCCAAATTTATTTTATCACCTTCAAAGTATGCTCCATTCATCAAAACATTTTTTAAACGCTGCTTCCGGAATTGAGTTCAGTTCTCGCCGCGAATTCTCCTTTATGTCTTCTATCGATTGAAAACGGGTGCCACGAAGTGGTAATTTGAGTTTAGGAAAAAGAAAAAAGTCAGCAGGAGCTATACCTGGTGAATATGGTGGTTGCTGGATGGTATTTGTTGAGTGTATGGTTAAAAATTCGTTCACAATGATAGCCTTGTGCGAAGGCGCATTGTCGTGGTGCAAAATCCAAGAATTTTCTTTCCACAAATCTGGCCTTTTTCGTCGAATTTGCTCTCTTAAACGCCGCATAACGCTCAAATAATATTCTTTATTTACCGTTAGATCTTCCGGTAAGAATTCAGGGTGCACAACACCGCGATAGTCAAAGAAAACAGTCAACATGACTTTGACTTTTGATCGACTTTGGCGTGGTTTTTTCGGTTTCGGTTCAGTTGGAAGGCGCCACTCCGAAGCTTGTTGACTAGTTTGCATGTCAAACTCGTAAACCCACGTCTCGTCACCAGTAACAGTGCGTTTCATGAATGTTGGGTCCGAACTGACTCGTTCTAGCATGTCCTCAGCGACTTTCATGCGATTGAGTTTTTGGAGAAAATTCAGATCTTTTGGGACTAGCCGAGCAACAACATGTTTCATACCCAAATGATTAGTTAAAATGGTATGGATCGACTCGTGAGATACAGAAAGTTCGGCGGCAATCTCTCTCAGAAATGAATGGGGATTTTCAGTCACTATTTCCTTCACTTTTGCGATGTTAACGGCTGTTAACTTCAGTTGCAGACGTTGACGGCCTACCAGAGCGAGGCAAATCTTTCATCACATCTCGACCGCTTTTGAACGCTTTGAACCACTCATAAGCACGAGTTTTTGATAAAGTCGATTCACCGTAAGCCTTCTGTAACATTTTCAGTGACTCCGAACACGAAATTCCATTGGCGATGCAAAATTTAAGACAAACTCTTTGTTCGATATTTTTGTCCATTATGAAATTCGCAACTATATATGATATTACTAAAACCAGCACTGTATTTAATATAAACAACAGATGCAACTCAAACTCCGCGCCAAAATGGAAAACAGTTGTGCCAATCTAACAACTACAAAAAAACAAAAAATTGAATTTGGAACCATAAACAAATCATCCATTCCCGATACTTTTTTGACTGAATGTATATCATCAATACAAGAAAGGTCTATTAGGTCACTATATCGCCAAGCATTATTTTCTACATGGTTCTTCGAGCCGGATCCTTAAGTTCATTTTCTCAAAGCCGGAAGTATACAAATTCAAATTATTGAGTCGGTTGCAGACCCGGAAATTAGCTTATTTTATTTATTTATTGACATTTAAATCAGGACAATTAATATCCCCTACACAACATTGTTAGTAATCGCTTAAACTATGTTAGTATAATAAACACTGACTTAGACATAGATAAAGACATAAAACAAAACATCACAAAACAATACAAACAACACAAACTAGTAAACTACCATAGTCTGGGCGCACTTGGCAACGACACATGTACAGCGCACAGGTGCCCCATCAAGTGGCCCTCAGTCTTGCTAACAACAATACTCAGGAGACTGTTGTCGCTGTCCCGCATCCGACGTAACAATGATGCGGATCTTTTACGCATAATTGCAAAAAAGTCGTCAGTACGCGCTGCTGCGAACATTTCTGATGCGCTGCAAAAACGTGACAGTGACAACAACATCCTAAAAGCGCAGAGCGTTGTACGTTTTTTGCGTATATCTGGTCCACAAACTGGATGTGTAAAATGCTTGGCAGTACGCCCTAAACAAACATATTTTGACATTTCTGTCACACTTTGCAAATCTGCGAACCAGCATGTTGCATCTCACGGCCAACGCCATGCGCTCTCTCACTATATCACAGTTATCAGTACCATCCTCTGAAACCCAGTGACCAAGGTATTTGCACTGTTTTACCCTACTTAGAGTTGTACCACATAAGGATACTGGTGGTACAATTTCATAAGTCTTGTTGTGTGCCTTAAAAACTAACAGCTCGCTTTTCTTGGCATTATAACTTAGTCCGTGGGCTCCAGCATAGCACTCACATATATTCAGTAGCTTCCTGAGAGCACTGATCGACGGACTCAGCAGCACCATGTCATCAGCATAACTGATATTGTTAAACGAGACTCCGTCTATCATACATCCGACTCCAGTGCCGCTGAGTTCCTCAATCAGCTTATTCATGTAGATATTGAACAACTTGGGCGAGGTCAAACCCCTCTGCCTCACCCCACATTCCAACTTATATACATCTGAGTAGGCATCTGCCCACCTCACCGTGTTACATTGGTTATCATACCAGAACTTAAATAAATTAATTATCTCTGGCGGCTGATCAGATCCACTCGACAGTTTGTTCCATAAGATTTCATATGAAACAAGATCGAAAGCACGGGATAAGTCCAGGAAGCACGCATACACAGGCGTCCCTCTCCCAATGTAATACTGCACTGTGCTCGAGTGTCATAATTGCTGTCTCGGTCGATAACCCATTTCTAAAACCAAACTGTCTGTCATTAATATTCAGGTGATTGCCAAGTTGACTGTCCAGTAAACTATCCAAAACTTTAGCCGTAATTGTTGCCAAGGATATCGGTCTATAGTTACTTACATGCGACATGTCACCAGTCTTATTTTTAGGAATGGGCACGACCACAGTTTTCACTAGATCCGCCGGCAAGTAAGAATGACTTAGACATAGTTTAAACAGTAAGGCATGGTGGACATATTTTCAATAACAGAGGACACGTCACGGGCAGTAAAACGTACACATAGGTCATTAGGACTTACATTACATATTCTATTTACAAGACCTAGGGGCGGTTCTATTTTAAATCGCTGCTGAAATAAATTAGCAATATCAACCAGCTCCGTTTTTCCCTCCACGCTTGAGGGCAGACTTGACTTAGGGTTCAACTTTTTTAGCTTAGTTTTGTTCCCAAAATTCATCTAAGTATATCTATTACTAATATATAAAGCTGAAGAGTTTGTTTGTTTACTTGAACGCGCTAATCTCAGGAACTACTGGTCTGGTTTGAACATTTCTTTCAGCGTTAGCCATTTATCGAGAAAGGCTATAGATTATATACCATCACGACCTAAGACCAATAAGAACGGAGCAGTAATGAAAATTGTGACGCAGACGAAGTTGAGCGGGTCAGCTAGTGCATGTTCTATTTGCGCAAGGCCCAATGAGCGTACATATAAAAAGTAAAAAACTCATAAAAGACCTACATTATACTACCTGTAATAGGTAACATAATGTAACAAATAACAAATATGCAACTTAATAAAAACTTGAAGCACAACTGAAGCTATAGGTACAACTAGGGTACCCGTACTTCCCCTTCTAGTCATTTCATGTCTAACCACAACATTCCTCCTTGACCAAGACGTAAGTTGAAAACGTTGGTTAAATAAATTCTGTCAACTCTTATGCTATAGCTAGACTACCATAATCTAACTTATATCTATACTAATATATAAAGCTGAAGAGTTTGTTTGTTTACTTGAACGCGCTTATCTCAGGAACTTATGGTTCGATTTGAAAAATTCTTTCAGTGTTAGATAGCCCGTTTATCGAGGAAGGCCATCGTACCATCACGTTAAGACTAAAAGGAGCGGAGCAGTAATGAAATTGTGACGCAAACGAATTTGCGCGAGTCAACTAGTAATATTATAAATGCGAAAGTAAGGATAGATGTTTGTTACTCAACCACGTCGGAACGGCTGAATGGATCTTGATGAAATTTGGCACAGAGGTAGATTATAGTCTGGAATAACACATAGGCTATACATATCCCCGGAGTATGTTCCCTAGGCATCACGCGGGCAAAGCCGCTGGCAGAAGCTAGTATGGCAATAATTTATTATAGCCATAATTAAAACAACACCAATTATGGCCATATCACGGTCGAGTGGCCATAGCATTAAACATTACAGTTAAATGTTAAATTCACCTATGGAAAAATACTTCTAAATTTTATCACTATCATTGAAAGGTATTGTTACATCTCAATGTCAAACTGCCTATCAAATAATCTGCTATTGTATCTGTAAGAAGCTACGAGAGAAAACACCTAATCACCAGCAAACGAACAAATGTGAGAAAAGATTCGACCCTCTAAGTAAAACTTTAGTTTTCGTATTAGGATTTCTGTCTTCAACGAGTGTTTGGCCTTCTCAGTTTATCTTACACTAGCTTTACCCACGACTTCGTACGCGCATACCGCTTTTACCAGTTCCCGTGGGAATTTCGAGAAATCCACTCTTAGTGCTCCCCTGCAAGAAAGCTGGGGAGCACTAAGAGTGGAGTTGGGGGCCGAGTCACCCGCGTCCGTAGGAGAATACCCAATGATAGACCCTACACGTGGTCCCCGGGTGGTGCTAATCAGGTGACACTAACTGGTGGCAGGCTTCGGCCGATGGCTTGTGACCACCCACTGGGCAAAGACGTACCGGCAAGCGGCCTAGCCGTGTTCCGGTATGATGCCCAGTGTAGCCAGTACAGAGGAGTTGGGTCGAAATAGTTATTCCAATGCAGGCAGACCGACCAGGCTCGCGTTGATATGGGCGTATCGGGAGACTAGTCGCGGAGGGTAGCGGGATCCGAGGCACGGTGCGCCGCTGGCCGACCGCAGTTAGTTGGGGGCCCAAGTAGTGTGCTAGCCACACATGAAAGGCTGCCCCGCCAACTGTCGAAAAATCCCGGGGTGCGCCATCGTGCTGGCTGACGAGCGGGGGAGGACCCGATGGACATTCCCGGGGGGGCTCGAGCGTCCCCGCAGTCTCCAGACTAGTCCCCCAATGATGTCGTCCTGTCAGAGCGTGCCTGAGGGTAGCAGCATGGAACCTCATTTCACTTCCTTCTCCTCTCCTTCCTTCACTCGAACATGGCCAAAAGGAACAAAAGAAGAAAAGCTGTACAGCGGCAGCACATCCTCCCCCACAAAGTGCACCTCAGCAATATCCGAGGTCTGCACTCAAATCTCGCCGCAGTCCATCACCACCTGGAGACTGAGAAAACAGCACTCTTGTTCCTTTCCGAGACGCAGATCAGATGTCCGTCAGACGTGTCTTACCTTTCGTACCCAGGGTTTACCCTGGAGCACCATTTCAAACCACGTGCGGGCATGTATGTACGCCCGTGACGACATCTGTTATCGGCGTCTCCGTAACCTTGAGGACTCCAGGTTCTCAACGCTGTGGGTTTTAGTGGACACAGGCCTGGATAAAATTGTCTACGCTTGTGTCTACCGTTCGCACAGCGGTGATTTGGAGACAACTGAGCTCACACAGCACCTGAGTGAGGCGGCGGATGTGGCTCAGCATCGGTACCCTTCTGTCCAATTGGTGTTACTGGGGGACTTCAACGCCCACCATCAGGAGTGGCTCTTCCCATACCAGTGCACAGACCATGCTGGACGAGAGACGCGAAAGCTAGCGCTTGCGTTAAATCTTACCCAGCTGGTCCAGGGGGCAACGAGGGTGCCGGATGTTGATTCGCACACTGCCAATTGCTTGGACCTTTTGCTGACAACAGATCCAGACCGCCATTCGGTGTCGACTTCTTCACCACTGGGTAGTTCCGACCACTGTCTGGTGAAGTCTGTATACGTATACTCCCCGCCCGATCCTAGCCCAAGAAGCACACGGCGGGTATGGCGGTACAGGTCAGCTGATTGGGATGGCATGCGAACTTTCTTCGCATGTTATCCTTGGCAGCCTACTTGCTTTTCTTCGACTGATGCTTCGTCGTGCGCAGACGCCGTGACGGATGTGTTGCGGAGGGGAATGGAGTACTACATTCCGTTCTCCGACATTACTATGTCTGGCGAAGCTCATCCATGGTTTGGTGCCGAGTGCAGTCGCGCTGATGCGCTTAAGCACGCGGCTTACCTGGCATGGGTCGACGCTCGCACGCGCAAAGCAAATGACGTGACTCGGAAGAAGAGAGCCTTCAACAGGGCTGCCAAGTCCCGCAAGAAGGTGTTGCGGAGGGCACGGTTTGACCACATCAGCCGAATAAGGAACTAACTTGCTTCATACCCATCAGGTAGTAAGGCTTTTTGGTCCCTGGCTAAGTCGGTCGAATCGAACTTCTGCCGCCCCTCACTACCACCACTGCTGAGACCTGACGGGACGCTTGCCCACTCCGCTGAGGAGAAAGCGAATTTGTTTGCTTCCTTGTTTGCGGAATCTTCGCGTCTGGATCCTGGTGGCGCGAGGCCCCCTGCTTCTCCTGGTGGATGCGAGTCGAGCATGTCGAACATTCGCATTCATCAGAAGGAAGTCCGTAGGGTACTGCGTAACCTAGACGTGAACAAGGCTAGTGGCCCCGACGGGATACCGGCAATTGTTCTGAAAACTTGTGCGCCTGAGTTGTCTCCAATCTTGACACGCCTATTTCGCCTTTCGTTTGAGACTGGAAAAGTGCCGAGGGCTTGGAAGCAAGCTAACGTGCAACCCTTGCCCAAGAAGGGTAGTCGTGCTGACCCGTCGAATTATAGACCCATCTCGGTAACGTCCATACTCTGTAAGACTATGGAACGCGTGCTGAATCATAAGCTCCTGACGTACCTAGAAACGAATGATATCCTTAGTGACCGACAATACGGGTTCCGCCGAAATCGGTCAACTGGGGATCTTCTAGCGTATGCCATTCAAATCTGGAGTGAAGCCATAGAGAAGCACGGGGAGGCACTAGCGGTCTCCCTTGACATCTCGAAGGCCTTCGACAGGGTCTGGCACGATAGCCTTATAAGTAAGCTTCCTTCCTTCGGTCTGCCCGCCGGTTTGTGTGATTGGATCGCATATTTCCTGAGGGACCGGTCTATCCGAGTGGTCATAGATGGCTGCTCGTCTGGACTGCTGGATATTAATGCCGGGGTTCCTCAGGGGTCGGTGCTTTCGGCAACACTCTTCTTGCTGCATATTAATGATCTGCTTAAACCCGGTACCTTTGGGTATACAGACGACAGCACTGTTGCTGAGAGATACGTGTCCGACGCACGAGCTGGTGGGTCGCAGATCCGGCCTCTCCGGGAGGCTATGGTTGAGCGCTTGAATGTGTCCTTACAGGCTGTCTCTGAATGGGGTGATGCCAATCTGGTCAAGTTCAATGCTGCAAAGACCCAAGCGTGTCTATTTTCCGCCAAAAAGAGCCAATTCCACCCAGCTCCATCTTTCCGAGGTGCAACAGTGCCGATAACCGACCAACTTGAACTTCTTGAGGTTACATTAACATCTACTCTCAATTTTGGCCCTTTCATAGAGGCAAAAGCTCAAGTGGCTGCAAGAAAGTTGGGGATCCTAGCAAAGGTTAGACGGTACTTCACGCCGGAACAGCTGCTGAAACTCTATCAAGCGCAAGTTCGATCGTGTATGGAATACTGCTCTCATCTTTGGGACGGATCTGCCAGATACCAGCTTGATGCCCTTGAGTCAATTGAGAAACGAGCCAAGAGGATCATTGGCAATGAGAGGCTCGTCGCTACGAAGCTCCAAAGTCTTGAGCATCGACGACGAGTTGCTAGCTTGTCGGTTTTTTACCGGTTGCATTTTGGGGAATGTGCGACGGAATTGCATAATTTAATTCCGCCAAGCCCTTTCCATCATCAGACCACAAGACGAACGGCGATGCGCCACCGGTACATGGTGGACATCCCACCCACACGCACAAAACGTTTTGGGAATACATTCATAATGCGTACAGCTAAGGAGTGGAATTCCCTGCCGGAGTCTGTGTTTCCCGATAGCTACAACCTGGGAGTCTTTAAGTCAAGAGTGAATAGGTTACTTCTAGGCAAGCGTGCTCCATCTTCGACCACATCATCGCTTACCATCAGGTGAGATGGTGGTCAAGCGCGTGCCTATTAATAGTAAAAAAAAAAAAAAGCTACATACCAAATTTCAGCTTTCTACGACCAGTAGTTTCGGCTGTGCGTTCTGTCAGTCACTTCATTAGTCAGTAGGATTCATGTATTTATCATGCACACCTATAATCGAGATGTCCAAAATATGTACCTATGTGCCACCGGGAAATTGCAGACGCCGTATGATAGTGATAAATCGGTATTAGATTATGATGTCTCGAAATATTATTACAAAATCGTTTTGGATATATCCAATAGTTTCCAATATGTCCGTTTTATTATTTCACGCGATATTTAACAATTTTCCGTTGACATATATAATGTCCAATGTGACTGAAGTTCTAAATTGTGCGTGAAGCCCAGGCAAAAACTAGCATCTTTGTACATTTTTGGACCCGCGGTGACCCTTACGAAAGCTATAGAATTACTGTCGAATGTGATTGAAGTTCCAAATTGTGCAAAAAGCCTGGACATAAAAAAGCACCTTTGTACATTTTGGACCCTCGGTGACCCGAGTTATAATTACGCCCGTGGTGACCTCAAAATTATTATAAACGCTAATAAGACTAAAATAATGTTCTTTCGGAGAGGGACAGACGCTTTCACCCAATGTTTTTCATGATACCTAAATGTGAAGAAACACAGTCCTATATTGCGCCAGCGACCACAAAACCTGATGCGAGTCAGGTACATAGTGAAAAACAATTGATGACAAAAAATAATAAGAAGGTACCTAAAAAACAAATAAACAATAGCCTTCTATTCACCAAAACATGATGACACCAAAACCCGAATCTATGACGTAGATAACCAGCCCATTTCACATTTTCCTCTGGAGTTTCAGACCAACCGTCACAATGGATGAAATAAGGAATACTTACCACAAATTACCTTGTATGATTTATCACCGAAACAAACTCTCGGTGGGTGTTGTAGCATGTGACAGTTGGCGCGCAGTTGTAACACGGCGCGCGCGCGTTTGGTGCGCAGGAGTCGAACGAAATACATCGATCAATTTTTTTTTTTTGTAGTACATTATTTATTTGTGTTTAACTGTGCTGTGTTTTGTGAGTGAGTTTTCGGATATTATAATTAAATTAAAAAGGTAAGTTATTTTGTTTTCTTCGGATTTGAAAAAGCAGTTTTTGTTGATTTTTTTGTTTTTTCTTTTCAGGATGATTTATATCCGATCGTTTATTAATTTACTATTTAAAGTAAAACTACTTTTTTACAAAAATAAAATAGAAGGGACTTCCAAATAGAAACCACTACAAAGTATAAAATAACTTTAATTTTGATAGTCAGAGTTTCTGGTGTAGTTTCGTCGTTTTTTGAAACCGACTTTTTTATTTTGCACTTTTTAGTGCTACCTCCAAAAATTCCAACCCGTCCACATCTATTTAATTATTTATCTCCGGAGTTCTTCATTAGATCTTTACGAAAAATGGTACCATTTCGGAATTAACTTCTTTCGAATAAAAAAACTAAATTTGGAAAACCGTCTAAGTATATTTATAATGGAGTTATACATAAAAAAAATATAAACATCCAAATTGATAATCTCCTTTTTGAAGTCGGTTAAAAATACTTAGTTTTATTATTTATTATGGTGTTCTCAAAAGAGTACAATTAGTTTCAAGTGTGGGTGTTGTTAATTAAATATTATTTTGCTATTTCTTGCGCTTTTGTTAGAAATTATAGCAAAATATTATTACACCGTTGTTATAACCATGTTAAACCGGTTTATTTTGTATGAAAGTTTTTCTTTAGAAATTTGCATGAATAAAAGTATATCGTATTTATATTTAAAATTTTCACGAAACGTAAACCATTTTATACCTGTAAAACATGCAAAAGAGTTTTTTGTTTTAGTTATTCCTTTTTTTTTTTTGTATGTCAATGCTTTTTCTCTGTGGGTATTTTTAAGTTCATAAAAGGCGCCTTAAAACAGCGATTTTTTATATACTAAAATTGTATTGAATCTTTGGGTTATTAAATAAAGCGGCGTTATCCTCGTAATGGGTAAAGTACCTGTGAGTGTTGCGGATAGCCTCAGGTAATTTACCCATAAGAAGTGTCTTACAACACCTGAAAGTCAATGACATTGCAATAATATTAAACGACGCGACGATGACGTGCAGGCTATTTTATCAATATAACAACATGGAAATAGGAAACCTTCACTATACTTTTTTTTGTTTTTTTTTTTTTAGTGATGGGAAATAATCAAATGACTCCTCCCGCTCTGGGCGGAGCATGCGGGAGTGTCAGACTCTTACTGACTAAAACCCATCCGTGTTCCTCCTAGTGCTCTTTGCGTTCCAGGGCTACGGTACCTCTTTCGAACAGGTTCCGCAGCCCCAGCAGGCACTTGCCCTAGCGGGCCCCGTCTTCTGAGTTGACATCTCTTTGAGGCGCGCGAGGAACACAACGCGCCGTCGACCCGGGCCTGGTTCTGATCGGCAGTGAGCCACCCAATGCCCGCCGTCCGCAGGCCCGCGCCTACGGTGGCTGGTAATCGTCCTGCGACTCCTGACGCCCGGGGCAATTCCGCAACCCTAGGTCTTTGAACGGGCCTGATAGATCAACATAATGTACGCCTAAAAAGACCATTTTAGTCAAAACAAAAAAAAAGTAATTTTTGGCCAGCATAAGCACTTTTAAAACATCAGAAGCTAGTGATCGGTGCAACACACGGTTAATATAAAGCAATATATAACATTTGGTATGCGGGTCTAAAAAGGCCACTTGCAATCAACCTTGATCTTAATGCTTTAGCGATAAAGATAATAAAAAAAACTTTTTACAAAAAAATATAACCGACTTCCAAACAAAACACTACAAAGTATAAAATAATCTTAATTTCGGAAGTCGGTGTTTTTCATTTTTTTTTCTTAGAAAAAAAACAAGAAAAATAATAAATTGTGAACCTCCTCCTTTTTTGGAAGTCGGTTAAAAATTAAATTTCACAGATTATTGTATGATTAATATAATAATATAATGATTCTACCGCCGCAACAGAAGAAGGCGCCCCGGGCGTCGGGAGTCGCAGGGCGATTCTCGGCCACCGTAGGCCGGCCTGCGGACGGCGAGCATTGGGTGGCTCGCCAAGGACTAAATTGACCTTTTTAGACCCGCATTTAACTAAAAAATTTAACTTCATCATTTATCATTACCATAAAAACTAGTACAAATAAAAATAGTACCTTAAAACTAAGTTAAGATACATATGTACTTATAATCTATTTGTCTACGATCAATACCGGACACAGAACAGCTGATGCAATTGCGAAGAAGCTGACGTGTTGTCTGTTATGTCTGCCACTGAAGTGAAAGTTGCTAAATCTGCTGGAACCTAGATTAGTTTCAAAATGTAGTGTGGTTAGTCAAGTCAAGATATCTACTAGATACGGAGTAGATAAACGCTTGTTAGTGACAAGCTCATTAATTGTGAGGAAACGTTTCTCCAGGAAAGTGTGTAAGGAGTAGCTCCTATTTTAGTAAAGTAGGTAGCAATCTATGTTAATATTATAAAGCTGAAGAGTTTGTTTGGCTGAACGCGCTAATCTCTGAAAGTACTGGTTCGAACTGGGAAAAAATAATAATGTTGGATCGCCCATTTATCGAGGAAGGCTATATAATTATATAACAGCACGCTACAACCAATAGCGGAGCGTTAATGAGAAATTTGACGCAGACGAAGTTGCGCGGGTCAGCTAGTGTTAATTAATAACAGCATGATTCGATCTTCGAGGTTAAGCACTGCTTGCTGAGGTCGGTCCGTGGATGGGTGTCCAGATGGACCAGCTAGGCTTCTCTGTGTTCGAATTTGTTCGAAAGAGTCCCCGCGACCCTGGAACGCAAAGGGCACTAGGAGGAACATGGACAAGTTTTAGTCAGTAAGAGTCTGACACTCTCTTCCGCTTTGATAATTTCACATGCCTAAAAAAAAATCTATTGAATGTTACCAACAGTCATTTGGAAGTTTATGTAATCGAGAGGTAACATTTTTATATTTTTACTTGCATGTCGTTGCTCTAACCCTGCTGTGCTCTAAACACTCAACCTCACCAAAACTCCCGAGTATGCCCAAGAAAGAGAAACCGTTTAAAAACATAAATATGCATAATTATGTTATGCTTATCCTTTATAACCTCACGTTCCACGAGCTCCATTACTGGTGACACAAGAACATTACAAGCTTAAATAAGTACGTACTTACGTACGACACTTATCTCGGCTGTCCTTTACTGAGATTGTATAAGTACTGAAATACTGTAGAAAGTGGCTTGAAATGTCGTCGGTACACTTTCAGAACAGTTATTAATGGCTTAGCTGAACATGAACATTTGTTTATTAACGACGACGGCTTTAAATAAAATAAATAAACAAAAATTTATTTCTGGAATCATACATGTCGTATTAGGACTTACAAACTATGTTAGTCATCATCTGCCTAGCCTTTTCCCAACTATATTAGGGTCGTCTTCCAGTCTAGCCGGATTTAGCTGAATACCAGTATTTTACGAGGAGCGCCTACCAGACCT
The DNA here is from genome assembly GCA_950371165.1 of Lacanobia oleracea. Taxonomy (NCBI): domain Eukaryota; kingdom Metazoa; phylum Arthropoda; class Insecta; order Lepidoptera; family Noctuidae; genus Lacanobia; species Lacanobia oleracea. The sequence goes on from OX493398.1 coordinate 2,124,379, forward strand.
CCACAACCCATTAACTGGGTAACACGGTACTTCATGGCAAGACTGGAGTCAGATTTACTGGCTTCTGACTATCCGTAACGACTGCCAAAGATGTACAGATGACAGTCGGGACCAACGGCTTAACGTGCTTTCCGAGGCACGGATGAAACTCGCTATGTTAAGATGGTCACCCATCCACAGACCAACCTTGGCAAGCGTTGCTTAACCTTGAAGATCGACCCGTGCGGCTGTTATAATCTAGCCACGAGCTCCTCTTGTTAGTATCACTACAAAATTTTCATTTTTCCTTGCTTTGATATACTGTGGAAGGAGATAACAAGAGTGTCCATGGAGCTTCTTATCCGTGCTTTTTATTTAAGATTTTAATAAATATCGCTACTGAAGGATAAATGTGTAAATAACGGTCATTGACCCACAAACATTTATTGACTTTCACAGAAATAAAGACAAATCTGTCCTGAATCGACTTCTATTGTGCTCCTTTACTTTCTCCAATAATAAAAAACGGTTCATAATCTATTGTTCGGATATCTACGAAGGGATAATAGAGACAGGTCAATGTACGTTATGGCAAGGTTTTTGGCGCCTACCATAACGATATGTTGGTAAAGGCTCAATATGAATGAACCTACGTTTCGATACGGGTTATTGTGAAGATGAAGCTAACTGAATGCTTTCTAGAAAAGCCTTGAGTTTAAAATTAAACCCTTTTCTCTAGTTTTTTGACAGATTGGTAATGTTAGTCCTTAGTCAGATTTTACGTCACCCAAGGATGAGAAGGAAGATACAATCTTTGTTGAAATCCGCGTCATAATAGTTTATCCGTACCTTATTCAAAGTAAGTCATTGTCAAGGAATCTCATTGAGCATATTCTCGTTTTCCTCTTGTTAAAAGATTATCAACTTCTGTCAGTGCATTAACGTAACTTATTCATACTTTCCACCTTTTGGTGATTGTCTTGAGGCCTTTTTTAAGGTTTGGAAATCATCAAATGACTCCTCCCGCTCTGGGTGAAGCAGGAGGGAGTGTCAGACTCTTACTGACTAAAACCCATCCGTTTTCCTCCTAGAGCCTTTTGCGTTCCAGGGCTACGGTACCTCTTTCGAACAAAGCCCCAGCAGGCACTCAGGTCACAGGTCTTCTTTGCTGACAGCTCTTTGAGGCGCGCGTGGAACACAGCGCGTCGTCGACCCGGGCCTGATTCTGATCAGACAGCGAGCCACCCAATGCTCGCCGTCCGCAGGCTCGCGCCTACGGTGGCCGAGAATCGCCCTGCGACTCCCGACGCGGGGGTCGTCTTCTTCTGTTGCGGTGGCTGGGGTGTGAGGTTTCTCTCTCTCTCACGCGTTCGGCTTCCTCCTTTGCTTGCATCACTGCTTTACAGAAGGAGGTGACCGCGTCCCATGTCTTCTCGCTCCGGACCATGGCTTGAACCAGAAGGGCTACTCTCTAAGCCCGAAGTCCATAGTTTCGGGCTTAGTTGCGGGCGTATCTACTTCGTATCACCTAACCACTAAGAATTGATGACAACAGGATTTGTCAGTAACTGTCAAATCTTGTTATCATGCATTCTTAGTTCGGGTTCGGGACTAATCGTAAGTCCGTAGGTCGGACGCGAGAGATCGCCTCCGACGTTCTCCTCGACGAGGACTCGGTGGTGATTGTCTGGAGGCCCGGGGGGCTAAAAAGGCCACTTTAGGAGAATATTAATCACGCAACAATCTGTCAAATTTCATTTTCATCTATATCGCCTACGAATTAGGTTCAAGGTTGTTTGGGAAAATTTGACAGAGACGGGTAGCGTGATTTGCTTTTTGATTCTAGTAAAGTGGCCTTTTAAGACTCACTGTGGGAATTGAAAACGCTTCCTCATGTTTACGGGGCACCTTCAAATTAGTCGCTAAATGCCGCGCGGCAGCAGCGCGACAGCAGCGCGGCTGTAGGCCGAATATCAGCTATCGGCAGTTGCCCACACCAGACACAACCACCATCGGAGGATCCTCCCTTTGCAATGGAGGTTTGCGGGACTTTTACTCTCTGTTCCGCATACCTCTAAAACCTGTTATTCCATTTAATCAAGTTGGAATGATAGCTAATCGCACGACTGGTACTTAAAGAGCATTAGGTGAGGCTGAAAACCGACCCCAATATAGTTGGGAATAAATGCAGGAAAGCACATTTTTATCTTTCACCATCCTTCCACAAATCTCATCCTGGGATAACATCACAGTTACCACAAAACCTTCAGCTCAACAACTGCAAAAACATCGTTAACTCAAACTGGCTTATCATCATACCACCAGCGTATTACGGTAATAGCCCGGCTCTGAGTGCTGCGCGACATTGACATAAAAACAGGCAATACATGCAACTACAGCTTCTGCCCGTGGCTGCACCCGTGTCAACGTGTTTTAAATACACCGTAAGCACGTGCAGCAGCGATTAAAAATAAGTTCCTAGTACAGCACTCTTGAATAGAAATGCAAGAGTATATAAAAAAACAACTGCTTGAGATTTTCAGATACCATATTATAAATAATAATCCATATTATTATTATCCATCCACCCATATTATTTCTTGTTTAATAAATAAATAAATAATTAATGGTTTCTAGCAAACACATTGTTTTTTTTTCAATTATGTGATCGACTCCCCTTGCGAGTTTGATTCATCTCGTTTAACGAAGTAGATAGTCTAGTTTAATATAAATATGTATAATAGTTTAATATAATCGTAATCTATGTCAGGGTCTACCCGTGGGCCAAGGTTCATCCAAATTCGATCAGCCTTTGCGGCGTTGTTGATTAACAAACACCCAAGCAAACATACAGAGAGACTTTCTTATTTATAATATTGATAGTCTTCCACTCACAGCACGCAACGCTCGCCGCTGGCGGCAAGGTGAGTTGATGAGCCCAAATGTGTTGTACTTGACATACTGTTTTATCCTTATCATCGATTATGTGGAGACGTTTTACATAGTTTCAAGGGTTTATAGTGCGAGCTGTTTAAGACAAGGACTTGGCACGTGTTGCCGAATTTGTTCGAAAGAGTGACCGCGGCTCTGGAACGCGGCGGGCACTAGGAGGAACACGGATGGGTTTTAGTCAGTAAGAGTCTGGCAACCCCGCATGCTCCGCCCGCCGGGATTAATGATTAAAAGGACTTGGCAAGTGACTTAACGTGACGATACGATGGAATCGGGTTGGCGTTTGGTGTGGGATGCAACATCTGTTGACACCCTTGCGGCATTCCACGTTCTTAGCACGGTAGGTTGTGGTAGGGCGGCTGCTGCAGGTACAGAAAAATACGATAACCTAAAAGGGAGTTACATGTTTGAGCCATTTGGTCTTTTGTCGGTCACTCAGTCAGTCACTAGTAACACAAGAGTATTATATAGATTGATATTTATGAGCGGGTTCATAAATTAACTTTTCCTTGTTTATTTACCATGGAAGCATAACTTGAGAGATATCGTGCGAATAATAATTAAATAACACATGAGCATTTATTCTCAGATGAGTAGAGCAGGTAGCGTTTTAATTAATTGACTACACATTGATAGAATTAGGAAGATTCCTAAAAAACCGGCCATTCGGAATCGTATTCTCACAAGGAGGGTTCCGTGCCATACACCTCAACCTTTTTTTTTTGTAATAGCGGCAATAGAAGTACACAACCTGTGAAAATTTAAACTGTCTAGCTCATAGACATAATTTTATATTTCTGCGGCCTACCTATTTCGGTTTTTGAGATACAGCTCGCTGACAGACGGACGGACGGACGGACGGACAGCGGAGGATTAGTAATAGGGTTCCATTGATTACCCTTTGGGTACGGAACCCTAAAAAAGTATTTGGACCTTAAGTTAAATTGCCAAAAATATTGGACACGTGTTTTTTGTTTTGTCACGTAAACAAAATATGAAGATGATATTTCCCGTGACGTCACCCTCGGTACACTTTTACCAAGAAGTGACAACACGAGCCACTACTCCTGAACTTTTATGCGTCTAATCTTTGTAATTTTTTATTGATTTGATCAAGCAAAAAATACTTTAATCCAATACTTTTTGATAAACTAACCGACGCGACGGACTGACTTGTCTTATTTGTGCTGGAAATATATCTGAAAATGTTTTCTGTCTGTATATCTTATAACTAACCGCCTGGCTACTTGGCTAAATCAATAACTCGGCTAGATGCAAACGCAAACAATAAAAAAAGTCATAAAGTATACAATTTCAAATAACCTTGAACGTGACTCTCGAGGAACCACCTCTATCAATTTCCTTTCTTTCTGCTTTTTCTGGTTGTTGGCTGAATATTTAGATCCAAAACCAGCATGATCAATTGCCACTCTGCTGTGGTATACATAAAATGCCGTTATCCGACATCTGGTCGATTTTGAACTTTTGATGATATATCAATGAGAAAAAAAAATATATATCGATCTGACTGTGTTTGCGAATTTCCAAAGCTATTCAAGAACTTGAAAATTCGCGCGATAGCCGCATTTTAGATTATGCTACGGCAGCACTGCTGGGATTCCAGTAGGATCTCTGGTGGCAAGCGCGACTTTTTAGCATGGGGTTCTTTGTTCGATTCCCAGAACGCGGACAAAAAGTATGGGCTTTAGGAATAAAAATCAGTAGCAGTCCGAATTTCGGAAGTTGATCGTGCTGATGTGACATCCCCATAACTCGAAAAGCACGTTAGATCGTGGTAGGAGGCGATTTATAGTTTCAACCTACCCGGTGGGAAGAGGCGTAAGTTGTATGTATGTGGTGTTGGTTTTAGAATTTGATTATACATAAATTGTATCTAAATACTGCCTTCTGAGGGTCTAAAAAGGCCAAATTTTCCCAGTCAACCTTGAACGATAAAGCTACAGCTGTTAGCGATAAAGATGAAAATGAAATATGACAGATTATTGTGTGGTTAATATTATGATTGTACGAGATGATTCTACTCAAGTGGCCTTTTTAGACCCGCCGCTGTCGTCTGAGTGCAAATTCTGCAAATTTTTAAACAACGCTCGCATTCGTATGTCAGTCGAGTCTGTTAAAAATGTATGGAAATTGAGACTTTTTTGACAAATTGCGACTGGAAGCGATGTTGTTTAAAAATAAGTACAATAAAATGGGCCCACAGATCTAAGCAATATAAAGAAAAGAAATGTTCCCGGCCGCTGTAATTTGCTTCGATTGTTTATAAAACTAGACGTACAGCAATTCGCGAGTAGGTACAACAACATTTTGAAGCGATAAGCATTACGTAAACTGTTGAATAAAACGGTAAGTGCCTTTTTATTGAGTTTTCCAGAGCTTTCCTCTATTTCTGTGTCCGATCTTACCTACTGACTGAAACACGTCCATCATCATCATCTCCCTAGCCTTTTCCCAACTATATTGGGGTCGGCTTCCAGTCAAGCCAGGTTTAGCTGAATACCAGTATTTTACGAGGAACGGCTGCCAACCAGACCTACACAACCCATTAACTGGGTAACACGGTACTTCATGGCAAGACTGGAGTCAGATTTACTGGCTTCTGACTATTCGTAACGACTGCCAAAGATCTACAAATGACAGCCGGGACGTGCTTTCCGAGGCACGGAGGAAACTCGGTATGTTAAGATGGTCATCCACAGACTAACCTTGAAGATCGACCCTGGCTGTTATTATCTAGCCACGAGCCTCAAACCCATCCATGTTTTTCCAAATGCCTTTTGCGTTCAGGGCCGCGGTAACTCTTCCATACAATTTTCGCAACCCTGGCAGGCACTGGCTCTAGCGGGCCCCGTCAATTTTGCTGACACCTCTTTGAAGCGCGCCACCCAACGCTCGCCGAGAACCGCCCTGGGTCTCCCGACGACCAGGGCGTCTTCTTTTGTTGCGGCGGCTGTCTTCTTCTTATAGTGTAGGCAGTAAGACTCAACGACCCCACACGCCCTAGTGTCAGAGTTTCTAAACCACCTCAAGGGCTTCTGACATGGTTTATTTGACGACCGCCATTTGGCGGCCGGGACCTCCGGCTTATACGTGCCTTCCGAAGCAAGGAATTATCTTTTTATCAGACAGACCACGGCGGCAGTTAAAAGCGGCGGCTGTTATGGAATAAGTTCAATTATTGCATTCGAATGCTCGTGGTGAAATAATGAAAGCCACTCGGTGCGCACTTCAAGGTTAAGCAAAGCTTGCCGAGGTCTGTCAGAGTATAGGTGACCATCTTAACGTACCGAGGATTCCTTCGTGCCTCGGAAAGCACGTTAAGCTGTTGGTCCCGGCTGCCATTAGTACATCTTTGTCTTTTTGTACGGTAATCAGCAGCCAAAAAATCGAACACCAGTCTTTCCAAAGGATTTTGTAGGAAAAAGAATAGATTGATTGAATGCATTTGAATTTATTGTATGATGTGAGATCTTAGATTTGATCCTTTTCTTTATAAAAATGTTATTTTTTATTTATTTTATTTTTATTTTATTTAAAAAGGAACAACAAACAGCTACAATATAAAACAAAGAAAAGAAAGTTACACAAAACATATCATAATATTGTAGCCCACAACGCTGTTCACGGATAAGCGGAAGGATACACAAGAAAAAATCGCTAGGATGACAAATACGTAAAACTTAAAACTTAATTAAAATCACTTAACTATCATGCCATATAATATAAAATAGACAATTTGAATAAATAGAGAGATGGAGAGCAAAAAAATTATGAAAGCTTTTTAAGTATAAGATCTTTGAACCTATTGACAGGACATGTAAAGATGTCTATATGTTCAAAAATCCTATTATAGGACTCAACCATTCTGCGAACAGGCGAACGCAACCCAGAATTGGACTTGCAAGAGCCCACTGAAAACAATCTGCCAGCGCGCACCTTTCGTCTGTGGAGTGTCCTAGGGACCACATAGTATATCATATTAGACAAATCAATGCAGTCAAATTTATTTCTAACAATATTATATAAATTTACGGCTTCCAAGTACTGACGTCTATCTTCGAGTGTAGTAAGCTTATACTTTGTAAGTAAATTTTGGTATGACAAATAGTGACCATAACATCTATAGTGCATGGTACGCAAGAATTTGTACTGAACATGCTCAATCATGTCAATATACTTCTCTAACTGAGATAATCTAACTGAGAGCGCACCAGAGACTTGTACAAGTAAAGATAGGAGGAAGTCTTTTTAAAGTCTATTGTAGAACGCATTATGAAACCGAATAATTGATACGCTTTGCTAACGATCCTTCCGATGTGCAAGTCTAAGCAAAGCTTCGAATCAAGAATAACACCGAGATCACGGATAGAGTCCAATTTATGCAGTGGAGCATCGCACAGTGTGTATGTGTATTTTATAATAGTTTTATTTTTAGTGAAATTTACGAAATTGCATTTTGGGAGACTTAAATGCAGTTTATTTTCCTGGCAATAGGAGGATAGTCGGTCCAGGTCTTGTTGAAGTAAGAGACAATCATTTAAGTGTCGTATGGCTCTATATATCTTAAGGTCGTCGGCATATAAAAGGAACTTGGTATTGTGAAAGCAATGACTGATGTCATTTATATATAGAATAAACAACAGGGGACCAAGTATTGACCCTTGAGGAACACCAGAGGTCACCTGTGCAATGTTAGATTGGTGACCATTGATTACAACCCTCTGACTCCGATTGGTAATATAAGAAGCAAACCATCTCAGAAGATTACCGCGGATACCGTTGAAAGAAATTTTGTTGAGAAGTATTTCATGGTCCACCTTATCGAAAGCCTTACAGAAGTCAGTGTACACTGCATCCACTTGTAGACGGCTATCAACGCTATCAAACAAAAAACTTGAAAACAGTAAAAGATTAGTGTTTGTCGATCGCCGTTTCACAAAACCGTGCTGTTGTTGTATTATGATATTGTGAAGTATAGGATAAATTTCGTTATGAACTAACCTCTCGAAAAGTTTCGACAAGGTAGACAGGATGGAAATGGGACGGTAGTGTTCAACGTTGCGTCTAGAACCGCTTTTATGAACGGGCACGATGTACGCGTGCTTCCATAGCTTAGGAACAACTCCCTCAGAAATACATTTATTGTAAATAATAAATAGCGGCTTGCAGATTGAAGTTGCGGTATTTCTAAGAAAATAGGGCGACAATCCGTCAGGGCCGGGGCCTTTCGCTAGATCAAGGGATTTAAGCTCTTTCAATATTTTATCTTCACTAAAAGAAAGGTCGCTAATAGAGACATCGTAAAGCGCATTGTAATCATGCGGAGGCTGCCAACTTGATAGCGAAGGCGACGTAGGTTCATAAACTGAATTAAAAAAGTCTGAGAACATGTTGCAGGCTATTTGTGGATCATTTGTGTCAGCATTTTTGTACTGAAGTTCAGCTGGTATTCCAGGTTTGTCTTTCCGGTTCGAGATGTAAGTCCAGAAGTGTTTGATGTTTTTATTCAAATTATCCTCTACAGACTCGATATACGAATAGAAACACTTTAGACATAAATCTTTAAACTGAGTTCTGAAGTTGGCAAAAGACTCATAATCAGAGATGTTTTTATACTTTTTCCACTTGACCCATGCCTTTTGCTTCTTCTTAGAAATTTTTATAATAGAATGAGAGAACCATATGGGATAGTTAACTGATCTAGGACGGGCCAAAGGGGTATCTTGATTAATAATTAAATCTAATTCATTGTAGAATTTCACCAGTGCTTCTTCAGAACTCATAGGGCTAAGCAGTTCAGACCAGTTCAGTTCTTGTATATTATGATTAATGTTGTCATAGTTAGCTTTGTGAAAATTGTATTTGTGAAGTGGAGTCTTAGTCATTGGGGTGATTTTGACGTTTAAACAGGTATCACATGTCAGGGCAGGATGGTAGGGGTCAATAGGCAGCAACGTGGTTGAGATTCGGGAAACTTTACAGGGGCTTTTCGATATAACTAGATCCAGTATTTTAAATTTATCATTGAATACGCTATTAAATTGAGAAGCACCAAGCAGGGAAATAAGGTTATTTAGATAAACAACCGCCAAAGAAGCCCCCGGACATAACGTAGCCATTCCTGAGACACCTGTTGAAGTAGAGGCTAGCCAGTTAGCTTCAGGCAAATTATAGTCACCTACAATATAAAAACTATCAACACTAGGGTGGCCTAATACCTCTTGCAGTAATTCGAAGTGCTTGTCGTAAACCAAAGTAGAAGTCTTAGGTGGAATGTACGCAGCACTGATAACGTGTCGTTTACTGCTGATGGTGCTAGTCAACTCAACCATTATGTGCTCAATATGAGTATGTAAGAGATCACTATGCCGAGTTAAAGAAATACCTAACTCAGAGGGTTTCAAAGTATGTAAAATCGCAACCAATACACCTCCACCATCCCGTTTGTTAGTGGCCGTACGATCGCGATCGCATCGGTACACACTGTAACGCTTATCTATAAACTCACTGTCATAAATTTCAGGTGTAAGCCAGGTTTCAGTTAATATTATAATTTCGTAAGTGTTAGTTAGTATGTTCGTGAGTAAGTGGTGTAATTTTGTGCGAATACCCCTGCAATTCTGGTAATAAATGGAAATATTTTTATTAGACATTAATAACATTAAAATAATATAGTTATAATATCTTCTGTTCTAAATTACATTATTATATGATTGTAAGTAGTTATGAAACATATTAACGCAAACGAAGCCAATTACACTATTTAAACACAATATTTATAGCAAAGTAAATACAGTTAAATATCAAAAGGGCGTACCTAATCACTATTATATTTCCACGCTTATTTTAAAATGAAAACGAAGTAGCTGCTGTTTAAAAGGTCAACTGAAGCCAATCCAATAAGAACACTTAAGTATATTCCCTTCATTATTATTTTCTGTTTATATTACCACATCATTAACTGATAGTCTAGCAATAAACTTAATTCTTACATTAAAATTTTTCAATTTGAATCTTTAATTGCAAAACACAATACATACAATGCCAGCTGTTAGGTGAATGCATTTAAACGTTTATAAAGTCATAAATTGAAATCAAAAATTAAACGTCAGAGAATAAAATGTCATAATTATAAACATAAAAAATAATACGTAATTAGTTACGTATTATTTTTTATTTTTATTTTGAATATACTCTGACATTAGTATCCAAGTCTAGTATATTCAAAACTTAAAAATTAATTAAAGAAATGAAAAGAAAAATTCTTATAGTTGTTCCACACAATACAGACGGCGGGTCTTAAAAGACCAGTTTAGTAGAATCATACAACAATCCAATTTCATTTTCATCTTTATTGCTAACGCATTAGGTTCAAGGTTGATTGGGAGAGTTTGACAGTGACGGGTAGCGTGATCTGCTTTTTGATTCTGCTAAAGTGGCCTTTTAGACCCGCAGTTGTCTGCACAGACAAAGAACTCTGAATAACAAAATCTCACTGACAGCGACAGACGTTAACTGCCTGCATTAACAAAAAATATATAGAAGTTATAGAATGCTGGGTCGTGTGGACCATTACTGTTCCTGCTTACATGTCTAAAACTAATCGCCACTAGTTCATCCAACTGTTCCGTCAGTTCTCGCAACTCAATAGCTCCAGGCGCCGTTGTCTCAATGTCACGTGGACTCGTTTGTACAATATTGACAGCTATTGTGAGAGTACTTACTATATGTTTACTTAGTCGTTTACTATTGAATCAACACGTTCTATATTAAAAAATAATGATATTAAAATATTAGCTTTTTGTATCAGGTCCTTAAATACAACCGCAGAGCGCCAGCTTCGACAGATGGCCGTCGAAGCTTTCGACAATCATCACAGCCTTATTTTTTATAGGTTTTTATTTGCAAGGACCTTGATCGATCAAAAGCCTCTAACATAGATGCCCTGTTTGTCTCTCTTGTGCTACTTGCGCCTATTTTGGACCAGCTCTTCTTTTGATCTTGCCTTTCCATCATATCGAGTCTCCCTCTGCCTTGTTTACCATGTAGTGTTACCTTCCACAGAGTTACTTTACTTTTAACTTTCCATCTCTGGTTTGTAAGACTAGCAGTGTAGCCTGCCCATTGCAACACTAGCTCATGCATAATGCGTATTAGCTGGTCAACGGGACATTCATGTATTAAGATTTCCTTGACGATGCTATTTGTTTATTTGTAACTACCTACTACCCTGGGCTGCACCCCAGGTACACCCCTCTGCAATGAAGAAGCCTAAAAATAGCACTCTGATCTAACAGCAGCTTCCTCATCACAGTTATAAGAAAGAAAGTTTATTTTAAATCTATGTTCCTCATTATAGCTTTTTTATAGCCTTTGTCGTATGGCATACTCATTCTGCCAATACAATAGGCACCACAGACTATCACCGTTATAGTCAGTCCTAACGGTATTATTTCCTTGATAAATGACGATACTTAACTCTTTATTCCTTTGAATGTCTTGCGTGGGACGAATCGCGGCAATACTCGATGGTATGGTACCTACAAACGCAAAAAAAAAAAAAGTGACAATCACCAGTCTAACCGGTATTTAAATGTTTATGAAACAGATGATCAAATCTCTAAATAGTCGTGATATTTATTGTAGTCTGCCTGTGTCTATTTTCAAGGTTCCGTATCTCAAAAGGAAGAAAAGAAACCCTTATAGGATCACTTTGTTGTCCGTCCGTCCGTCCGCCCGTCCTTCTGTCTGTCAAGACCCCTTATCTCGGGAACGCGTAGAGGTCACGTGACACTTTAGGGCACCATGTTGCTAATATTTTTTGTTGGTTTAAATGTCCTTTACTCGTACATGCATGTTACATCGTGCACCACGATTTTGAATAAATATCAAAATGGCGTCGGGGTCTAATCCACAATTGACATAGGCAGTCACAATAATAATGAGAATTATATCATATAATTCTTCTATCATATAATTCATAGTCTTAAGGGTAACTGGGAAATCGAGAGTCAGGATTTGGGTATTCATGTAATTGCGATGAGGAGATCTGATGGTAGTTATTGTGAGTAAAATACTGCTAACCAAGTAGTTTCAAGTATAAACCGACCAACTGCAATAACAAGAAGGCCAAGATATTAACAACCCAATCGTACAAAACCTCAACCCGCAAAAAAATACCGCAAAAAGTCTCAAACCGGTGCAATTTAAAAACCAACAAAAAATTGACCAAACAGGCATCTTTATCCGATAAAAATTATTTATCCAATAAACAGAGAAACTTTGAGAATACATTAAGAGAAACAAGATCTGCTTCGACGGAAATTAGCGAACAAGCCCATAGCGCATGTGGGTACTGGTGACTGTTCGTTAGCGCTAAAATCTACAGGTTAGACTCGTTTGTGGCCGGCCTTAGCGGGTGCTAGAAAGTAGTTATGCTAATACCGTTTAGACTTTATTAAAACTTATTTATTTGACATGATGGCGTGTTAAGGGCTTTTTGAGCAAGTTCAGGAGTCGAAGTATTTAAATTTTATTATAAACAGCGGCTTTTTCTAGGAATCTGGTATTTGTCCCCATTCCGAGTTAGAGACGGGTTGTGCTGATGGGTCATTCGAGCACGACAGGGCAATAAAATGGTTTAAGTTACCTAGTTTGCATCTGAAGTCAGTCAGCTTCATAGGTAATTATGAAACAAGTATTTTAAAAGTTAAGGTATCCGACCTTCTTTGATACCAGCTTTTCCAAATGAAGGGTACAGGCAACAAGGAATGTCACATAAAATACATTTTGACTTTTATTTTTGTAATGGCTTAAACAACTACCAAGGCTTTCTTGTACGAGGTTGATATTTGAATGTTACTAATGTAGCGGCATCAATGCCGCCACAAGAAAAACCTACGTAGCAAATCTACATCGCAACAAAATAGAATCGCGACGCCATCTATTCAACTAGCAGCAAACTACTACTTCGGAATCCTGCATCGCGCAAGCAGGGTTTGCCGTGCGATTTGAACATATACTTCAGCTCGAAGATCAATATCGGGCAGTTTCCCACACCGGACACAACAACCGTCCGGTCGGAGGATCCTTTTTTTTCAAAGGAGGTTTGCGGTACTTTACTCTCTGTACCGCTACCTCCAAACTGGTGACCCTCGACATTGAACGTCAGCGCAGCCTTCGTGCTACCACCTCATGATGTCATCATCATTACTTCTTCATCGTGACCTCAAGCTCTCGAGCAACGAGTCATACAGCCAGCCATTTCACCTGTCATTTAACTATTAATTGGAATGCTAGTACTTCTGTAGAGGTTATGCGGAAATGGTGAAAAGTCCCGCAAACTTCTAAAGAAAAGGGAAGACTTCCAACCGGGTGTGGTGTCCGGAGGGCTGCTCGATGGTTGATATTTGAATGTTAAACCTGTAAAGAAAAACCAATGGAGCAAATCTACATCGCAACGAAAAAGAACCGCGACGCCATCTATCCAAATAGCAGCGAACTACTTCGTCGAAATCTTGCATCGCGCAAGCAGAGATTACCGTGCGATTTGAACATCAACTATCGGAACCGTCTATCGAACTATGGGGGTTGTCCGGTAGTCAACTGGACGATGTTTGATATTTGAGCTGTTGTACTTATATGTTCAAATCGCACAGAAAACTGATACGGCAATGTAGGATAGATTTGACGTAATTCTTTGCTGGCGGTAAAGATGTCGCTACGGTAGTTTTTGTGACTATTATTTAGATAGATAGACATAAAGTCTTTCTAATGCTTTTTGTATGTTTACTTAGATAAAGTCTTGTTATGTATGTATGACAGTCATCTATTATCTAGATATCGGTCAGAATACCGATACTGATTCATATTGTTTGATCTACATGTGATGTTAAATATTTGTTTGTTTTGAAAATTACCCTTAAACTCCGGAAACCAGTGCTTTGAGTGAGTCGAACTAAAAAAGCAACAAGAATTTTAAAACTGTTATCCTCAAAATATGTTTCCTTGTTTAGTAATTAAATGAACGGATACTATACTAATTTGGGTATTTCCACACTGAAAAGAATAAAAGGAAAGGAAAATACTGAATTTATCTAATGCTTATCTCAGAGGATGAACTGACCGTTTAACTAATTATGACTTGTCATTTGAGGAAATATCACAACGATGACAAATTGTAATTAAGCATTTTAACCGAATTCAAAAAAGGAGTTTGTAGCCTAAAAGACTGAATAGATAAAAAAAATATATCTTTTATATACGTCTTAAGTGCCGAAGGAACTGAATTTCGAAAAAGAATCAAAATGGCGGCCTCTGTTAAGTAATGTGAGGTTTTTTTCGTCACAGTTAAGTGGGACCAAAATAAAGAGCTCGAGGACACAATTTCAAAAATGTTACATTATTTACTGACACCAATAATAATGTTAGCGAAAATGTAACCACTAAAATAATTTAAAAAGATCGCTTGTGTTTTTAAAACCCGAGCGCTAAAACGACAAAACATTCCAAAGAGGTCACTGAAACTACTATATTGCATCAAATCTGGGATCGAACTATTCTAATGTTACGAATCAGACTCCTTACAAAACATATTATTATATTATTGACACGGGATAACGATTTCTTTCAATGAAAATTTTAGCCAAAAGCGATGAATGAAGCTGATCTGCTTATACTCTCCAACTAAGGACACTTACAATGCTTTACGCTCGATAAAATGCAACATATTACTTTAACGATATAAATATGTCCTCGTTAGGCAGTGAGCTAGCAACCCTGTCACTTCACGTTACTCTGTTATGCAAGACGTTTCAGTTGAGATCTTGTTACCAATGACTTTAGAAATAACTATTTATCAATATTGCTAACGCGAGCCTTTGCAATACTGATAGATCCGTACACTATGACTTGCTTTGAGGTCAAACACTACTTATTAGTCAAAGAAACTTCGCAGAAAAGTAATCTATCGTATACTAATCTTATATACTAATATATAAAGCTGAAGAGTTTGTTTGTTTGCTTGAACGCGCTAATCTCAGGAACTACTGGTCCAATTTGAAAAATTATTTCTATGTTACATAGCTCATTTATCGAGGAAGGCTATAGGCTATATATCATCACGCTAAGACCAATAGAAGTGGAGCAGTAACGAAAATTGTGCCGCAGACGAAGTTGCGCGGGTCAACTATACTAATATATAAAGCTGAAGAGTTTGTTTGTTTACTTGAACGCGCTATTCACAGGAACTCCTGGTCCAATTTGAAAAATTCTTTCAATTTTAAAGTCCATTTATCGATGAAGGCTATAGGTTATATATCATCACACTAAAACTAATAGGAGCGGAGCAGACGAAGTTGGGCGGATCGACTAGTTAACAAATATTTCGATGGTTCACGAAAAGTTTATGTTTAAATTATCAAAATTCTGTGTACGTATGGGGTTGAGGAAAGCAGAAAAACAAAGAACCGATTTTCGGTAAAAGGTCGGATATCCAGTTCCGCTAATTTATTTAATTTAAATTTCAATGAATAGCTATCCGAGTCTTCACTTAACCATGAGGCTGATTTTTAGTGTTCTAAACCCAATGGAACCCTATTACTAAGCCTCCGCTGTCCGCCCGTCTGTTTGTCTGTCAGCGGCTGTATCTCAAGAACTGAAATAGGTAGACAGTTGAAATTTTCACAGATTGTGTATTTCTATTGCCGCTATGGCAACAAATAACAAAAATGACGGTTTATGGTACGGAACCCTTTGTGTGCGAGTCTGACTCGCACTGGACACTTGGAACTTGTCTGCATACCTAGTTTAGAGTAGGTACTTTAGGGGCCGGAATAGTGTCAATAATGTTCTTGATTGTACAACCTATTGTCTACATGTGTTATGTATTTTGTTTGTGGTTGATTCTAATAAACTTTTCCGGTATTTTTTTTCGGTCTAAGAATCAGCATGGCCTTTCATAGTGGCAATGTTGCCAGTGTGCACTACCACTAACAGCGATGTAGATGGTTTTTTTGATGCCATACGTTTAATTAAAAGTTAAACGTTATGGCATCTACAATAATGAGTTCTTTTTATTCGCTATTGTCTTTGTACTTAATTATTATTATTTTCTGTATAAAACTCAAACAGTACAAACCTGCTGTCTTGAACTTCAATCATATTGACTAATTGATTAAAGAAAAAACGTGTTCAAAGAGGAAAACCTTTCGTACTCGACCTTAAAGCCGAAGCCTTGAGTCGGCTCACGCGCAATGAATTAACTACCGATCTACGACTACTACGGGCAAATACAATTCGACTACTATTTGGTAGCAGCTGCACGAGATAATATATTCATTGACTAATGCAAAAGTAACACCGCATCTGCCTGTTTCTTATTTCTTTAAGTCGTAACGACTGATCAAAGGGCTTTGCCTGAAATGTATGGGCAAACAAGCTTTTGCCCGCAATTTTGAACGCGCATAACTCGTTTTGTCCCGTTCCCGAAGGAATTTCGGGAAATGCTTGGTGCTCCCCTACACTCTTCAAGGAGCCTACATGCAAAACTTCAGATTTCTACGATTTATTTTTGCTGTGCGTCATCATCGTCGTCATCTGTCAATCACTGAGTCAGTCACCAATAACGGAAAAGTTTTATACTTATATACTAGTTGACCCGCGCAACTTCATCTGCTCCGCTCCTGTTGGTCTTAGCGTGATGACATATAGCCTAGAGCCTTCCTCGATAAATGGGCTATCTAACACTGAAATAATTTTTCAATCCGGACCAGTAGTTCCTGAGATTAGCGCGTTCAATTAAACAAACAAACTCTTCAGATTTATATATTAGAATAGATATAGATTGACTAGCTATTTACGTAACGGTCACAAACATCCACAAACTGATTAGCTTAACGTCTCAGACCGATTAAATGTTACGTATCCAGGGTCACCTATTTCTTTTTTATACTTTAGTCATTGAAATCAAGTGGTTAGAGGACATGAACTAGTGTATTAGTAATTACTAGCACTTCGCCCGCGACTTCGTCCGCGTTGCAAATATCTTAAAGATATTTGCAATGGATAGTTGTTTTTCCAGACAAATTATATACTTAGGTACTAAAACCTTTCTCGACAATCACTCTATCCATTAGTGCAGCATGAAAATCGGTGCAGTAGTATTTGAGTTTATCGTGAACAGACAGACAGACAGACGCGGACTTATATTTATGTAGTGATAGAGTAGAGATAGTGAGAGAACATTCAGAAACTATAGAGTATCGGTAAAAACCTTGGATCTATTCAATAACTGGAGCACGATCACTTTGAGTGTTACTTATTATATTCTCATGTTTGTAATAAATTAAAATGTGCATTGTAATAATTCTTGGATCTACGTCATAACATAGATAACGGTAGGTATTGCAGAAAAAAAACTTGTGTGACCGAATGAATATTTTATTCATTACTAGTTGACCCTCGCAACTTCGTCTGCTCCGCTCCTATTGATCTTAGCGTGATGATAAATAACCTACAGCCTTCATAATAATATTTTATGAAGAGTTTGAATCGTCTATCTGATAGTCATCTTGGATACGTTGCAGCCAATTGGCTAACCAGCCGTTTATTTGGCTGCCTAGTCTTTCATTGAACGCCGCTGTTTAATCAGCGGCCTAAATGTCATTCAACCAATGCGTCTAATACATCATTTAATGAACGGGCTAGCAGATGCTTAGGCCGTCATAGAACGCCGCTCCGCGTAAAATACTGGTATTCAGCTAAATTTGGCTTGACTGGAAGCCGACCCCAACATAGTTGGGAAAAGACTAGGCAGGTGATGATGATGATTCATCTAAAGTAAATATAAGTACCTGGATGGCCGAGATTTACTAGTTTTTTATCCAAATTTCATGAAAATCGTTGGAGCCGTTTCCGAGATTCAGATTAGGTATCTATGTATACTAATATATACTCGTAAAGCGTAGAAGCAGACGAAGTTGCACGGGTCAACTAGTATCTATACTAATATATAAAGCTGAAGAGTTTGTTTGTTTACTTGAACGCGCTAATCTCAGAAACTACTGGTCCGATTTGAAAAGTTCTTTCAGTGTTAGATAGCCCATTTATCGAGGAAGGCTATAGGCTATATATCATCATGCTAAGACCAATAGGAGCGGAGTAGTAATGAACATTGTGACGCAGACGAAGTTGCGCGTGTCAGCTAGTATAATTATATACATACTAGTTGACCAGCGCAACTTCGTCTGCTCCGCTCCTGTTGGTCTTAGCGTGACGTTATATAGCCTATAGCCTTACACGATAAATGGGCTTTCTAAAACTGAATTTTTCAAATCGGACCAGTAGTTCCTGAGATCAGCGCGTTCAAGCAAACAAACTCTGTCTGTCTGTGTGTATGCTTAGATCTTTAAAACTACGCAACGGATTTTGATGCGGATTTTAATAGATAGAGTGGTTCTGGAGGAAGGTTTTAGTAAATAATTTGCACCCGTGCCTAGCCGGGGCGGGTCGCTAGTCAGCTTTAAATATTAGAAATAGATATACAATAATTTCTCGTTTAAAGGAAGATAAGATTGACTTTGACTTATGGTCTAACTTTAACAATGTGAACAACTAGTACCTAAATTGAACAATAGCTAGTTAAAAATAAATCATAATAATTCAAATAAAAGCCGTCTCAAATATAAGTGTGATGCTTGGCATAGATAATAATTATAGACATTTTATACGTACCCACAGTTTTTTTTTTGCCTTAGAATGAATAACGACAATGTAATTTTTTGTTCTGAATACCACAAGTCCGGGTTCGTGTAGGTACATGTACTCTACTCATAATTACTTTGTAACCTATTTAAATAAATTGTTCTTGAGTAAATTGAGAGTGTTTAGGTAATCCTCACGGTATTTCATTTCATCGTCTGACAACATTTCGTGATAGCTTAAAACCATACCGAGTTTCCTCCGTACCTCGGAAAGCACGTCTAAGCCGTTGGTCCCGGTTGTCATTTGTAGATCTTTGGCAGTCGTTACGGATTGTCAGAAGCCAGTAAAAATGACTCCAGTCTTGCCAAGATGTACCGTGTTACCCAGTTAATGGGCTGTGGAGGTCTGGTAGGCAGCCGCTCCACGTAAAACACTGGTATTCAGCTGAATCCGGTTGACTGGAAGCCGACCCCAATGTAGTTGGGAAAAGGCTAGGCAGATGATGATGTTGACACATGTCAATGTCTCTTTGCTAATTTATTAATAGTTGATTGCTCTAACGACCCACCATAATACCAGTAACCAGTAAACCAGTATTTTTTTACTGAAATAGTGTATATACTTATTACTTATGCAATAAAGTATTGAGTATGTAAATGGTCTCGTGTCAGCAATGATCGACATATTTTTACAATCAAAATGTCATTGACTAAATTCTTGGTGCTATATTTAGAAATATTGTAACCAAATACATGTATAGCTCTATAGTATCTAGTGCGACATGCACGTTTTCTTATCACGGTATCCTTGCTGACAATATCATCTGCCTAGCCTTTTCCCAACTATATTGGGGTCGGCTTCCAGTCAAGCTGGATTCAGCTGCAAACCAGTATTTTACGTGGACCGGTTCCCCCACTACCCATTAACTGGGTAACTCGGCAAGACTGCAGTCAGATTTCCTGGCTTAGCTACATACCTACATATCTAATTTAATTCGTTTTCAGACTCTGTACGAGAAGAAGCCGGTTAGGTAAAGATTTCAATGCAATCTAAAAAAGTTTGTGTACTTTTAATTATAGGCTTGTTCAATGAAAAAATCAAATTATTCTGTCAGTAAGATTATCAAAAAATATTTGACTCGGTTTTTTTTATTTTGTTACGTAAACCAAAATTGACGAAGATACGACGCTTTTAAAATTCTCAATTCATCAACATCACGCCGTGGTATAATTTTTCAGTGCGTTCTGACGTCACGAGCCCCCACTCCCGAGTTTTGGTGCGTTTTAACTTTACCTATATTCACTGATTTACAAAAAAAAATACATGACTATTATTTTTCAATTCCCTAACTGACGGACTAAATAGCTTTAAAATTGATTGATGGAGGAAACTAGCCCATTATATTGCTCGATTTTCAGATTTTCCTTCAGCCCCATGATTTATTTTCAGGGAAAAAAGTACCTACCTAATTACTTCTTGTGAAAAAATAAACAATATAATGTATCTGATTATTTATTTTCTATTGTTCTTATGTTAAACAAACGCTTTTAACACAATTATCAAACAATCAATTAAAAAGACAATAAAATCAAACAAAAGCTGGTGTTTGATGATTCAAGAAAATCCCCTGATGAAGTTCATATCTATTTTGTGCAGTTTTCTGCTTTATTACAAAGTCATAAAGACTGGATTCACTTGTGGTGGAAGAGGTTTGTTCACTTTAAAACCACTTTTCTTGAAACCATTATTAGTTTGTCAACATTTTCCTTTTAAAACCTTTTTTTTTCTGTCAACAAACGATCGATTGTAAATTATGTGATTAATATTTCTGTGATTGATTAATCGGAGAGAATAAAACTAAAATATGAGGCCGGTGTTTCCTATCTGACGACCGAAAAGAAACACTGTTACAAACTCTGATTACTCTATGGATCGGTACAATCAACTATTCAGATATACAATCGAATTATCGATTTTACCAATCATAATAATTTACGTGGTTTTGTCCTCAGAACAAATCACCTTTCATAATCATCTGCCTAACTTTTTCCCAACTATATTGGGGTCGGCTTCCAGTCAAACCGGATTTGGCTGAATACCAGTGTTAAACGTGGAGCGGCTGCCTACTAGACCTCCACAACATATTAACAGGGTAACACAGTACTTCTTGGCAAGACTGGAGTCAGATTTACTGGCTTCTGACAATCCGTAAAGACTGCCAAAGATCAAATCACCTTTAAAAACCAGAGTTTATCAAACGATCATCATCATCATCATATCAGGGACAAGCCCGCCACATATTCCCAAACACTGCAACTCCTGAAAGCCAGAATCAACAGTGGCGACCACCAGAAAAACGCCGAGCCAATGAAACCCGACGAGTCCCGGAGAAACGATTCAACTGTCTTGGATCCTGCAACGAAATTAATCAGAAAAGTACAGCGGAGGTGGAGGAAAAAAAATAAATAATTTCCACTTCCCTCCGTATCAAGCAGGAGACAGAATAGAACTAGGCCAATAGGCACCAAGGGACAAATACAACTGGGTTAAGCCCAGTTGCCAAGCACCACGGATTATATCTTACCACTTAAACTAATGGGTCCTAAATTGTGAGCTACTTTTGATTCCAGTAGGTAATAGGTATGGCAAAATCGCTTGAACGCACGGAAATTTGTTCTGGTTTCAACAAGGTCCGTATAGTAAACTACCCCAGATGTAACCTTAATACTGTCTAACATAATATTGCGTTCAGTTTGCCAAAGACTACACTCCCATAAGATGTGATGTGCGGATTGTTCGTATTCATGGTCAGCTGTAGAACATTGACATAAAGGCGAGGCCACAAGCTTAAAGGAAAATAATTTACTCTTAAAATTGCCATGACCTGTGAGAAATTGGGCATCATCATATCAGCCGAAAGATGTCCACTGCTGGACATAGGAATTTCCCAAGTGTCGCCATAATAACCGGTCCTGTGCTCCCGCATCCATCGGCTACCCGCGACCCTCGTCAGGTCGTTGGTCCATCAGACGATCGCTAAAATAATATTATTAACATTGAAGTACCTTCTGTTATCATTCCTAATCAACCATAAAAGTAAGCAATATTGAAAAAATATCGTCTTGTAGAACAATTGGCTCTTATCTAAGACACGTCCATTGTTAACTTTGTTATTTCTAGGCAACAAGATTCACGGCCATGTCTTTAATATGGCGATTAATTTATAGTTCATATGTGAATTTTAACCCACTTTTTCAAAAAGGAGGAGGTTCTATGTTCAGTTGTATGTTTCTTTTTTTTATGTATATTCACCGATTTCTCCGCCAATTCTGGACTGATTTTAAAATTTATTTTCCACTCGAAAGCCTATACTCCTGAGGTGGTCCCATTGTCACCAAGTTAGAATCTGATGATGGAATCCCCTGAAAATCGAGGGAAACCCTCAAATTTTATACGCACATACACTGTTTTTCATAAACTTTCTAACGCAATTCAGATATTTGTGCCTGGTAATCATCATCTCATGTTGCTGAGCTGATGATGGAAGGTATAAGTCAGGATCTGGTGATGGGATCCCATGAAAAGTGTCTGTTTAGCGATATTTTCGCCAATTGTTTACCGATTTGGATGATTCTTTTTTTGTTTGGAAGCATATTTTCTCGGACTGGTCCCACTTAATTTTGGTGAAGATCTGATAAAGAACTTTGGAAGTAGACAACGGAACTCTTCAATAAATGATAGCAAATGGATCGGGATTTCTGAAATCGCGTGTCTGTTGATTGTTTACACCAGTTCATAAATTAACATCACGCCGGCACGCTGTGTTTGTGGTTTCACTTTTTAGTGGTACCTGCGTTCCACTAAAAAGTGAAAAATAAAAAAAAACTTTTTAACAAAAAAAATAAAACCGACTTCCAAAAACAAAACACTACAAAGTAAAAAATAATTTTGTTTTTGGAAGTCGGTTTTATTTTTTTGTTGAAAAGTTTTGTAATTTAAAAAATACAATGGAATGAGGCTGTGTGTGTGTGTGTCTGTATATCGGTTCGCGGTAAACATAAAAGCGACTGCACCGATTTTCATGCTTTTTCCACCATTGGATGGAGTGGTTCTCGAGGAAGATCCTTAAAAAAATTGCAGCGCGGTCGAAGTCACCGGCGAAGTGATAATAAAAGCTGTATAGTAACATTAAAAGCTGAAAATATATTTAGATTTATATACGAGTAATAACAGCTGCTGTTATTATAATCTATATTTTTGTCAAATGATAAATTATATTTATTTTGTAGTTAGGTTAATACTACTTTTACACAACAATCTTTGTTGGTCAATTTTAAACTAGATGAGGCCGGTATTTCCGAGCTGACTATCCTGAGAAGAAACTCCGAAACAAACTCAGAGTTAGGTCAAAGTCTCTTTTAACGTCTATACAACCGTACTGGTCAAATCATATGAGAACCTTGTAAGTAGGTTAATGTCTGAAGTGGTATTTTGAGGAAAGAACCAAACTTTGAGTGGACCTGTCCAGACAGTGCAAGTATTAGTCAGTTACCGTATAGCTCAAACGTAGAATTTTAAGCAGCTTAACGAATTGAGGAACAATACCAAAGTAAGGACATTTGGGTAGGCCGCATAAAGAACTCAAACTAGCAGAAAAACATGAAATGAACCCCTACAGCGATCTACACTTCATCTGCCTAGCCTTTTCCCAACTATATTGGGGTCGGCTTCCAGTCAAACCAGATTCAGCTGAATACCAGTGTTTTACGTGGAGCGGCTGCCTACCAGACCTCCACAACCCATTAACTGGGTAGCACAGCGATCTACTTGGTCCTCATATTCACTATACAATGAAGACCCTGCAGATCATTCTCTGAAATGGTCTTTTGAGGAAAGATCCATACAGATTTGAGAGGATCCGTCCATTCAGTGCAAGCCTTTGGCAGAAAAAGATAACTAAAGATACTACTCCATGTACCTACCAGTATTTAACATGCACTGACTGTCAAGCTGAATCCCAAAAACCAGCCTACCTATGTGAATAATACCTTCAGGGCGGAGCAGAAGAGAATGTCAGACTCTTACTGACTAAAATTCATCCGTGTTTCTTCAAATACCTTTTGTGCCATCCCACAATCTTGGTACCTACTAGTAGTAAAAATTTTAAAATAGTAAGATCGTTTTCTTTGTGCAAGTTTAAACAACACAGCTGAAAACTCATTTCGGATACAACATTTACGAATGTCTGACGATAAACCTTGCATTATTGATTTAACACGGTAGAAAAACACGAATCAATCAATCATAAGCAAAATTACGCAAACATGCACACAAGCAAACACAAGCGCAAAACATAGAAACGCGCAAAAACACAGTTTTGCTGAATCATCTGCCTAGCCTTTTCCCAACTATATTGTCTAAACAATAACAGCCGCACAGGTCGATCTTCAAGGTTAAGCATCGCTTGCCGAGGTTGGTCTGTGGATGGGTGGGTGACCATCGAGTTTTCTCCGTGCCTCGGAAAGCACATTAAGCCGTTGGTCCCGGCTGTCATTTGTAGATCTTTGGCAGTCGTTACGGATAGTCAGAAGCCAGTAAATCTGACTCCAGTCTTGCCAAGAAATACCGTGTTACCCAGTTAATGGGTTGTGGAGGTCTGGTTGGCAACCGCTCCACGTAAAACACTGGTATTCAGCTGAATCCGGTTTGACTGAAAGCCGACCCTAATATAGTTGGGAAAAGGCAGATGAATATAGATTAGAGATCCTCGATATGTTATCTATGTCCGTTTGAGATGGAAGTGACCTATTATATAAATATGTATGTATGCATAACTGACAGCCCTGCAAACATTGAAGTAACAAACTTCCGATTTGATTTGTAACCACAAACCTTACATAACGCTTCATATAAAACATAGTTACTTAGTAATTCGCGACCATTCTGGTCGTAACTTTCACTTATAGGCATTTAGTACGTCCAAGACTACGACCAGAGAATGTTAAGTGTATATTTGGCAATTTATTATGGCCACCACATCCGTTCCGTTGCCTACTGCCGAAGTTCTTCATCAGATCTTCACCAAATTTAAATGGGACCACTCCGAGAAAATACTCTTCCAAACAAAAATGAATCATCCAAATTGGTTAACAATTGGTTAAAATATCGCTGAACAAACATTTTTCATGGGATCACATCATCAGATCCGGATTTATACCTTCCATCATCAGCTCAGCAACATGAGATGATGATTACCAGGCACAAGTATCTGAATTGCGTTAGAAAGTTTATGAAAAACAGTGTATGGGCTTTTAAAATTTGAGGGTTTCCCTCGATTTTCATGGGATCCCATCATCAGATTCTGACTTGGTGACAATGGGAACACCTCAGGAGTATAGGCTTTCGAATAAAAAAAAAAATTTTTCGCTCAGCGCAATGGCCAGGCACCCTGCCTGGTGCAACTCAGTCTGTCTCTCCTTCTGTCACAGCTAGATATCTCAAGAACTACTAAAATAAAAAATACCTTTGCCCCCTCTTATCTCTGTAGTTTGCATAGAGAAAAATTTGAATTTATCTATGTGATAAAAGTTTATATAAAGATTACAAAAAATAAAACGGTTTAGTCTCTAAATAGCACATTTATTTCAGAAATCATCAACAAAAATTAAATTAGTTCCACTGTCGGTCAAGATGCTGCCCTTAAACTGCAATTTTCTACACCGTTAAAATTCTCAGACAAATATAGACCTCTTCGATGAAAATTCAAAAACACGTTTTATATGATGGTACGGAACCCTCTGCCTCGGTGGGCGAGTCCGACTCGCTCTTAACTGGCATTTTTTTTTTAAACGGAATTTAGGTTTATGGTTAGTAAATTTTGGTTAAAATTATGGCTGGCCGTAATTTTCTCCTTGAGATAAAAATAACTTGAAAAGTTGAAACCAAATAAAATCGTGATTTTCCTTAAAATACCCGACGATACATCTTTACGTATCCATTAGCATCACAATAAAAAAAAAATAATATTCGCGTAGGTCGTCAACCGCTGCGCGTTGCTCGCAAACGCTTTGAGGTCAGACATATTTTTATACACATTTGGGAATAACATTTAAACCTGTTATCCTTAACACAGATGAAGCCACACCATTTATGGTGGTCTTTGTTAATAATTTTCCAATATCAAGAAATACATTGAAATGTTAAATAATAAAAACTGGATGACTCGATTTAAAGGTTAAGCAACGCTTGCCGAGTAAGGCTGCTTTTCCACCAGAGCTGTGCTAAGCTACGTTGCGATGGATGCGTTTGATATCCACCAATGATATTAATCGGTCTACATAGCGTAGCACTGGTGGAAACAGATTCAACTAAGCTACGTTTTTTGATATGGTAGGATGCGTGCTGTGGATGCATGCTATGGATGCGAGCTATGGATGCGAGCCATGGATGTTCGCGAGGTGTGTAGCTATGTGCAGAGCAGTGCGTGACTTCCCTATTGTCGATACATCGCATACCTCTAGCTGCGCATCTTCCTCGCACAGCTACATAGCTTAGCGTCAGTGGAAACGGTTACACAGTTTCGTAGCTTAGCTTTTACATTTTCGCAGCATAGCTGCATAACACATCTCTGCTGGAAAAGCACCTTAACACAAGGAGGTTCCTCCATGCTTAAGGTGGATGCTCCAGGGTAGCCCGCGAAATTCAAATATTTTTATGTTTTTTGCAATTTGCCGGTCAGTGTGAAGCTGTATGTGGACCAAATGCGATCTGCGACCGTAACGCACGAACTAACAACGAAACGAAACAAAGAATTATTATTTCTGAAATATTCATTCTTTCGAACTACATGAACTTAGAGGGCTATATTGATGATTAAAATGGTTATAATTCTTTAGATAAATACGCGTTACGGTCGCAGATCGCATTTGGTCCACATACAGCTTCACACTGACCGGCAAATTGCAAAAGCATAAAAATATTTGAATTTCGCGGGCTACCCTGGAGCATTCACCTTAAGAAAGCACGTTGGGCGGTCCCAGTTGTCATTTGTAGCTGTCACTGGAAAAATTGTAAACGTCTTAAGATTGTAAAATATCGCGTGATTTTTTTTTGATTTTTACAGTTTTGTGGGGCTTACTTTATTACATATGTTAAACATTTGTGAAGATAAATAAATAAATAAATAATAATAATTGTAAAATATTTTTTCTTAATCAGCCACGGACTATTGGAAACTATTGAATTTGAGTGGGTTTTATTGCTTATAAAAAGATTCTTTCATAATATTGATTATCCGTAAGATTGTAATAAATCTTTATTAGATTTTCGAAGTACGAGTGATTTACGAAGTCTGCAAATTTCCGGTGACATAGCCAATTCTTTGACGGTTACGGGTGTTCAAAAGCCAGGACTTCAGACATCAGTCATGGCAAACAATACCCAGTTACTGGGTTGTGAAGATCAGATAGGCGTTCGCTCAATGTTAAATACTGGTACTCAGCTGCATACATGGTTGGACTGGAAGAACCCCAACCTAGTTAACAAAGCCTTGACAGATTGATTGACACTAAAGTGTTGACTGCAGCCATGTCACCTTGAATGAGTTTGAAAAGATAATAGCAAAACAACCCCAATCTCTTCAAAGTTAGAAAGATCAGGCTCCTTCTGGGTAAGCTCGCTCCATCGTAGACTTTGTCTGTGTCATCTCTGACCTAGACTAGAGTCAAGAGCAAACCCTTACCAAAAAGAAGACGTAGAATAACCTAATTCCATTTTGATAGCACCCCTACAAGCACCTGTCTACAACTCCCCTTAAACGCTTTCTAGTCCTCATCTAGCGAAATTAACTCAAGAAAGATAAAATGTTCCTATAGAGCCTAATGCCTAAAGCCTAATGATTTGCATGCCGTAAGGTAAAATGTAGCTGATCTTATGTTTTAGTGTAAGTTATCTTATATTGTACCTACATTTTGAGCAAATAAAGTTCTGATTCTGAGAGACACTTCATTATATTTACAGACACCTTTTATACCATACCTTTCCACATAATAACCAGTCGATCAAGACACTATTTGTTTTCACACTTTACTTCTTCAGTTACAAATCAATGGCCACAGAGTCAAAACAAATGAAATTCCAATATCTACACTATCTGTCTCATCACCACTTAGTACCAGACACCGTGTCTTCATCACCCTTGTCAAAAACTAGTGAACCAGAG
Source organism: Lacanobia oleracea (assembly GCA_950371165.1). Classification (NCBI taxonomy): domain Eukaryota; kingdom Metazoa; phylum Arthropoda; class Insecta; order Lepidoptera; family Noctuidae; genus Lacanobia; species Lacanobia oleracea. The sequence goes on from OX493398.1 coordinate 2,152,253, forward strand.
TAAGGTCAACGTTCTTATCACTCAATGATGAACAGTTTTCTGGAATCCTCCAAATCCTCTACACACAATGATAAAACAGTTCTTTGTCATCTCCATCATTGTTTAGAGACATGTGCATTTTTATGATGCTGCATACTAGAAGGCAAGGGTGGATTCTCTTGCCTTATGAATCGTCTGAGATTTAAATGACGCTGTCTTCTGGCTTACTCTTGCTTTTGACCTTACCCCGCTCTCATATGTTTAAGGCTCCAAAATATGGTGTGTGCTTATCGTTACATTTTTCTCTTATTAATGAACCCTCTAAGTATCTTGTTTTTGTGTCCCTTGACTTGACTCAAATTAAAATTTATTCCAACCAGTTTTCATTAATTGTTATCTCTAGACTTTGTACTGCATGTAAGTGACTTGAATTGAAGACATCTTTGTATCATGGAAACCTTTTTCGATTGCATAATGTAAGCTCAATGGACTGAGCGAATGAGGTGCATCCTGTAACCGGATTTCATGTACAAGCTCTTAAGAAATCACCGACAAATATATTTACGAGTATATGTCAATACCCTTAGAATATTCGCGAGACATTCACACTGCGAATGTTGTTTATGTACAACTTGGTCATCTTACGCAACCTGCGACCGTTCCGCGAATGTTGCACAAATTAGATTGTATTTATAATGATCAGGCTTTATTTCTTTCTTACTTTTTGGTTCTTTCATTTCACCATCATCGGCTCTCACTGCTGGTAATAGTTCTCTTGACTACTTGACTAATGTTACTGGTTGATAATTTAAATTGAAATGGCATGCAATTGGCACGCCATTTATATCTATAATCAACCAGCAGCATTGACGGTTCACCTAAAATGAGGGCTAGTTCCACTTTCAGTTAACCGTATTTTTATGTATACTCGTCTCAGTAAGGCATTGTTAAATTATAATATCTCCTTTACACGTTTAAACTAGATCGGCCGAAGGTTATTCGTGTAGTAAATGATTGCTATTGGTTGTAAAAACCCTGTATTTTTTGTTGTTGATCTACTTATTTCAAGTCTGACTAGAGTCGTCACGCGATCCAGTTATTTTGAGATCGTTTTGTACTGTCCTTTATTGCCGAGAATTAAAGTGACAAAGTAGTTTGGGTTACGTTACGACGAAAACTGTTATTTTGATCCTTGCCTTTGGATTTGTTGTTGTCGAAAGTTTTATTTATTTAACATTCTTCAGTTTCTCTCATAAAGATTCTTTTACTTTCACTATATGAGAGCCAGTTAGTGTCATGTTTGTTAGTGTTGTATTTGATTTTTCCATATTTGCCTTCGTCTAATATTTTGTAAGTTTTCTAAAGTTGTTTTTACCTTGCAAGCTAGTCCTTGTCATGTTTTGTTAACTTGTACACTACTTAGGTAAGTTTTTCTTATTCAGCTCCAAGCCGGCATCAAATTCCTCTTCTCCAATAACTTACTGTCTAAAATCACAGACAAACGCACAAATCATCATCTAAGGCATAGGGATCCTTCAATTAGCATAAGGATTACCATCAGTTGGTGATAACAGAGATACGGAGGAAACTTGGTTGTAATCACTCGTTTTACATCGTCATTATTTGGTGTCGAGTGACTGGCTGCTTTCTGTTCGGTGTTTTTAATTAATTTATTCTTTGATTTACGGTTTAATTCTGGTTGTTATTAAAACCTTGTATTAGCAACATTTTCTAAAATGGTGAGTTCCTTTTGTTTATCAATGTTTTGTGAAGTTGTTTTGGTCGTTTTTGGTCAAGAACATTGCAGAAATATTAGAGTGGTGTGTTTTATCTTCTGTGTTCATAAATATTTGATCGCCGGTGAAAACTACAAATTGTTAGTAATTATTTAGTTCTGTTTTTTGTCGTTCCGCTTGTCATCTTACATAATTTCTAGCCATCACTTGGATTGATTGTCATATTACCGTTGTTAAATGATGGAACTGCATTGTAATTTTCCTGAACCTTACCAAACAAAGTATTGTTGTCTTCGCTTTGACGTCTGTGATGACTTGAATTTAAGTACGTACCAAAAATATTTTCTAGCCATTCAAGTTCCAGTCTCCTAGTGTTTTTTATAACTTTTCGCAATAAAAACCGCAAACCTATGTACATAAATGTAAGTAGGTCCCTACCTCATGACACGAGGAAGATAATTAACTGCCTTGCTTAGCTAAAACAAACAGTTAAATGATCTCAAGATCAAGTGTGATTGCTTTAATCTCATGATGATTGTCTCTAGATGATAAACCAAGTTTTAACATGACTTTGGCTGTGGCAGAGTTGAATATTTTTTTAAATCATATTTTAAACGAAAAAAATTTAAAGAGAAGGAAATCTATTCGCAAGGTTGATATTAAATACATACAAATAACGTCAGAAGAAAACAATTGAATTCTTAACAAACAAACCGAACGCTTAGGCCGATCGTGCCTCTCTATCGCTAGTTCCGCGCTCTCGCTTGCACGCTCGTCTCAGACGGAACGTGACACTTTTTCGTGCGAGCAGCCGGCGATCACCGGTTTATAAGACGTTATCACGTCACAAGTTAAATCTTAGAAATTCAAACTCAAACTCAAGCATTTTATTTCAAGTAAACCAATTACACGTTTAATTTTCAAGGTCGGTCTGTCAAAAAATGTAAACATGAATTTTGTTAAATTTAGTTTTAGCTCCTGGTTTTTCCATCCAGCTAATTTACTTGAAGAACTGATTGTCCATTTGCAAAAAAGTCCACTAGGTTTCGTCTGATAAAAGCAAGCCAGTGTTTATGTTTGCTATACCTCAACGTTGTCATCTCGAAAATTGTTGTTCTTCCTCAAATTAAGACAGTCATAAAGATTATCTGAGACAGCCGCAGTCGGAAACTTTGCTTTATTTTGTTTATACGACACGATAAAAGTGTGTATGATGACGTCACGACATTCTTGTTATTTTTCTTTAGAAAACAAGCTTAACATAAACGCACTGAAATGATAACATCGTTGGAGTTTTATAAAGCTACGCGCGTGTGGCGAGTCTTTTGATCCGTTGTTAATAATTTAGGCCTCTACATTTCGTTAATGTGCGTATTATTAATAACTATTACGTATATTATAAGTAACGTGTGGTCAAATAATGCAATTTAACGAATTTTTATGACAATTTTAAGTAACAACTGGCTGAGTTAACTACGGATCAAAGAACTCTAATCATTCCTATTACTAAAATGCCAAAAATGCAATGAAACAAATAAAGAAATCACAAACAATTTTTATACGTTCAAAATTCGCAGTTCACTTAGCCTAATCGCCTTCTAAAAGGAAAAACATAATGTTGATTTGGTTAGAAAATAGATGAATAATAATGTGGTTTACATAATATGCGTTTGATATTAATATCATGCATTTAAGACACGTGTCTGCCATAACCATTAGTGCCACTCTTTGATAAAATCAATCTTTAGGTGTGACATAATGAGTTAGACCAGGGGTTCCCTAACTGTGCACCGCGACTCCCCGGGGTGTCGCGGGAAAATTCATCCGTCTCATTGAGTTTACAGACCCTCTGGTTTCTCCTAATGGAGTCACAGTATAAAAAAGGTTGAGAACCCCTGAGTTAGACGTCGCCTGAACCAGGCATCACGGGTTACAGAACGTATCAAACTATAGGTAATTTAAACCACATTATGTCAGGTCAAGCTAAAATCAAGGAATCTCGTGATAAATTATGTTTAATTAAGGAATCGGGGGTCACGCATAATATTACAACTGTAGTCCCCGAAGGGTAAGGCAGATATTAACCCAAGTTGGTAACTAAGACCTGCAGTGCGATTTTGCAAATATGTCGAAGTGAAGCCTTGGGTGAAGTGATCACGAAGTAAGCTGTCAATCCATGTAATCAAGATGGAGTGACAGTTTACTTGCCGTTCACTCCACCCGAGTTTTCACGTTGCGAGGTTTACAGAATCGACCGGCTGTAGTCATGTAGCCAGTTATGATTCAGTCCCATATACCTTCAATCGTCCTGAACTTTAGAGCAGCGAGACTGACTTTTCGTATTTCTGGTCGTTCACTGTTAAACCTCTTCAAGTGTTGGTTAATTTTATAGACCTACCATTTCCTAAACCTTATTTTGTCTACGGAGAAACACATCATCATGACAAATCATACTACCATTCATCATGGCACACGGCCATTCATTCCATTGTGACAAATTCAGTTGAAACTTTAATGGTCAAATCAATTCTCGGTTCAAAAACCCTGATTACCTAAATTAAACCGACCATCCGTGCCTACCATGACACGTACTTCCCACATGTTAAACTTCCGCGAGATGATAAGGCACTGATAATACCTCAACCGTGAGAACAATGCACTAATATAATCTGCAACTTACGCAAATGGGAGAATAAATAAGATTACTGTCGGAAATACATCTATTATTTGTTGCTAGGTGTATGAGCTAACATGCTAAAGCTCCATGTGAAATCATTCAGTGACTCCTCTCTTTGTGAGCGAAGTAACAGACTCTTATTGATTAAAACTCATCTATGTGTTTCTTCAAATGCCCTTTGCGTTCCAGGGTCGCAGTAACTCTTCCGGACAATTTCGGAAGAGAAAGAAACCCTGGAATGTGTCAGGTACCTACCAGTGTCAGACACCGACTTAGAAGGGATGAAGGGAGATGAGGATGAGCTGCCAGGAGCAAATATTAAACTATTTACTCCGCAATGTACAGTCAACAAAGCTATTCGGTTTACAGGCAAATATATTAATTTTTACACAGCACTACCAATGTTTATTTGTAATGTGTGCATTATAAATTTTTAAGCTTTTGACATACTTAAGAGTGTGTTGTACAATAATTTTCTACTCAGCACGCTCACAACATTGTTTTAAAGTAGTTGCAAGTTTTATTTATTTAACTGCCTTAAAACTACCATTACAGGTCTTAACCTAATGCGATAGCTAAGTCACACACCCAAACTTAAAATTAAACCACAAAATACTAATACAATACCTATTAAGTTAGTTTTTTGTAACAAATTGTAAACAATACTATTTTTGCGAATTCACCCCAGGGACATGTGAATATATCAATTTCGACCTGAATATAATTGATGGTGCGAATTGCTCGAGTCAGAGGAGTTTTGGCCAGCAAATTGGTCCTGGCTGATGATACGACCAGCAGTGGCGGGGGCCGTCGCCTCCACACATAACGGTCGGGTACGGACAAGTACAAGTTAGATGCCTGCATACCCAATATATAATTGAGGAGCTCGTGGCTAGATAATAACAGCCGCACGGGTCAGTCTTCAAGATTAAGCAACGCTTGCCAAGGTTGGTCTGTGGATGGGTCACCATCTTAACATACCGTGTTTCCTCCGTGCCTCGGAAAGCACGTTAAGCCGTTGGTCCCGGCTGTCATTTGTAGATCTTTGGCAGTCGTTACGGATAGTCAGAAGCCAGTAAAATCTGACTCTAGTCTTGCCATGAAGTACCGTGTTACCCAGTTAATGGGTTGTGGAGGTCTGGTAGGCAGCCGCTCCTCGTAAAATACTGATATTCAGCTAAATCCGGCTTGACTGGAAGCCAATCCCAATATAGTTGGGAAAAGGCTAGGCAGATGATGATGCCTGCATACCCAATAGCTTCGTTGACTGTACAAGTACATCCTATGTTTCCTGATAGCTACAATGGGAGGATTTTTGTAATACTGCTAGACAAGCGTGCTCTATCGTCCACCGGACCATCGCTGTACCTAAATAATAAAAAAGCAATAAGGATCTGAGATCAGCACAAGATTTATTAAAACCTACGGCACAGTATATGTAGGTACACGCCTTATACATGAGTATCCTTCAGAATACTTCAAATATACAAGCGATTTTAGAAGACCGAACTCCACTGCATCGTCCTTGACTATCAAGGCAAAAAGTTGAACGTTTGGTTCATGAGCTTGTAATTTACGTTGACAAATACGGACTAACAAAGGACCATTATTACGACAGTGACAAAACGTGCGAGACACACGTATAATTGAATAAAGAGCATCATCACATCACTAATCTGCCACTCCATGGCTGTCACCTGTGTGGTTGTCACGCTCCGCAGACCGTGATTAGTTCATTACTGGCCAGCCTTACTGGGTACTTCATTAGGGCGTCACGGCTCGTGGGTACCGTGACATTGATCCGATGCGCTGCATTTCAATCAAATGCTGCTTTATTGGATGGTTGCTTATTAGTCCAGTAGAAATCGACGCTTAAAAAGGCTAAAATCGCAAAGCTAGACCTGTTATAGTAGTGTTAATATTTTGCCGCGGACTGTACTAGATACTTACTTAAAGTTGAAAATTTTCGCGAAAAATTTACCATCTTTGAAGGGTTTTATCTTGTTGGTCCGTCTATGTTTCATAGATTGGGCTAATTATTTCAAATACACAATAATACCTGTGTCTTTATACAAATGCTGAATGTTACTTGTTGAAAATGCGTAGATTTTGACTTTTAAAGAAAGAAAAGAAAGAAAGAAGGCGAAGAAAAGCGTTTAATAATTTATTTTTTTAATAAAAAAAGTCCCAGTTTATCGCGTGCTGCGCAGCGAGCACAAGCTTTCCGAAGTTGAAAATTTGGATTCACGACATCCCAACTGATCTGTACAACATATAAAAAATACAATCGGCTATATCGTAATCGATGTTTGGCAAAGGAGACTGATATAGCGAAATGATGATATTGTTGCTCACATTTCTGTCGTAGTTCTTCTCCATCTATGTATTTGTTAACCGATCCCAAGAACTAATGCGATGTGATAAGACTAAAAGCAATTCTCGTACTCTTTAAGGAGCGTTCGCATCGCAGTCGTAATGCACTCTATGGGCCTCAACTATCTAAAAAGTAAGCCATCTACACGAAAATAAGAAGAAGGAGGTGTTCTACGGCCTGAATGTGGTTTAGGTCATAGACTAAAAACTGCAGAAAATGTCTATGCTGTCATAATCTTGCCAGGGTTGCGGAATTGTTCGCAGTAGCTACCGAGGTCCTAGAACGTACCTATAGGGCATTAGGTGGAACACAGGTGGATTTAAGTCAGTAAGAGTACAACACGCTCGCTCGCTTCTATACGCTCCGCATAGAGTGGGAGTAGTTATTTGATGATTTCCCATCCCAAAAATGAAATAAAAAAAGGTACTTTACTTCTCCCTCGCCTTCCGCGGAATACAGGCATCGTGTTATGTAAGTCTGTTCAATTCTAAACACCGCGATGGCATAATATCAAATGGTTTCTATTATAACGAATGTCGTCGACAGTGCTATCGGCTACGTCACGGTCAAGGGCGAGTCGCACAATGTCATAACGTCATCATTGTGGCTAATATTGTATGCGTCTTGTTTATATAGGAGCAATGGCGCGGATCGGAGTTTAGGTGGTAGACGGATATGACTGCGTTAGTTTAATTGTGGTTGAATCTAACATTTGATATATCCGAAAAAGACAAAATGGGTTGAAATTCAACTCTAATCTCTTCAAAGTTAGAGTGAACATGCTCTTTCTGGGTAAGCTCACTCCATCGTAGATTTTGTCTCTGTCATCTCTGACATAGACTAGAGCCAAGAGCACCCATCCCAAATAAAAAAAAGTAATACAAATGTTTATAAATTATTTGTCTGGATCTTTCAAATTTTAAAAACCGAGAGAACTGGCAAGTCACAGTAAAAATTAAAGTTTAATATCTCACAGTGACACCACTAATTGTGTGTCTCGTCACTCGCAAGTCAGGCCATAGTGAATTTACGCCATAGGGACCGTGCGCGCCGTTGACTATGCCATCTAGTGTCGCATATTTGAAGTTTTAAGGGTCAGAATACTTGACATTGACGCTTCTGTGCTGCCACCTGTGGTTCCTGCAAGCTCAGTTTAGGAGAAAGTGCGCGAAAAAGACTGCCATCTAGCGTAGCTATTTCGTATTTTATACTTGAAACATACTTGACAGTGACATTTCTGTGCTGCCACCTATAGTTTCTACACGCTTCAGTACCTATAAACAAATTTTTGCGTGACAAAGACAGTAGTATAACTTCAAAAACGTGTTAACTTTTTTGTTTTTTGTAACATCCTTAATTTTTTTTTCAAGAGTCAAATTATCATAAACCTACCTACCTTTGGGCGTGTTTATGATCAAATGACGTAGGACAGAGCAATGGCCCCGGTTTAAAAATTAAACTTCGTCACCTTTTGTGGAACGCACCTGAAGACAGCAGGTGTCTTTGGCAGCTTCAATCTCAAGACTGCTTTTGATACATTAACGAAAAAACAATATTTGATGGGTATAATGCTAATAAGATGGTTTGTCCACTGAAAAAATGTAATTAGTCCGCCAGTTAGATTATCAAAAGCTTTGACCCGTTTTTATTCTTTTGTTAATTCATAATTGACGAAGGTACTACGCTTTTAAAATTCTCAATACGTCACACCGTGGTATAATTTTTAGCGCGTTCTGACGTCACGAGCCCCCACTCCCGAGTTTTGATGCGTTTTATCTTTGTCAATATTCATTGATTTACTATCTTCCTACCCTTGTTACTTGGGTTCCATCTTACTTGGGGTGCGGTCCCATGTTACTTGGGGTCCATCTTACTTGGGGTGCGGTCCCATGTTACTTGGGGTCCATCTTACTTGGGGTGCGGTCCCATGTTACTTGGGGTCCATCTTACTTGGGGTGCGGTCCCATGTAACTTGGGGTCGGCGCACACGTTTTTTTATTTACAAAAACAAACAACATTGTTTTTCAATACATAAGAGCATTGAAAAACAATGTTGTTTCTTTGTTTTTCTGACGGACTAAATACATTTGCAATTTATTGATTACAGTGGAAACTAGCCTATTATTTGCTGTGGCCTACAGGGTCCGTAATTGTACCTACCTTAGCTTTAAGCCAATTGCAAGATTATGGAATGCAAATAAAGATATGAAATACCTAATTACACAAGATGTCCTGGCCATATTGCAAAATTGGTCTTTCATAGTGTTTTACACACAATGGCGCCTATGTCTGCAGGGTTAAATAGAACCTAATCTCGGCTAAATATTGAAATTTGCAATTCTACGATATGGCTACCTGAATCAGTCGGATTACATAAAGCTAAATAATAATATGTCTCGTTCATGGATATTTTCCTACAGCTTATGTCTAAAATAATATCTTACTTCAAAGCAATTTGAAACACAAATGTAATGTGTTAATTACAAGAAATAATTACTTAAACTGAGAGTCAGTTGATTAGTCTTGCATTGTTAAATGCTGCACCATGTCTGCAAACAACAGGATGTCATATTTTACAAGTTTTCTTTGATGAATAACCTCTACAAGGTGGACTACCAAACAATATTCGCCACAAAACCGCTTGTCGTGACGAAACAATTTACGGTATTTGGTGAAACTGGTTGTTCTAATAGTTTATATTTGTAAGATAAGAGAGATTGAGAATTGCCAGCTTCAATACTAAATATTCTAGAGATAATACAGAATTATTATTATTAATGTTATATACTTTTGGAGTAATTGCTATTAAAGTTGGCACTAATCACTAATTATATTTTTTTTAATCCTTAAACGATATTATATTAATATTGTCTTTTATGTTAGATATTACATACTGATTGTTCTCTATTGCATGATGTGGTCTCCTATAATTAAGGAAGCACATAGATTTTTGTTCTTGTCCTTTATAATATATTATATAAAATGTATTCTTTGTTGGAGATCCTAATAAAAACAAAAGAATAGACAATAATAGTGCAGTATTTGCTTGAATTCCAGACCAGTTTTTCCTGTTATTTCTCGATAAACATAGGGGCTTTGGAATTCAGTAATTGCAAAAAAAACGGCACCTATACATGAGTTAGTAATAAGTGTTAGTGTGCAATTAAAAGTTTGAATTGATCGAAGGCGTCATTTTTTCTGATATTATGTAACCTTTCGTTAGTCGCCATTTTTACCTAACATTTTTGCCTGACGGTTATTCTCAGAAACGGGTGATTCCAGGCTGAATTGATGAATGATAGATAAATAGATATAGGCAGATAATTAATCATTCTTTTATAACCCTATTACTAAGCCTCTGCTGTCCGTCCGTCCGTCTGTCTGTCAGCGGGCTGTATCTCTAGAACTGTAAGAGGTAGACAGCTAAAATGTTCACAGAGGGTTTATTTCTATTGCCACTATAACAGCAAACAAAAAAATCTTCATTAAATTTAAAATTAAAGGGGACTTCGAAGAAACGTGTTTTTTTTTCGGTTTATGGTACGAAACCCTTCGTAAGAGAGTCCGGCTCGTACTTGACCGGTTTTCTATTGTCACATGGGGTTACCAAAAATGCATCTTTCAAGAGTCAAACCAACTTTCTTCTTTCCAGATGGGCTGCAGCCGGTTTTTAAGCGCTCTCCGTCGCTGCAAGCAGCTGGAAGACGGAGACACGTCGACGCAGCTGGACCGGTGCCTGGGGCTAGTAGACCTCACGGCGCTGGGGGTCGGCAGCACCCTGGGGCTGGGGGTCTACGTGCTAGCGGGTGCCGTCGCCAAGACCGTGGCTGGGCCTGCAGTGTGCATCAGTTTCCTGGTGGCTGCTATTGCGTCTGCTTTTGCTGGTAAGTTTGCGTGATGAACTGTCATTTGTAATGTGTAAGTAACTATTTTTGTTGAACAATAAAGTATTTTCTATAAATGTATTACTAGTTGACCCACGCAACTTTGTCTGCTCTGGTCTATCTGCGAGTCATCTTCGATACGTTGCAGCCAATTGGCTAATCAGCCGTTTAATTGGCTGCCTAGTCTTTCATTGAACGGCGCTGTTTAATCAGCAGCCTAAATGTAATTCAACCAATGCATCTAATACATCATTTAATGAACGGGCTAGCAGATGCTTAGGCCGTTCATAGAATAGGGTACGCGACCCGTGTGATGAAAATTTGTGAAGTAATCATTCCATCATCATCTGCCTAGCCGTTTCCCAACTATATTGGGGTCGGGTTCCAGTCAAATTGGATTTAGCTGAATACCAGTATTTTACATGGAGCGGCTGCCTACCAGACCTCCACAACCCATTAACTGGGTAACACGGTACTTCATGGCAAGACTAGAGTCAGATTTACTGGCTTCTGACTATCCGTAACGATTGCCAAAGATCTTAACGTGCTCGCCGAGGCACGGAGGAAACTCGGTATGTTAAGGTGGTCACCCATCCACAGACCAACCTTGACAAGCGTTGCTTAACCTTGAAGAACGACCCGTGCGGCTGTTATTATCTAGCCACGAGCTCCTCAAATAACAAATACCTTTCTTGTATTGATGGTACATGTTATCCGGAGAGTCCTTTAAACATATTGTTACAAAGTGTACGACCGATGTTTAGTAAAACTTTACCTACAAGCCGTCGAGCTAAGATCATCTTGCATCTTGTTATTCCATCGTTAGAGCACCTAATCAGTCAGATTGACATAAAGATGAAGTTAATATTTAATTTTGGTCATTCTAAATTAACTATAATATAGCCTACAATTACAGCCTTCTTCTGTAGATGGGCTATCTAACACTGAAAGAATTTTCCAAATCGGACCAGCAGTTCCTGACATTAGTGCGTTCAAGCAAACAAACTCTTCAGCTTTATATATTAGTATAGATATTTTAAAAGTATTTTAGCGGTGAGGAGCTCGTGGCTAGATAATAACAGCCACACGGGTTGATCTTCAAGGTTAAGCAACGCTTTCCAAGGTTGGTCTGTGGATGGGTGACCATCTTAATATACCGAGTTTCCTTCGTGCCTCGGAAAGCACGTTAAGCGATTGGTCCCGGCTGTCATTTGTAGATCTTTAGCAGTCGTTACGGATTGTCAGAAGCCAGTAAATCTGACTCCAGTCTTGCCAAGAAGTACTGTGTTACCCAGTTAATGGGTTGTGGAGGTCTGGTAGGCAGCCGCTCCACGTAAAACACTGGTATTCAGTTGAATCTGGTTTGACTGGAAGCCGACACCAAAATAGTTGGGAAAAGGCTAGGCGGATGATGATGATGATGATGATGGTGATAATGATGATGATGATTTTAATAGTATATTATATTTTGTAGAATTGGCCCTCAGGTTGGCTGCCTGCTAGTCTTTGTCATAATTTAAATACCTTAACAAGAGATACAGGGTCACAGTGCTTAAGGCTCATTCGTGGGAAACCAGGCTTTAGTTCCGCTAGAACATCTTAATTTTTAAGCTGCGTTGGCAAGTACTACGCAGTTCTAACTACTACTTTTTATCCATTGTCCAAAACTATCACATTGTTTAATTCGTAAATTGCGTCTAATATTATCGAATCAAGTTCCCCAAATATGTCCATGGATAAGTATAGTTCCTACCCATGAATGATTGTATTTGTTAACGCCTATTATAATCACTATAAACTCTTAATTTGTCGTGCGCAAGGAGTACCGTGTTACCCAGATAATGGGTTGTGGAGGTCTGGAAGGCAGCCGCTCCACGTAAAATACTGATATTCACCTGAATCTGGTTTGACTGGAAGTTAACCCCAGTATGGGAAAAGGCTAGACCAATGCTGATAATCAAATTAAATTCCCCGAATATGTCGATGAATATTGAATAAATATAATAAAGTACCCATGAATGATTATTTCTCAACACCTATTAAAATCATTAGGTATAAACACGTAATTTGCCCTGCGCAAGAGTGAACGGCCTGAGAACGGTCCCTTTGCAAGGTCGTTCATTGTATACGATTGGCTGGCCACACTTGAACACGGTCGAATGTCATGTGACGTAGGTAGATTTGGAGGAATTCATCCGCTTCCTCATAGCTGACGATTTTGTATCAATTTGCAAGTAATTTAAAATCGATTTTGTGTATAGGTCCGGTGTTGTGGTTCATTCATAATGACAACTTAGTATAGTCCGATTAAAACTTAATGACTTCTGTTAATTTCGAGTACCTCACCCCTCACGCCCTTGTGACATGAATTTGATACTGAGCTGCCCGATTCGAATACATTAGGTAGTTCCTGTAATCCCTACTCAGTTAACTTCTATTAGTATACCCATATAATATGTCCTCCGACCGGACGGTTGTTGTATCCGGTGGGCAACTGTCCGATACGATTGATATTCGGACTGTTTTATATGTCCAAATTCTTTTTGCTGCGAAGTAGATTTTGCTACGTTGTTTTTTTTTTTGTTGCGGCATTGATGCCGCTACAATGCAACCTTCCACTTTATCTAAGACTGTCAAATTTCAAACATTGGTATCTAGTACCTCGCCTATTCATCTGCCAAGCTGGGTCATTATCGGAATTTACTTTACTTAGCGTATATCTACTATTTATAGAGGTATTTATTTATTTATTTATGTACACACAATACACTTAAAAATAAAATTTTGTACAGAGAAAAGAGCAAAAAGGTACTGCTTATTTCAACAGGAATTTCATCCAGCAGACCTGCGACAGAAGAATTAGATAAGAAAAGTAGACACAGTGTGTAAAGAAACAGAGAAGGAAACTTAAAATAAACTATTCTAACTTAACTTAAACATATTACTATCTTATAATAAATATAAATCTAATTACAATAAACATACAAATAAATATACCTACACAAATAGATTTACAAATATATACTTATAATAAATTAATACATACCTATAAAATATACCTACAGGATCACATTATTGACAGATAATGCTCTCTGACTTCTCTTTTGAAAATATTAATATTTTTGCAGTCTCTTATGTTAGGCGGGAGTGAGTTCCACAAACGTACTGCATGAAAAGAGAAGGAGTGGGAATATGAATGGGATTTACGAGACGATGTTTGAGGTGGGATCTACACAGCGCATAGGTAGGGCGAGTGAAGGAGAAACGATCGCGCACGCAGGTAGCTTGGGTATGCAGGATTAAACAAGATGTTATAAAGGAGACATAATATTCGAGTGTTCCTGCGAAGACGGATAGGGAGCCACTTGAGATCCTTGCGGAACTGAGAGACATGGTCGTATTTTCTCAGGCCAAAAACAAATCGAATGCACAAGTTTTGCAAGCGCTCAAGCTTATTTAAAAGCTCCTTAGTGGCATCCAAGTAGCAGGCATCAGCGTAATCAATAATCGGCTGAATTAAAGTTTGGGCTAAATAAATTTTAGTTTTAAAGGGCAAGAAGGATTGAAGAGTTTTTAAAGAGTGGAAGGAAAAGTGCACCTTACGACTAACCTCATTTACTTGCGCTCGCCAAGAAAGATTACTGTCAATTAAGACACCAAGATTCTTTGCTGAGTCCGTGTACGCAATGATCGATCCGTCGAGGGTTTTTTTTTTTTTTTTAATCTTTATTTATTTAGAGGCATTTACCTTACAAAGGTACGTCAGCCTCATCATACCCTAATCTAAATAAACAATATAATATAACATAACAAATATGTTACTGCGTAAGAGACGGAGTTAGTGATGCAGCAACCATTTCATATATCAGTTTCGCTTCTCCCGAATTAGGTGTAGATAATATTCTAATGAAAGCCCCGACATCATACATATTAACTTTTAACTCCCGCATCACTATCTCCCTCTCTCTCCTGTTCTTTTCACATTCCACCAGCAAATTTTGGACATCTTCGACTTTATTACACACTTGGCAAATAGGGGAATCGACTTTTTTCATTAGGTATCCAAATTTCCTGGATGGAAAATGACCAGAACGCAATCTATGTGCCAAAACAACAAACGACCTCTTTGTCTGACTTTCAGCAAACCAAGGGATTCGAGGAGGCTCACTTTGCATAGTCTTATAACCATATGCCTTTTTCTTTAGACTTCCGGTCGAAATACTCCTTAAACCGATTGTAGCATATGTTCTTGTAATAGCTAAGTATTTCTGTGTAGAACGGAGCAATGTCTATTTCCAGTCCTTCCAAAATAGCTTTCTTTGCAAACATGTCAGCCTTCTCGTTTCCATGTATACCAATATGAGATGGAATCCATTGCAACCTCAAATTAATATGATCACTAAGTTCATAAAATAGTCTGAGAATTACATACGCTATCGGTGTACCTCTGCAACCAGAGGCGCATCGAGCTAAATGCATTAAACCACTTTTGCTATCCGTGCATATAACAATGTTTTGATTCACAGAATGGTTCGCAATGTCTCGACAAACTATGTTCTCTAACGTTTTTGAGATTGCAACGAGTTCCATTGTCATTACAGATACGTTTGTATCAATAGATTTAAACAAGGCCGAAATTCCAACACTCCAACTATAATAAGCGGCACCGCATCCATTTTTGTTCTTAGACCCATCAGTAAAGTACATTTTCCAACCCGGGTACTTTTCACCAAGTTCTTTGATAACATCGAATTTAAGTGATGTAACCTCATGGCTGCGCTTAGCTACTTTGACACAGTCTAAATTACAATTTTTTTTATCCCGTACGTTTATTCCTGTTACCCATTTCTCCAGTGAGTACATGTCTAGAGTAATTGAACGATGTATATTAAGGCGTTTACAATCATTGTACACGGTCACAAGCAACGGTTTTTTCTTATTGTTCCAGTATCTTGTGACTGAAAGATCATTCAAGTCATCTATTAAATTAATATTATGTTGTTTGAACATGACATACTTTTTATACAGAAATTGTAAGCTAAGTATAATCTCCTAACGTACAAAGGAGGAATACACATTTCAGCTTCCATTACGTGTATTGGAGAGCTTTTTACAAATCCACCTATACACCTCAAATACTGGTTCTGAGTTTTGTCCAGTTCACCTAAATGACTCTTTGCACTATTACCATAGAGAAAAGAACCAAAGTCAATCCTACTGCGTACCAATGAAATATACAAAGATCTCAAATGTTTCGGATGAATTCCCCAAGTCGGCCCCGCCAAAACTTTAAATAAATTTAAAAACTTTGCCGTCTTTTCCTGTATTTCATTAATATGCTTTTTCCATAGAAGTGACCTATCTAACCATATACCTAAGTGTTTCACGCAATCTACTGAGGAAATTTAATTGTAAGTTGTAATTGTCGTCTTCTTCTGCCTCTACTAAAAAGACACATCTATGATTTGTCTGGTGACATGTCTAGACCCATATCATCTAGCATCACCACCATAGAGTTAAGAGCAACTTGCATTTTTGATTCCGCGTGGTTTAAATCTTTATGGCTGAGATAAAATACGAAATCATCCGCGTACTGCGAAACAATTACAGTCTCAATTTGTTGGCAAACTGTTGATGTAATAATATTAAAAAGCATCGGTGATATTGGGTCGCCCTGTGCCAACCCCCTGGGCCCCAAGTCTGCTATTACAATAGTGTCAGAATGGTCGATCACTGATCTCATAATTGTTGATTTTGACAAGTTTGGCAATCTACTAACATAATAGTGTCATTATGACTTTCCAATGAACAATCACTGACACTCCACTGAACGAAATGGCATAAAATGGTAATCTCGTACATAATGACAGTCGTATGCGGTAATCTGCTAAAATTTTGACAGTTCCATCGATCAGTGACCTACGTAATTGTGTAGTCATTGCTTTTCCAGTCACTGCGCCATTCTACCGGCGTTTTATATCCAATATTTTTTGGACAAACTTCGCCCTTCATTGGTGCGGCTGCTGTAGCCAAGCGCCAGGTGTCAGTGGTTTTCGAGAAACTCAATGAGAGCCGAAAGGTGAAACCGTAACTCCATAAAAACTTGGGCCTGGCGTTACAGAGCTGGATTTCGCCATAAATTAGAGCATTTAGGAAGGTTTCACGAGCCCAATTTTGACCCACTGACCAAATCAGATAATATTTGCCCATATTTTAGGTTACTAGTTTTAAATACTAGTTAGTAGTTACTAGCTTTAGCTCGCGACTTTGTACGCGCATATCTCGTTTTTTTCTGTTCCCGTATAGCCTAACAATATAAAAATATTTTTTCAAATCTGACTGATTCCAGAGATTAGCTCATTCAAACGAAAAATGCATATTTGTGGCTATGTTTCCTACACTAAATATTATCAAACATTCGTCGTTATAGAGATCTAAGACTATTTACTCTAGAATGCACTTGCAGCTATGCTGCAGTGCTTGCATCCTATAATGATGATTTTTTATAAAAGTGCTCAGGCTTTCAGTTTCTTTAAGTTTTCAGAAAACTACTATATTTTTAGACAAGGGCCATGTGCATCACTTCTGGCTTGCTTTTGCTTATATTGTATTTAATAGGGTGCTAACTTATATCAGGTACAGTAATAAGAAATAGTATTATATTAAAATTAAAATAAAACATAGCAGTAAGTAAATCGTTTTAATCATCTTCTTCATTAGGATTATCATAATATGTGTGTAAGTAGGTTCTTCTAAATGAGGAATGTCTTGACTGTTCCGCTCATTGACAGCTGATGAAGATGCCCCAGATGGTGAGGGGCCTGAATGGAAATACCGGGATGCTCTATTTGCTCGCACCCATCAAAAGAAGCACACTTGAAGCACCCACCTGAAAATAATTTATCCACATTACAGGAAGCCATTACACAGAGACATTGTGTATGTGTGTGCCCATTTTGAAAATAACTGAATTAATGAAATCCTGCAAATGAGAAATGTTGATGTTAAGAGCTTGACTAATATTAAATACTAATTGACCTGCGCAACTTCGTTTGCCTCACAATTTTCGTTACTGCTCCGCTCCTGTTGGTCTTAGCGTGATAATATAGCCAATAGCCTTCCTCGATAAATGGTCTATCTAACACTGATAGAATTTTTAAAATCGGTCCAGTAGTTCCTGAGATTAGCGCGTTCAAGTAAACAAACTAACTCTTCAGCTTTATAATATTAGTACTAGTTGACCCGCAACTTCATCTGCGTCACAATTTTCATTACTGCTCCGCTCCTGTTGGTCTTAGCGTGATGATATACCTACAGCCTACAGCCTACCTCAATAAATGGGCTATCTAACACTGAAAAAATTTTTCAAATCAGACCAGTAGTTCCTGAGATTAGCTCGTTCAAGTTAACAAACAAACAAACTCTTCAGCTTTATATATAAGTATAGATAGATAATGAAAATAACACTCTCTATGCCCTCGTTAACAAAACTAAACTAAATAATGTTTTTCATAACCCGTGAATAAAACTAGTAAACTAACCAAGCACGGCAGAATCCATTATATTACACTCTTGCACTGTACCAGTTCTGTACTGTAAAAGTTGATGAGGACAAACTTTTTTCAGAAGACAACATCCACATTGAATAACACTTATCGGTGTCCTAGTGTCTGTTCATTTCCATCTGGTCTACTTTCATCAAGAGCAAGCTTGGAAGATGAAGTCATTTTCATTTATCTGAAACAAACAATTTTCATTCGACTATTAGGTCTAGCACTAGCATTTAGAAATAAACATCTGAGTGGCTTTTTTTGGTAAACATAAGTGGCCATATTACATTTCCATTAAAGGGACGCTGGCCTCCCCTCTGAGAGAGAGAATAGGTTGTAATTGACCATACAGATTTAGTCTGGATTGGTGATGTTTTGAACTTGAATTTGTTGCACATTCTGGTTAATTTTAAAAAATAAAACCATTAAAAGAAAACTTAACAGAACCTATTACACCATTTAGTTTGTTTACATTAAATATTACGTACAAAAATGTTAAATGTTTACGATATAGAAATATCAGATACTAACCCACCCATTCCTGTACAATAGGAAGAATGATCCATTTCCAATATTCACCTTCCTATTGTATTGCAGCGTTCCGTTGCTATTCCGCAATTGATGCACAGTCTCATGATGTCGTTATTGAGAAGTAAAAAAGAGCAATAAACAAATCTATTAATTATTTGATTTTTTAATGACGCTCACGTTAAAATTCAATTAGCTCTGCAAAACACCGGTCGCTTCAAAACAAATAAAAACAGTCGTCGACGTCAGTAAAGTAAACAGTACCTAATGTCACTAATGTCACATTTGACTTTGACAGCAAAACGGATAAAATATAAATGAGTTTCATTACGTATTTGCTATTTACGACTTTGTTACTACTTCAGATTTCATAGAACACTAATAAATAATATGTAAAATTATATACAATAGCAATCTGGCATAAATTAATGTTCAAATTTAATAGCAGTTTTTCGAAAATTATTTCTCCAAACGGGTTTTATAATAATGGCAATACGACACTGTCATTCCACTACAATTTCATTACGAGACCACTGACATGCTACTGAACGATCAGTGAAGGATCATTATGAATTTAGCAGATTACGAACTTTTAGCAAAATGACAATGGCATCGTGTTGGAATGACGAATTTATAAAAATTAGCAGACTAGGGGCCCTGCTTGCTTGTCTAACATCAATAGTTCGCCCATCAGAACTACTTCTTATCATCAAGTATCGCTCTAACAAAAATGAATTTAAATAACTACAAACTTTTGAGCCAATTCCTAAATCATCTAATTTTTGGACAACCTTCTCCACTAAGACATTGTTATAAGCATTTGTAATGTCCATAAAGCAAGCCAACGTAGGGTCATTTCTAGTGAAACCCAATTGAACATAAGTAGATAATCTTGAAATGCAATCTAAACAAGATTGAGCTCTCCTAAAACCAACCGTGTAAGGTGACAAAATTGAATGTTTCTCTATATACCATTCTATTTTTTTTCCGATCATATTATGGAATATCTTACAAACAC
This sequence comes from Lacanobia oleracea, assembly GCA_950371165.1. Lineage (NCBI taxonomy): Eukaryota > Metazoa > Arthropoda > Insecta > Lepidoptera > Noctuidae > Lacanobia > Lacanobia oleracea. The sequence goes on from OX493398.1 coordinate 2,171,999, forward strand.
AGGATATAAGAGATATTGGCCTAAGTTTAGTCTCTGTATTCATGTCGTGCCCAGCTTTAGGAATAGCAATAACAGAAATCTCACGCCATTGTTTTGGGATATCTCCAGTTGTGTAAATATCATTAAATACCCGGAGGAGAAACTCTTTGGCCTCACACGGAAGATTATAAATCAGTCGAGGGATAATGGCGGCAAAGTGGAACTGTTAAGCGCAGTGCGATAATAACGACTGCCTATGATCATAGCCTGGGACTTGGACGGATTAATCTGTAAGCCGTATGACTTAGCCCATTGATTAATACTCTCCAGGTCATGATTCATGGCATTAATCGCTGAATCTGCATCAGCCAGCAAGAAGTGTCGATACAGCTGCAGATCGTCTGCGTAAAGGTGGAAGTTGGAGGCGATAACCTTAGTAACGGTATTTATGAAGATAGTGAAAAGAAGAGGAGAGAGAACGCCACCCTGAGGAACACCGGCAGTGAGGTCACACCAATCAGAGAAAGTCTCTTCAAGGCGGACACACTGAGAGCGACCCCGAAGATAAGAGTCAAACCAGGAGAGTGCAGAAGGAGAAAAGTTAATAGAACGAAGGACTCCAAGAAGTATGTCGAAATCCACTGAGTTGAACGCACAGCTGAAGTCGAGTAGGACTAACACAGTCAGAGATTTATTGTCCATAGCCCAGCGGATATCGTCAGTGACTTTCAGAAGCGCAGTAACAGTGCTATGACCAGTACGGAAGCCAGATTGGAAAGGGGAGATAAGAGAGTTAGTTGATAGATATCTGGAAATTTGGCCATGGACAATGTGCTCGAGAACTTTAGAAAGGAAAAGCAGAATCGAGATGGGTCTGAAGTGAGATAAAGACGATGGATTGCTTGATTTGGGAATTGGTATTATGTGTTCTTGTTTCCAGGATGTAGGAAATGTACCAGAGAATAAGGAATAATTAGCAATGTGAGTGAGAACGGGAAGCAGTTGTAGGAGAATAGGGATTATCATTCTTGAACACAGATTGTCATGGCCTACAGCAGAAGACGAGATAGCGAGAAGAGATTTTTTAACATCGTCTTCAGAGACCGAACTAAGATTAAAAGATGGACAGTTCGGTAATGGCAAATTGGAGAGCTCAAGCAAAGTAGAAGCTTTTACGTTAGGTCCCAGAGAGACAGGAGGAAGAGAAAAGTGCCTGTTGAGAGCAGACAAGTCGATATCTGCACAAGTGGAACTAGGAGTTTTGCCGATACCAACTGACTTCAGAAATTTCCAGATATCAGAGGACTTGCGATCAACAAGAAATTCATGGAAATAGAGTCTCTTAGCACCTCGACACAGACGACTGCACTGCTGTTAGGCAGAGCTTTGAAACGAGCAAGATTCTGCTCCGTAGGTCTACGCCTATACCTGCTCTTCGCCTTGTCTTTACGCACAATAGCAATTTTGATTTCAGAAGTCATCCACGGAGCAGGATTATGCTTAATTTTTATTCTTCGCCGCGGAGAATGCTTGTCATATAGACTCAACAGCTGGGAGGTGAAGCTGTTAACTTTTTCGTCGATACAGGAGCTTTCGGTAACCCAGGTCCAGTCAATAGCACCTGCATCATGCATCAACGCATCCAGATTTAATCCATTATAATTACGAAGAAAACAGTAGCGAGGTTTTCTTTTAGGAGAGCGTATATGGTAAGATAAATATATGAGGTCATGGTAAGAAAAGGTTGCAGTGAGCTGGCCAAACTCAGCAACTTTGTCCGGCGAAGAAACAATCATTGGGTCCAAAAGAAAAGGCGTGCAGTTAGGAAAGTTATGGGTCGCAGAGAGAGGAAGAATTTCAAGATTAAAAGAAGATAAGAGAGAGCGGAGTTTCAGAGAACGATTATCATCTTTAAGTAAAGAAGTGTTAAAATCACCCATTAAAATAACATGCTCGTACAACGGGCAAAGATTATTAAGAGATGTCGGAGTCAAAATAGTTAATATGAAGATTGGGGGAGTAGAATACTGAGAGTAATACTTTGGTATGATTTAATATAATCTCCAGGAACAAGAATTCAGCCGACCCAGAGTACTGAGATGGAGATGCACTGACTATTTTATGTATGTGGGTGGGACAGAGAGCTAAAGTCCCACAAACCTCCATTGAAAAGGAAGGATCCTCCGACCGGACGGTTGTTGAGTCGGTGGGCAACTTCTCGATAGTTGATATATTTTGGACTGTTGTAGATATATTATGTTCAAATCCTACGGACAACTGATTTCGTTAGTAGTTCGCTGCTAATGGGATAAATTTAATTTATTTCGCTTCATTCGTTTTTCTTGTGGCGACGTTGAAGCCGCTAAACTACTACGTCCATTAATAGCTATTATAATAAGTATAAACGTAGACTATACTTGAAATTCTGATGACCATGTTGCAGCCAAGATATTATTCCTGTGATAAGCAATGATAACAACAAACAATATACACAAACCCTCAGATAAGAAGTAATCATAGAGACAATCCCAAAGATTTGCATCAATTTACAAGTATGCACTTACTTGGTTATTAATACTGAAGAAGTATCGAGTCATCGTCATCTGCCCAGCCTTTTCCCAACAATATTGGGTTCGGCTTCCAGTCAAACCGGATTCAGCTGAATACCAGTCATTTACGTGGAATCTCCACACCTCCACAACCCATTAAGTGGGTAACACGGTACTCCTTGGCAAGACTGGTGTCATACTGGCTTCTGACTGTCGGTAACGACTGCCAAAGATCTCCAAATGACAGCCGGGACCAATAGCTTGCTTTTCGAGGCACGAAAACTCGGTATGTAAAGATGGTCACCCATCTACAGACCAACCTCGGCAAGCGTTGCTTAACCTTGAAGATCGACCTGTGCGGCTGTTATTATCTAGCCACAAGCTCCTCTATAACGAAGAAGTCGCGAGTACTAAATACATATTAATGTACTCGATAGACAATGAACGTAGATAAATCATAATATTTTATGATCATGAAAAACTCGAGTGCTAGAGACAATGAAACATGGTTGAAGCATGTAACATACGTATATTATTCTTACCGACAAAACACATAGACATTTATTTATATCTAAGTAGACTACACTTACAGATAGCCAGGAAATTTTGTATTGGGTACATACAAAAAACTTGAACAGCAATAACTTGTCTAGAATTGAGCAAAAAACGATGAACGCCAGGTGTTAATTTACTTCGCATGCGTTTTTGACTAATTTAAAAAAAGAACAGGTTATTTAAATAAGTATCTTAAATCTAAATTGGAGTAAAAAGTTGGTAAGTATGTTCATAGGATTGAAATTGTACTCAAATATTGGACAATGCTGAATTCAGCTGATGCCCATAAACAAGACCCAACATGATCTAAAGAGTTGATTTTATGACTTTAAACTCAGTCAATCATAAGATGAATTATCGAAACCTGTTGTTTCCATACTCTTCCTTTCTTTTTCTTTCAAAGGGTAAGCAACTAATACTAAGCCTCAGCTGTCCATCCATCCGTCCATCCGTCTGTCCGTCCGTCCGTCCGTCCGTCCGTCCATCCGTCCATCCGTCCATTCGTCCATCCGTCCATTCGTCTATCTGTCAGTGGGCTGTATCTCAAGAACCGTAATAATTTTCACAGATTGTATACCTATTTCTATTGCCGCTATAACAACAAATAAAAAAATAAGTTTATGGTACGGAACCCTTCGTGTGCGAGTCTGACTCGCACTTGGCCGGTTTTTTTTATAAGATCTACGAGTAGATCTATGTGTGTGTGTATCTAGTGTGCCAAATAAACATTTTTTCTTTATTTTCTTTATGGACTGGAAGGGAATTTCTTGTTGCAATAAGTTCACCTAAATAGAGGATTGTACAGGATTGTAGTATCTACCGCGGTATCAAGATCATGTGCCACACCATGAAGCTCTTCGAGCGTATCATTGACACACGGCTCCGTAGCGAGTGCACTGTCTCTGAGTGTCAATAAGGCTTCCGGGCGGGTAACAACACCATGGACGTAGTGTTCGCCTTACGAACTCTGGCTGAGGCTTACAGAGAGAGAAGGAGAGCTTTTAATATGGCCTTTTTAGACCTGCAAAAGGCCTCCGACTGTATACCACGGCAATCCATCTGGTGGGCACTTCGCTTCAAGAGCGTTCCCGAGGCCTATATTGACATTATCAGAGACATGTACCCCGATTCCGTATCCTCTGTCCAGACTGCTGTTGGCGAATCCAATGGCTTTCTAATATCTGTTGGCGTTCACCAAGGCTCGGCTCTTAGCCCGTTCTTGTTTAACGTGGTGCTCGATGTGGTTGCGGCAAACACATCCAAAATCAGCCTCCAGGGCTAATTAAGTATGGCGATGACATCACCCTCGTTAATCAGAACAAAGCCCATCTTGAGCGCAAAGCCAACATTTGGAAGGACACGCTGGAAAACGGTGGTCTGAGACTAAATGTGGCGAAGACTGAGTACATGTCCTGTGGCAGCACAAATTCAAACACCATCCGAATAGGCTCGGACCTGATCACAAAGGCCGATACGTTCAGGTACGTTGGATCCATGCTGCACGAGTCTGACAACGTGGACGACGATGTCCAAGCACGTAGAGGCGCGGCTTGGGCGAAGTGGCGCGAGGTAACGGGCGTTGTATGCGACCGCAAAATGCCTCCGAAGCTCAAGGGGCAGATATATAAATGCATCATACGGCCTGTCCTCCTGTACGGCGGCGAATGTTGGCCTGCACTAAGCAGACACATTCAGGGGCTTCGCGTCACGGAGATAAAGATGCGGAGGTAGATGAGCGCCATAACGCGATCCAATCGCATACGCAACTCATTCATCCGAGGTAGCCTTGGTGTCCGCAACGCGGGGGAAAAACTGCAAGAGTGTCGTCTGCGATGGTATGGCCACAAAATGCGCCGCCCTATGGAGTACGTTGGTAGGAGATGCATGAATATGGCTGTTCTTGGGGCTAGGTCCCGTGGTCGCCCTGACAAGCGCTGGCTGGACGTCGTCAAGTCCGACATGAGAGCCAATGGACTCACTGAAAGGGATTTTGAAGATCGGGCAAAGTGGAGGAAGCTCAGTCGGAAGGCGGACCCTGGCAATAGCCGGGATTAACGCCAGGTGGAAGAATAAGTTCACCTAAATAGCATTAATACACATGAAGCTTATATTTACAGTCTTCTAACTCCTCTCTCCCATGTTACAGGACTCTGCTACGCGGAATTCGCGGCCCGTGTCCCCAAAGCCGGCTCAGCCTACGTCTACAGCTACGTCAGTGTGGGCGAGTTTATCGCCTTCACCATCGGCTGGAACCTCATCCTGGAGTACGTCATCGGAACTGCCAGCGTGGCCAAAGGCATGGCCCAGTACATCGACAGCCTGTGCAACAACACCATGGCAAAGACCATGACGGAGATCGCCCCTATCAATGTATCGTTTATGGCTGATTATCCGGACTTCTTAGCGTTTGCTCTGGTCTTGTGTATAACTGGTGAGTGTGATGTTTTATAAGATAACTAGTTTTTGCCCGCGAATTTGTACCCACATATCCCTTTTTTCCCGTTCTCGTAGGAATTTCGGGAAATCCTGTCTTAGTGTTCCTTTACTGAAGCTACATGCAAAATCTACCATGAGTTTCGGCTGTGCGTTGTCTGTCAGTCACTTAGTAACAAAGAATTTTGTATGAATGAAAGTCAAGGAAAACTATTTATAATAACTGCACAAAACACCTAATTGTTCCAAGACTTTGCCTCATGTAGGGAAAGTACCTACCTTATATACTGTAGATAGAGAGAAAAAAATCTGAATGAAGACTTCATTTTTATTTTAAAAACGATACGAACTGCATTCAAAGACTTCTTTTCATGGTGTTTCTTTTATTTTAGATGCTATATTATTTAGAAGAAATAAATGTAAAAGACTGAGCCTTTCGATAGGTACTGTAAAATTACAGGTGCTTTTCAGTTTTAGCTGTTTCAATTTCAAATCGGACAGGCAATTATTTAAAATTCGTTGAATGCAGTTCGTTTTGTTTTTAAAATAAAAATGAAGTCTTCATTCAGTATTTTTTTTCTATCTACAGTTTTTAAGGTAACTTTTATCCGAATGACAATGTTGGTGGGATAATTCCATCAAAGGCCTTCCACCAGTTTTTTCCATCCGTTATAGGATAGGATAGGACATGGCTGGCGGTGGATCATTGTGTTGCCCAATTTCTCACAGGTCATGGCAACTTTAAGAGTAAATTATTTTCCTTTAGGCTTGTGGCCTCGCCTTTATGTCAATGTTCTACAGCTGACCTCATAATACGAACAATCCGCACAACACATCTTATAGGAGTATATTCTTTGGCAAACTGAACGCAATATTATGTTAAATAGTATTCAGGTTGCATCTGGAGTAGTTTACTACACGGACCTTGTAGAAACCAGAACAAATTTCCGTGCGTTCAAGTGATTTTGCCATACCTATTACTGGAATCAAAAGTAGCTCACAATTTAGGACCCATTAGTTGGACTTGTCCCTTTGTGCCTATTGGCCTAGTTCTATTCTGTCTCCTGCTTGATACGGAGGGAAGTGGAAATAATGTTTTTTTTTCCTACTTCTCCGCTATACTTTTCTGATTAATTTCGTTGCAGGGTCCAAGACAGTTGAATCGTTTCTCCGGGACTCGTCGGGCTTCATTGGCTCGACGTTTTTCTGGTGGTCGCCACTGTTGATTCCGGCTTTCAGGAGTTGCAGTGGTTGAGAATGTGTGGCGGGCTTGTCCCATAAAAATAAAGTATTTAAGGCACTTCCCTGTGCCAAAGTCCTGGGACAGCTTGTTTTTAAACCCGGCTTTTTTATTTACATTTAAATACTGACTAAGTGACTGCACTGACGGCTCTAGTAAGCCATTAAGGCCATTATAAGACATTGAAGAGTTATCGTAAGAGATTGAAAAATTAAAATATTTTCTTTATTATAGTGCTTCTGGGCATCGGAGTGAGCGAGTCGACGAAGCTCAACAACGTGTTCACGGCGCTCAACTTGGTCACAGTCATTATCGTCGTCATCGCTGGGGCCGTTAAAAGTGAGTACATTTTTTTCTTAATTTATCCACCGTATATGGTGTCCTTCTCGTCTCATATTTATTTTATTAACGAAGACACGGCGCGTGCGCACTGTCTAACGATCTCTCTGGCACTGGTACTGGAGCTGGTAGATGCGCTGGCGGAGCGGAACAGGAGCGGGCAGGCGGGGTAGGTACATCCTAGCATGCGGTATGCGTAAATGCAGTTGGTACAATTGCATTTGAACTGCGACTTTAGACTTCGACTGCGACTTTGACTTCGACCGTGCAGCTAACTTCCAGTCAGCGTGCAGTTGGGCTGCACGATTGGTTTGCAGTTTATTGCAGTCGTTCGAACTGCATTCAAACTGTAAATTTGCAATTGGATTGTAGTTGAAATGCAGTTGTCTGTCTAGAGCCTTACTGACAAACCGCTTATCACTAAAACAGTGTGCGATTACTGCTCATTAAATTGCAAATTACTGCCGTCCTCGAGCGATGATCTTTCACGAATACATTACTTTTTGTACGCTAAAAGATTGAACGTCTCCGTTCACTGGCCTGTGGCAAATTGGTTAAAATTGCAAGCAATTGTTTTAGGAAAACATGGTTTCCGTTTGGTTATTTTGGCCTTATTTTATTGTTTTGTTCCGTGTATTGTTTTGGTTTAAGTCGTTTTGAAGTGTGATTTATGTCTCTAAATGTCCCCAAAATATTAATAGCATCGTGTATAAAGGTTGTGTTGTGTAGATTCCATGAAAAGTATTTTTTAAATTATTGAGGCTCAAGTTTGACTGCAATTTTACTTGACGGAAAGCGACGATGTGTTTAGCTATGGAGCACGCTTGCCTAGAAATAACTTTATTCACTTTTGACTTTGACTCCCAGGTTGTAGCTATGTGAAAAAAACATATAATTTAGATCTCAGACTTGTCCAACTACATATTTATCCAGCTCCTATCTTGGTCTGTGCATATTAAGTTACACTGTGTACACAGACATTCCTCACCAGCAGCATGTAAAGTCAATCACACCTCCATGATAACTGCCCCTCTATTTCCTAGCAACAAGGTCGGTTTTCGCAGTTGCAATGTGCTGTTGATCGTACCGTAGAATGAACTCCTTAAACGGGACATCCACGTGTGGCTATTAAATGATTCCTGTGTAGATGCAGAGTTGCAGACCCTGATAACTATCAGCTATTTATACCAGCTGGTCGGCTCCCACCGACCTAACTCAATTGAGAAAAATGGATCACTGTCCGTGTCTCTTATAAATAGATTGGAATTGTTTGTATTACTACAGTTTTAAAGGGAATAAGGACCGGGAAGCATATATCGGGATAGAAAATTATAATGATAACTAGCCGTGAGCGGATAGGATTTCTATCGTAGGAAATGACAAAGTTCTATAAAATATGTCAACCCCCATTTAACACCGGTATGATATAAATAAATAAAAATTCTTTGTGCTCATTTTCGTTATAAAATCGTGTACACTATGCTTCATCTTTTAAGACCCAGCACTTAAGGTTATAAGTTGCCAGTCAGTGTAAATAATATTTTATTCAGTAGACTAGCACTTCGCCCACGACTTTGACTGCGCAGATTTAGCACAAAGATTTTTCCACCGTTTCCCTTCTTACTGTTGCTCACCTACAACATAAAAGGAAGACTTGTGGAAAACATGTTACGATGGCGGGCGCCGACGTTGATTGAGGTTTTTTTATTGCAAAAACAGAAATCAAGACATAAAGCAGTTCTTAATTGACATTCGTGATCCTTTACATTTTCCAGTCGTGAAAAATGATTCCTCATTAAATTTTAGGGTACCTACTTATTAAAAAAATTAAATTAAAATTCATTTATTTCAGGCCAAGAAACCCATAGACAATTAATACAATAATTTTGATAAATAACAATAGCTCACATTAATTATTATGAATTTACATTTAAATTTCAGAAACATTATACCCATATTATTCAATTGATTAATGTCAATAGATAATGACTTATGAAGAGATGTTAGGGAATGGTCTATGTACTTTATTGCGCATTTATCTACCTTCCATAGTCTCAGTAAATTCGGCTGTTTTGATATAAAGGTTTTAAATAAAAACGGGGTAACTGACTGACTGACATAACATCAAAACAAGAGATACCTACAACGTTAGACAATGCACGACTATTTAAGCACTTTACCAATTTATCAATGAGTTAATAACAGTGATTTGTGGAAGGAATTCGCTACTTGTAAAACAATTCACTTTTACCACTCCAACTGAGCTCTAGCAATAGCTTCGGTGCATTGGATCTAACTCGAGTGCCGGCTGATTAGATAGCAGCGGAGTGTGGGATTAGAGATACAATTGTGATGGTAACTACGACAACAAAGTAGCTTTATAGACAAGCAACACGTGTCGTGTAGGTTTGATATGCAGTTTGTTCTTTATCTTAAACTAGCGGACTCGTACTTCGTTGGGCGGTATATTTCGATAATACGAGTATATAGCCTATGACACTCACAAATAACGTAGCTTCCTATTGGTAGAAGAATTTACAAAATCCGTTCAGTAGATCCAGAGATTACCCCTACAACCTCAAAACCTCACAAAATCACAACCTTTACCTCTTTATACAGATAATCCGCTCCAGCTTCGCAGAGTTCAATAGGACCTCATTGGCATATTTTTTTCCGACACCTTCCACACTCATCGTCACATTACAGCCAATAACACAGATTTAAAAATATCTCCACTACTCGACGCTAGATGAATACATTTACCAAAACAGTCTCAACACAAAATAATAAAACTATCATAAGTATCTACTGTATAGGTACATTGTTTAAAATCCAATTTACAGCCTCAAAACATGATTAAAATATAAGAACACAAGTTTCTTATAATATCTTCTAGCTGCATAAAATAATAAATCTATAGTGAAAACTGCTGCAGTGCACAGGGACGCCGTAATCAGTCTTTCGCCATTTCTGATAAGTTTTGAGAAAACCTACCTGGTTTAGATCTAGAGGTTCATGTGCGATATGATGAAGTAATAGTAACATTACCAGCTCACCATAGAGCACTATGTCAACCATCACAATATTGCTAACATAGGTAGTGTTCTCGTTAACGAGAAGCTCGTACAGGCTTTCGCTGCATTCCTCGTTAGTTAGGTACTTTCACTATTACCTACTTGGCAACTAAGGAATCCTACGAGGCTCTTGCAAGCTAGCGCAAGTTTGTACGTTAAGCTTAAAGATTTTTCTGCTGCGGCTGCAGAAATAACCAATTCACCCAATATTGAAAAAAAATCCGTGGCTAAATAATAACAGCGGCACGGATCGATGTTCATGGTTAACGGCAACGCTTGCCAAGGTTGGTCTGTGGATGGGTGACCATCTTAACATACTGAGTTTCCTCCGTGCCTCGAATAGCACGTTAAGCCGTTGGTCATTTGCGGCAGTCGTGACGGATTGTCAGAAGTCAGTAAAATCTGGTTTGCCAAGAAATACCGCTGTTACCCTGTTATTGGGTTGCGGAGGTCTGGTAGACAAGTAAAATACTGGTATTCAGCTAAATCCGGTTTGACTGGATATAGTTGGGAATGATGATAGTCGACTGAAATTTCGCATGACGTCAAAACGAACTAATTATAACCATATATTTTACCTAGAAAATATTAGGTCTTTACCTATGAAATTGCCGTTCTGCAGTACTGGCCATTTCATATCAAAATAATTTTTGTTTGGCTAAGAATTCTAATTTCAAATTAATTTTATTTTAAAAACATGTTTTTTTTTTTCCAAAAGTAGTCATTTGTTAATTGATTAGTGTTACATTTTCATCGCATTTCAATCTTTTTCGTCATCATGGATACGTTAAAAATTCGAGTAGGTAATATGAATACCGTCATGGCAGCAACGTGGCACAAGCGGCACGCAAAATCAACGACGTTTACGGAGCTAACACTACAAAGCAACGCACCACCTGTTATTGGTTTGCTCGCTTCCGTTCTGGAAATTTCGACCTGAAAAATGAACCTCGCGGTCGTCCGAAGACTTTGGTCGACAATGACGAATTAAAGGCGATTGTGGAAGCTGATGATACACAATCTACGGCTGAATTAGCAACAGCTTTCGACGTTAGCGTCAAAACATTATTGGTCCATTTGCGTCAAATTGGCAAGGTAAAAAAGCTTGAAAAATGGGTGCCCCACGAACTCAATGATCGCCAGCGCGAAGTACGCGTCGAGACGTGCCTTGCACTGCTCAACAGGCACACAAATGAAGGAATTTTGAACCGCATTGTTACCTGCGATGAAAAATGGATTCTGTTTGATAACCGCAAGCGCTCAGCAAGTTGGTTGAATCCTGGTTCAGCACCTAAACAATGCCCTAAACGAAAACTTACCCCTAGAAAAGTGATGGTCACTGTTTGGTGGTCTAGCGCCGGTGTGATTCATCACAGCTTCTTACCAAACGGGGTGAGCATTACTGCAGATGTGTACTGTGAAGAACTGAACACAATGATGGAGAAGCTGGCACATCTCCAACCAGCATTGGTCAATCGCTCGTCTCCGCTGCTCCTGCGGCTGACCACAATCCATGCTGGAACCTTGTGTGGTCTTTCTCTATCACCAACTTTATCAAGCTGAAAAACTGTCCTGATACTGAACTTCTTAGTTCAACATCCAACTCTGCAAACATCTCCATTTCCCTAAATTGTCCTTCCTTTTAGAGTAGTTACACTAAAGAAACCCATCTCTTCTCCCCAGGTAACCCCGCCAACTGGAGAATAGCAATCGAGGACGTACCAGAAGAATATAAGAGCCAAGCCGGAGCTGGTGGCTTCGCCCCCTGGGGGGTGGCAGGCATCATGGCCGGAGCCGCCAAGTGCTTCTTCGGCTTCGTTGGCTTCGACTGCGTGGCCACCACCGGGGAGGAGGCCAAGAACCCCAAGAGAGACATCCCCCTGTCCATCGTGTTATCCTTAGTGATCATTTTCGTGTCGTACTTCAGTATTGCGACGGTTTTGACTATGATGCTGCCGTATTATTTACAGGTACAGTTGACTATGCTATTCTTGTTCCGTTAAGCAGACCTAGTTTCCATGCCATCCTGGTCGGTTTGAGCCTACATGATTCAGGATATATCAGGTACATCCTTGATAGACATTTAGGTTGCCTCGTTGCTCTTGTAATTGCAAGCTGATTTGAGTTCATTTGAACTCAAGACGACAAAAGCGTTCATCAGGAATTTCCCAGTAGTAATCACTGTGGATTTATACCCTGGAAATTAGACTCGACCGCTAAGGAATGGGATTAAAGTATAACTGACCAAATTTTGTTTGTTTACAAGCTAAACAACCTACCTCATAGTCCCCATAGTCTTAAATTTTGTGATTAATCTAATAACCGACTATTCCCTTTCCAGGATGCCGACGCGCCATTCCCCCACGTGTTCACGGAAGCGAACCTGCCCGTCATCAAGTGGATCGTGACCATCGGCGCCATTTTCGCCCTGTGCACCAGCCTCCTCGGCGCCATGTTCCCTCTGCCCAGGGTGCTGTACGCCATGGGCAGCGACGGCGTCCTGTTCAGACCGTTGGCCGCCATTAATAAGCGGACTCAGACGCCGATGATCGCGACTATACTGAGTGGACTATTCGCTGGTGAGTTTAGAATAGAATATTTTTATTTGCAAAGAATTTAGGTATACACATAAGATGTTACAAATATTAGGGTTCCTTGTATATTCTACCTTTAAGGCGTGCAAAAATTCACATTAAAATAAAATGAAATAAAAATGGTATCTGTAGGTTTTTTTTTTACAATATACAATATCTTCTAGATATTAGTAAAGACAATAGATTGTTAAATACTTCAAGTTTATTTAGCACGTTCAATGTGTTGTGTCTAACAATTTTGTTGTGCATTACAAAAGTAAATATCAGTTTATAAGTATAACGCTAATCTGTGAATACAATAAAAACATCCATTAAAACGAGTTGTTAAGCAAGTATGTATCTACCTACCAGATATTTGGATACTAAACGTGTTTTTAACTTACCTACCTAACCTCTGTTTTTAAATCAAGGTTAATAAGCATAAACAATGGGTTTGCCACATTTTAAGATAACTTACAATGTAAACGCAAGAACAACAGACAATAATTTAGACACGGTCATTAAAGCAATGCATTTAATTAAGCATTTTATTTGTTTCCCAGCTATCATGGCAGCCCTGTTCAACTTGAATCAGCTGATTGACATGATGTCCATTGGAACGCTCCTAGCTTACACCATCGTCGCTACCAGTGTGCTTATTCTCAGGTATACCTACCAAACAAACCACAACACCTTTCACAAACTTATATGAAATCAGTAACTTCAGCTGCAGTAACCTTAGCTCCAGAAAATTAAATCACAGTCAAACTTTTTGTCCGTCATAAGAATATCTCTTCCGAAAAGAAGGCAAAGACACTGTTTGAAGTACCAATATCCATCTACCTAATTTGCAGTCTACTGGAACATAAGCCAACGGTTAAAGGCATTAGTAAACTTGCTATTTAAATACCTTCATGACATTTAGTCGAGGCTATAACTACCTTATCCAAGATCGAATGTAGAACCACCGTCTCATCTTCCAGATATGAAGAAGAGTCAACAATCCAGCTGCACGCCACTAAACCACCGCCGGAGACTACCTTCAGCGTGTTCAAGCAGCTATTCAACCTGCTGGGACTGAAGTACCCCACACAACTGTCCTACACCATCGCCAAGTGCACCATCTTTGTATTCTGTGAGTATTTTGATAGGACAGAGTTCTATTACTGTGATATCGTCATTGATCTGAACAACTGTAAGAAAATAGGTTTTCCCCTTCAGAGAAGCAGCGATCAGTAACTTTTATCAACATGTCTGCCGTGCTGTGTTTGAGTAGTATCTAAGTTGGCAACAATAAAAAAAAAAAAAAAAAAAAAAAAGCTGTTGAGTTTCCTATCAATAAATAAATAAATAAATAAGTTTGCAATCAAGTAGTGGCCGGTCAGCTGTTTTTCTGAAGACCCTACCTATGTCTTGCAAAATTCAAATGCTAATTTTAACGTCTTCTTTCTTTCTCGCAGCATAGGAGAAACGAATCGTCGTATTTTTAAAATCCGGCTTGAGCTTTTGAAATCCGGGAAATGCCAATAGGATGAAAATTGTAGGTGAAAACTAATGGAACTTTCTTATGATTCCAGTCCTAGTGGCGCTAGTGACGTGCTCGCTGATGCGCTGGGACCAGGCAGCGCCGGCGCTGGGCGTGCTGGGCGCGGCGCTGATAGTGCTGCTGGTCGTGCTGTACCGCCAGCCCAGGAACAGCGTCGAGAACCTATCCTTCACGGTATGTTGCATAACATGCGCATTCTTCTTCCCAGCTCACACAATAGGAAGTGTTGACGGGCGGGTTTTGGGGACTGTTTTTATATATATTTTGAAGTTCGAAAAGTGCTAATTCTCAGTTTTATTAAAATTAATCACTTTTGATTTACGTGTGTGAATTTATGTGATACACTACAAATGTTCCGTCAGCAGAATGCCACATTCAAAGCCACGAACTAGTTGCCAATTTATAATAGACAACAAATATAGCACAGAAAACAAGGTGCCGTCTGAATTTTAATTTAGTCAAATGAAGCGAAAGAATGAATTTCTCGTAGTAAAAAGGGCCTAGTCAGTTGTGGCGCCCTTTACTCAAGAAAGGAGAACCAAAATACTTTTTTATTCTCTACTATATTAGGGTTGGCTTCCCATCTATCAGTAATCGCTGAATACCAGGTATTTTATATGGTGCCTATCTGTACTTCACTGCCTGATACCGAATTCACGACACTAACAGTAAAATCATATGTTTGCAGGTGCCGCTAGTGCCTTTAGTGCCGTACGTGAGCGTGTGCATGAACGTTTACCTGATGGTGCAGCTGGACTACCAGACCTGGGTGCGGTTCATCATCTGGCTCGTCATTGGTAAGTCACACGCATTTGTTGAATTACATTGAATTATATTCAATGGTAGACAGATACTTGTACGTATTTTGGTCTCGCAGATATCAACATTCCAGGATTTAATTTAAATAAACAGTGATTCAGTCCATCACTCTCACTCGTCTGCCGATTTGTTCGAATTTAACTAATGACATCCATTGTTGAAGTGGATGGAAGGAAAAGACAAGCAACGTCGACCCAACCTTTGTGATGATGATCTCTCTTTGAGGTGGTCACTAAAATGTTTTTGAATAGGGATAATTCTATATTTATTCTGTCAGTTAGATTATCGAAAAATATTGGACACGTATTTTTTGCTTTATAAAATCAATAAAAAATGACGAAGATAAATCGCATCAAACATAAGAGGCTTTTGACGTCACTATTCTGTAAAAAGTGTACTTCATCACTTTCAACGCACTGTATCGTCTTAATTTTCTGGTTAATTTCCAGGTTACCTGATCTACTTCTTCTACGGCATAAGGAACAGTTCACTGCGTGTCAAGAGCGAACCGACCACCAACGGCAATGGAATCCTCGAGGAGAAGCGACAAGTGGTCACCACTAAGTTCTAACGCTGACTGTCACATCTACGTATCGTTTAGCCATATTAGTGTAAACTTAGACTATGTGGTCATTTGGAAGAGTAATGCTGGGGATATCTCTGATTTGATAGTGTTGTCCTGATATATTGATGTTGGCGATTATGCTTCTGACATTTTTCGATATACTATGCATTGTTGGCTAACGTCAGATTCGATCGTGTATCGTTTTTCTATGGCAAATCGGATATCCCCCGTTATTTTGTGGAAATCAGAAAATATGAATTGAATTGGTAAGTCCTAAAAGGCAGAACGGTGGAATTCGATATTGTTTGTTGTAATAGTAGTTAAAAACATGACAGGGTCATGAATAACCTTTACACAATAATCTTTTAAAGAAATACTAGGTTTCAAACATTAGAATGCGCATTTTGATTGATACAGACTGTTGTTTTTGTAGTTAAAAAGGCATCTATTTAACTCCAAAAACAGAGAAGAACATTTATTCATTTAATTCATTCATTTTAAGAGCATTCTTTTTGACAAACTGTCAGACCGATGCATTAAAACTAATATTTAACCATCCTTAAAAGACTAGGCATGTTAATATTTTATATGGATTGATAGCTTTTCTTACAGGGTTTTCATAGGACAGGTTATAATAATAATTATTAATTTTAGGTCTTACAATATAACTTTAGGTAAACAATTTGAATTCAGACTAGATGAAAATGTAAAAAATCACAACAATTATTTTTAAAGGCAACTGTTACTTATTTAAGAAATAAGTTACCTTTACGGGATTTTGGCAGCCTAAATGGTAAAACTGTTAGATATTATAATATTAAAGATTTACCCAGTTACTAAGAAGATATTAAAGGAATAGTTACGTTTATGGTTCAATCGGTACCTATCCTATTTTGTTATTAGGTACCAACATTTTAGAATTTTAGTGACCTAATTGAATTTTAAAATTGACACTACCCTTTTTGACTTCATTATAATAAGATAAATAGAATATATTAGTTAAAATATTGCATTTACCAACTAAATATCAGAATTGGGTTTCATTACCTAAATTTAAGAGGGCCAGAGAACCATTTTGACTACAAAATATATTGACATTCCATTTATTTTACATATACTACACTATATAATATAAATTGTTTTAATTAGTTGTAAGAACATCATTACTTTGAATGAAAGGCGTTTTCTTAAAGATACCTTTGCCTTGCATGGCTTAAAAATGTAGTTAAGTTAGAAAAAATATCTTTGGATGTTAAAAAAAAGTTCAAATAAGTTGTTGTTTATGATTGTTGTGTACTAGACAATAATTAGATGAACTATGTTGTGATAGATGTGTGATCGACAAGCGTTAGGTAAGGAACTTGGTCATTTATAAACATTGTTTTTATTTATTATTTTTAAATTATTACAGCTAAAAGATAGGTATTATCAAACACTGGATTGTTGTGTTGTCTGGTTTGTTTGATTGTTTGTTTACTCTATAACTTTAGCTTTATGCAATGAAAAAATCTTTTCAGGATACCGTGATTAGTTTTGAACATTTTTATTGACAATTCAGGACCGCTTCAGGAATGTTTTCTCTTTCTACTTGGTTTCCCTTCATTCTAGATGACATACTTTTTAGGCTATTGCAAAATTAATAAAGAGGTTCATTTAAAAGTCTACTTAAAATACACAAAGCTAAAGTTGAAACTAGTGTTGATGTACGATGCATTCAAATTATCACGAATTCTGAATTCAATTATAGGTGGGTCATTGACCGTTACAGCTTCCCGAAAACACATGTTACGCCGATTTATTTTTTATAACAATATCTATGTATCTGTTGCAATAAATACTACCTACAATGTTTACAAGTGACCAATGTATAAAATTAACTTATTAGATATTAATTAAATACTTAGTTTTAAGCATTAACAAACTGTGATTTATTAAATGAGTCGACTTAATTATTATTTGAGAGAACGATTAAATGATTACAACTTGCCTACTTGGTTTTCTTATGTAAACAATTGATCATTCAATTTGCGGACCGTTCCTTTAGGTTTCGAAGCTCGAGCCGGAAGGCCGCTTTCTGCTTAAGGAATGCCGCCACAAGAGAAACCAAAGGAAAAAATCTACATCGCAACAATAAGAACCGCGACGCCATCTATCCAACTAGCAGCGAAATACTACATCGAAATCCTGCATCGCGCAAGCAGAGATTACTGTACGATTTGAAAATATACATCAGCCCGAATATCAACTATTGGGCAATTGCCCGCCAGGCACAACAACCGCCTGGTTGGAGGATCCTCCCTTTTCAACGGAGGTTTGCGAGACTTTACCCTGTGTACCGCGTCCCTCCAAAAGTGCTTCAGAGTCTCGCCATAGCGAGCAAAACTACATGCATTATATATTGGGGTCGGCTTACACCCTAATGCAGCTGAATACCAGCATGCTATTATTCTCAATTTGTTTTACTTATAATTTGATATAATTTGTAATGCACCTTTTTGGTTGCATTACAAATTATATCATAGTTGCGGGTCACAGAAGCCGCATGCAGTGACCGTTGGGCAAAAATCTCCACACGCAGGGTGCCTGATGATGGACGGCGCCGCCGAGGCCGGCCCAGGGGGAGGTGGCGAGACGAGCTGGAAGTTACCGTGAGGGCTGGCACGAGGTGGCGCAGGAAAGGAAAACTTGGAAGGGTTTGGGAGAGGCCTTTGCCCAGCAGTGGGACAGTACAAGCTAAATTAAAAAAAAATATAGTATATTGTAGCTGCTGAGCAAGGCTCTGGGTTCAATTCTTTTGTCGGAAAGTGTCAGAGCAGTAAAGCATTTCATCTTGTTCTAATAAATACTCAGTTTACTGTAGTACACTTCTACGGAATGCAGGTGTAATGTATATATGTTGTGTCGTATTACGAAAAACAAAACAAAATATTTATTTCAATGCATATTTTATTTTTCAAATTTTACTGACACATTTTCCACCTCGCTGTTTCACAGCCAATAAGCCTTTAAGTACCTAAAACTATCTCCAAACTAATATTTTTACAAATTAAATTTTATTCAGCGAAATTAATATCTGGATGACCTTGACCTTGAAAGCAAGTAACAACTTTACGACTGTTATAGATGATATTTTAAGGTAGTCAACATTTTAATTTTAACTGGGTACTGAAGATAACCCGAAATGCACAAACCTTAAATGCTACAAATTACAAAACAATATATAAGATCAAAAAAAAAGTTAATCAAATTATTTCTTTAAATGAATGTACGCCACATGGGAGATAGTAAAGCAATCTTATAAGAAACATAATTTAAACACAGCTACAGTACTAAGTACCAAAAATACTAACAACGAAAATAACATAAAATACTTTGGCGCAATACGTTATAGGAACCTTAACATCGAGATTCTATCTGATCTATTAAAAAAACTTGCTTAAATATCTACATTTAAATAATTTGCACGATTTGTTAGATGTATACTTGCGCAAGTTGAAATCCGCAACTGACTTGCAGAATGTAAACATTGCACGCAAGTTGACTGGCGCATTGTAAACGTTTACCACAAGTACACTTGCACAGTGTAAACAATCAATGTAAGAAACTTGCACATTGTAAACTTTCACGGCAAGTACACTTTCAGAGTGTAAACATTCACAGCAAGTAGACTTACCCCATGCAAAGAATAATTGCAAGTAAACAATCAATGTAAGAAACTTGCACATTGTAAACTTTCACGGCAAGTACACTTTCAGAGTGTTAACATTCATAAGAAGTAGACTTGCACCATACAAACAATCATTGCAAATAGTTGTCAAAAAAACTTGCGGAATTCCACTTGCGCAATAAAACTTATCAGCCGAACATCGGGCGTTACTAAACGTAAGCAAAAGTGAGTGCCTACGAAAGCGTTAAAAGGATAATTAAAACAGGCTCCTAGTTATAGGGACTGTGCCCAGTTGGGCACAGTTCGTAATTACAAAAAATGCATGTATTTTTAGGCACTGTTATTACATAAAAATACATAAACGTAAAGCGCATACAAACAAGTAGCTAACAAACACTATCATTCTTATTTTTAGAGACATTTATAAAGCAATATACTGATCATAATCTTATGCCAGCGCACCTTAACAAATTAAAATCTAGATTATTTTGTAACCTACTATTTTTTAGATGTAAACCAAGGAGTATTTAATCGCTAACAATCTGAAAGTATTAACCGAGGACAATCAACAAAGGTCACTAGAAAGCAGTCTATTTTGTATAGCATCCTGCACTTTCGGTAGAACACAATATTTGTTATAGTCTCCGTCTCGAAAAGCTATAAATTTTGCAAACAAAGAACTTCTACTAAGTTACGTAGCGACAACAAATAATCCCAAATTAAAGTCAAAGTAACATACGTGTGCGAAACTAAAGAGCAATTTCTCTTGGTCGGGTAATATTTTATTTTGTGGTATTGGAACACGTCCGACTCATGGAACAAATATTTGAAACAATTGAATTTGTGTTTATAAAATTTATAGCTTCTTGTGACGGGAAATTTTCTATATTTTTTTACAAATTGTGCTCTTGAAGAGTACCCACGATTAGTGAAGCTACGGATAACAAAGGAATGAGGAGTCAGCTCTCACAATTTTTAATGTTATTATTGGTAGACAACCGCACCTGAGGAAAAGCGATGATGTGGTCGACGCTGGAGCTCGCTTACCTAGAAGTAACCTATTCACTCTTGACTTAAAGGACCCATGTTGCAGCTATCAGAAAACTACTCCGGTACGGAATTTCACTCCTTGCACTTTTCTCATAACAACTCGGATACTAATCTCTTTTGCTGATTGTCCTTTTGATGATAAATAAAATACTTACTTAAGTTTAAAACCGCTTATCAAGCTTCAACTAAACACATATTACTAAGCAACCACTAAATCTAAAGTTAATACTTAATAGCGTTCTGAATGTACTACACCTTAGGCACTACTCTAAATAAAATAGACAATAAATACATATTAAAAAATAATTACTTACACCAACCACACAATATCAATTCATTATTCGATTTCATGTAAGGATTTTCAAACTGAAATAAAGCTTCAGGCATACATTGGCAGGCAATGAAGTTAAAAGATGTAGGTATAAATGAGCTGTGGGCTTAAAGAACAACTATTTGGGTCTCATTAAAAGCTGGGCAATACTGCGGCAGACCAAGACGAGGGTGGTGAGATGAACTCTTACCGGAAGGACTGGCCTGCAATGGTAGAGGACAGACGTGTGTGAGATAAGGAGCGGCGGCCTTTGCCCGCAGTAACACAAAAAAGGCGAGGCAAGGATAATTTTTATCAGCTGACATATAAACTTTTTTTTTGTAAATTAATGCATACAAGCCATCAAGATAAGGTTAAAAAAATCTTTAAGTGTCACTCCATAATTATAATTTTAAGGAAACATGTCTTTGAGTTGCATTCCATTTGATATACGTGGAAAAATCTAGACTTTGACCTTGACCTTACAAATAAATATACGTTTTAATCTTTCCACTTCAAAAGGATTATTTCATTAGTCTATGCTATCATTAAAACATTTCTTTTATGGAAATAAAAATGTGTCGCTTTAATAAATTATGAAGGTCACTTTATTTTTTGTTACCGAGCTACGGCAAAGGCGAAAAGAAGAGCAGTCTGCGTAGGTATGTTCTGTAGCGCCTACTACTGAGCCAATTTTGATGAATGAAGTGTCCATCGATTCGAAATCATAGTCTTGGTGACAAACAACCGGGTTAAATGGATGTAACATCAATAAACAGGTCAAGTCCGATTCGGACTCACGAGGAAAGAGTTCCGTACGACACCGACAAATATGTTTTCTACCATGTTTGACAAAAATAAACTTTAGATATTAGTTGAAAAACAAGATGTTTATTTTGTAACTGCAATCCCTGTGAGCCCTGTCGTTTGATAAGTCACATTTACAGATACTCTTTTTTTATTTTTACGTACCGCACCGCAAAAATCACTTTCCTATTCCAAATTAATTTATTAGATATATCTTGATGATTTTTGTTGATTTGATTTAATAGTCATAATTCGACAAAACACTAACGCACTTTGAATTTCCTCATAGACACGTGAATGATTTAAACGTCACAATATCACAAAACAGGTTTATATTAAAATGCAACAGTTATTAAAAGCTACTGAATTAATTTTATTATAGTAACGTCATATTAATATCAGGTTTGAACACGATCTTCTAAACTTTAGACTACAGAATCGTTTTAAAGGCTCGTTTACATATAACAGATTAAAAATTAAAATAAGCCTTATGTTTATTTAATTAGACAATACTTAATACTTTTTTTTCAATGTCTCTAAATTAGTACGATACAGTGTGAAAATCTGTTGAAAAATACAGAAGTTTATGAAGTTAATGTTCTATTAATGACACGCGAAACGTCGTTTGTACTAGATGGCGCAAGTTCACTATAGCGTGTCATGCGACGTCACACGTAATTAGTGTTGTCTCTGTTTATCACAGGTTTTAAAGATTTGAGATTTAGAGAATCTTTTGAAAAACATCAAATACCATTATTCTGAATATGACTATGAAAAGCAAGAAACTTGTGCTCAGCTCACATTATGCGGAAACGAATAATGAGTCTTAGAGGCGAATCCTGAAAATTTTTAAGCAGTTACGATCTGTCATAAAGGTATGAAAATTGAGGCTTTTTTGACAGATTGCAACTGATGCGAAAACGAACGCTGCTTAAAAATTTGAAGAAATAGCCTTCAGATAATTGATTCCGTTTATTAATTGATTAAATATGTAATCCTTAACTTACATGATTAATAAAAGGCTTAACCCGAACATCCATCAAGATGACCTTGACCTTGGGATATTAGGGTCGACCTACACTAAATGCAGCTTCAGAGCTAGCACGATATTACAGTGGCTGGATACCGTCTTCATATTTAATGAATAAGGTATTATTTTATTATTCCTTATTAAATATTAACCTAGAGGCTAAGTCAGTATGAAATACACTTTTTAAATTATCATAATGGTAAGCGATGTGATAGACGATGAAGCATGCTTGCTTATAAGTAACTTATTCACTTAAATACAAGAATGAATTGGTAGATTTTAAGTTAAAACAGTAAACTTCTTCGTCTTGATACTCTAAAATACTCCAAGGCTAGGATGTGAGAAAAAACACGTGGCAGAATATTGCTACTCCATCCATAAAACCTTTGGTAGGGAATCCTGAGTATTGCGGCTTTGCCACGATCAGCGGAATATCTTGGTGGAAAAACAACTTTTTGATTGAGGAATAAGCTTGCTCTTGACCACAATCACGCCTGATGGAAAGCGATTGAAGAGGATTATGGATTATTTTTTCAGCAGCGGCTCTATACAGACCACTTTAGGAAACTGACAAATTTTCCCAATCAACCTTTTTTTTTTTTTTTTTTACTATTGATAGGCACGCGTTTGACCACTATCTTCACCTGATGGTAAGCGAGGATGTGGTCGAAGATGGAGCACGCTTGCCTAGAAATAACCTATTCACTCTTGATTTAAAGACTCCCAGGTTGTAGCTATCAGGAAACACAGACTCCGGCAGGGAATTCCACTCCTTAGCTGTACGCACTATGAATGTGTTCCCAAAACGTTTTGTGCGTATGGGTGGCCTTGACCTTGCATCTAATGTTTTAGGCATAAAGATGAAAATGAAATTTGACAGATTGTTGTAAGATTAACATTATGATATTAATATGATTCTACTAAAGTGTCCATTTTATAGCCACAGAACAACGTGGGCTAAATTCTGCCGTGCATTTCCGCTTAAATTTCCCCTACCTACATTATCAGCATAAATACTGGGCCAACAAAACTTCTAACAGCATTAAATACTAGAAATAAACGACACCACAGTACTAGTGGGGCTGACGACCCGGTCCTCACTGTCAGGCTTGGTCTGCTTGGGTAACTGTCAGCCGAGGGCGTGGGTCAGTCCGTTGTTGAGCAGGGCCGTCTGACTGTCGCTGTGGAGGTCAGCCATCTGGACCGTGTCGATCTTGCGCTTGCGCTCCGTGCTGTGCCAGGCGCCGTATGTCGCGTAGATCAGGAGGCCTGGGGATTAAAAGTTTGGTTTAACGTTTTATCTATAAATAAATATACAACGTGTAACAGAATCAACAAAATACCTGCAAAGGGGTGATTCAACTCATCATTATCAACAAATTTTAGTAAGGGACCAACATTGAAATCGCGGGGAAAAAATTGAGCTGTTCTACACATTTTATAGAGTTATGCGGACAGAAATGTAGGGCAGTCGGTGTTTTTATCGCCATTTATAATCAACCTATAGCCTTCACCAAGAATGTGGCTATCATAATATTAAACTAAAAGTGTTTTCAAATCCGACTGTTATTTTTTTTATTTTTTTTTTACTGTTGATAGGCACGCGCTTGACCACTATCTCACCTGTTGGTAAGCGATGATGTGGTCGAACGCCTGCCTATCCAGAGATTAGCGCGTTTAAACAAACAAACAAACTTTTCAGCTTTATTATAAACAAGCTTCTGCCAGCGGCTTCGCCCACGTGATCCCTAGGGAACATACTCTCGGGATATTTACAGCCATTGTGTTATTCCAGGGTCTTATCAGTGAATCAAAATAGTTTTATGATGCACTGATAACATACAAAGTAAATACTAAGCATACGCTTAGTGATGTTTATTTTAAGTTGATTTGTAACTGAGTACCTATTTAGTTTTAATGAAAAAAAAACCATGTATATTGTTTTTTTTTTCACTCAAACTTCATTTTTATGGTGAATTGAAATGCGTGAAAATATCTCAGGGGGTGAAAATTCCTAGAACAATAAACGCGTGAAACAAAGACAAATACGACCGCAACTTTCTATAAAAACTTGCATTACTAGTATCCCTGTGAACATATCCCTATGAATTGTCAAGCCTAACGATTTTAACACGTTTGCGGATGCGCACTTAAACAGTTCGCTACTTTTGCTTTTAGTACGATTTTCTCATTTTCATGAAAATTAACGTATAACATTTTTATTCATTAGGTTAAGTCAACCGTTAAATTCCTCACTTAAAAGTTTATTTTAACTGTCGCTTTAACTCCCTTTCGAATACAGGATGTTTCTGCAGTACATGACCATATTTAAGGGTAATGTTTAGTTTCTCATAAATAGTAAAGAAACAATAACAAATTGCAAAAAAAAACTTTGTTTAAATGTTTGTATAATAAATGTCAATCGCGTTTTTGTTCTACACATTGCACCTACCACTATCTGTCTCTGCATCACCCAAAGGTTGAAATAGAGAATGCCTATGGCATAAGTCCGCCTCTATACATTTTTGTGCTTAAAGTTTTATATAAATAAATAAATGAACTTTATGCACAATATTGTACATGGGGGAACTTAATGTAAGGCATTCTCTAAGATTCTGTGAACATGTCGAAGTGAACGCTAGGGTGAAGTGATCTTGACTACTTGGATTGACAGGTCACTTCGTGATCACTTCACCCAAGGCTTCACTTCGACATGTTCACAGAATCACACTGCAGTGCTCCTTTAAAACTTTTCATAACGCAAATTTTTTTTTATTTATACCTTTATTTTAGGACAGAGCTGTCCAGACCATATTCGATCGCGGGCCAATAGTAAATTTATAGTTGGACGGGAAGTAGAAACAAATATATACGTACGTTAATTTTGTTGGACAAAAATCTAAACTTAGCCGCGGGCCACGCTTTGTACAGCCCTGTTTTAGGGGATAAGTAGGGGTAGGCGCGGGCGGTGGGGGCTGGTATTTACCGCAGTACTAAAGTTCCAGATTAGTGAGACTACAGTAAATTCTTACAGGTAAAATTTCACGCACTTCTGAAACACCCTGTATTTTCCACAACCACCTTGAAACGTTAACTCCACTAACCGAACCTTTATACCTATTGAGGAACATAAAACTGATTAAATAGTAATCAACTAACTATTTACATCACGAGGAAGTTACGGCCTATGAAGATAACTGGCTAACGACAAATTAGTATTCGAAACATCGTTTAAGACTGGTTACCATTGAATTATCGGTTATGCGGATATCCCATGCTTTTAATTACGTTTCAAAAATATATGATAGGAACGGGAAGAATTCTTGCTTTATAAATTTTTTTTTTTCTTTTTTTTTTAATAAATGTTGCCCCACACTAGGAATTTCTCCTGTATCGTGGATGCGTTTACATACATATAATATCACATAAACAAACAGCCAGACCCGGAACAACTATCTGTAGGCCATACAAATATTTGTTCCGTGCATCATGGGAATCGAACCTGCGACACGCAGCGCAGCAGTCAAACGCTCAACCACTGCGCCAACCGTGCCGCCATTGCTATACGCAGTATAATTGCTATGGAAACATGAAACAAAGTAAATAAAACGAGAAAAACTCATGTTACTTTTAGGATCATCATTAACTTGCCCTCATACAAAGCAAATTTCGTCCATGATTCGTTGCATTTCTAGACATAATCATCTGCCTAGCCTTTTCCCAACTAAATTGGGGTCGGATTCCAGTCAAACCGGATTCAGCTGAATACCAGTGTTTTACGTAAAGCGGCTGCCTACCAGACCTCCACAACCCATTAACTGGGTAACACGGTACATCTTGGCAAGACTGGAGTCATATTTACTGGCTTCTGACAATCCGTAACGACTGCCAAAGATCTACAAATGACAGCCGGAACCAACGGCTTAACGTGCTTTCCGAGGCACGGAGGAAACTCGGTATGTTAAGATGGTCACCCATCCACAGACCAACCTTGGCAAGCGTTGCTTAACCCTGAAGATCGACCCGTGCGGCTGTTATTATCTAGCCACGAGCTCCTCAATTTCTAGACATAATATTGGTTTTTATTCATGAAATTACCAATTCCTCATCAATCGATCAATATTATAAAGTTCTTCCGTTACCGACTGATCAAGTGACTGACTGACAACGCACAGCCGAAACTAATGTTCGTAGAAAGCTGACATTTGGCATGTAGGATTTCCCGAAATTCCTACAGGTGCGGGAAAAACAGGATATGCGTAACGAAGTCGCGGGCAACATCCAATACTACTCTGTCAAGAAAGTACCGGGAAAGGATCAATAATACACAAAATGTCTGTTATTCATCCAAATTTATTTTATCACCTTCAAAGTATGCTCCTTTAGAAACGATACACTTGCGCCAACGAATAATCCATTCATCAAAACATTTTTTAAACGCTGCTTCCGGAATTGAGTTGAGTTCTCGCCGCGAATTCTCCTTTATGTCTTCTATCGATTGAAAACGGGTGCCACGAAGTGGTAATTTGAGTTTAGGAAAAAGAAAAAAGTCAGCAGGAGCCATATCTGGTGAATATGGTGGTTGCTGGATGGTATTTGTTGAGTGTTTGGTTAAAAATTCGTTCACAATGATAGCCTTGTGCGAAGGCGCATTGTCGTGGTGCAAAATCCAAGAATTTTCTTTCCACAAATCTGGCCTTTTTCGTCGAATTTGCTCTCTTAAACGCCGCATAACGCTCAAATAATATTCTTTATTTACCGTTAGACCTTCCGGTAAGAATTCAGAGTGCACAACACCGCGATAGTCAAAGAAAAAAGTCAACATGACTTTGACTTTTGATCGACTTTGGCGTGGTTTTTTCGGTTTCGGTTCAGTTGGAAGGCGCCACTCCGAAGCTTGTTGACTAGTTTGCATGTCAAACTCGTAAACCCACGTCTCGTCACCAGTAACAATGCGTTTCATGAATGTTGGGTCCGAACTGACTCGTTCTAGCATGTCCTCAGCGACTTTCATGCGATTGAGTTTTTGGAGAAAATTCAGATCTTTTGGGACCAGCCGAGCACCAACATGTTTCATACCCAAATGATTAGTTAAAATGGTACGGATCGACTCGTGAGATACAGAAAGTTCGGCGGCTATCTCTCTCAGAGTTGAATGGGGATTTTCAGTCACTATTTCCTTCACTTTTGCGATGTTAACTTCAGTTGCAGACGTTGACGGCCTACCAGAGCGAGGCAAATCTTCCATCACATCTCGACCGCTTTGAACCACTCATAAGCACGAGTTTTTGATAAAGTCGATTCACCGTAAGCCTTCTGTAACATTTTCAGTGACTCCGAACACGAAATTCCATTGGCGATGCAAAATTTAAGACAAACTCTTTGTTCGATATTTTAGTCCATTATGAAATTCGCAATACACACTATATATGATATTACTAAAACCAGCACTGTATTTAATATAAATAACAGATGCAACTCAAACTCCGCGCCAAAATGGAAAACAGTTGTGCCAATCTAACAACTACAAAAAAAACAAAAATTTGAATTTGGAACCATAAACAAATCATCCATTCCCGATACTTTTTTGACTGAATGTATATTTAAAACTGTTTTATTTTTATTTTATTTGTTTGGACAAAAAAACAGTTACATGACAGGAATAACAAAAGAGTCTTAAATTAGCCTTAGAAATAAAATTATGCAAAGCCTATTCCATGTTTAAGTTACTACATCATTCATCATCAGTCCACGAACTCACGAAAAAAAAGTTAAAAGAAAACAGATATACATGTTTGTCATCGAACTGCTCCGAAACGGCTTGATTTTTATGAAATTTATTGTATACTAGCTTCTGCCAGCGGCTTTGCCCGCGTGATTCCTAGGGAACATACTCCCGGGATAAAAAGTAGCCTATGTTAGCACATAGGCTACTTCAATAGCTTCCAGACTAATCTATCTCTGTACCAAATTTCATCAAAACCGTTCAGCCGTTCTGGCGTGATTGAGTAACAAACATCCATAAAAAATTTCGCATTTATAATATTAGTTAGATTTAAAATTAGGAATTTAACTATTTATAAGTACGAAATTTAAAAAATAGCCTACGACCTATTTTCAGAACTACCAAATATTGTAATATTGTATTTGGTAGGTCTGAGAATAGGTCGTAGGCTATTTTTTATTTATATGGTAAAACAACGTTTGCCGGCTCAGCTAGTTTATTTATATTTC
This sequence comes from Lacanobia oleracea, assembly GCA_950371165.1. Classification (NCBI taxonomy): domain Eukaryota; kingdom Metazoa; phylum Arthropoda; class Insecta; order Lepidoptera; family Noctuidae; genus Lacanobia; species Lacanobia oleracea. Next base: position 2,200,769 of record OX493398.1, read on the forward strand.
TTTCCTCAAGACATTTTATTTTTTTATTTCTCCGCATCATATCACGATATCATTGACAGCCGGGACCAACTGGTTAAAGTGCTTTCCGAGGCACGAAGGTTAACATGGTGTTGTGTCATGGTGGCTCGGTATTTTAAGATGGTCACCCATCCACAGACCGACCTCGGCAAGCGTTGCTCAACCTTCAAAATCGACTCTTGCGGCTGTTATTATTCAGCCACAAACTCCTTCGGAACAATGAACATAAAAAACCCCTCGATGGTCACCTCCTCATTGATTGGCGGAAGCAACCGCAACATAATCCTACAGTTCCGCAAATTCTCGAGGTTATAAACATTAAAAGCAAAGGGAATCCCAAAAATTGATAATAAATATTAAAATTGGTATGTTACAGCCATATATTTCGTAAAAAAAAAACCGCCAATCAGGGGACCGGCACTGTCTCTCCTGTAAATGCAACATATTCTGTAACCTTTACAATCCCTTTATGAAGTAAACTATTATTATTACTATATTTTGTGGTCTTCTTCTTATCGTGTGGGCAGTAAGGTCTAATGACCCCACACCCTGGTGTTAGTTTCTAAACCGCCTCAAGGGCCACTGAAATGGTTTATTTGACGACCGCCATTTGGCGGCCGGGACCACCGACTTATACGTGCCTTCCGAAACACGAAATAATCTTTTTATCAGACAATCAGGTGATTCAAGCCGGCAATGTCCTAGCCAAACTGGAAGCAACTTTACAAAGCATGCTTCCCGACGGAATCGAACCCACGACCCGGTGGTCACAAGGCAAGCGCCTAAACCACTCGACCACGGAGGCAGTTTTTGTGGTTATTCTAGGTTACGTGGACAAGGTCGCCAGGATCCAGTACGGGTTGAAGTATGCAGGTAAATGGCACTGGTACAACATCGGTTCAGTGATAATAATTACTGGCCGTGTTGTTGGTACTGACCTGCGTTTTGTACTTTTAATAATTATAGTGTCATGCATGAATTGCATAAACCAAAGGACGCAGATAAATCTAACAATCTTAAAATGCTTGGTTCAATTTTCCGATGGACTGATAAAATAAATACAGGGTCAATGTAAAATAATTAAAGAAAATATTATTTGGCACTCACATAGGGATACCTAAGAAGATTAAATTGATTAAAAATATTTTATGCAAATTCCTCGAAAAAAAAATTTTGACTAGGTCGAAAAAACTTCTATCACAGCATGTGCAACAATATAAAAAAAAAAGTTAAGACGGATATATTTTATTATATATATTTTATTATTAAAAAGGATATATTCCGCCAATCAATTCAATTCGACCCAGTATAAATTGTGTATTTTATATCTCTAAATTAAGCGGTCTCACTGTAGGGCAAAGAGAGACACATCTCGACAAAAAAAAAAAATCAAGGAAAAAGAAGCTGCCAGGCTCAAATGGGATTGATGGGTCACGCCATTCGCATAATGACCGCACGCAGTCGCATAATAACGAATTGAGAACCTCCTCCTTTTTTTGAAGTCGGTTAAAAATGGAAAGCGCCATTTAGGTCGGCGTAAAAAGAGGTGGCGATATAATTTGGACGCGTTCGATGAGGACTCGAAAAAATCATTTATTTATTTATTTCGAGACTGCGGGGAAAGAATGTCTGGAAGAATTTGGGGAGTATTTACGATTTAAAAAAAAATACACTTCCAGGTTTTCAAAGAGACGAGGCCTAGTTTTTGAAAGGAAGTGGCTACAGTAGGATTGAAGTTGTCGGTTGACTTACAGAAACAAAGGATTTATTTTTAAACGATTTCCCACTCCCTAGGTATCAGGTTTAGACACAGACCAGACGAAGCTTTTTAAAATACAGTCAATATCACGTTTAAGACTGGTTTCTGGTATTATTTATCATAAATGTTAATTATTTTAATAATCAGTGTTAATACTTTTTTATATTCTAGTAGTCTTAGTCTATATTGTTTAATTATTATGATTTATTTTAATTTCTACACATAATAGTCTAAATGGGAATATTAATTACTTAAGTTTTAAGAAAACATTTAGTGCATTTCTCCTTTCAGGATCTAAAAGCGCATCGCTACTATTGCAATGCATGTCTAAAGTTTTATGCAGCATTTTTAAATGTACCTATTATTTTAAATTGTAAATCTTCACCAAACCGGAACTATAATTTTAAGTTCCTGATACATTTATCAAAACTGATAATAGTGCACTTAATGTAAATAAAAATCTAATAAAGGCGGTTTTTTTAGATAAACGACAGATTTTGCTGTTTTTTTTTTTACCAAAAATGACGCAGCGACAAGAAAAAACATGTAACTTCTCTATGTATTAGTATGAAATAGGTCGCAAAGTATATAAGACGAGGAACACACAAGCTCGCTTTTATTTCGTTCGAACTAAGCGAGCGCGCAAAAACACGTTCAGTTAATAAACATCTTGAAACGTCAAAATGAACCGCGTATTTTTGAGCCTCGTGATCTTCGCCAGTGGAGTTTTAAGCCAAAGTTCAAAACAAATGAAAATGCCAGAAGAAGCCAGAATGTCTTTCAGCGAAATCGCAAACAAATATGGTCAGAAAACTGAAGAATTTGACGTCATGTCGAAAGGTGGATACATTCTGAAACTGTTCCACATTCCCGGAGACAGGACAAAACCGTTACTCTGTATACACGGCGCCATAGACTCCGCAGATAGCTTCGTCATGAGAGGAAACACGTCACTGGCTGTCGCTCTAGCCAGAGACAACTATGACGTCTGGGCGATGAACTACCGAGGGAATAAATACTCCCGACGACACACCAAAATGAACGCAGATTCGGATCAAGAATTCTGGAACTTTAGCGCCCACGAGATAGGATACTATGACGTACCAGCGAACATAGACTTCATATTGAAGAAAACAGGCGAACAACGACTAAGTATCATCGGTTATTCAGAAGGAACGATGGCAATGTACGTCCTAGGAGCAACGAGGCCGGAGTACAACGACAAAGTTAAGGTTCTAATATCTTTGGCGCCGATATGTTTCATACAAAAGACTGGACTGTTTATGAGCCTTGTTTTACAAATGGCACCGATATTAAACATTGGCCTGGAAGCCTTAAATAGTGAAGAAGTTATCGGACAAAACTCTACCACCAAAGCCATTCTAGAGGAAGTGTGCAGTCAAAAATATTCCGGTTACGAAACATGCCTTTTGAACGGCTTGTTCCTTGTAACAGGTTCAAACCCCAACGAAATTGAACCCGAGTTCTTTCCTATCATACTGGGACACTTCCCAGCCGGGACTTCAAGGAAGAATTTGTACCACCTAGTGCAGATAAGTCAGAGAGGGAAGTTTTCGGACTACGACTATGGACTGGCTCAAAATATGGCCAGATACAAGAGGCCAACTCCACCAGATTACGACTTGAACAAAGTGACGATGAAGATCGCGTTGATTGTCGCTAAGAATGATAAAATTTCCACGATCAAAGATGTCGAAAAACTAAGGAAGCGACTACCAAATGTGGTCGAATACCGAGTGATGAAGAATGATGCCTTCAATCATGTAGATTATGTTTGGGGGAAGAGTACCCACAAGACATTGTTTCCGCATATATTCAGGATTTTGAACAAGTATAATATATGAATGTTTAAGTGTATCGAAACTGGTATACATATTTCGGGAACGGGTGTTGGTGCATCGAAAAGTAGTTGTACTTTCGGTTCTCAATAGCTGTGCACGAAGATCACCAAAAGTGTGATCTGGGATGCTATTAAATAAAAATCGCTGATCTAGTGACAACTACATTAGACTAATTTCAAGTAAATAATTGAAGTGATAATTAAGTGTACATAAAGTGTGTTTATATAAAGAGTGAAAAGCTTGACATTCAAAGAGTTGGACACAAAATGCGATATTATAAATGTGATATTATAATTAGATATTATTTACTTTTCTAGTAAAAAAAGATTTATTACATTACTTATCTTACAAATCATTCTGATCTTATTATTTCCGCTCGCATACACCCGTTAACATTGTTTTTAAAGCAAGTTTTTAACAAAATAAACATATTTTTGAAGGTCAGTCTACTAGCTTGTGAGAATGTTGAAACAATTGACGATAACACGACGTTACTCACAAAATGCTTGTGTTCTATCTAAATAACATCTTACAATTAACTTATAATTGTTATTAACATGTTTGCGTGCGTCTCTGGCTTCCGTATTAAATTAATGTCCGTGTTAACTATTATTTATAGGTTTATTCTTGACCTTTAGTGTAACGTGCAATGTGCAATTTCTCAGAGAAGTGAACAATGATGAATTGAAATGTACATACTTTTTAGGGTTCCGTACCTAAAGGCCAACGGGGCCCTATTGCTAAGCCTCCGCTGTCCATCCGTCTGTCTGTCAACGGGCTGTATCTCAAGAACCGTAATAGGTAGACAGTTGAAATATTGAGTGTGTATTTTTATTGCTGCTATAACAACAAATCATCATCTGCCTAGCCTTTTCCCAACTATATTGGGGTCGGCTTCCAGTCAAACCGGATTCAGCTGAATACCAGTGTGCTGCTATAACAACAAATATAAAAAATAAATGAAATTAAAATACTTTACATAAACTTTAGCTGTACTTCAATTTATAATTGGAAATAGTTGCAATTTCAATTTATAACTCAACTTACAATACTCTAGACTTATTGTTTAATGTAAGTTGGTTTTTATGTGAACTTTTGACGTACTCCCACGGGAACGGGAACTAAGCGGGTGAAACCGCGTGACGTCCGCTAGTTATACATAATTTTGCAGATACAGTAAAGATGACGTATTCGATATTTTTATACGAATAAGCTAAATAAACAAGTTATTTAAATTAACCTGACTACTTAATTATGAACGCATTTTTTTAATTAGAAACGTGAATGATATTTTTTAAAGTTAAATTGTCATTCAAGACAAAGAAAACTTTAATGTGAAGGCTTTATGAACATTTTATTATCTATACTAATATATAAAGCTGAAGAGTTTGTTTGTTTGACGTACTCCCACGGGAACGGGAACTAAGCGGGTGAAACCGCGTGACGTCCGCTAGTTTTACATAATTTTGCAGATACAGTAAAGATGACGTATTCGATATTTTTATACGAATAAGCCAAATAAACCAGTTATTTAAATTAACCTGACTACTTAATTATGAACGCATTTTTTTTATTAGAAACGTGAATGATATTTTTTAAAGTTAAATTGTCATTCAAGACAAAGAAAACTTTAATGTGAAGAATTTATGAACATTTTACTATCTATACTAATATATAAAGCTGAAGAGTTTGTTTGTTTGAACGCGCTAATCTCAGGTACTACTGCAGTAGTAAAAATATTTAATATAAATAAAAAAATATTTTTTCAGACCAGTATTCTGGTCCGATTTGAAAAAATATTTCAGTGTTAGATAGCCCGTTTATCGAGGAATAGTGAGGAATTTATGAACATTATTAACCGACTTCTCCAAAAAGGAGGAGGACCTGTGTTCGCCTGTATGTATTTTTTTTTATGTATTTTCACCGATTTCTCCGCCAATTGTGGACCGATTTTAAAAATTCAATTTTTATTCGAAAGCCTATACTCCTGAGTTGTGGTCCCATTGTCACCAAGTCAGAATCTGATGATGGGATCCCATGAAAATCGAGGGATATCCTCAAATTTTATAGGCACATACAATGTTTTTCATGAAATTTCTAACGCCATTCCAATATTTGTGCCTGGCAATCATCATCTCATGTTGCTGAGCTGATGATGAAAGGTAAAAGTCAGGATCTGATCATGGGATGTTTTGTTTTTGGAAGTCGGTTTTATTTTTATTTTTGACTAGTCGACCCGCGCAACTTCGTCTGCTCCTTTCCTATTGGTCTTGGCTTGATGATATTTAGCCTTCCTCGATAATAGCAAACAAACCGCGTTAAAAAAAAATTGGTTGCCTGTAAAGTCGGTATACGGGCGAAAGTTTTACGTGACAACGTCTTTTTATGTCTGTCTCTCTCGCTCTTAGGCGGGCTAACCATGCCCGAGTGGAAGGGACGCGTGCCTCTCACTCGCTCTCATTGTGAGCGCATAACGTGAGTGGAGCGTAACGCAGTTTCTTGAAGTGTCACCCGGCAAACCAATTTATAAGACGTTGTCACGTCAAAAGCAAACTCTTCAGCTTTATATATTAGTACAGATATGATTACTTTTATTAGATTCTTAATTCAAAGGAGATGTTCCAAAATGTATGGAGCCTGGGCCAGGTCTTTGTAAACTATACTTAAAAATAGAGAAATACATTTATTTAAAACAGTTCTCAACTGTCCAATTTCTTTAAAATGGCTTTGTTTGCTGGTAAAACAAAAGAAATTACACTTGAAATTGAAACACGCAACAAAAACCCGTCATGGCGGTAAGCTGTCATTTTGATTGATTAATGACGTTTGACATTTATTTCTGACATATTTATTTACCTGCAACGAGACGAAAATGACTGAAGTGACATTGTTATGACAGCTGTCAGTTATTTTTCTATGATCTGTAACTAAATCGGTGCGACGCCATGTTGAAAATCGATAAAAGTAATTTACAAACATCAATTAACTACCACAACAGTAAACATTTAAATGAATTAAATGTATTTTTCCCGAATTTTACGATTTTTTCTCTTTTTTATGAGGTAATGTACATAGACCTGGCCCATTTTGAAACATCTCCTTTCTATTAAAACATTTTCTAGTCAGCATTTAAACTAATTATATCACAAAAACAGCTTGAAAATGTCTGTCTGAATCAATATTTACAAATGACGCATTTATTCTACTTTTTGTTTTGCATCACAGATATAGCAATAAGGAAATTTCAACTAACCAAATTATGATAATATAATGACTGCTACAAAGATAAAACAATATGGCGCGGCCTATTGCCGGATATGATTGACAGCTCCTAATGTATATCTTCACAAAAACTACTCAAACTCAACGGAAATTATTATCTTTATGGCACATTTTCGCCACGTGAGTGTGAATAAAAAAATACGGAAGAAAACAAGAATACCACGAAACAGCCAATAAATTGGCAATGAATTATAAATGAAGGTCGCGATTATTAATACATTTAATAAAAACCGTCGACGTCAGCGTGACGTTCTCGTTCTCTTCATGAATCTTAGGGTCAATGACGGTTATCGACACTACTCTAAAATATTTAAGGACAATATATGGCTTAGTTCCGAAATGTAAAAAAAAAACAGTATACCTACTGGCCAGTACTCATGATGTCATGAATCGGACGCAATAATGTAATGTTGTGCCACAATAGTGTACTGTTTAATGTAATGTATCAGTAGTAAATCAAGCGTCAAACGGGTGTGTGTGCATCAGACTTTGAGGAAGTTTTCAATATGGCGTCAGTTTATGACGTCAACACACTGGCCAGCATATTTCGGAACGAATCAACAGTAAGGCGTCGATTCATGACGTCATGAGCACTGGGCGATTGGCACGGAATAGGAAACGTAAGGTTTTGGATAGGTTAAATTTCTCCATAGAAAAATAGTAAATATATTTAGTCCGTCCGCTATTAGTTTCAGTTCAATAAAAATTGATAAAGATAAACCGCATCAAAGTTCAGGAGTGGTGGGTGTGACGTCACACGTCGATCCTAAAAAGTGTACTAACGTGTGATGTCACGTGAGATTAAAAAAGAATAGAATAGAATAGAATACTCTTTATTATGTACACCATATAAGTTACAGAAAAGATAGATGAAAAAAACATTACATAGGGTGACACAATGGGCGGCCTTATCGCTAAAAGCGATCTTTTCAAGACTGAAAATCTGGTCGTAATTTTTAGGGTTCCGTATCCAAAGGGTAACCAACGGAACCCTATTACTAAGCCTCCGCTATCCGGTCCGTACGTCCATCTGTCAGCTGGCTGTATCTCAACAACCGTAATAGGTAGACAGTTGAAATTTTCACAGATTTTCTATTGCAGCTACAAGAAAATGGAACCGGAGGGATGGAGCTGGACTCGCGCACCGAGGGTTCCATATGAAACGTTTTTAAAACTCCATCGGCGAGGCCTATACTCGTCAGAGAATTTTAATATTACAGTGTATAATGCAGTTTTAGATCAGCGACATCTCTTGACCGATAGGGGAAGTAACGTATTTTTTGCTGATGATTTCTGAAAAAGTGTGCTATTTAGAGACATCGTTTTATTTTGCCTGTAATCCTTACTTACATAAACTTCTATGATACAGAATTGATTGATTGATTGACTGATTCAGAATACCTGGAAGCCATGGGAATTTCTATTTCAACACCTTAGAAATAAGGTTCAGATTCAGTTAAACGTCGAATCGCAGCTACGTCATGTCTAAGTTCATTTTGTACTGAATTCTAATCTATCTCCAAAGACATCGGGTTCACCAGGTTCGCATTGACTTACCAGCAGCGACTACATACGATATTCCACTCTGTCTTTATATTTAAAAAGGTATACTTTCACTTACCAGCAGCAATCCACACCAGAGGTACACGTAGATTACAATGCTCATACAAAGCGACCAAGGAATTTTCTACTTTGTTTTCTCAAAGATAAAGTTTATTTTTACTCACCAGCAGCGATTCAAACGGCGAATCGTAGCTACGTCAGTCTAAATTCAGCTAATGCTGAATTTGACTTTATCTCTCCAGACATAAGGTTCGCGATTACAAAACAGCAGTGATCTAACAATTTAGTGCAGGCAGGTAGTCGGAACATGTTACAAACGATATTCCACTCTGTTTTTATACAAATAAGGTATAGTTTCACTTACCAGCAGCGATCCACACGGCGAATCGGAGCCAGGTCATATAGTCGAGATTCAGCATGAGGTACACGTTGATCAGGATGCTGATACCGGGCAGCCAGGGGACTAAGGGGACCTGTTTTAGACGAAAACTTATATTAATACGTGTAGAGTCCGACTCGGCGGGGCGGCGTTCGGGAAGAGCGTGGTATCTTCTCGTCTCACATACCAGTGTCTCAAGACGAAAGTCTATGCCCAGTGTGGGGTTGCCAGTGATGACATACGGAACTGAAACGTGTTCGCTCACAATGGGCCTCATCAGAAGGATTCCCTCCGTAGTCGAGAGGTTTAGGCGTTTGCCTTGTGACCCGGTGGTCATGGGTTTGATTCCCACGGTAAGAGCATACTTTGTAAAGTTGTTTTCCAGTTTGGCTAGGACATTGCAGGCTTGAATCATCTAAATGTCTGATAAAAGATGATACCGTGCTTCGGAAGGCACGTATAAGCCGGTGGTCTAGGCCGCCAAATGGCGGTCGTCAAATAAACCATGTCAGAGGCCCTTGAGGCGGTTTAGAAACTTAGAAACTCTGACTGGTTTGTGGGTTCGTTGCACCTTACTACAATAAGAAGAAGAAGAAAGATTAAAGTTACTCAAAGGGCAATAGAGAGGGCAATCCTTTTTTTATAAGGATTAGAAATCATCAAATGACTCCTTCCGCTCTGGGCGGAGCAGAAGGGAGTGTCAGACTCTTACTGACTAAAACCCATCCGTGTTCCTCCTAATGCCCTTTGCGTTCCAGAGCCGCGGCGTCTCTTTCGAACGGATGCCGCACCCAGCAGGCACTGCCCCCGCGGGCCCGCGGCGTCTCTTTCCGGCAGGCACTGCCCCCGCGGGCCCGCGGCGTCTCTTTCCGGCAGGCACTGCCCCCGCGGGCCCGCGGCGTCTCTTTCCGGCAGGCACTGCCCCCGCGGGCCCGCGGCGTCTCTTTCCGGCAGGCACTGCCCCCGCGGGCCCGCGGCGTCTCTTTCCGGCAGGCACTGCCCCCGCGGGCCCGCGGCGTCTCTTTCCGGCAGGCACTGCCCCCGCGGGCCCCACCTGCCAAGCTGCCAGCTCCTTGAGGCGTCGCCCCGCGCCTGGTTCTGACCGGACGGCGAGCCACCCAATGTGAGCCGTCCGCAGGCCCGCGCAGTAGGTGGCCGGAAATCGCCCTGCGACTCCCGGAGCGTCTTCTGTTGCAGCGACTGAGGCATGAGGTTTCCCTCTCTCTCACACGTTCGGCCTCCTCCTTTGCTAGTATTACTGCTTCGCAGAAGGAGGTGACCATAGACAGAACCAGGACCGGTCGCGAGAGGTCGCCGCCACCGATTGCCTCGACGAGGACTCAAAGGAGGAGGCAATGCTTGGAGTTTCCTTGCGTGATCGAATCAGGAATGATGATATCCGCAAAAGAACCAAGGTTACCGACATAGCCCGAAGGGTCGCTAAACCAGAGTGGCAGTGAGCAGGACACATTGCTCGCAGAACAGATTCTGGAGTGGCGACCGCGTACCGGAAGACCCAACGTTGGTGCCCCCGAGACACAACGTGGACCGTGCATCTGGTGAGGGTCTGGGGAGCCGATGAACGCACAGGACCGGCTGTTGTGGCGACACTTAGGGGAGGCCTATATTCAGCAGTCTTCAGTCAGCGGACGTCTTTCGGCTGATAATGATAGATAAGGCCAGGAACAGGAAGGTCAAGAGTTCCTCACCGAGAAGGCGAGCTTCTTGTCGGACACGGGCTGCCTGGAGATGGCCACGAGCGTGACGACCACCAGCGCAGTTCCTGTAGCTAGCATGGCCAGCGCGCCCGCATGGCCGGCCAGGATCTGCTCGCCGTACTGATTGATGCTGGACATCATTATGAAGCACCATACTCCTGTACAAGAAAAGAAAATATCGTTAGAAAGAAGAAAGGAAGGTAAGATGTCAATTTAGGACCCATTAGTTTTAGTGGTAATATATAATTCGTGGTGCTTGGCAACTGCGCTTAACCCACTTGTATATGTCCCTTGGTGGCTATTGGCCTAGCTCTATTCTGTCTCCTGCTAAGGAGGGAAGTGGAAATTATATATTTTTCCTACTCCTCCGCTGTACTTTTCTGATTAATTTCGTTGCGAGATCCAAGACAGTTGAATCGTTTTTCCGGGACTCGTCGGACTCCGAGCCAATAAACTCGGCGTTTTTCTGGTGGTCGCCACTGTTGATTCTGGCTTTCAGAAATTGCAGTGGTTGGGAATGTGTGGCTTGTTTGGCCAAAAAAACAAAAACCTGTTACGCAAAAGTGGCTTTTTTTAGAACCGCAGGGTTCTAAAAAGGGCACTTTAGTAGATAAGTCAGTAATTCAAACTACCCAAAACTGTCAAAAAAAGGGCCCTTAAAATTCAAGTCTCTATCTGGTAGTCTTGGAAAGGCGATTTGTTAGCCACCAAACGCCACCGCGCTCGCTCGCGCTCTCACGCACGCCACAACGCACGTACATGTCGTGTTCATTTCTCTTGCGCCTCTCGCTTGCTCCCACCAAAAGTATTTCAATTGTTATCCTTACTTTTTGAATGGGACTATGTTTGTAGGTACATTGTTCACTGTGATATTTTTTTTATCCCGCCACGCCATTATAATATACTAGCCACCCGCCCCGGCTTCGCACGGGTGGAAATCATACACCAAAACCATCAAAATTCGTTGCGTAGTTTTAAAGATCTAAACATACACAAGGACAGACAGACAGCGGAAGCGACTTTGTTTTATGAACTATGTAATGATGGAGTGAAATTGCTGTTTTTTTTTTCTTACATTGTCGCTAATTGTCGCAGTAAAAAAACATACAAGCTTTTGAAAATACTTCTCGCACTTTCCATCGAAAAAGTTAATCACGCGTAATCAATTAAAATAGAACTTTATGTGCTTGATTTTAAGGCATACACTCACTTGAACACTTCACATTCCCATTTTTTTTTTTCATTCGACAGACTTGACTTAAAGGATTGGCCAAATGAAACAACGGACAGAGAAAAGTGGAAGGAAGGAAGCGAGCCCTTTGCCCTGCAGTGGGACTCAACAGGCTCATCATCATCATCCGGCCCCCTTCTACCATCGGACTACATTATCAGCGAGTAACATAGGCTATATTTTATCCCCGTACTCGCACGGGAACGGGAACTACGTGGGTGGAACCGTGTGACGTCCGCTTGTCTCAAATAAAATGTCGGACAGTTAGAACTCATAATTATAATTTTCGTCATGTTAATAAGCTGAATGACTTACCATACAAGGTGACAAGCACGGACACAGTCATGGAGCTGAGCTTGGTGGGCAGCGTGTGTCCGTCTGCGTTGACAATCTGCCGGAACGCGTTGCGGTACGAGAAGTTCAGCGGCTCTTGCGTGCGGTGCGCTGGCTGACTGTACTCGTACCTAGGGACGGAGAGTTGTAGGTTATACAATTAATATGGTTTTAAAAGAATTCTGTACAAAATTACATGACAAAGAGAAAGAATTTTTCTTACTCCTGAGAGAAAGACACGTCACATGTTGGAGTTCCCCAAGTGCCCATACACCTGTACTTTGGGGGATTTAATTAATGCCCTCAATGCTGCAATTAACGTAGCCAACTACTGGGCCCAAACGATCTAGGGTGTTGTCCATCGATTCAAAATGAAGAAGAACTCCTGAGAGAAGTAATTCCACTTTCCCGCACTAAAACACTGATGATATTTATTTTATAAAAAGTTAAAAAATAACACTTTCACACGTTTATCTTTTTGGTAAATATAAAACTAGATAAAGCTGTTTCCTAATTGACTACACTGAGATGAAACACCAAAACAAACTCAGAGCTCAGTCTCGTTTAACGTCCATATAATCCACACACTGGTTAAATCACATGAGAACCATGTAGGACGTAGTCTACTACGATCACTACTGAGCGCCATGAGTCTTAGAATTCTGCTTTAGAAATAGAGTTACTGAATATTTAAATATCATCAACATATACAGCCGAAAGACGTCCACTGCTGGACATAGGCCCTAAGTGTCTCACATCCATCGGGTACTCGCTATTTAAATACATTGGACTGCTTTTTACACAACTGCCGGTGAAGCATACAAGGATGGTTATTTAATCATGTTATTTAGCTAATATTCAGTGTAGCTACATACCTAAGCAGAAGCACACAGGAAGCAACCATAGAATAGGCTAACAAGGTGCCGATAGACATCATGTGGATCAACTGCTCCAGCCTGAAGATCATCGCCAATGTGCCTGCAAATTAACATAGTCATTAATTTTTGTTTTATGGTAGGATCAAATCAAATGATTCTTCTTTGCCATGTTAAATTGTTCGAAGATTAAATCAAATTATGCAAATCCTATTTTTTTGTATATCCCTAAATAAAAAAATAGAAAAAAAACCTAATATCAACAACAACAACCAACATTATCAACATTTTTGTTATTGGATTTGAAAAACGAACAAAAGTTATCATGAGCAGTTTATACACCGTATGGTATAGGGAACGTGCTTGGCGTTGACTATGCCATCTAGTGTTACATATTCGAAATTATAACGTCAAGAATAGTTGACGTTGACGCTTCTGTGCTGCCCCCTATAGTTCCTCTAAACGGAGCGTGCAGAAAGTAGCCTGTGCAATCTAGCGTTACAATTTCGAAACTTAAGAAAAACTTGACAACTTCTGTGCCTCCTATAGTTCTTCCACGTTCCAGAATAGTTTTATTCTTTTTACATAAGCACGACTGCCGATCACGGGGTCCTGGTTTTGATTCCTAGGTCGGGCAAAAAGTGGTACTGTGTTTTTCTTCTAGTAATATCTCAGTAGCAGTCCGAAGTTTGGAAGTCGCGTAGTTGTGTTGTCGGCGTCTGATCTCTGTCCTCGAGACTCGGGTGCCGTCCCTGAGAACAACGAGAGTAACGGAACAAAGAATGCACCTGCGTGTGCATTGTTACCCAATCTTCATTATCCAAATGGGTTATGGAGATCTGGAAGCCAGCTTCACGTAAAATACTGGTATTCAGCGAAATCCGGTTTGACTGGAAGCCAACCCCAATATGTATAGTTGGGAAAAGGCTAGACAGCACACACAGGCGAGACCAATGCGCCCTGCGCCCTGGAGGTTATTCTATTTTCGTCTATTTAACTATAGATTTCTGAATATACGCCCATAAATGCATATGTTTATATAAACACTAAAGTCAAAAGGTCTACTTCGTGAAGATGATGCGGGGTAGAGGAACACTGTTGTTAGCAGACGTGACGACACAATCTTATAAAATTTATAAGAAAAAAACTTAAAAAAATAATATTTCGAGCTACTCTAAACTAGCCCTTTCATTTGATACCCTTATTGTAGAAATGCATTAAAAATAACTATTCCGCCATCTTGGACGGTCCGCCATATTGCATTTAGAATGACGTCACACAGCTTATCGTCTATTGTCATCTAAACTAAACGTGTATACAAAATTTCAGCTCAATCGGTTGAAGATATCTGCTTCCAAATTTGTAGCAAGATTCCACCCGAACAAACATGTATACATAAAAGCTTTTAATTAAAAACTCATCCGTTACTGAGTGACTGACAGACAACGCACAGCCGAAACTGCTGGTTGTAGAAAGCTGAAATTTGGCGTGGTGGTTCCTCGGGCGGTGTAGGGGAGCATTAAGGGAGGATTTCACGAAATTTTTACGGGAACGGGAAAAAGCTAGTAACATATAATTTATTACCTGTGAAGAGGCCAGCGATCATGGTGCCGACGAGCGGCGTCTGGTACTTCTCGCTGACCTGCCCCATGAAGCGGAACAGCAGCCCGTCCGACGACATCGCGTAGATGATGCGCGGCAGGGGGAACACTGCGCCCAGCAAGCTGGGGGGGTAAGGACACATAAAAATAGATTGTGGATGTCCTATAAACTTCCTCGGTAAAGGCCGAGCAACCTGCGGACGGCTCACGTTGAGTGTCGTCCGATCAGAGCCAGGCCCGAGTCGACAGCGCGTTGTGTTCCACGCATGCCTCAAAGAGACGTCAGCATAGTTGACGTTAGTGCCTGCCAGGGTTGCGAAACTTGTTCGAAAGCAAAGAGATTAAAGATACAATAGAGCGGCTATCAGAAGTAATGTCATAGAAAAACTGTGATCGCATGGCTCAGTGACGCCATCTAGCTTTGAATAGCAAACATATAGGTACATTATATTTTGATTTTTGAAATTTAAATTAAGACATGAATTCAGCTATCGTCCGGTAGGTGGCCAAAGTGTGCTAGAGATGTTACCAACCATTTAAGGTGAATGCTCCAGGGTAGCCCGCGAAATTCAAATATTTTTATGTTTTTTGCAATTTGCCGGTCAGTGTGAAGCTGTATGTCGACCAAATGCGATCTGCGACAGTAACGCGTATTTATCTAAAGAATTATAACCATTTTAATCATCAATATAGCCCTCTAAGTTCATGTAGTTCGAAAGAATGAATATTTCAGAAATAATCATTCTTTCGAACTACATGAACTTAGAGGGCTATATTGATGATTAAAATGGTTATAATTCTTTAGATAAATACGCCTTACGGTCGCAGATCGCATTTGGTCCACATACACCTTCACACTGACCGGCAAATTGCAAAAAACATAAAAATATTTGAATTTCGCGGGCTACCCTGGAGCATCCACCTTAAAGACATCAACTTTCGATAGTAAAAGTTGTATTTTTTTTTTCTTATATTTGAATTTTGGAAACAGATGGCAAAACATTAGGAAAGTAATAAAATGCAGTAGTTTTATTGTAATAGTTATTTATGATATTTGTGCGGTATGTTGGTTTTTACAAACGAGTGGGTGTACCATAGTCTCATGTTAGTAAATACCAATATCCGCACGTGTATAATACAATGTTTTACAAAACATTTACGAGAAAATAGTACAATTGGTCCTTGAAAATGGCATGAATTTCCAAATTTAAAATTAGAACTACATCGTCGTCTCATCTTTGTCTCATTTTCTCTTTAGTATTAAATTGAGACAAACGTTCATTCAGTTAATTAACTGCTATCTTATTATTATTCTGATGATATTTTATTTTTTAAACTGAACTTCAAAATACTTGAAATGAATATGAGCATTAGTTTTCAGATGTTCCTTTTTTATTTAGATGAATTTAAAGTACTTACCTATTTAAAATGAATGAGCTTTATTTTTATGTGGCGGTCATGTTTAATCTGTGGTATTCGCTATTCTCCCGCCATGGAAACTTGAATATAATTTTGTTAATAATTTATTGAGTATTATTGAAAAATATAACGAAGCATTGAAAAGTATACTGCGCTTTATTTTACCTTTCTTTTCAGCTTCTGAACTTTTCTTATTCTCGTATTCTGAAACTCCTTGGTACATCCTTGTATAATTGTTTTTTTTTTAACAAAAAATAAAAAACCGTAACGGATACGCACGGTACGTAAGTATCTACTTTACCTCACGCTCCGTTGTATGGAGCGTGCGATAAAGTAGGTACTTGGGTGAGAGTACCTATTTTACCGCATTAATTTTTATTTTTTGAATAATGTATACTATGTATGTAGGTTTCGTAAATGCATTTTTTGAGCAAGTGTGTTATAAATTATTTATTTAGACAATTCGTTTTGTTTGCATATTACTAATATAATTTATTACGTATGGTCAGTGATCCATGAAAAGTAAACTAGAGCAGACGCCGTAGGTTAACAAACAAAGGCAACAACAATAAGGGCTCTCAAACGAGTGTATAATAAGGCCTTAAAAATATTCGAAATTAAGAATATTTTATTTATGTAGTAATTGCCTCGATTTACAGCTGACGCAAAGGCTGGAAGCCAGTTTCCTTCTCTACGGTGTACCTGTACAAACTGTGCGTATCCACTTTTCGCGTTATCCAATATTTACATTCGAAAATCTAAAATAACAAAATCTACTTGAAAAAATTGGCCTTGTTCCTTTATCCTCTCGCGCGTTTCTCGTACAGTTCCCGTCACGCAAGCTTGCCTCCACAAAGTACGCCGCAATCGGCTGCGCAGGACGTCAATTTGACAACAAACATACAACCGCGCATGCGCGGGTAGCTCGCGCATGCGTGGATTAGCACAAACGCGCGGGTGTAATGGCATCTCACTCGCTCGTATAAGTTCGATGCATAAGCGTGTCCCGCTTGCTCGATGCAATACGACTGTGGATGCGAAAAGTGTTACAGGTTGTTATTGTTTTTAATGATTTATTTTGGTTATTTCTTACAGTTTGATTTGTGTTCTTGTGGTGTATGTGTTTGTTGTGTTACTTTTTGATATTTTATTGTTACTGGTAGTCTTTGTTACTTGTTTATAGTATAATACGTATAAACAAAAAAATATTTTAGGAACGTAACACTTTTTTACGCGATTGCACCTGCGCGGACTTCACTCAAACCTAACTTCCGAGGGGCAAGCCACGCTAATGCGAACTGTACACCCATGTGTACGAGAAACGCGCGAGAGGTTATTGACATTTAAATTAAACTACAGGATTATGTTTAATTATTCACTTACGGAATTAAATTTTATCGATAACAAAATCAATAAACAATATTACCTACATCTCTTTCCAGACAAGGTTAAGCTACTGAGCAATAGAGGGCGTATATTAAAACAATTTTATTAAAATGATTGAATTCTAATTAATTTCTGCGCAAATATAAAAAAAAATACGAAAATAAAACCGAAGTTAGGTCCAACGAGATTTGCAATAGAGTATTGCGCACCTCGGCATATTTTCGCAGAAAATGTTTTTCTGTTTGTGGATAAAGCGGTCATAAATACGACTTGACATGCAGAGGTGACATACTAGTCTGAGCAACTTATGACCACTAGGACATAACTATTGGATTACGATTTTGTTCGCTATGTCCTGTCTACTGGGTAGTATACATTTAATGTCTTTGTTCGAAAGAGTCACCGCGGCCCTGGAACGTAAACACCACTTGCAGGAACACGGGCGAGTTTTAGCCAATCGGAGTCTGACACTCCTTCCCTCTCCGCGCAGAGCAGGTGGAGTAATTTGATGATGATTCCCAAGCCAAAAACTGTACTGTAATTTTACGGTTTTTGAGTCCTTCTAATGTTTACGAATTACTAAAACCTGTTACGTTTATCGTCCCGCACTGAGCCTGCGTGATGGAGGAATTCGCAGGAAGCCCGGGTGCCAGTAGTGAGCACGTGTGAACTTGTGTGCATGCGTACCTGGAGCAGAGCGCGCAGATGGCACCCACGCTGACGGCGTACTTGGCCCAGGGCCAGCCCAGCTGGTCGTACACGAACGGAAACGGGGCCTTCTCGTCCTGCGAACCAAATATTACTTTTACTCGTGATTAAATAACGACAGCGATACGGTTACGGCATATATTGAGGTTAAGCAACGTCTGCCGAGGATGGACGAAATACCGAGTTTGTAGATCTTAGAATGTCATTACGAGAAGTCAGAACCCAGAAGTTTTAGTGAAACAAAAGTACTAAAAAACGCGCTTACATGAGGTCCTAGCTTGTTTCAAGCCATCAGTGAGTGCATACTTAACCTAAAACCTGAACATTATTTTCAACGCACATGTAAGGTAACATGCAATGCAACATTTCCCATACATTTGAATGTGTTCGCGAGCGTACTATGCGCACGTTGCGTGCGTTCGTAACGCGCTCGTTGATTTCCGCCGATTGTCGGTTTTTTCTACGAACGCTTTGAATGCGCGTAGTGTTATTTGGACGGTCAGTCGCGGGCAGACGAACGTTTCAAAGCATATATTTATATGGGACTAGCTACTCGTGCACAGGCGCGGCGGCGTACGAGCGACTAGCGGCCGTCCAGCGGTGCCCGCGCGTCTGCAGTAACGTAGTGTAATGGATTTTATTTTTTGCTTTCCACGACCGACGTTTCAAAATGCGTTTCAAACTTAGTCAAATCAAAACGATGTGTTCGTCGCTGTTTAGACATTTTATTAGCGAACAAGACACTTATTCCTCATAACATAACACAACACTACACCACTCCAGCGCACCGCGATTTGTACGTCTACCATGAGTTTTGAGATTTTTCTATCTATACTCGCTAGCGACTGTAGTTAAAAAAAGTGTTTTTAACTACAGTCGCTAGCTAATATAGATCGATAAGCCTCATTCATGGTAGACGTACTGCCCGCTGGCTTCGTGCCCGGGTCCGCGCCCGCTGACTCGACGCCGACTACGTACCTGCATGTAGTAGGGCACCATGAGAGTGAGCACGGAGGACACCCCGCAGTAGGCCAGGAACACCACCAGCAGGGATGCCTGACTTGTCGCCGACTACGTACCTGCATGTAGTAGGGCACCATGAGAGTGAGCACGGAGGACACCCCGCAGTAGGCCAGGAACACCACCAGCAGGGATGCCTGACTTGTCGCCGACTACGTACCTGCATGTAGTAGGGCACCATGAGAGTGAGCACGGAGGACACCCCGCAGTAGGCCAGGAACACCACCAGCAGGGATGCCTGACTTGTCGCCGACTACGTACCTGCATGTAGTAGGGCACCATGAGAGTGAGCACGGAGGACACCCCGCAGTAGGCCAGGAACACCACCAGCAGGGATGCCTGACTTGTCGCCGACTACGTACCTGCATGTAGTAGGGCACCATGAGAGTGAGCACGGAGGACACCCCGCAGTAGGCCAGGAACACCACCAGCAGGGATGCCTGACTTGTCGCCGACTACGTACCTGCATGTAGTAGGGCACCATGAGAGTGAGCACGGAGGACACCCCGCAGTAGGCCAGGAACACCACCAGCAGGGATGCCTGACTTGTCGCCGACTACGTACCTGCATGTAGTAGGGCACCATGAGAGTGAGCACGGAGGACACCCCGCAGTAGGCCAGGAACACCACCAGCAGGGATGCCTGACTTGTCGCCGACTACGTACCTGCATGTAGTAGGGCACCATGAGAGTGAGCACGGAGGACACCCCGCAGTAGGCCAGGAACACCACCAGCAGGGATGCCTGACTTGTCGCCGACTACGTACCTGCATGTAGTAGGGCACCATGAGAGTGAGCACGGAGGACACCCCGCAGTAGGCCAGGAACACCACCAGCAGGGATGCCTGACTTGTCGCCGACTACGTACCTGCATGTAGTAGGGCACCATGAGAGTGAGCACGGAGGACACCCCGCAGTAGGCCAGGAACACCACCAGCAGGGATGCCTGACTTGTCGCCGACTACGTACCTGCATGTAGTAGGGCACCATGAGAGTGAGCACGGAGGACACCCCGCAGTAGGCCAGGAACACCACCAGCAGGGATGCCTGACTTGTCGCCGACTACGTACCTGCATGTAGTAGGGCACCATGAGAGTGAGCACGGAGGACACCCCGCAGTAGGCCAGGAACACCACCAGCAGGGATGCCTGACTTGTCGCCGACTACGTACCTGCATGTAGTAGGGCACCATGAGAGTGAGCACGGAGGACACCCCGCAGTAGGCCAGGAACACCACCAGCAGGGATGCCTGACTTGTCGCCGACTACGTACCTGCATGTAGTAGGGCACCATGAGAGTGAGCACGGAGGACACCCCGCAGTAGGCCAGGAACACCACCAGCAGGGATGCCTGACTTGTCGCCGACTACGTACCTGCATGTAGTAGGGCACCATGAGAGTGAGCACGGAGGACACCCCGCAGTAGGCCAGGAACACCACCAGCAGGGATGCCTGACTTGTCGCCGACTACGTACCTGCATGTAGTAGGGCACCATGAGAGTGAGCACGGAGGACACCCCGCAGTAGGCCAGGAACACCACCAGCAGGGATGCCTGACTTGTCGCCGACTACGTACCTGCATGTAGTAGGGCACCATGAGAGTGAGCACGGAGGACACCCCGCAGTAGGCCAGGAACACCACCAGCAGGGATGCCTGACTTGTCGCCGACTACGTACCTGCATGTAGTAGGGCACCATGAGAGTGAGCACGGAGGACACCCCGCAGTAGGCCAGGAACACCACCAGCAGGGATGCCTGACTTGTCGCCGACTACGTACCTGCATGTAGTAGGGCACCATGAGAGTGAGCACGGAGGACACCCCGCAGTAGGCCAGGAACACCACCAGCAGGGATGCCTGACTTGTCGCCGACTACGTACCTGCATGTAGTAGGGCACCATGAGAGTGAGCACGGAGGACACCCCGCAGTAGGCCAGGAACACCACCAGCAGGGATGCCACCACGGCGAAGGGGATCGTCTTCTGCGGACGGCGAGCCTCTTCACCAGCTGTGGCTACGCAGTCGAAACCTGCGAGGAAAGATTACATATTATTACTAAAGTAAACTTTGAAATATATAATTTAGATGACTAAAACAAATCAAATTTTTAAATAACGTTTTTTATAAAAACTATTTTTATTTTTTGTAATTGGTTTGCTCTTGAATCTAGTCTATGTCAGAGATGACAGAGAAAATGTCTACGATGGAGCGAGCCTACACACAAGGAGCCTGTTCACTCTAACTTTGAAGAGATTAGTGTAAAAAAATAAATATTTATTAGGCACATTTTTTTCTTTTTTTCCCTTAGCATAAACTTAAGACGATACATTCAGTCAAAAAAGTATCGGGAATGGATGATTTGTTTATGGTTCCAAATTCAAATTTTTGTTTTTTTGTAGTTGTTAGATTGGCACAACTGTTTTCCATTTTGGAGCGGAGTTTGAGTTGCATCTGTTATTTATATTAAATACAGTGCTAGTTTTAGTAATATCATATATAGTGTGTATTGCGAATTTCATAATGGACAAAAATATCGAACAAAGAGTTTGTCTTAAATTTTGCATCGCCAATGGAATTTCGTGTTCGGAGTCACTGAAAATGTTACAGAAGGCTTACGGTGAATCGACTTTATTAAAAACTCGTGCTTATGAGTGGATCAAAGCGTTCAAAAGCGGTCGAGATGTGATGGAAGATTTGCCTCGCTCTGGTAGGCCGTCAACGTCTGCAACTGAAGTTAACATCGCAAAAGTGAAGGAAATAGTGACTGAAAATCCCCATTCAACTCTGAGAGAGATAGCCGCCGAACTTTCTGTATCTCACGAGTCGATCCGTACCATTTTAACTAATCTTTTGGGTATGAAACATGTTGCTGCTCGGCTAGTCCCAAAAGATCTGAATTTTCTCCAAAAACTCAATCGCATGAAAGTCGCTGAGTACATGCTAGAACGAGTCAGTTCGGACCCAACATTCATGAAACGCATTGTTACTGGTGACGAGACGTAGGTTTACGAGTTTGACATGCAAACTAGTCAACAAGCTTCGGAGTGGCGCCTTCCAACTGAACCGAAACCGAAAAAACCACGCCAAAGTCGATCAAAAGTCAAAGTCATGTTGACTGTTCTTTGACTATCGCGGTGTTGTGCACTCTGAATTCTTACCGGAAGGTCTAACGGTAAATAAAGAATATTATTTGAGCGTTATGCGGCGTTTAAGAGAGCAAATTCGACAAAAAAGGCCAGATTTGTGGAAAGAAAATTCTTGGATTTTACACCACGACAATGCGCCTTCGCACAAGGCTATCATTGTGAACGAATTTTTAACCAAACACTCAACAAATACCATCCAGCAACCACCATATTCACCAGATATGGCTCCTGCTGACTTTTTTCTTTTTCCTAAACTCAAATTACCACTTCGTGGCACCCGTTTTCAATCGATAGAAGACATAAAGGAGAATTCGCGGCGAGAACTGAACTCAATTCCGGAAGCAGCGTTTAAAAAATGTTTTGATGAATGGATTATTCGTTGGCGCAAGTGTATCGTTTCTAAAGGAGCATACTTTGAAGGTGATAAAATAAATTTGGATGAATAACAGACATTTTGTGTATTATTGATCTTTTCCCGGTACTTTCTTGACAGAGTAGTACAGTGCGTTGCACACAAGCCCCCACTCCTGATCTTTGATGTATTTTATCTTAGTCAATTTTTATTAATTTGATAAAGCAAAAATTACGTTTCCAACATTTTTCGATTAACTGACGGAATTACGTTGATAAATAATATTATATTCGCTGAAGATTCAAATTTTATTCCCATCATTTTCTTGTTATTAAAGAAAAAAGTCAGAAGAACTGGATCTATTATTATAACGGTGATATCTTACCAATGAACCCGTAGAAGCAGACGGCCGCTCCCTTAATGATGCCAGCCAGTCCGTAGGGCGCGAAGCCGCCCGTCCCGAAGTCTTTGTGCGGACTCTTCGGGACGTCCTCCGCCGGGATGCGCCAGTTCTTTGTGTCCGCTACAAGAGGAAAACACATATTGATGAGCAGGATTAACCATAATTTAAGAAAAAAACCTGCCAAGTGCGAGTCGGACCCGCACACAAAGGGTCCCGTACCATAAACCTTAACTTTTATTATTTTTTGTTATAGCGGCAATAGAAAAACACAATCTGTAAAAATTTCAACTGTCTAACTATTACGGTTCTTGTGATACAACCCGCTGACAGACAGACGGACAGACGGACAGACGGACGGACGGACAGCGGAGGCTTAGTAATAGGGTCCCTTTTGGGTACGTAACCCTAAAAACATCTCGTATTTTCCCAACCTATATAATTTGATTATTTTACCTTTGAAGGATCCGGAAATGATGACAAACAACACGACACACAGGTTAACACCCGTGCAGAAGTTGTTGAACTTTGTCGACTCTTTCACGCCGAAGGCAAGGGCAACTGAAATGTGTAACGAAAATGATGAATTAAAACTAAGATCATCAAAGAAGGAGACCATGCTTCAGCGATGCTAGATTTTCTTTTTTGCAAGTCGGGACTTAGAAACTTTTTGGGTGAAAAAAAGCGGGATTCTTTCGTCGAAAGCGGGATATAGTAAAAAAACGCATATAATCAGAAGTTTTTAAATATTATTATATTTTTTTTAGTTTTTGTCTTTGTCTGAATAGGATAAAGATTTTTTTATTTTTATATTTGAGTTTTAAATTACGTTTACATGACATTTGCTCACTGCTTTCCAACAAACAAAACATTTGCAATAGGTATTCGTTATTCCTTCGTACGTAATTCGAGAAGTGTCGCGTTCGCACGCACCGATGGGCCGGCCGGGCCGCACTCGTGTGGGGCCGCGCTTCCCCCGCACGCTGCACCACGGCGGCGGGACGGAGCCTGTCCCGCGCGTGTGCCCGACACATAAAAATCGGGACGTCTGACAACGCTGGTTTGCTTCCCCTCAGAATATAAGTCATAGGTAGAAGCACTTTCCCGCTCCGAATGCATCATTTTAGCTTCGAAAATAAGTCTGCCGAACCTTTTCTCAACTGTATTTAGGTCAACTTCCAGCTGTGATTACCAGAATTTTACAGCGAGCGATTGCCTATCAGATCTCTATAACCCGTAGCTGGGTAATACGTTTAACTATTCAATACGAATATATTAAACTGATGAGTTTGTTTATTTGCTTGCTTGAACGCGCTAATCTCAGGAACTACTGGACCGATTTGACGAAGTTGCGCGGGTAAACTAGTATTAGTTCGACCCGCGCACTTCGTCTGCTCCGCTCCTATTGGTCTAAGCGTGATGATATTCATCTTTCTCGATAAATGGGCTATCTAACACTGAAATAATTTTCTATTAATCGTACTAGTAGTTCCTGAGATAAGCGCGTTCAAGCAAAGAACCTCTTCACTCTTCTTTGTTTAATTGAACGCTATATGTCATCACGCTAAGACAAAAAGGAGCGGAGCAGTAATGAAAATTGTGACGCAGACGAAGTTGCGCGGGTCAGTTAGTGCTTTTCTAAATCGTCAAAAACTTGTAGTTTGACAGTTGTGTGACATTGACAAGCATAATTGAGAACGTGCAGGAACCAAAGGTTGCAGCACAGAAGTGTCATTGTCAAGTATATTTTACCTATAAGTTTCGAAATTGCAACGCTAGATGGCACAGTCTACTTCGTGCACTTCCCCTAAACGTAGCGTGCAGGAATTATAAGTGGCAGCACAGAAGCGTCAATGTCAAGTGTTCTTAACCTTAAACTTTCGTATATGCAACACTAGATGGCATTGTCAACGCCGTGCACGTTCTCTGTAGGCAGCCAAAGCACGTGGTGTTTACTTATTTTAACCTTATCTATTGGTAATAGTACCACTGTTCTTGTTCAGCAGCGAGTCCAGTGCTCGCTCAGGGTTCACTAAACACCAAGCTACTGACCTGAGAACGCCATGATGACGGAGAAGGCGAACACATCAGGGTAGGCGGCGAGGTGCGGCGTGTCGATGGGCATGGTCGCCTCCAGGTGCGTGGATATGGCCTTGTTCAGCAGGGAGTCCAGGTACTCGCTGAGAGCTTTCACTACGGACGCTGCACCTGTAATCAATATTAAATTAAGCACCATACTATCCAAAAAAAATCCCTCTAAACGCGATTAGGTACGTAACATAAACAATTCATTTCAAGCGACTTTTATATATTATACTATATAATAATATCAAGCGATATGACACCTAAACGTACACCCTAATATAAAAAGACTTCGTTACTGGATGAGTGACTCAGACAACGAACAGCCGAAACGACTTGTCGTAGATTGCTGTAATTTGGCATGTAGGTTCCATTTGGAGTATAGGGGAGCACTAAGAGAGGATTTCACAAAAAATCCTGCGAGAACGGGAAAAAACGTGATATAGGTGTACGAAGTCGCGAGGAAAGCTAGTTTTTTATTTAATAAATAAACTATGAAGAAACTAATAAACTAGTGCACACAAAGTGACTCTGTCGGCGTCAC
The DNA here is from genome assembly GCA_950371165.1 of Lacanobia oleracea. Lineage (NCBI taxonomy): Eukaryota > Metazoa > Arthropoda > Insecta > Lepidoptera > Noctuidae > Lacanobia > Lacanobia oleracea. Next base: position 2,226,444 of record OX493398.1, read on the forward strand.
GTTACGCTGCATAATGTCGCGTCGCTTCCCACGAAATCGTCGATACGCCACAGCTTTCGACCAGTAATCTTGCTTCACGAAGATTTCTAGATTCCGGAGTAGAACCGGCACCAGAAAATACCTGAATTTGTTGTTATGGCACGTCTACAACTGTGGCTAAAACGTAATTAGGGAATGTGGGTGTGCCAACTTGGTACCTCTGCCAACCCTTAGGGCTACAGGCGATGTTTTTTTAAAGTATAGGAAATCATCAAATGACTCCTTCCGCTGGAGCGGTTACTTTATGTTATCAGAGAAAGGACAAGATTTATGATTGTTTTAAAAGATTTCTTCTGCTCGGTGCAGTTAGAAATCTATACTATATAATTATCTTCAATCTATACTAATATTATATATAAAGCTGAAGAGTTTGTTGGTTTGTTTGGTTGAACACGCTAATCTAAGGAACAAATGGTTCGAATTGAAAAATCCTTTAAGTGTTGGACTAACCCGCGACTTCGTACGCGATTATCCCGTTTTTTCCCGTTCCCGTAGAAATTTCGGGAAATCTCATAGTGCCCCAACTAACATTTTGGTGTCAGTTACAGGCTTTTTTATGACTTTAAGTAATATAACAGGGTTATAATTATCTCAGTTATAACTAAAGACGATATAGAGGAGTTAACAAACAAGTTTTAGCCCCAATCGCAGCACTATAGCGTTAATGGATGATGTAATACAGCTTTGAGAGTTATAATGGCGCTAGTAAACAGTATACTTAATACTTACGTAGTAGCAAGTATACTTAATACGTTATAGCTTTAACCTTTTTGTGACACCCAAGTCTTTATAAAAGTGTTCGCCGACACCTCTTAACACTTATTGTTGTATAGTTATTGCAATGAACTCTTTTATACCACTTAAGGTGCTATATTGACTATTATTGCAGTCATAAGCTATAAAATAGAGTTTATCAAGAGTTTAGTAACACGAGAAACTAAAGGTGTCAAACAACTCCTCTATCTAGGTTTAACCTGTAATAAAGGGTTTAACTAAAGCTTATTGTGTTAGGCAGTCCTCTTTTACAGACGTTCTAAAGGTATTGGTGTCAAACAACGCAAGTATGGGTCGTTATTAACACTAACCTCACTTTTGTAAAGTTCGCCATTGTTTTGGTAACCTAACAATTAATATTATTTCGAGTTATTCAACATTTGACTACAATAAACAAAATTTCTTACATTATTTGAAGCATTCCATGAATGCCACTTAATTTTACATACCACTGCTCAAGAAGCAGGAATGAATAGTAATGTTTAGCTTGAGGTACCTATTTTGTTATCATAATTTTTCTTTTAAATCTTTAATAAATCCTAGGCGCGTTAAAATTGAGATGAGAAACATGGTATACATTTACTGTGAAATCATAAGGGCAGTCATTTTTCACTTCACATACTTAAATAACATAATATTCCATAATATTATTCTGCTGTGTTGAATAATGGATGACATAACACTTCCATTACGAACAGATTTAATTTTAGTAAGGTACAGGCTTTTTTATCTTGACGTGCGCTTTTTACCACCTGTAGTGCTCACTATCGCGGTAATACCGGTTAAAGTAGTAGCTGACGATGAATAAGCGCTCTTGTGGAGCTTTAAGATCTTTTTGACACCTTACTATAGGATTTATAGCACCTGTAGCGTTTACCAACTCTATTTTACAACGGTAATAAAGATTAAAGTAGTAGCTGACGATGAATAAGCGCTCTTGTGCAGCTTTAATATCTTTGTGACACTGTACTATAGGCTTTCTATAACTTTTACCTGTAAAACTGTGGGCCTCTTTCGTGGTTATAAGTGAGTTAGAGCATGCTCTAACTCTGTTGCACAGGTATGCGTTAACACTTTTATACTCAAATGGAACTGATATACGAGTCTTATATAGGTTTTTTTAACGCTTTGGTGCTAGTTGGGTGCTCCCCTACACTCCCAAAGTAGCCTACATGCCAAATTTCAGCTCTCTACGACCAGTAGTTTCGGCTGTACGTTGTCTGTCAGTCACTCACTCACGAAAGAATATTATGTATATTGATTGAATGATTGAAAGCCCATTTATCTAAAAAGGAATAACATCTCTACGACCAATTGGAGTATGGAGTATGGAGCGGAGTATTAATGAAAAATGTGACGCAGACCATGCTGCGGTTCTTTAAATCTTTATTTATACAAACATATTTTCATTCAAAAAATGTTATCTGGCTCAGCCAAGGGAACCAGACAATCGCAAGACCTTATATCTTATCTTGTACCCTGTTATCAAATTCAAAGTTAAGTTTTTCAAAGACATCATCCGCAAAGATAAAACGATAAACCATATCGTAAGGATTTCAAGGCAGCTGGCCTTGAAAAAAGTGCATAGATAACACCGTGCTAACCCACTTTTAATATTTTATTTTTTAGAGTCGGCTTTCAGTCTAAGCGAATACAGCTGAAAATCAGTATTTTACTTGGAGCGGTTGTCTCTCTGACCACTTGGGAAGACTGGTCTCCGACTATCAAAGTTCTACAATTGACAGTCAGACCCAACAGTTCAACGTGATTTTCGAGGCATTGACAAGCGTAGGTATGTAATTGACGTTCGCAGAGACCAACCTCAATAATCGTTGCTTAACATTGAAACTTTTGAATTAAATTTTATCATTGATTTGCTCTTGTAACTCTCAGAAAATTCCGGTGACATCAGGGCAGGCCCAGGCGAAGATAGCGAGACGATCTTGACGCCTATCCATTGGTCCACACTTGCCCAAAGCCAGGAGAAGAACAGGCCAAAAATTAAAGTAGCTCCATCTTAGGCTAAAAACCTTGTTTCAATAATTTTGTTAACTTTGGCTGTTAGTTCAAGGCTGGTTAATTGTGGCCCATTTAAGACGTACAAGAGCTGTGTAGCTAACTATACAGCTCTTAAGGTGGATGCTCCAGGGTAGCCCGCGAAATTCAAATATATTTATGTTTTTTGCAATTTGCCGATCAGTGTGAAGCTGTATGTGTACCAAATACGATCCGCGACCGTAACGCGTATTTATCTAAAGAATTATAACCATTTTAATCATCAAGGAGGAAGGAGGAATCGCGGGCAGCGAGACTTTGTATCTATAAAGTCATAATATGAGGTTTGGCTCTCGACTGTTTCCTGCTCCAATATTGGACCAATTTTCCTCCACCAGATAGTTTGTGAAATATCTCTTTTTCACAAACTATCTGGTGGAGGACGTCTGTTTTCCTTTTTTTATTAATAGTTGCCTTTTTACGCTAGGGACACTTGACAGCGAAATATCGAACAGTTTTGAGAATTTTGTGAGGGTTCTAGTGCTTATACGGTTAGTAAACCATGAAAAAAGACACTGGGACACAGTATATATCCTTCTTATTCAGTTTGTGAAATATCTCTTAAATCGGTCCAATATTGGAGGAAAAAACAGTCGAGAACCAAACCTGGAATTTTGACTTTTTACATACAAAAGTCTCGCCGCCCATGTTTCCTCTTAAGTAGAAAACTAAAACAACCTTGAGAATCACAAATTCCACCTATAATGAAGCCACCGTGCGGCCGTCATGTGCTACTTGGTAGGTTCACCGATCAAATGCGTAATACCAGAATTCGCTTCAAAACAGGCATCGCCAATGTAGCCAACCAATCTGCCAAGCTGAAGTGGGATAGGGCGGGTCATATATGTAGGATGCATCAGGACAGATGGGCCAGATTCGTTACGCAGTGGGAGCCAGAGGACGAACGTTATCGCCGAGGAAGGCCTAGGAATCACTGGCGTGACAACTTGGAGGCGTTCTTGACAAATTGGTCGGAGAGTGCAACACACCGGGAAGAGTAGAAGGTTATGGGGGAGCAGTGGGATAGATAGATTAGGGATTCCAATTTCCGCATTTAGAATCTCATTCGGTCTGTTGTGCGTAGGTGTCCTGGCTACGTTAGCCAACCTAGCTCCGCCCAGAAGCACAAAAGTTTCCTGGAAGCTTCACAGGCTTCGCAGAGCGACCTCACCGTTCCGAGGATTTGTTGAAGTTGGGTAGCCACGGCCTCTCATTCCAGGATGACGTGGGCGGCTGATTCTTCGGCGTCAAAGCAGCCCCTGCAGAGTGGGCTGTCCGCCAATGTTAAAGAGATGTTTGTTTAGAGGGAAAGGGCCCGTAATTGTCCCTATTATTGTTGTGAGATTATTTCTACCTAGGCTGAGTAAACATTTTGTTAGTCCTGGATTTAGAGGCGGCATTGCTATTTATGACTGCCTGCAGTCTGCAGCCTGCGTCCACTGGGGAGCAGTAGGAAAAAATAGGTTGATTAAAAAATAGCTCTTAATGACACTTACCTATAATATACTCGAGTATAAGATTCCATCCGATGATGAAGGCGATAAACTCGCCGACGCAGACGTAACTGTAGACGTAGGCCGAGCCCGCTTTGGGCACGCGCGCGCCGAACTCCGCGTAACATAAGCCTGCAACAAGAGAATACGACGGTTTAGCGATTATCTTCGGCAGCCATTTTTGTAATATTAGTAATACGTTGCAGTGTTCTTTTTTTGCCGCCGTGGTATATCTAAAATGTCGTTATCCGACATCTGGTCGGTTCTTAGCTTTGATGCTATATTAATGAGCAAAAATGTCTATCGATCAGGGTTTGCGAATTTCCAAAGCTTCTTATTCAAGGTATTGAAAATTCGCAAATACAGATCGATAGATATTTTTTTCTCATTCATCATCATCATCATCTGCCTAGCCTTTTCCCAACTATATTGGGGTCGGCTTCCAGTCAAACCGGATTCAGCTGAATACCAGTGTTTTACGTGGAGCGGCTGCCTACCAGACCTCCACAACCCATTAACTGGGTAACAAGGTACTTCTTGGCAAGACTGGAGTCAGATTTACTGGCTTCTGACAATCCGTAACGACTGCCAAAGATCTACAAATGACAGCCGGGACCAACAACTTAACGTGTTTTCCGAGGCACGGAGGAAATTCGGCATGTTAAGATGGTCACCCATCCACAGACCAACCTTGGCAAGCGTTGCTTAACCTTAAAGATCGACCCGTGCGGCTGTTTTTATTTAGCCACGAGCTCCTCGATATTTTTTTCTCATTAATACACTTTAAATGATTCAAATCGGACCTTTCATTTAAATGTTACGACGGGTATAAAAATACTCTAAGTAAGAAAAATGTTGCGATTTGAGCGAACTGCCCCACATTTAATCTAACGTACGTTTCGTTTAGTATAATTAATTTACACATTACCCTTTAAGAGGGTCATAAGTTCGGGGAGTACCAACTAAACCCGCTCGAACGAAGTCGCAGGCGAAATGCTAGTGAATCCATGTACAACCTCTTTTCCAAAATAGTTCAATATGCATAACAGTACGGGTATCTGAATGACCTTATTTTTATCACATCATTTTATAAAGGGCTTATTTAGACCTTTTAATATACGATTGCCTATCAATGTCATAATCCTGTATTATTTTATCTTGTCCATCAAAAATGTCCTTGCTAGCTAATTGACTACACACAAACTATAATTGTATCTGTTATCACTGTTTACATTACATATTGAGTTGATAGTTATTTTTTTAGCTCGAACTAACTACCGAAAGCAGACTTGAATGTCAATTCAACTAATTTTGGACGTCTGTCGTCTCTGACCTAGACAAGACTCAAGAGCAAACCCATCACAAATAAAAAAAAAACATTCGCATCTCATTCGCAATCTTTGAAAAAAAAAACCGAACATACGAGTAGAACCTCCATCTTCTGAAGAAGTCGGTTAAAAAGTTCAATTTCCATAAATTTTCGACAGATTGCAACGGAAATGCGATTGCAAACGATGTTAAAAAAGATTAAGTAAATGTAATTAGAAAAAAACAAAAAAAAACGACTGCAAAACAGTCAACTTATGAACAATGCACCAAAAAGACCGAAACCGGGACACTTCAGAACGAAAACTGTTTCCTAATTGAATTTAAACATAATTCTTATAATAAATATGTCTTTGTAATCTCTATTTCATTTCCTTCATTTTGATATCCTACTCGATAGACTTGGTGAAAAAGAAAAATATTAACGACTTACAATTTAGCGCCCAAAATCCGCCATATTGCTTTTTTATAAACACCCAGGATACTTGGGTTTTTTAAACGAATGTAACGGCACCCTAATAGTCGAAATCCGTGCAACCGTTTGGAAGTAATGAGGTGATAAAGAACAAACATACATACAAGATACGCGCGAAAACATAACCCCCCTTCCTTGGCAGTCGGGTAAAGTAGTAGAACTTACCTCTCAGATCTCAAACGATTATTAGACCATTGGTCCATTGGACCATTGGTCTAATAATGGCAAGTTTGATGACCTCTATGTTCAATTCAACCTCTTCAATTTTCGAAAGACAATCAACGTCAATTCTAAGAATCATTTTTAATTCCCATGACAATTGACTGCGACATCGCATGCTGATTATAATCGGCAAGCAGTATGTCATCTTACTTACACTCCTATCAACTTATCTGTGAAATGGTGAAAATCGGAACTCCGGCCGTCATGTAGAAATGTCATTCGATTGTCAGTGTCTACTACATTCGGGTTCTCTGGTTGTTTTGTAGTGATATTGCTGAGTTTATAAAGTTAAATATGCCGAAAGCTATTAAAATTGATGCTCGAAACATTATTCTAAAGGTTAAACCTTTTACCTTTTTTGAAGAAGAAGCTCGGGCGGGGTCTCAGATTATTCCATTTAATCAAATATACAAACGAATTTCGGCAACAACAGGTTAGTGTTGTCAACTTTCTTGTTATAAATTACCCGATACTTAACTAATTATTTAAGTCCACGAAATATTCAACAGGACTTACAGGCATTAATCCTACGGTGGAGGGGGTTCCGATTTGTTTATTCCGTCGACATTGAAAAGTTCAACAGACAAGACAGAATACAGGAACAAGATCAGCATCCACAGAAAATTAAGATTGTAAGGAAGACAAGATCCAAGAGTACCAGCTGTGCACCGTAACGAATGGTACTAAAGCTGCTCCTTTTTTAGCGATGCGCACAATAAAACAACTAATTCACGACGATGGTGCTCAATACCCGCTTGCTGCTGAAACATTGGACAGTCAACTTATACGTGGACGATCTCCTCGGCGGAAGAAATAACATACAAAAGGCTAAAATCACTCAACAGCAATTAATCGGCCTACTTAAACAAGGTGGTTTCAAACTGCGAAAGTGGGCGAGCAACGACGGACGCCTATTAGAAGATCTGAACCCCAATCAATAGTCAAAACATGATTGACTTCAAGCACGCTGAAACAAACAAGACATTGGGAATTAAGTGAAATCCCACTACAGATCAATTTACTTATCATCATCCAGTGGAAACCACGAGCACATGCGATAACATTACAAAAAGATCATTGCTAGGTATCTCAACTTTCGAAGCTATATGATCCACTAGGTTGGCTTTCACCTACTACAATAAAGGCCAAACTTATTTTCCAACAACTGTGGACTACAAACCTCAACTGGGACGACCCCGTACCACAACATGTACAAAAACTACGGGAAGAGTTCTGGCGACCTCAAATACATAGGCCAGATAGCTATTCCTCGATGGATGGGAGCTAAACTCCCCCCAGTTGAATTACACGGATTTTGCGATGCATTGGAGAAGCGTTATTCATGTGTGATTTTTTGCCGAAGCATCAAAAACGATGGCCAATACATGACTCGACTAGTTAAAGCGAAAACGAAACTTACACCGATTAGAAAATTGATGACACTGCCCATACTCGAACTGTGCGGCGCACACTTATTATCCAGACTAGCGAAAAAGGTCATAGGAATCGTTAAACAAACAGACAGTAACAATACAAGCTTGGACAGACTCAATGTTCGTTCTGGGATGGTTACATGGCGACGAGTCCCGCTGGAAGACATTCGTAGCAAACAGGGTTGCGAAAACTACAACCATTTTGCCGCCATCGTGTTGGAGACGTGAAATCCGAGGAAAACCCGGCGGATTGTGCTAGTCGTGACTTATTTCCGTCACAACTAGTCAAACACGAACTTTGGTGGGAGGGACCTACGTGGCTGAAACAAGATAACATCCCAGAACATCCGACAGAATTTGAAGCACCTCTATAGAAAACAAGAACAAAAAGCAAGTCTGTGCATCTCAAACATCGTCATCAATCATCGAAGAGCTTCAATGCAAACATAACTCTATTACACGTGTCATCAGAGTTCTATGTTGGATTTTCCGAGTCAAGGCCAACCAAGACAATGCACGATCGTCTTACTTAACAACAGTTGAACTTGAGAACGCACTGAATGTCGTTATCAAGGCAGTGCAAAATAAACACTTTTGCGAAGATATTGCACATTACAGAATAATGGCAAGGTGCATTCTAAGAGTTGTCTGCTTAATTTAAACCCATTTTTGGACAAACAAGGGCCCTTAGGAGTCGGGGGACGTTTAGCAGAATCAGCCTTGAAGATCTCACAAAAACATCCAATTATTTTGCCACACAAAGCTCGGCTCACAGAACTTATGATCGACAAGTCACATATTTCGACGCTGCACGGGGGAGCAAGGCTCACCTTGACACATTTGCCAAACAAGTATTAAATACTCAGAGGCGTGAAGTCAGTAAACGGCCACATTCTCAAGTATATCAAATGCTTTAAGACATCTACTAGCAAACACCTGATGGGAAATTTAACAAAGCCCCGAGTCACACCATCGCGACCGTTTACGCAAACACAGGCGTTGATTTTACGGGACAAGTGGAAGTCAAGTCCAACAAGGGCAGAGGAGTTAAGACGTTTAAGGCTTACTTTCAATATTCGTCTGCCTAGTAACAAAGGCCATTTAGAATTAGTCTCTGATTTGAGTACTGCAGCCTTTCTCGGCGCCTTTAGACGTTTTTGTGCCCGGATAGGAACACCGAAGTGTATGTACTCTAACAACGGTACGAATTTTGTAGGAGCTACCAAAACACTCATACTGGAACACAAAGAGTCGCTTCAGCACTACATCAACGAAGAACTCTTAAGTAAGAGGGAACATTGGAGTTAAGTGGCAGTTCAACGCTCCAGTTTGGCCGTCAGCAGGAGGACTGTGGGAGGCCGTAGTTAAAAGCATTAAACACCACCTGAAACGCGTCATCGGTGATAGCCCAGATTGAGGCATGTCTCAACTCCAGGCCATTGGTGATCTGGACTGCCTAACTCCTGCCCTGCACATTTCCTAGTGAAAGAAAGAAAGAAAACTAATTTATTTGGCACACACGAAATCACACAATGTTTGTAACAACAAAAGGAAATGCAAAATTAATTGAGGGCCAATACTGTCAACCCCCACTCTCACCTAACGAGGACATCTGAAACATTAAAACTAGATGGCAGCTACTAGAAAAAGTGCACAAAGATTTTTTGAAGAGATGGTCATCAGAATACCTTCAAAAACTTCAAACACGCAGCAAGTGGCACTATGCAACAAAGAATCTTGAGATCAACGACATCGTATTGATAAAAGATGATCACTTGCCGCTCTCTAAAGGAAGGGTTATGGAAACACATCCTGGTAAGGATGGACGCGTTCGAATGGTGACCTTGAAAACAAATAATCGCACTTTAAAACGCCCGATCATCAAATTATCACGAATACCTGTCGAACAGAGTGATACTGGGTAGAGAGTGAAGGTGAAACAACGCCTATCGAACCACAGAAAACAGACATCGAAACGGAATAAACCTGCCAAAAGAACCCTTAACAATTACGTTTGCCTTATGCATAGCTACGTTACTGCAACAGACTACAGTGAACGTCACCACATTATCGCCAGCAAAAATAGTCTACTTCGACAAAATTGCTGAAATGCAAATACGGCAAGACGACTGGAAAATGGTTGTGTATTACAATATGACAACATACTGGCGAAGTTTACGAAACGTGGCAGACTACGTCGTACATTTGAACAGCCTGACTAAGAACCAACCTTGATATTCATCGCCTCTCAACTAGAACACGAAATAAGGGGAATACAGCACTATAACGATGTATTGCGATCAGAACATGGAAAGCGCAAGAAAAGGGGTCTGATAAATGGAATTGGTCATGCAGCAAATTATCTATTTGGAGTTCTTGACGAAGACTTTGCCAAAAAATATGACAATGATATCAACCTTATACAGACAAACGAAAACCATTTACTCAACCTCTACAAGGAACAAACATCGATTGTGGAAGGCGAGTACAACATTTTGAAGAGAAACGAGGATATCATGAACAAACAATTTACGCTAATAAACAAACGCTTCCAAGGAACAAACGAGCGCATACACCTGGAGCGTAGCAACACACTCAATGTAATGGCGTCTGTATTAGCCGCCAACTTAATACTTTCCTACATAAGGAGAGTTCAACAATTCCTGCTTGACTTAGTGACTGATGTAAAGAACGGACGCGTCGATGCACATCTACTGAAGCCAGATCAGTTACAAGAACAATTAAACATTATATCTGGACAATTACCTAGTGATCTGTCGCTACCCTGCACAAACAGCTATCAGTGCATTCGACAGATATATAAATAGGGAATATGAATAAGATTTTTTAAATTGCAAAATGAAATACTTATTAGCTCCAGTTAACAATCATGAAATTATTTTTTTATTAACTTCATCAGCGATGAAATTATACAGCTTCAAAGATTACAATTAGAGAGAGAAGTCCGATGTAAACTTTGACATCTTAGTCTATGACGCCTATACAGCTGCCATAGAAAACGGCGTTTTCGCAAGAGGGACAGATATATTAGTTTAAAATAATTATATCTCTTTCGTTTTTCGATGAATTTTGATTCTATTTTCACTGTTAGTATTATATTTTTGTATATTTTTATATAAACTGTAGAGATGATAAATATGTTTTTCATGCATATTCCCTATTGTCACGAGTACACGTCAATCTGACGAGAAACTTCTTCCTTTTTGAAGTCAAGCTGCCTTTGGTGAACAATGAACAACTAAGCTGAGTCATACCTATTCCTTCCATACAAAGACAGACAGAGAAGCATGCCTACCTCTGAATATTTGGCAATAAACCTCAAGAAAGTTGTGATGATGCCTCTAACATACAACGACCTTAGCACATGTATACAACTGAGAAAACACTAGTTACTATGTACACTGAGTTTACCTGGTTATGACATAAAAAAGCCGCGACGATGTCAGCACTTATCAGCGTGCCACACGACTGTATCAAGTTGGAAGGATAAGATTTAATTTAATTTTTTATAATTTATTCAATAAGTAGTTTGTACATGACATACAGAGTTGTCCTAAATATGTAAGTTTTATAAAGAAAAACTAGTACAACGAATATAAAAATAAGTCATAGGACTCCCTTTCCTGAAACTGCAGGAAACCTGTCTGTATCTTAGGAAAGAGAAACAGTTACACAATGATGGCACGTGGCTCTATACATGTTGCAAAAAATGCTTAACTCGCATTTTATGTCTATCTGGCACATTATCAAAACAATTAAGTGCTACTGGTATTATCTCACTTGATCCTGGATGCATGTTGAAGGTAAAAACATTATAATTCGCTCTCATAACTCGTCTTCCGTCACGCTTATCTCACTGTGGAAGCACAGTTTTACGAGAGAGAATCGACTATAAATCACTTCATAGCAGGCAACAACTATACTTTTGAAGCTGAGCATCATGAAGTGATGAGGAAGACATTGAAAGCCAGAATTGAACAGGTGAAGATGCTTCAAGAGACTCTAAACGAAGTTGCAACACACATCGCTATATCATGCTCATCGTAGTTGTTGGGGTTTGTCTATGGATCAGTCTCAAGCTGAAGAAACGCTATCGTGCAGTTCTTCGATTGAGCGTGCCATCAGTGTGCAACAGAGGAGTCGGGACACTTGCGGCACGCGCAAGCTCGACAGAGCAACTTCGCCGGCAAGCTGAGATTTAGATATAAGCTTCGGACTTTATATCTTCCTTACATTTTGCTTGTTTTACTTTTATATTTACTTTTTTCTTGTTTATGTGATTTGGGAGCATGTACGAGCTCGCTCGACAATTTTATGCTGACGCCCGCGATCATACGTACGTACGGTTATACATTATTATAGCGCATTACTGTAATAAAGTTTAGTTCATTAAAGGGGCTTGGTGAATACACATAGAATTCCCAGTACACATCGCACCACAGCGACCTTAGGACTCCACAGTAGACGTCACTTTGTATTGAAACTGATTAAGCGCTCTCTGGTGATAATTAATGAAAATCTGCTGCCAATTAATTAATTAATTATTGTATTTAGTCATCAAATATTTACCTAATTTTATATAAAAAAATTAAGTCCAATATTATTTCATTTACTCAATTCAATTTTAATAAAATAGTTCAAATCAAATTTAAAATTTATTCGATTCTAGTTTAATTCTATTCTAATTTAATTTAATCTAAATTCTAATTTAATATAATCTGTGTTTTCTCATGTTAATTCATTGTAAATTTAGCTTTCAATTTTTTTTTTTCTTTTTCTTATTTTAGTATGTATTACTTGTTTCAATAAAATAAATAATTAAGATATTATCTACGCATAATGCAGTGCATGCTGTGCTTCTCAGTAACTGATGGGGTTGCTTAGACTTAAGTTAGTTGTTCTAATGAGAAAGTAATAGTGAACTCAGTGTTGAGAAGCCTAAATAAATAAATAAAAAACTTTTTTCCAAACAATTTGATATAAGCGAACGTTAGTTTAACGCGATCGAGTACGTTTAAAACTCGCCCAAGCACGCCCTTGGTAACTCGCGCAGAACAGTAACCAAAAGAAATTATTGCAGGCTGAAACGCCGGCCAGACGATATCACAGAGTAGACACCACACCACCACGGCCACTGCACTGGTGTCACCAAGCCGTGGCGTCTATTCTCATTATTTTTAGCTAAACATTAAGTCTCAAAAAGTTGCAATCCATAACGTTGCAACCCATACAGGTAGTAAACATTAATAAAAATAAAAACAATTTAAATAAGCAGGAGAGAGGAAGAGCGTTTTAATATTTATTTACTCATTTAGTTTAAGCAAGTTGAAGGGAAAATCTGTAAGTCCGAACAGTACAGAATGGATCAGAATGATGGGCTGTGAAAAAGACGGATAAAAAATATTGCATGTAGCGGAGATGAGAATGATGAGATGGATGTGTGGAGTAACGAGAATGGATAAAGTGAAAAATGAGTACATTAGAGGTAGTTTTGGCGCCAGTGACGGGAAAAGTTCTTGGTATGGTTATGTGAAGAGGAGGGATGAAACGCATATAACTAAAAGAGTTATGAGTTTAATGTGGATGGAGAGGAGGAGGCCAAAGAAAAGATGGATGGATTATGTGATGGGCGATGTGACGGAAAAGGGAGTTAGTGATAGCGTGAGGGCTGACAGGACAGAAGGGAAGAAAAAAACGTGTTTCGCAGACCCCAAGTAACATGGAATAATGGCAGGAATGACGATGAAACCCTTAAAGTAATTAACCACAAACTGCAAACGCTTACCAGGAAGAAAACTAGCAATGGCAGCCAACAAGAAAGAGAATACGACGGCAGGCCCCGCTTGGTTCTTAGACACGTCAGCTGGCAACAGATACACTCCCATCCCTAGACAGCTGCCTACCCCCACCCAGGTGAGGTATAGAGCCGAGCAAAAGGCTCTAGAACCCAAGCGAAGACCAGCGACGAACGTACGACCTCTTTTCAGCCTGATAATCATGTTAGTAATCAAGAAATCTATAGTTCAGCTCACATGGCCTATTATATTTTATTGCCATGGTATATCAACTCTGAAAAACCCTTATCGTTTTCTGTTTTCAAAGGTTTGAGTTTGAACATAAAATTGGTCGTGTTATCGATGTTATTTCAACAATTAAATAACGTTTTCTGGACATGGTTTTCATACATATCCAAAACTTATTCGGCCACAATTTGATCAGTATCACTATCACATTTTGTCCAAAAGTAATGTTTTAACTGTCCAACACGTTAATTAAGTTATTTTTATTTATAATCTGGACATCACAACACAAGGTGGACCGATGACCTGGTGAGGTTCGCGGGTAGCCGATGGATGCGAGACGCACAGGACCGGTTGTTGTGGCACCACCTGGGTCAGGTCTTTGTTCAGCAGTGGACGTCTTTTGGCTGATATGATGATGATAATCACAACGCAATAAATCCGATCAAAATTTCACAGAACATTAATTATATTCTCTTTAGATATCCGCTGCCAACTGGCATATTATCTAAACTGAATCCACTCAAAACCACTTCAGAATTTTCAAGTCAGATGCACTTAAGTTTCCTTGCATTGTAGCGATAAAACTACCGATTGTTACGTACTTTTAATTAACAATTAACTAAGTCAGTGTTCTCTCATTTCACGATTGTGTGCACATCCAAGACGTGGAACATGTTCTTTAATCAGTAGATTTTGTCATCCTTCACCCGTAAGAGATCGTAGCAGATTCCAAGAGCGCTCGTTTCATCTTAGATCTTATCCGTCTCACACACATTCATCACTAATAAAATTTCCGCCGAAAGACGTTTACTGTTGACCTCTTCCAAGCGTCACCACATCCCACAATCATGCACCAGGCCATCGGTCTTCCTGGTAAAATATGATCACCACCACCCCGCCCTAGTCCGATATTCCTTGTATGTGTAAGACCATGTGTAGAATCGCAAAACTTAAGTAGCAGTGGGCAGGGAACATTGCTCGCAGAACAGTTAGTCGATGGAGTCCAAAGGTTCAGGATCAGGAATGACGACTACGTACTGGAAGACGAAGCGTTGGCGCGGCCTCCCACAAGGTGGACCGATGACCTGGTGAGGGTCACGGGTAGCCGATGGATGCAAGACGCACAGAAGCGGTTGTTGGGGTGCTCTTGGGAGATGCATATGTCCTCGTCTGAACGTCTTTCGACTGAAATGATAATGATGATTCTATCCTGCCGACTGTCTCACTATAATTTTTCATTCGTATCGCCCAATCCATTCATGTTTTTCTTTGGCCTTCCTTTTCCACTCGATCCAAGAACATTTACACTCTTTAGTCTAAAGCCTGGTTTTCACAGGCCTAATCGCTGGCGGACAGGGAAGGACTGTTACTGTCTGGCATCTACTGGATCCGTGAAAACAAAATTGAGCCAGTACTGACCGGTCAGTTGCTGTCTGTCAGCTACTTCAAGATGTTTTGTTTCTACTGTCCACTGACCTTCCCCCACTCCCACAAGGACAGCTACTGGGTCGTCACTCGATCCATACGAACGCAACTAGACATTGGCCGGTCGGTGCCGAAGGACAGTGAACACAGACAGTAAGATTCTTTTGAGATTTTCTATAATTTTTTTCTAATGATATCGCAATGATCTGCCACTTTGCTGAGCTCGTGCAAACGCACGAGTCAGAAACACCAGGCCAGTAACTTGTAACACAGTAGCTGTGTACTGCTGTCTCCTCTGCAGACCCAGTAGTGAGAACACGTAGGGAAAGTGACAGTAGTGTATAGACATTATCATGTACAGTTGCTGACTACTGGGTGGTCAGCTACTGGGCCTGTGAAAACCAGGCTTAGGCTAGGCTAGAGATAAAAGGCCTTTCGAAAGATAGTTAAATAGAAAAAGAAACTGAAAACTCACCAGCAAATACACTAGCAACAGCCGCCAGCAGGAACGACAATATCACCGCAGGGCCTGCATAGTTCTTCGCGACGTCACCAGCCAGGACGTAGACTCCTACACCTAGGGTGCTGCCAACGCCTAGCGCGGTGAGGTCTAGGGCTGAGAGCACTCGGGCTAGGCGAGCGGCGCCTTCCTCTGCGACTTTGCGCCGAGAGAGGACGCCGTAAGCGAGCCGAGCTACGCGGGATGCACCGGCTTTGAGCCCACCTGTGGAAGTACAGAGATTTCATTAGACATTACAGTTTTCATTTGACAGTAAGCCGCACGTCAGTGACGTCACTTTGACCTTCAGTTGACCTATCGTAGTGGATGGAGGCCTGGTTTTGTTACCATCACTGACATGAGGCCTACTGCACCAAGGGATGCATATTTCCTGGCTTTTCATTAAAATTTATCGGAATTTCGTCAGTTATGATGCCAAGCCACTTAACTCTGAAGTTGAAACCAGCGAAAGTTTGCGTTGCCATGAGTTTGTGTTGCTATCACGCTTTTTTTTTACTATTAATAGGCACGCGTTTTACCACTATCTCACCTGGTGGTAAGCGATGATGTGGTCGAAGAGGGAGCACGCTTGTCTAGAAGTAACCTATTCACTCTTGACTTAAAGGCTTATATTTTGGTAACGAAGTAACTAGAAGAGGCCTATTTCTAGCAGTGAACTGTTAATGGATGAGGAAAACAATCCATACTTAATGTAACTCTGTCTCTCTGTTTGTTTGTTTGATATCTCTTCACATCATAACGGCTGAACGGATTTGCATGAAACTTGGCTCACGGGTAGACCACCTTCATTCCGGAAGTATGTCAGGATGGTTATCGGGAGCCCTTGGGATAATTTTCGATTATCACGCGGGCAAAGCCGCTAGCAGAAGCTAGTTTTACAAAAACGCACTTAGGGTTTAGGGTTCCGTACTCGAAGAGCAACCAACGGAACCCGTCAGTCCGTCCGTCCGTCTGTCTGTCAATTTTCACAGATTGTGTATTTCAATTGCCGCTATAACAACAAAAAATTAAAATAAAATAAAAATCTAAGGGGGCTCCCATTCAAGAAACGTGTTTTTTCGGTGTGTGGTGCGGTAGCGGTACCCTTCGTGTGAGAGTCCGACTTGCACTTGGCCGGTTTTATAATGATATATCGATATATCAAGTTTCTTTATCTCGAAGTTTCTTCAAATTAATGGCTAAGTGCAAATATTAGTTTAAGTGTCGTCTTTCTTTAAACCAATATTTAAACTACAAAGACAAATGAAAATGAGGCCTATAGTAACTGGTAGGCTATTAGCGAAGACGCTACTGAATCTAGTTTATTCTAGAAATAAATTAAACATCTATAAAATAAATTAAACAATATTAACACAATACGTACCGATGGTCAATAAAACGACGCTGGCCATTGGAGAGGTCATTCATTTAGCGCACCACAACTAACACTGGATGACACTTATAAAAACTTCTATCAATTGTACCGACCGCTTAGGACACACACGATGGGAACTTCAGAGAGATTTAGCCGACTAAATTGAAGTCAATATGTACTAGACACTTGCTCAAACTTTTATTATTTTAAAAGAGACGCGAAACGAATCTTGGAAAAGAATTTAAATCACTTTTAGTCATCCAACTAAAAGTTTTTATTGTACTGTAGTTGAGGAGATTACATGACACATTTTATGAACTAAAAAGTCCGCCTTTATACAGTATTTTTTACTAGTGCATAGTTTTAATAAATAAATAAGTTGTCATGTAATTAAATGTATTTTAAACTTGACCCAGTTCCGCACGAAAACTATTTATTTAGCATTTCAACTGTTAAAACGCCATTAAACCTGGTATGTAGAACAAGTGTATATGTTGATCTAGTCCGCACACTTGTATTGCATGGAAACGCCTCGGCGACAGAGTACGGTCAGCAAAACTGCTGAGTCTAGCGGACGTACTGAACAAAGTGCACGGTATCCTATCTAGTGTCTACGATTAATACAATCGCGCACAAAGCGGTTATACAGAAAACTAGATTCTGCTGAAATCGTCCCAAGGGAACATACTCCCATGATAAAAAGTATCCTATGTCTTATTCCAAGACATTGTCTACCCGTGTGCCAAGTTTCATCTAAATCCGAATAGCCTTTAAGACACACATAGTTACTTTCGCATTTATAATACTTGCTGCCCACTTCATTGGGCGGTATTTTTCGGGTTAATATTATAGCCCTGACGATCACAAACGACGTGGCTTTATATTGGTAAAAGAATTTTCAAAATCGGTTCGGTAGATCCAGAGATTACCCCCTACAACCTCATAAATTCACATAAAGAAAGAAAGAAGAAGAAGTATTCAGAATATAGATTAAGTCCAAACCAGGCTATTTCTCTCAATAAAATAATATTAGTAAGGCAAGCCTTTTCTATGCGTTCGGCATTTAAAGAGGACTTCTATGAAATGAATATTTGAAACAGCTGAAGGATTGTTGAGTTCTTATAGTTGGGTTAAGAGTACTTTCAAAGTGAATAGTAGGCATCGGTTAGGGTAGCCTACGTTCCATAAACAAGTAGGAAACAGTCGATGATACGCGTGAATTTACTTGTATCCCGGGCCCTCAACTCATGGTAGTGGTAGGATTTGTGGGGTTTTAGTCGGTGGTATCCATGAAGATTGACCCACAAAAAAAATTGGTTGATCAGAATCAACAACTGCAATACGATAATTTGAAACTTTGTGTGAGCGACTGTACCAAATACACCGTCAACTAGCTCTTTTCAAAAAATATCAGGTCTGCGTTTTTTAATTCTACCTACTTTTTATTTGAAACGAATGACGCAACTCACATAACTCTAGGTCAGTTAATCGCCTGTTTATTTAATTAAATAGTCGCCTTCATATTATTTTAAGGAAAGATCATTTCTTAATTCCTTTAAGCGCTTTCGCATAGAAAATCTACAAATTAACTGTACAGGATTACTTTTAACTTAGGGGGAGGGAAGGTTGAATATGAACAACTGCTGTTGCTGTTGGACTAAACTAGAAATTTCTAAAAAAAGCTTGTTCCCTACATTTTGTAGAGATCCTGTTTTTTATAAATGCGAAGTTGATCCTATACCATTACCATCCAACTAATACTATTAACTTTACTATGTTTGTGAAGATGACGGATGGGCGGTTTTTTTTTACTATTGATAGGCACGCGCTTGACCACCATCTCACCTGATGATAAGCGATGATGTGGTCGAAGAAGGAGCGCGGTTGTTTTTTTTAAACTACTGATCGAGTTTCGATGAAATATTACAATACACGGTGCCACTGAGTCGTCTTACAAAGGCGACCCACTTAATGTACCCGACATAAACTACCGCTAGGCACGATTTTTTCTTTTTTATAAAAGCACAATAAAATAAATTATGCTTTATAATTATGAAACACCCTGATAATAATGTTCACGTATAAAAACAATGTTGCCGTTACATTCGGCGCCGTCCTTGGAACTCAAGGCTCGGACTGCACTCACTCCTGGATGTTTCAAACTACGTCATGATCTGAATATTTTTAATGAATACCTAATTCAAATGCTCATAAATATCTTTTATTTAATTAATTTATAGTAGACATTGGATAAATGAGGCGGGCTGCCGTTGTAAGCCGACTAATATGGCACCGTGACACCGTGTATAGCTTACATCTGAAAGCAGTACCTATTCAGATAGACGATTATTTATAGCGAGAAGTATTAATGGCCAACCCGGAAAGAGGTGACGAGACAAAGCGAGATACGAATTTTTGGAAGAACTTGGGGGTAGCCTTTGCCCAGCTGTGGGGCAGTATGGGCCAACAAAAAAATCGGGATAAGTCTACAAATAATATAAAAAAATAAACTAAACTTACACAGCACTACCAACAAAACCCACATATTTGACAACTATAGCTCAGCCAGCGTTGAACAAAACTGCTGTAATTCAGGCCACCCAATACTATTCAATTGATCACTCAGACGTTAAGATATCATCCATACGCCAAACCAATTGGTATAGAATGTGGGCATTATTTAACGTTCTACAGTTGACCTCTGGCCAAAGCGATGTATGTATATATGGTGTATTCATTAATTATCAATGCTTCAGTTATATTTGCGGAAATAAATCAGGTAAAATACAATGTTCAGAATTTGATGTTATTAAATTTATTATTTAAAGATATTATGGATAAAGTAAGTAGTGTCTAAGAGTAGGTAATTTTATTGATCGATTCTATGCAGGTGAACTAGGACAGATAAGGTATTTAAGCAAACTTAAAGTTTATTGAAACTACTAATTGAATACCCTATCTATAGGTATTAAATTATGACTTTGCCCAGCAGCGGACAATACAGGTTGAATCAAAAAATTAATATAAAAGAAAACTTTTATTTTCTATAAGTCTAAACGGACCAGTTCCAATATAAGTATTTAAAGGAGTCATCATCATATGCTGGGCATAGGCCTTCCCCAAGCATCGTCACAACAACTGGTCCTGTGCGTCTCGCATCCATCGGCTACCCGCGACCTTCACAAGGTCATCGGTCCACCTTGTAGGAGGTATTAAAAGAAGTATTGTAGGCTAAAAATATTTGTCGATCAAAAAGTGAAAACATTCCGCTATGGTTGCTGGTTTGGGGGCACAGAGATTCATCGTAGAGAAATTGTAACCGCTTTGAGACTTCGTTCTGGACATATTCCCTTAAATAGCTTTGCATTTTTAATGAGGAAGTCGGACTCGCCCAACTGTTCTGAGTGTGATACAACTGAGGACGTCACTCATATTTTAGCGGAATGTGTCCGGAATGAGGTTGAAAGGACGACGATATTGCTATTTTTAATAGTATTCTGGCGGCTCCCCTGTCAAAAGCCGCTAAAAACCTATATAAAATTGTAAATTTAGGAATAAAACGTAGATAATTGTGTAGGATGTACCTATGAGGGTGGCGAGATATTTTTTGCCAGTTGTGACCCACTGCAGGTTGTATCCTTCTCTTCCACAAAATCAAAATTAAAAATGGCAGTGTTTTTTTGTCCTGAAAAATAATCCAGAAACAAACTTCTACCACCCATGCTTATTTAAATACAGCCTGTACTACTTAAATCAGATACTAATGCAACCAATAAAACTTGTTGCTTAAGAAAACAGATCTCTTTTGTATCCAAATCAGCAACAAACTAATAAAATTATTAGTTTGGACTGATAATTTATCTTTACAATGATGAATCAATGAATGCTTCAGACAGCAAATGCTAATTAAGAGATATCCAATGTTTAAATTAAGCAGATTACTAGCTGCTCCAGCAAGTGTTGTTTTGCCATATAAAAAAATAGCCAACAACTTTGATACTTCGGAACAATAATTGGTTATTGGAAAAAGTTGGAAAGCTGAGCAAAAAATTTTTCATTGTTAGATGCAGGGAATAATGTAATTATTTAGAGGAGGTATTATTCACTCGATGTTACTTAATGTTTTGAAGAGTTTATGTAATTTAATTATGCTCTACATATTCTGATCCTGGGCAATATTGGATATCAATAAATTCTTTTACTTTTATGGGCACGAATTGTAAACATGCTTAATTGCATATATTCCTACTTATATTAACCAACTAGTTGACCCGCGCAACTTTGTCTGCGTCACAATTTTCATTACTGCTCCGCTCCTAATAGTCTTAGCGTGATGATATAAGGAAATAAATAATTTGACTTTAACATGTTTGAAGCTACTCAAATAATGTAGAAATGTATGAGATTTGATAGTGAAAGGCAGAATTACAAAGCATCCTCTATCTGTCTGTCTATCAGCAGACAGTTTTGTCTATCAGCAGACTGTCATGAACCGTAATAGGTAGACAGTTGAAATTTTTATAGTATGAGTATTTTTGTACATAATATAACAACAAATAATAATATTTAAAGTTTTTATTATTTATGGTACCAAACCTTTTATGTGTAAGTCAGACTTGAACTTGGCTGGTTTTTTCCAATTAGATGATTATTAGAAGCATATCATTGGTGCGCTTGCCAAATCTAATGGGTTTTTCATCAAGTTGAAAAGGGAGACAATAATCTGTTTTATTTATTGATTCAATGATGATTTTTGATGATTAATTGACTTATTCATAATTTCAAAATGCTGTATGAACTGAGATACAAGTGAAAGATAAAATGTACTGGTAAGGTTGATTTTTAAGGATATTTGGTAACAAGAAAAAATCATAGCACATATCAAATTTGGCAAATGCACCGATGATATGACACAAAAAGTAGAAAGAACCTAACAAGTTGGCAAAGAGGATAAAAATGATAAACAAAATTCAGTTAATTTTGTTTCATGGTAGAAGGAAAATTATAGGTATTTCCGATAAAAGTTAAAAACGAGCGGTGTGTGGTTTTATACGTGCGTATTTGAGTATGCAAAAATATGCTAACTATGAGGCTAACCAATGTCCTAGAAAATATTCAAAACTTGTGAATTGTAAGTACTTTGTATTAGCAGTTTTTTAATAATAAAAATTAACATTTGGTCTACTCAATAATACACACGTTAAATTTCTGCAGCCACGTCACAAACCCCTAGCTATTCAACCTACAGAAATCATGAATTAAAGAGTGAAAATCCCCATAGTTTTGAATAAAAAATACGATAAAATATATAAAAACTTACCTTCGTCAAATGCCTGCCGCACTGTGAGGCTCTGGTCATCACGGCCACGCACAGGTTCATAGTTTTCCATTAAATTATCACCCGGAAAAGACATTTCAGAAAACCAATATTCAAGCCTAACCTATTCGTACATAACTTGCCCACACAGCATGAAGATGGGTAAAGCTTTTCATAGAATTATGCACTTTGATTGCAGAAAATAATATCCATTGAAATAAGTTAGTAAATGGGATTATATGATTAAAATTTACATTCGAAAGCTATTGCCATAGCGGCACAGTACAGATGAAACGTGAAACTGACATTGACAGTGACAGCTGCAGGCTGCTGAAAGTCGGGTCGACGAATTGACATTTAGAAATAAGGATGCTATCACAGAACAGTATCGATAGAAATAAAAGTCACAAGAACGAACTTTTAAAAATTTAAATAAACTAGTAAATATTTTGCAGCAGCTTGAAGCTACCCCACGGTTTCGGTATGAAGGCTTTGGACGATAATCCTTAATCCATCGCTTCATTTAAATGAAAATTGAGCTTGATAAGCTAAAGGACGCAATGAATACAAAACATTGGTATTGATTGTTTATACCACAATTGTCCCGCATGTCAAGCAAATAATTAAAAATTAAAATGACTTTACAAGACTTTATAATTTTTAAAAAGTTTAATAGTTGAAATTCACTACTCCGAAAAACGCATTTTTGTCTCCGAATAAGTCTTACAAATCGATGGACACCGGCTGCATGCATGAAAAAGTGTCACGGTCACGTTCCAGACGTTCAATAATTGTCTTCTTATGACGTCATTACGTAAAATTATCGTCCGTAAATCGACTTTACAGACAACCAATTTTTATTTGTAAAAAAACGTTCCGCTTAATTGTAAAAAATAATCTTTTTTTAAACAAACTATTTTTCCTAATAATCAGCTGAAAGTTTGTAACTAAATCTTCTTGCAAATTATAACTCGAACATTTTAGTGTAACGTCGGTTTACGACAATTTTACGTGATAACGTCATTAGATAACAATTGGATTCTTAACAAACAAGCTGAACGCTTAGGACGATCGTGCCTCTCTATCTCTTGTTCCGCGCTCTCACTTGTACGCTCGGCTCAGGTGGAACGTGACGTTTTTTTTTTAATATTCTTCATCGATTAGAAGTAAATAGAAAACCATAGAACGTCCCTAGCAAACGGAACCGATGTCAGAAAAGCAAATATTGCATCATCTATGGGTGCGCTCAAAAACTAATTAATTATTTGGTTTCCATCATAAATTGTATTGAATATTTATAATAGATTGTTCTTCACAAATATATTCAAAAATGATATGTTGCGTACAGTGAAAACGCATTTATTTGATGAACAACAAATAGTACCTAACCATTTACGCTTTCACCATGTTTTTACTTTTATAAGTATTTGCCTTTTCAAATCATTAGAGGGCTATAGGTAGGACTATATTCATAAAAACTATCATAGAATACTGCTACGGAAAGTAGAATTTTATCTACCACTAGGTATAATATTTTATTGATAAATTGAAGTTATACATTTCGCGAATCTGTAAGGAATAATATCTACACAATATGTCAAAACATGCGAGATTACAGCATCAGAAAGAACGGTCCATCGTCTTCTTAAATAAGCACAATAATTCTTCTCTTAAATTACGCCCACTCTGGATGCTTTCCATTTATGCATATGCTGGGGCTGATGACAGCGGAAGGCGCACGGAGCACAGCTTGAAGTAGCACACCCAAAAAGCCCCTGTGGAAAATTAAAACCAATAAATGGAAGCGAGTGTTAAGTAGTATTCTATCAAATTAATTTATTTATAGACTTTAAGAAGTACTAATTACATTCTATTACAACAGCTGGAGCGGGATCTCTTGACCTCGAACTCGCCTGATGTACCTAAAGCAAAAGAATGGATGAGGCCTACGATGGTAACGAGTGAGCTCAAAAGATGCCTGTTCACTCTTGCTTCCACGGCTGATTTTAGTATTTTTATAAAGCTAGTTTAGTGTATAGAAGGCATAGAAGGTATGGTATCGTAGTTAATTGTTACCTTTTCGAACTTTGTTGACCTCGTCTTTTGTATGTTTCGGCTCAGCAGGCTTCACCTTTTGGGTTTTAGTAGTGCCGGCCGCGTGCCTCTTGGCCACAGAACCCTTCAGATCCATCAGCTCTGAGTATGGCACTTTACCGTAGCTGGCTAAAGGGTTCTCAATCATGCTGAACTTGGGCCTGAAAGAAAATAATGGTCTCGTTGAAACGTCCTTCACACTCAAATTCAATGACACTGTATAACACTACAAATGAGAGCTATCGCGTTTGAATTCGCCGCTAAAGGTGTGAGCGTGAGGTTTTATATGTCAAATTTCACTGTTAGTTGGATTTTTACGTGAGTTTATTTGCTTATTTGTTTTGATATTTACTTTATTTTTTATTTTCCTTCTACTTTGTTTACATGAGCGTAATAACAACTTTAATCCTATGATTAAGAACCAAACTCGACAGTGGCGCCAACTGGTCAGTACAAAAACGGTAGCCGTCATTCGTCTCACTCACTATTATGTAATTTTAATTTTAGGAATTACGACCAAATAGGGAAGATGCAAATGCAGAATTTATGAGAATGTTGTTATTAAAATGATAATAAAGTATAACAAAAAGGCCATTGCAGCGTTTTTATTTTAGTTAACAATTTTAAACAAAAATAATGAATTAAAGTACCTAACATGAAACGGAACGTACCTACCTATCTAAAAACAACAATCAGCGTTTAGTGAGGTCACTGCTGTTATGACAACGAAAAGGCAACCTTATGTCTTAGAGTTAGGACAGTTCTTGACCAGTGGCAGACAGGAGCGACGTCATCGTCCGTTATCAGGCGAAAATTTAAACTGTCGGCTTAAAAACGCTATTTCGGCAATAAATTAAAGCGTCATCATTTCTTATTTATGTAGTGGTCTATTTTAGATGGATTTATTTTCTTTATTACATAGACAACTGTGATGTAAGGTGCACTGGTTCGCTTTAGACGACAGATTCGGAGCTAGCGAACTAGAGACTTCAGCGAGGGCGTCGAATAAATTCATGGGCGTACTTACCACCTTGGAAATCTTGCAGAAAATGTATGAACTAATCAAAGTGTAAACGGGGCCTTATGCGCTAACTTTTGAATAAGCCGCGCAGTAGACACTGGCAGTAAACAGTATGGGAGATTCTTTCACGGAAAACGTCATAAACCGTTTTGCTGAAGATCATCGAAAGTAACTTTTAAAGTAGAAGTTGAATAAAACAAAAATAGGTAGGTACCTACTCACTTTTATTTATTTAACTACCTATAATCAGGATCATTTGCGGTTGTTTGCCCTACACATCACACAACATATACGAGTATACTTACCTAATGTTTCATGTAGGTGTCTTCGTGTAGTGTGTGTGACAAAAGCCGCGGACGACCTGACTTAAAAATCAGATTTGCCCCCCCCCCCCCCTAGGCCAGAAGCTGAGCACGCCCATGAGTTCATCATCATCATTTATAAATGGTTATCCTAATATACAAATAAAATTCTTCCTTTAGATGCAGGTGACCAACTAAGTAACTGATGAATGGTTTCTGTGGTTTTCATCGGTCGTTAATTTGTCCGTTAACGCTATTTGTCATGACGCCATTGGTTGGTTAGTGGTTAACGTGGTGACTGACAGACAACGCCGAAACTCTGGTTGTAAAAAGCAGTAAAGTAGGGGATTTCCCGAAATTCCTACGGGAACGGGATGTGCGCGTACGAAGTCGCGAGAAAAAGCTAGTAATTAAAACGGCACTTCCCAGTAAGCTTTCATAACTCATAGTTGTATTCCCTGGACAGGGCAGGCAGCTTCGCAAAACTGTTTACTTTCATGCTACCTAGAATAGGGAACATGCAATATTTCCATTTTTGCTTTAATTTTAAAGAACTCCATCTAGAATAGACCACCACATAAATAATAAAAGAAAACGCTTTAATTTATTGCCAAAATTGCGTTTTTAAACAGATAGTTTAAAGGTTCGCGCGAAAATGGCGATGACGTCACTCGTGTCTATCACTGGTCCTAACTCAAAGACATAAGGTTCCTTTTCGTTGGCATAACAGCAGATACGTCACCAAACGCTGATTGCTGTTTTTAAATAAGTTCTGTTTCACGTTACTTTAATTCATTATTTTTGTTTAAAATCGATATTAACCATAATAAAAACGTTGTAATGGCCTTTATTTTATACTTTTTTATCAGTTTACTGACAAAATTCTCATAAATTCTGTATTTGCATCTTGCCTATTGAACATAGGTACCTGTATCGCATATGAACGCGGGCATCATCTCTGTTCTGCAGAGAGTTGAAGAGCTGGTAGAGCATCAGGCTCTGCACCGGGTACTCGCGGATGCCGGAGCGGTACGGCCCCAGCTCCTGGTAGTCGTAGTTCTCATCCTGGGGAAGTTGAAGGCGAGGTTGGAGTCGTGTTTGGCGTGATTGTTACCGAAAAATTGCAAGCTCCGTGAGATTGTAATAAATTTTTATAAGACTATGATTTCTCGATATATTGTGAAAAAATCGTTTTATATACAAATATCCCACCCAAATTAAATAGTTTTCAATATGTCCGTTTACAATTTCACGCGATATTTTACAATTCTACGACGTTTGCAATTTTCCGGTGACATGACTACTGGTCTAATTTGTAAGACACCCAATCACCCGTGCCATAAAAAATCCGTCACGGGACGCCCACCAGATGTGAAAAATCTTTACTAATATTAAAACCCATATAATATATAAAAATCTCGTGTCAGTGTTTGTTATCAAACTCCTCCGAAACGGCTTGACCGATTTTTATGAATTTTTGCCGGATAGGCTAGTAATTTATAAAAATCTAATCGACGTAATGTGTGGTAAACACAGTTTTAGCAACGGCGAACTTTGGACAGCGGCATCACGACATGACGTCACGTCACGTTGCCAAGGCGCGCCAATGGATGTATCACATCAAAAACCCAACCAACATCGGACAACGGCAAGTCCATTTGTTTCGTAAATCTATCTTGTACACGTGACCTCACACCAACACAAATCAATGAGGCCCGAAGTTTCCAACTTTACTATTACAACACAAAGGATAAAATTTTAGACCGGTGTGATGATTGGTCGTCAATTAATATCAGTCCACAATTTCTCTAAACGACACGGATAGATTACAGAATACCTACAAAATTTTGATTCTTGTATCTATTTTTATTCTTTATTCTATTGTTGTACAAATGTTCAGTTGACAATTTATTAAGAGTTTACAAACTCTCCAGATATTTTACAATCTTACGGAGTTTGTAATTGACGGTGACGTTAACAAAAATACGAGAAAATCAAAACGTTTTGAACTTTTATCTTCAAAAACTCTGATTTAACCCGGCAACAAAAATAGAGGTGTTATAACTAAGTTAGATGTGTGTAACGATGTGTTTGTACGTGGCGCTGTAACTCCTAAACGGATGAACCGATTTAAATTTAGTTTCGTTTCTTTAAAAGCTTAGATTCTCGATCACGATCAAGAATCTAAGCTCTTATTAGTTCTTATAATTCAATAAAATCTGTTCAGCCGTTTGAAAAACAACAGCTCTTTTAAAAAAAATCTCAAAGTAACGTACGCTGTAGTTTTCATCTCCAATAGGGTCCATCCTGAAGCGGCTGTCGTCGTACATATCAAAAGCCGCTGCGCAGACGAGCAGTAGCATACAGAATCCGAGTTTCTTGATCATTTTGCCTTCAAAAGTTACTGAAAGAAAATAAGCAATTCAAATTAGGATAAAGTAAGGGTCAGCTCACACCGAGACGCGACGCGACGCGACGCTGCTGCAGAGGCCAGTGATTTTGCGCTGCGCCGCGCGCCGCCGCGAGACGCATCGCAACGTCGCGAGGCGCATCGTAAAATCGTTGGCAACACGACGCCTCGCTGCGCAGCAAGACGCCGCACGCGGACCGTGTCTGTATTCCTTATAATTTTATTTTTGTATTCTTCTTCCTCTTCCTCTTCTACAAGAGGTCCGATTATAACAAGATCCCAATCAATGATTATAATTTCACTCGAGCACTCGACCGAACTGCATCAACTCTACACGAAGTCTGGACGGAAATAGTAGAGACAAGTCGCCACGGCGTCGGCCTCGGCTGCGCCTTGCGGCGTCGTGCTGGTTCGCGAGGCGCAGCGCCGCTCTTGAGCGCCGCGCGTGCCGGCGCAGCGATGCACCGCTGCGTCGCTCTACGCCGCGAGGCGTCACGAGGCGCAGCGCTGCATGGTACAACGTATTTTGAACTATCACAATGAAATGTGTATTTTTCGTGTGTTATTTTTTTAGGAAATAAAGTTATATTTTGAGTTGCTCTTTTTAAAAGTGTGCGCGCAGTTTCGCGTCGCGTCGCGTCTCGGTGTGAGCCGACCCTAAGCCAACACACGCTAGGTGAAGCGATCCAGCCGGTTCATTCAGTAACTATATTGAAGTGAAGGCTTGGGCGTAGTGCTCACGAATGTCTGATGGAATGACTCACGTCATTCCATCATGATTCCAGTGCCATCAGTTCGACATGTTTACAGAATCGCACTGCTCAACAGCTGATTTTTTTACAACTAAAAGTTCCCCAAAGGTGGAGTTTTGTAGCTTCAAAGGAAAAGAAGCATCGTTCTCCTGTCCACTAATGACAACAAACTGCGATCTCCAACATTCAAAAAGCAAGCATGGAACGATGATGTTTATTTTTAACAGAATTCAAAAAAAGGTTCTCAATCCGTCGCAATCGTTTTTTAGGGTTCCGTACTCGAAGGGTAACCAACGGAACCCTATTACTAAGCCTCCGCTGTCCGTCCGTTCGTCCGTCCGTCTGTCTGTCAGCGGGCTGTTTCTCGAGAACTGTAATAGGTAAAAAGTTGAAATTTTCACAGTTTGTGTATTTCTATTGCCGCTATTACAACAAATAAAAATTGAGGTTTATGGTACGGAACCCTTCGTGTGCGACGAGTCCGACTCGCACTTGGCCGGTTTTTAAATCAATTTATTGAAGTGCTTCCACCAGCTAATAAAATAAACAATTATAATTACGTGCACTATATCTGCAATAGCAAGTTTGTTCAATCTCGTTTCAAATAAACAAACAGCAAGAAATAATAAAAAAACAGTTCATATTTCATTTCATTTCTACGCAGAATTCATTCCCCGCCTTGGTTTCCACGTATTTGTATTTATAACGCAAATACACTCTAGCCGGTTAAGGGCAAGCTATAGAAATACTTATAAAATTCTTTATTAAGTATATCTATGGGGGCAAGCTTTCACGGAAGTACGTGTACAACCTACTTTAGAGTATCTTTTTATCAAAGTCAAAGTCAAAACGTTTATTCCAATTAGGCCATTAAACGGCACTTTTGAACGTCATTCACATTTCAAATATATAAAAATTCTGAAGTGACTCTACTGTCCATTCGGAAAGGTAGATTCTTATGGAGAAGGATGGACAAGAAACTCCATAGTTATTCTTTTCAAATAAATCTTTGACAATATTTGGTAAGTATACAAAAAATTTGTAATATGTGAGGAACGCATGCACCTAGGGTATGCAGAGGTAGACTTATCAATTTTCTGGGCACTGACAACTCTCTTTTTTAAAATAAATATGGATTCAATGTCAGCAGCCCGACCCCACAACAAAATACCGTATGAAACAATGCTGTGAAAGTAGCTAAAATAGACCAAACGTGCGGTTTCTACGTCTGTTAACTGTCTTATTTTCCTAACCGCATAAGCAGCTTAGCTTAGCCGTCCCGCTAGAGATGTAATATGAGGTCCCCATTGCAACTTCTCGTCCACGGTGATTCCCAAGAAAACTGTCTGATCAATTAACTCCAGTTTTTCTCCATTCAATATTATGTCACATTCGGTACTTTTAACATTAGGCAAAGTAAATCTAATACCTACATTTGGTTTTTTTTTTCATTTAATACCAAGTTGTTTGCCGTAAACCAATTCTAATATCCCAAATCCATACCATCAATATCCCAAAGGTTGACTGGTAAATCCGGGTATCTACAACTACTGTCATAAGTTTAAATAAATAAAAAAACCGGCCAAATGCGAGTCGTACTCACGCATGAAGGGTTCCGTACCATATACCTTAATTTGTATTATTTGTTATTATAGCGGCAATAGAAATGCACAATCTGTGATTTTAAATGTTTACCTATACCTGTTTTCTTATATGGTGTACATAATAAAGAGTATTCTATTCTATTCTATTCTACCTATTAAGATTCTTGAGATACAGCTTGCTGACAGACAGACGGACGGACGGACGGCCATCGGAGTTTAGTACCTAATAGGGTTCCGTTGGTTACCCTTTGGGTACGGAACCCGTACCCTAAAAATCGAAGTAAAAGGATATAATAACTTGTGAGCCATAACAACATCGTTGCAGCCAGAATCAAATCTATAGATAAACTTTATTGCATAGAGCCGCGTCGTTGACACAAATATTTACCTCAGATGAGCTTTTAAAATATCAAATCAGAATCTCAAGTTGATCCCGGCTTGCAACCTAACTAGATGTAACAAAATTGAATTTCTAATTTGTCGACTTCGTAACACCGGTGACAAATTAGGTAAGTGGAAGCTACATCCAGATCCAGATGAATGAGAAACAATATAAATGCAGAAAAAATGGTTTGTTTGTATCTGTTGTTTTAAAGGTTTATCATCTGCCTAGCCTTTTCCCAACTATATTGGGGTCGGCTTCCGGTCAAGCCGGATTTAGCTGAATACCAGTATTTTACGAGAAGCGGCTGCCTACCAGACCTCCACAACCCATTAACTGGGTAACACGGTACTTCATGGAAGGCTGGAGTCAGATTTACTGGCTTCTGACTATCCGTAACGACTGCCAAAGATCTACAAATGGCAGCCGGGATCAACGGCTTAACGTGCTTTCCGAGGCACGGAGGAAACTCGCTATGTTAAGATGGTCACCCATCCACAGACCAACCTTGGCAAGCGTAGCTTAACCTTGAAGATCGACCCGTGCAGCTGTTATTATCTAGCCACGAGCTCCTCACTGTTGCTAAAGTTAATTTCCTCCTATCTGTTGTTAAAGTTAATTTCTGGAAATACCGACCCGATTCCGATATTGATTCACTGATAGATTAGACAGTCGCAAAATCGTTGACTGCCACAACAACATAATGCAATACCTAGGCTACAGCAGCAACCAAGGTTGCAGAACTTGTTCGAAAGAGTCACCGCGGCCCTCGAACGCAAAGGCCATTACGAGAAACAAGAACGGGTTTTAGTCAGTAAGAGTGTGACACTCCCTTCTGCTTGGCCCAGAGCGGGAGGAGTCATTTGATAATTTCCAATCCCTACAGCAGCAAAGTCGCAGGTTTTAGTTGTTGGCAATATAAAGACCTAAAAATTGTCATCCTCAATATTCAGAACTAGCGATATCTTTTTATTTTTAACCGACTTCTTCTAAAAGGAGGAGGTTCTATGTTCGGTTGTTTTTTTTATGTTTGTTCACCGATTTCTCCGCCAATTCTGGACCGATTTATTAAAATATTTTTTTATTCAAAAGCCTACACTCCTGAGGTGGTCCCATTGTCACCAAATTAGAATCTGATGATGGGATCCCATGAAAATCGAGGGAATCCCTCAAATGTTATAAGCACATACACTGTTTTTCATAAACTTTCTAACGCAATTCAGATGTTTGTGCTTGGTAATTATCATCTCATGTTGCTGAGCTGGTGATGGAAGGTATAAGTCAGGATCTGATGATGGGATCCCATGAAAAATGTTTGTTCAGCGATATTTTCGCCAATTGGTAACCGATTAGGATGATTCTTTTTTCTTTGGAAGAGTATTTTCTCGGACTGGTCCCATTTAAATTTGGTGAAGATCTTATGAAGAACTTCGGAGATAGGCTACGGAACTCTTCAATAAATGATAGCAAAAGGATCGGGATTACTGAAATCGCATGTCTGTTGATTGTTTACGCCAGTTCATAACATAACATCACGCCGCCCGGCACGCTGTAAAAAAAATAAAACCGACTTCCAAAAACAAAACACTACAAAGTAAAAATCAACTTTAATTTCGGAAGTCGGTGTTCAAAAACGAAAAAAACCAAAAACACGGAAGGAAGTCGGTTTTATTTTTTTGTTAAAAAGTTTTTTTACCTACAGGCAAACGAAGTCGCGGGCAATAGTTAGTCCAGAATAAAGAGCTTATTTTTTTCCCAACAAATGGACCTTTCGTTATTATTATCACACAATAATATTTGGCAGGAACTACAAAACGCTGGCTTACCCTTAACAGCCGCCCACCGGTATCACGCGGCCTCGCCCAGATTCCCTGTAAATGCATCTGTGTACAGCCTCCATGTAAAATATAGTTACTATATTAGTGTGTATGCAGCGTATTGATTGACGGTTGAAGGTCATTATCAGAAGCCTGACGTGTTGTGTTCAATCACGGATTTGTCGATGTACGTAGATTTTTGTAGGTACCTACTTACTTATTTAGTTTGGGTCACAATCTACATAATTCACTCAAAGGGCAATGGAGAGGGCAATGCTTGGAGTTTCCTTGTGTGATCGAATTAGGAATCATGATATCCGCAAGAGAACCAAGGTTGCCTGAGGTTGAGGGTTGCGTAGCCCGAAGGATCGTCAAACTAATGTGGCAGTGGGCTATATTGCTTGCAGAACAGCTGGTCGATGGGGGCGAAAAGTTCTGCAGTGGCGACCGCGTACCGGAAGACGCAACGTTGGAAGGCCTCCCACGAGGTGGACCGATGACCTGTAGTGCTATTCTGTAACAACATTTTCGTGTCTCGATAGCGGAATCCGAGGTGAGTATCAAATTACGTCAAGCGTAAGACGTTTATGTTGTGTGCAATAAAGCTCACTTTGTGAGGTTTGTCACTCAGGTGAATCTCGATATCGAAATGGTTATTTACAGAATATACTAGCTGGTAAAGGTCGCGGGTAGCCGATGGATGCGAGACCCGCAGGACCGGCTGTTGTGGCGACGCTTGGGGGAGGCCTATGTCCAGCAGTGGACGTGTTTCGGCTGATATGATGATGATGATGATGTAGTTTGGATGTGTTTGATTTATTTGACGTTTTACTACCGGTTTAGTCTGTCAGCGTGTCATCGTGTGAACTAGGTTGGAGTGATCATACATAAGGTGAACTGTAATTTACTCTTGTTTGTATGGATTGACAGCTCACCTCATGTTCACTTCCCCTAAGCTTACAAGGTGAGTTCGTAAGTAGATCTAGACACGCGGCAGCGTGTCCAGCCAATAGTTCACAGAAAAAAGGAACTGGCGACGCAGCAGTTCGGTAAATAATCCTGAAATAAGGTAAAGGAAAGTTCAAGATTTGAAGGCTACTTTTCACCAGCAAATCATTTTTTAGAAGAGTAAGATTTAAAAACTGTACCTTGCGTAACTTTAACATAAAGATGATAAGTAAAGCGAAATATAAAGTAACATGTACTTATGTAAAAACTAGCCAAGACAAATCTTAAACCTTCATTTACCTTATTTCAGGATTATCTACAGAACTTGAGCCCATTTAGATCTCAATTATTTTTTCGCTGAAGTCGACAATCTCGGATATTATTAACTTGGCTCCCTTTTTCACATTTATATTTTTGATGGGACTAAGGTCTTCTTCTTTTCGAATCGATGGAAAAGCCCTTAGATTGTTTGGGTCCAGTAGGTGGCTACGTTAATTGCAGCATTCATCCAAACCCCCAAAGTGCAGGTAAATTCGCATTTATGAAAGTATTCAACAACAATTCGAATGTGACGCATATCTTCCCAATTTTTATAATTTAGTTTTATTTAATTTCTATATTTTTTTTGGTATGCGTCATACTTTTTCTTTCTTTTCTTTCTATTCAAATATTACCATTGTACAGGACTGGCTATTTTAAAACACGCTTTATTTCATACTATAACTTGAACTTTAAGAAAAGTGGGTGGAGACCGACTTGGATTATTTATTGTGCCGGCTTGCTATTGAGTCGTACTAAGAACCCGAGGTACCGATATAGGTACTTTAGTTTGAGAGCGTTTAGATTACAGATGCGACGAATATTCGGCAACTATTCGGTATTCGGTCAAACAATAAAAAAGAAACATAATACTGGTCTATGACCTATTTAATACTTGAAAGTCTATCAGTGGTAAGTTGTGTTGAAGAATGATGTTTATTTTTTAAGATATACACACTTTCATATAACAAACAATGCGTGTTGTGACACGACCTACTCGCAAATGAAATAAACGGCATCGGAGTTACAGCATACACTTCACCTATAATGTGACAACACGATTTGACAGTTACTGTCAAATCGTGTTGTCATTCATTCTTAGGATTCGGGACTTATCGTAAGTCTGTAGGTGATATGGAGTAGAAAATGCCCATCACTAAGGCCGAAACTACGGATTTCGGGCTTAGAGGTTAGACCCCGAAGTAAGTATCGCCGAATATTCGTAGCTTCGGCCGAGAACCTAGCCGAATATTCGGTATTCGGCAATATCGTAGCATCTGTAGCTTAGATAGTCCTCATGGTGTTTCATAACTCGCAACTTGATCCGCTCGTACACCTATGTAAGATACTAACATTCCTGTCAATCATAAACTTCATTTCGCTTCAGTCTGGTAAAAGAGGAGCATGTTTACAACTTTCAAAAAATGATTTGGAGAAAGAAATACTTAGTGAAAGCAATTTTAGGTTTTATATAGAAAGTCTTTTTTCTCTAAACTCTTTAAGGGTACCGTACCCGAAGGGTAACCAACGGTAACCTATAACTAAGCCTCCGGTGTCCGTCCGTCCTTCCGTCTCGTCTGTCTGTCAGCGCCTCAGCGGGCTGTGTCTGAAGAGCCGTAATAGAATGTGTATTTCTATTGCGGCTATAACAATAAGTTATAGAAATTAAATTATATTCAAATTATAGGCTCTCATATAAGAAAACTTGTAACTTACCGGGGCTGCCACAATTCACGTATGCTCAGAATGTTTTGAGATGAAATAAATATTTTTGTTTATTTTTTTCGGTTTCGTGCGTACGGAATTCTTCGTGTGAGAGTTCGGTTCGCACTGGGCTAGCTTTTTTTAAGTTTAAGTAAATATCTTATATAATTGTGTTTCCAGTTTAATTGAAATCGGTTTATTCATTACCAAGAATAAGGACTCGCGAGTATAGAATACCTTGATGAGTAAACGCATTTAACGAGATCCTAGATGAAGTCTTCGTTTGTGATTCCCTTTAATTTGTACCACATTCGATATTGTCAGCAAAACAAAGGTCTGGCTACATTGAAGGAATTAACTGTATCAAACAGTCCTATTAACTAATATTATAAATGGGAAAGTAAGATAGTATGATTTATACGCTATTTCTCCTAAATTGCTACACTTAAATCGGATTTGATGAATTTTGGTACACTGTTAGCTAGGACCCTGGGGCCGGTCAGTACCGGATTTAACATGAGCAAAGCAGCTGGAAAAAGCTAGTTCACCATATTCGTTAAACTCGAAAGTCACATACATCCCTATAACAACAGAAAACACAATATTTCTGTGTAGAAAACTTGGAATAAACGTTTTACGAACAATCTATGAAGCTGTTGGGAACCTCAAGTTGGGAACCATTCCGCTACGTAATCAAACTACGAACATTGTAACCCAATAAAACCGCGAACTTTCGTCCTTTAATTCCAGTAAAGTTAAACACCGAACTATACTTAACATTGCTTTCTTTAAAACCACTTCAAATCAAGACGAAAGCAACAATACCAGTAATGACGACTATGACGAGTGAAAATGCAGTCCGTACGAAAACAAATTTTGGTAAGTCCAGACACATATGGACCTAGATACTACACATTAATTTAAAACTCTTTAACACATCTGAAATGTAATCTGCACTTGTAATAAATATCAAACGTAACAAGAATATATTCATACCTGCGACAATCTGGGGTGGGTAGACAGCTAAGGGGTCAGAACTGACGTCGATGGCCCGCTGCGTCCTCTGTGACTGAGCGCGGCGCCCGCCCGCCCTAGCTTTTATCCCGCTCTACGCGCTACGAGGCTACGAATCTGCGAGCTACGAGGCTACGGCGTAGCTGGCGTTTAGTGAACTTTATTGAATTGTTGCTTACTGCATTTTTATGTTGACTTGGTTTTATTTGCAGGTAGAGAAAATTAGCTTGGGTGCACTACTGTTTATATGTCCTATATGGTCTTTTCATATTCATGTTTGTGTCAGTTTCCAGTAACAGTAGGAAGCATCTAGAACACCCAGATATTGTTAGGTTGTTTAGGTACTGTTGGGTTTTCTAAACTTGGCACTGAGTTGAAGTCCAACAATCCCTTTTTGTTGAGCTGAACTGTTCTGACATGAACTACACGATAACTGACAAAATGCTAGCACTATCTGAACAGGTCCACTCAAATCTGTGGGGTACTTTCTTTATAAGAATCACATTAACTTACATGGTTCTCATATGACGAATATATGTTTTTTTTATGTGTCGTCTAATTTAGTGAAAATGGGTATTTTAGGCTTTTGAAAGGGCCTATCATAGTTCAATATATATATTGGGGTCGGCTTCCGGTCAAGCCGGATTTAGCTGAATACCAGTATTTTACGAGAAGCGGCTGCCTACCAGACCTCCACAACCCATTAACTGGGTAACACGGTACTTCATGGAAGGCTGGAGTCAGATTTACTGGCTTCTGACTATCCGTAACGACTGCCAAAGATCTACAAATGGCAGCCGGGACCAACGGCTTAACGTGCTTTCCGAGGCACGGAGGAAACTCGCTATGTTAAGATGGTCACCCATCCACAGACCAACCTTGGCAAGCGTTGCTTAACCTTGAAGATCGACCCGTGCAGCTGTTATTATCTAGCCACGAGCTCTTCACTGTTGTTAAAGTTAGTTTCTGGAAATACCGACCCGATTCCGATATTGATTCACTGATAGATTAGACAGTCGCAAAATCGTTGACTGCCACAACAACATAATGCAATACCTAGGCTACAGCAGCAACCAAGGTTGCAGAACTTGTTCGAAAGAGTCACCGCGGCCCTCGAACGCAAAGGCCATTACGAGAAACAAGAATGGGTTTTAGTCAGTAAGAGTGTGACACTCCCTTCTGCTTGGCCCAGAGCGGGAGGAGTCATTTGATAATTTCCAATTCCTACAGCAGCAAAGTCGCAGGTTTTAGTTGTTGGCAATATAAAGACCTAAAACTTGTCAACCTCAATATTCAGAACTAGCGATATCTTTTTATTTTTAACCGACTTCTTCAAAAAGGAGGAGGTTCTCCGCCAATTCTGGACCGATTTAATAAAATATTTTTTTATTCAAAAGCCTACACTCCTGAGGTGGTCCCATTGTCACCAAATTAGAATCTGATGATGGGATCCCATGAAAATCGAGGGAATCCCTCAAATGTTATAAGCACATACACTGTTTTTCATAAACTTTCTAACGCAATTCAGATATTTGTGCCTGATA
The DNA here is from genome assembly GCA_950371165.1 of Lacanobia oleracea. Classification (NCBI taxonomy): domain Eukaryota; kingdom Metazoa; phylum Arthropoda; class Insecta; order Lepidoptera; family Noctuidae; genus Lacanobia; species Lacanobia oleracea. The sequence goes on from OX493398.1 coordinate 2,264,552, forward strand.
ATCATCATCTCATGTTGCTGAGCTGGTGATGGAAGGTATAAGTCAGGATCTGATGATGGGATACCATGAAAAATGTTTGTTCAGCGATATTTTCGCCAATTGGTAACTGATTAGGATGATCCTTTTTTTGTTTGTAAGAGTATTTTCTCGGACTGCTGCTATTTAAATTCTGTGAAGATCTCATGAAGAACTTCGGAGATAGGCTACGGGAACTCTTCAATAAATGATAGCAAAAGGATCGGGATTTCTTAAATCGCATGTCTGTTGATTGTTTACACCAGTTCATAACATAACATCACGCCGGCACGCTGTAAAAAAATAAAACCGACTTCCAAAAACAAAACACTACAAATTGAAAAATAACTTTAATTTCGGAAGTCGGTGTTCAAAAACAAAAACACGGAAGGAAGTCGGTTTTATTTCTATGTTAAAAAGTTTTTTTTACCTACACGCGAACGAAGTCGCGGGCAATAGTTAGTCCAGAATAAAGAGCTATTTTTTTCCCAACAAATGGACCTTTCGTTATCATTATCACACAATATTATTTCGCAGGAACTAGAAAACGCTGGCCTGCCCTTAATAACCGCCCACCGGTATCACGCGGCCTCGCCCAGATTCCCTGTAAATGCATCCGTGTACAGCCTCCATGTAAATCATAGGTACTATATTAGTGTGTATGCAGCGTATTGATTGACGGTTCAAGGTCATTATCAGAAGCCTGATGTGTTGTGTTCGATCACGGATTTGTCGATGTACGTAGATTTATGTAGGTACCTACTTACTTATGTAGTTTGGGTCACAATCTACATAAGTCACTCAAAGGGCAATGGAGAGGGCAATGCTTGGAGTTTCCTTGTGTGATCGAATTGGGAACCGTGATATCCGCAAGAGAACCAAGGATGCCTGAGGTTGCGGGTTGCGTAGCCCGAAGTATCGTCAAACTAATGTGGCAGTGGGCGGGCATATTGCTTGCAGAACAGCTGGTCGATGGGGGCGAAAAGTTCTGCAGTGGCGACCGCGTACCGGAAGACGCAACGTTGGAAGGTCTCCCACGAGGTGGACCGATGACCTGTAGTGCTATTCTGTAACAACATTTTCGTGTCTCGACAGCGGAATCCGAGGTGAGTATCAAATTACGTCAAGCGTAAGACGTTTATGTTGTGTGCAATAAAGCTCACTTTGTGAGGTTTGTCACTCAGGTGAAGCTCGATATCGAAATGGTTATTTACAGAATATACAAGCTGGTAAAGGTCGCGGGTAGCCGATGGATGCGAGACCCGCAGGAACGGTCGTTGTGGCGACGATTGGGGGAGGCCTATGTCCAGCAGTGGACGTCTTTCGGCTGATATGATGATGATGATGATGTAGTATGGATGTGTTTGATTTATTTGACGTTTTACTGCCGGATTAGTCTGTCAGCGTGTCATCGTGTGAACTAGGTTGGAGTGATCATACATAAGGTGAACTGTAATTTACTCTTGTTTGTATGGATTGACAGCTCACCTCATGTTCACTTCCCCTAAGCTTACAAGGTAAGTTCGTAAGTAGATCTAGACACGCGGCAGCGTGTCCAGCCAATAGTACACAGAAAAAAGGAACTGGCGACGCAGCAGTTCGGTAAATAATCCTGAAATAAGGTAAAGGAAGGTTCAAGATTTGAAGGCTAGTTTTCACCAGCAAATCATTTTTTAGAAGAGTAAAATTTAAAAACTGTACCTTGCGTAACTTTAACATAAAGATGATAAGTAAAGCGAAATATAAAGTAACATGTACTTATGTAAAAACTAGCCAAGACAAATCTTAAACCTTCATTTACCTTATTTCAGGATTATCTACAGAACTTGAGCCCATTTAGATCTCAATTCTTTTTTCGCTGAAGTCGACAATCACGGATATTATTAACATTGAACTTTGGCGCCCTTTTTCACATTTATATTTTTGATGGGTCTAAGGTCTTCTTCTTTTCGAATCGATAGAAAAGCCCTTAGATTGTTTGGGTCCAGTAGGTGGCTACGTTAATTGCAGCATCGGTGGCATTCATCCAAACCCCCAAAGTGCAGGTAAATTCGCATTTATGAAAGTATTCAACAACAATTCGAATGTGACGCATATCTTCCCAATTTTTATAATTTAGTTTTATTTAATTTCTATTTTTTTTTTGGTATGCGTCATACTTTTTATTTCTTTTCTTTCTATTCAAATATTACCATTGTACAGGTCTGGCTATTTTAAAACACGCTTTATTTCATACTATAACTTGAACTTTAAGAAAAGTGGGTGTCGTAGGTGGAGACCGACTTAGATTATTTATTGTGCCGGCTTGCTATTGAGTCGTACTAAGAACCCGAGTACCGATGTAGGTACTTTAGTTTGAGAGCGTTTAGATTACAGATGCGACGAATATTCGGCAACTATTCGGTATTCGGTCAAACAATAAAAAAGAATCATAATATTGGTCTATGACCTATTTAATACTTGAAAGTCTATCAGTGGTAAGTTGTGTTGAAGAATGATGTTTATTTTTTAAGATATACACACTTTCATATAACAAACAATGCGTGTTGTGACACGACCTACTCGCAAATGAAATAAACGGCGGCGGAGTTACAGCATACACTTCACCTATAATGTGACAACACGATTTGACAGTTACTGTCAAATCGTGTTGTCATTCATTCTTAGGATTCGGGACTTATCGTAAGTCTGTAGGTGATATGGAGTAGAAAATGCCCATCACTAAGGCCGAAACTACGGATTTCGGGCTTAGAGGTTAGACCCCGAAGTAAGTATCGCCGAATATTCGTAGCTTCGGCCGAGAACCTAGCCGAATATTCGTTATTCGGCAATATCGTAGCATCTGTAGCTTAGATAGTCCTCATGGTGTTTCATAACTCGCAACTTGATCCGCTCGTACACCTATGTAAGATACTAACATTCCTGTCAATCATAAACTTCATTTCGCTTCAGTCTGGTAAAAGAGGAGCATGTTTACAACTTTCAAAAAATGATTTGGAGAAAGAAATACTTAGTGAAAGCAATTTTAGGTTTTATATAGAAAGTCTTTTTTCTCTAAACTCTTTAAGGGTACCGTACCCGAAGGGTAACCAACGGTAACCTATAACTAAGCCTCCGGTGTCCGTCCGTCCTTCCGTCTCGTCTGTCTGTCAGCGCCTCAGCGGGCTGTGTCTGAAGAACCGTAATAGAATGTGTACAATAAGTTATAGAAATTAAATTATACCTATTCAAATTATAGGCTCTCATATAAGAAAACTTGTAACTTACCGGGGCTGCCACAATTCATGTATGCTCAGAATGTTTTGAGATGAAATAAATATTTTTGTTTTTTTTTTTTCGGTTTCGGGCGTTCGGAATTCTTCGTGTGAGAGTTCGGTTCGCACTGGGCTAGCTTTTTAAGTGTAAGTAAATATCTTATATAATATTGTGTTTCCAGTTTAATTGAAATCGGTTTATTCATTACCAAGAATAAGGACTCGCGAGTATAGAATACCTTGATGAGTAAACGCATTTAACGAGATCCTAGATGAAGTCTTCGTTTGTGATTCCCTTTAATTTGTACCACATTCGATATTGCCAGCAAAACAAAGGTCTGGCTACATTGAAGGAATTAACTGTATCAAACAGTCATATTAACTAATATTATAAATGGGAAAGTAAGATAGTATGATTTATACGCTATTACTCCTAAATTGCTACACTTAAATCGGATTTGATGAATTTTGGTACACTGTTAGCTAGGACCCTGGGGCCGGTCAGTACCGAATTTAACATGAGCAAAGCAGCTGGAAAAAGCTAGTTCACCATATTCGTTAAACTCGAAAGTCACATACATCCCTATAACAACAGAAAACACAATATTTCTGTGTAGAAAACTTGGAATAAACGTTTTACGAACAATCTATGAAGCTGTTGGGAACCTCTAGTTGGGAACCATTCCGCTACGTAATCAAACTACGAACATTGTAACCCAATAAAACCGCGAACTTTCGTCCTTTAATTCCAGTAAAGTTAAACACCGAACTATACCTAACATTGCTTTCTTTAAAACCACTTCAAATCAAGACGAAAGCAACAATACCAGTAATGACGACTATGACGAGTGAAAATGCAGTCCGTACGAAAACAAATTTTGGTAAGTCCAGACACATAAGGACCTAGATTATTAAACTTTAATTTAAAACTCTTTAACACATCTGAAATGTAATCTGCACTTGTAATAAATATCAAACGTAACAAGAATATATTCATACCTGCAACAATCTGGGGTAGACAGCTAAGGGGTGAGAACTGACGTCGATGGCCCGCTGCGTCCTCTGTGACTGAGCGCGGCGCCCGCCCGCCCTAGCTTTTATCCCGCTCTACGCGCTACGAGGCTACGAATCTGCGAGCTACGAGGCTACGGCGTAGCTGGCGTTAAGTGAACTTTATTGAATTGTTGCTTACTGCATTTTTATGTTGAATTGGTTTTATTTGCAGGTAGAGAAAATTAGCTTGGGTGCACTACTGTTTATATGTCCTATATGGTCTTTTCATATTCATGTTTGTGCCAGTTTCCAGTAACAGTAGGAAGCATCTAGAACACCCAGATATTGTTAGGTTGTTTAGGTACTGTTGGGTTTTCTAAACTTGGCACTGAGTTGAAGTCCAACAATCCCTTTTTGTTGAGCTCCTTAAAGTTATGACATGAACTACACGATAACTGACAGGTCCACTCAAATCTGTGCGGTACTTTCTTTATAAGAAGATCTCAGACATTAACTTACATGGTTCTCATATGACGAATATATGTTTTTTTTATGTGTCGTCTAATTTAGTGAAAATGGGTATTTTAGGCTTTTGAAAGGGCCTATCATAGTTCAATATACAACTAAGAATGTTGACCTTAAATTTACAGACACCCACACATACACAGACAGACACAGACATCACATAATATTAATTCCAAATCAATCAAGTCACGTTTATTTTTTTAGAAACTTTATTGAATACTGAACAGTAATCGTTTTGCGTACTACACTGATAGGGTTTCGTCAATAAATTAATAACTTCGTCAAAAAGCTACCACATAGTTTTTTGCTAACTGACACAGACAGACAGACAGTTCTCGATTTTTCTAATTGGCGATATCAGTTCAGTAGTGCTATTCTGTAACAACATTTTCGAGTCTCGACAGCGAAATCCGTAGTGAGTATAAACATGAGAACTTTATGTTGTGTGCAATAAAGTTCACTTTGTGAGCTTTTTCACTCAGGTGAAGCTCGATATCGAAATGGTTGCTTACAGAATAGACTAGCTGTTCAGACACGAGTTCTGTGCTGGATACAGATTTGTTATCAGTATGTTTATGTAAATTAATTATTTTACGTCACATTCATTTTATTTATTTGATCTTATATACGTAGGTACCCAAATAATTGATTCTCCGCAAAATTGCCAAAAAAAATCGACTGCCTCGAACAGCTATCTTTTTTCGTTATTTCTACCGGCCCAGTACTTAACGGTATTCAATGACGTAGCCAAAAGATCCTCACATGTATAGGTGACATAGTATGCGGCGCTAGACGAGAGGTGGGATGGACTGCGGAAAAACGCCACAGACACTGAAGATCGGAGCCATCCGAGAACCTTACCTGAGGAGGCTGCGAGATCTCATCTGAGTTCCACACAGACGATCGCGGGTAGGAGCAACTATATGATCTATCGACATCTACATCTACTCTACACTAATTTATAGAGGAAAGATTTGTTTGTTTGAGTGTTGAATTGAATAGGCTCCGAAAAACTGGACCGATTTGAAAAATTCTTAAAATCCTACATTATCCCTGATAGGCTATAGAATATTTTCAAAAAGTTAGGGATCCGTATGAAAACTTCGATAATGTTACCCAAGGTGTGAAAAAAACACCAAAAAGGATCCTTATATCGCATACGCTGCGGAAACTATTGGCAATAGAGCAAAGTGATGTACTACAGTTTTATAGAGGACATCAATATCTACAAAAAAGTCTGCATGGGTATATATCTACCTATTATGGTTAAGTCCCAATGACTACTTTTTTTTTCAAATTATTCAATCAAAACCTGAGTGAAATGGAATAGTGGTGATTTTAGTATCATGATATAATTCCATCTATTTAAATTATTTAATAATTATGGTTGGTTTTGTACATGTAAATAAAACTTTAAATTATTCAAATCGGACCTTTCGTTTAAAAGTTATGATGGGTATAAAAATGCTCTAAGTAAGAAAAATGACGCAATTTGCGCGAACTGCCGTCGTCGATAATTTAATCTATTAATAAGTAATTTACACGGGGAGATGAAGTTCATGGTGTACTAACTAAACCCGCGCGAACGAAGTCGCGGGCAAAGTACTAGTAAGTTATATTTATATCTACGATTTGATGAGCGTGCGAGCTTATCTTCGCTGCCCACATTCATGCTTATGTACGCATTTCGTTTATGTAACTGCACACTATTCTGTTAGCAGTGCGCCCACAACACGTGCGCAGGTAAAGGTCATCATCATCATGATATGATGCTAAAAGACGTCCACTGCTGGACATAGGCCTCCCCTAAGCGTCGCCACAACGACCGGTCCTGCGCGTCTCGCATCCATCGGCTACCCGCGACCTGAGCCAGGTCATCGGTCCACCTTGTGGGAGGCCGCGCGAACGCTGCGTCTTCCGGTACGCGGTCGCCTTTTTAAGCTTTCTAGACTCAGTAGTTTTAACTGTGTGTTGATAGGTCAGTCTGCACAAACAATTTTATATCGGGCTGATCCAAAAGTCATCATCTGCCTAGCCTTTTCCCAACTATATTGGGGTCGGCCTCCAGTCAAGCCAGATTTAGCTGAATACCAGTATTATACGGGGAGCGGCTGCCTACCAGACCTCCACAACCCATTAACTGGGTAACTCGGTACTTCATGGCAAAACTGGAGTCAGATTTACTGGCGTCTGACTATCCGTAACGACTGCCAAAGATCTACAAGACAGCCGGATTCGGCTTTCCGAGGCAAGGAGGAAACTCGGTATGGTAAGAAGGTCATCCATCCACATACCAACCTTGGCTAGTGTTGCCGCATCCAAAAGTAATGATAATATAATTGGTTCATATTTTCTATGCTAATAATAAAGCTGAAGAGTTTTTTTGTATGTTTGAACGTGGAATTGCCGGTCCGATTTGAAAAAATCATTTTGCATTTGATAGCTGAGTGAAAAGAAAAATAACTGATTATCATTACTTTTTGATCAGCCTAGTAAGTATAGAAGATCTCAACCAAGTGCGAATCAAGGACCCTGCAGTACGACTAGTATTGAAAGGAGTATAAATAAAAAAAGTCAAATATAAAGTGTAAAATTATTTTAATCAACACATTGCGAATCTCATGGCACCACGTCAAGGCACATACGATCACTCGGTACAAATAATAACATCTATATACATATAACTAGAATAACTCGCTGTTAACATTGTAAGGCTTTTGTTTTAGTTACTATTGACAGAAATTAACCATTTTAGGGCTCTTTGACTAACTTTGAAAATTTCTTATAATTTTTTTCTTCCAGCGAAATCCACCAGAGATCTTTTCCATCATTTCATTAAACAACTTAAATTTGTCTAAAAAATCGTCAACATTCTGTCACCAGTAACGTTTGAACCTCATTTATTTCTATTCTAAATGTAATACTGAACTAAATTAATAAATAAAATACATCACTGTGCGTTATTATCATCACATTGTAATAAAATCTTTCTATAGACAACTATGACAAAAGACATTTCTGTGGCCTTAGTGAGAGTTTTTGACGTGATAACGTCTAATAAACCGGTGAACGCCGGCTGCACGCACGATTAACTTTCACGTTCCGCCTGAGCCGAGCGAGCAAGCGAGAGCGCGGAACAAGCGATAGAGAGGCACTATCGGTATAAGCATACAGCTTGTTTGTTAAGTATTCAATTGTTATCTTATGACGTTTTTACGTAAAATAAAATTATAGTCGTAAACCGACTTTACAAACAACCAATTTCTTAATCGTACTCGATTGCGTTAATGTAAACGTTCGCTTATGTCAGATTGTATGGAAAAAAAACAGTTTTCAGTTATTGTCACCAGAGCGCTTATTCAGTTTTAATACAAATTTACATTTACGCTAATGCGATCGACAACGTTAAAAAAGCCGCACTAAGGCCGCAGAACTATTGCCATAGTAGTCTTCAGCAAGATAAAATTTTAAACTCAAGTGCAAATTCGACTTATTCTGTAGCTACACTAGCAACATCTAAATAGCCAACGAACTGACTGAGTAGGGCAACATTACGTCATTCTTGCAAGTGTAGGTGCTGTCATGAAACGTAGAAGCGAGATGACACGAGACTTAGTATAGAAATTCCTCACTAGATATCCGCCATCTCACTCGCACTTTTCACGACAGCGGACTTGTGTGTCTTGGCGATTACTTTCTGTACCTGATGTGTCAAGAGAAACTTTTATCAGGTGAAAAAGGAGTAAAAGTGCGACTAGTTTTGTCTTGATAGAGCTACAATTTTACTGTTGAGCCAATAGTCCATAATTTGCTCAAGAGGTAGCTTACGAACTATGACATCCCAATGCCATTATGAGTTCATTGTTTATAAGGGAAAGTGCTATACGTCTTGTATAGCTTCGTGGCCGTGATTCTTCGGTGGTCCCGGCAGCCAAATAGCGGTCCTCAAAGCCCTAGCCCTTGAGGCGGTTTAAAAACTCTGACACTAGGGTGTGTGGGGTCGTTAACGTTACTGCCCCCACGATAAGAAGAACAAGCTTCGTCTTCCTCCCACAATCAGGTAAGAAATCATAGTAGGAACCTAGGCCACTAACTCAGTCAGTTCCCGGCTTAAGGCTCGTAACTTGACGTAGAATTTAATAAACACAACTACACTTAGTGCCAAGTGCGTATCACTTCAATAAACTGACTAACTTGCGAGTCTAAAATGGCCACTTTACCAGAATCATTAAGCAGATCACGCTACCCGTCACTGTCAAATTTTCCCAATCAACCTTGAACCTAATGCGTTAACAATAAAGATGAAAATGAAATGTGGCAGTGTTGTGTGGTTTAATATGATTCAGCTAAAGTGGCTTTTTTAGACCCGCTTGACACTCAAGCCAATAAATCGCATTTTTAAGCCTTCCTATACTTAGAAACGTTAAAAAATTATGGAAATTATTTTATTGTTTGTTTGTGCGCTTTAAAATAAGTTACAAATTTTTTTTTAAATCTTTTACATCAACAGTGATCTATAAGTAACAATTTAATTGTTTTAGTACCACATTTTAATTGTTCAACATAATTTAATGACTGTACATATTTTATTATTTCATAATTATGTAAAAGTGCGTTAAATTATTAAAAATCTATTTACAATTTGTATACTGTAATGTGATGTCTTTACACTAACAAAAAAATCATCAAAAAATAAAAATTAACATAATATTTAAGGCACGTATTATATACTTTATTTAATAACGACATCAACATGAGCTATATTAAATGCTTATTTATTAGCGCTATTTCATAAAAAAAAAATTATAAATAAAAAAAAATACAATATCATTACAGAAATTAATTTGATTAGACTTCAAATAAAATTAAGAAAACCTCCTTGGTAATAAAAATAATTGTATCAATTGAATTATTTCATTGAATACAAATAACCTCTTTTATAATTTGTCAATAGTTTTCCGGATAGCTTACAGTGTTGCCATTATCATACAAAACAAAGAAAAAATATAACAGACTACTTTCCTAAATAAAAACTAATCGTTAACATTTCTCGAATAAGTTAATAAGGTACTTAAACTTACTTCTAAAATACACAAGGCCGCTAGTTTGCTACTCAAATGCCACTTTTCAGTCAAACTTTTATATGCGTTTTATATGTTCTGTACAATAAAAAAGCATGAAGTATTACGTAAATTGAATTTCGTGTAAAATTACAAAATATAAAAAGGCCTCGTAAGCACATTTACAGTTTCGATTGGCATTCTCAAAAGCCTCTGTATCAAAACCTTATATTTTTCAAACATTAAAACACGTATTTAATTACTTGTTTGTAATAATTAGTTACTTGACCATATTAAATTTGTTTTTAAAACTGTTTACGTATCATTTTACTATGTATTTTTTAATTATAATGTATAACACAGATACTGCAAATATTATTTGTTTACTATTAAATAGAATTATAACTACAAATAAGCCTGTCTCACTCTAATAAGTCACTACCATTTTTCCACAACATTTTCTTTACAATAATAACATTATTAAAACGGTTTATTTATTAAAAATAATCCAAAATGCTGTTCGTTGTTTCGTCCTTCCATTTCATTTACAAAAAAGTAATATTTAAGACGCTATACCCTTAATTTTGTCAAGCATTTTTATATATTTTATTTGAACTGTTCATAATATTTTAACAATTTATTCCTACCTTTTAATAAGTTTTATTTTCCCGACATCCACAGATGTTGTCGCCTTAAACACTTCGTCCACAATAGAGAATGAGAACCTGGATATCAATCTAACATACAGATTTCAATATTTTGTAGTAAAATCTGGCTACAGTGATATCGACTAACGAATTGGATAGTTCTAAGGCCTGTATTAAAACCACTCACATTTTTAAGCTTCAGATAAAATCTACGGTTTTTGACTTTGGATGTTCACAGATAAAAAAAAACTTAGTAATCTTTAAAACCATGATTGACTAAGAGCTCACTAAATTATATCGCCGCTCGTGACGTAACTCTCTCTGTCATTGTATGTCAATATTTTTAATATTGGAAAATAAATCGCTGAGTGTAATCGATGTATATTAGTTTATTTTCTACAGAATTTAAAACAATATTCTGATATATTCGTCTCCAAATGATTGATAAAAATAGAAGTCAATTTAATTCACGATTAGCGATGTGTGATGCATTATTAGTGATGTGTGGTGCTTTTTACGTTAAACGCCACATTGATTATTTCTAAAGGCGAACTAGTAAACAAATACTCGCAAGAAAGCTTGTAAAAATTAATTTCCGACTAAAATTTTTTACCCAGTACTCAGTACCTAGCTTTTATGTATTGTTTTTGTATGTACTTTATATTGTGCTGAGAAAATGTTTTTTATCTAACGTGACCCAAGAGCTGGCTTTTACTTTATTCAACGTGGTAATGCCGTCAGTCTCTTGTGCACATTACCAGCTGACAGCGTTGAAGACGAATTTTTTGATGCTATATTTTAGTTTTGTGTATTTGTTTATTTTAGAATTTTAGATAATATAAAAAATGAAAATGTAAAATAATGGTCGTCTTACTTACTTTGTTCTGTCTGTAAACTTTAAAATCTGTAATAAAGTGCGACAACTTTAACAGGCCTTAGAACCTCTGTAATTCATGATTGTTCCTCTAGATGAGACGAAGTCCCAGGCCCCTACGCGCGCGCGGAGGCGGGGTGGTAGGTGATGACGTTGTGCGCGTGCGTGAAGGGCGGCGCGGGGTGCGCGGGCGAGGGGGGCAGCGCGGGCAGCTGCAGCGCGCGCGTCTTGCCGCCCAGCGTGCAGCGCGTCGTGGCGCCCGACTCCACCTCCACGGGCAGCTCGTGCCCCGACATCCTGTGGGGGAACGTGGGTGCTCAGTCCAATGTGTTTTTGAAGTGAAAACTTCTTTAGCGGCGTTGCGCACTTTTTAGGTAAAATATGTTAAACTCGCGTCAGGACACGTGACCCGTCAGATTCTTACGACGTCAGGACACCTGATCGAAAATTCGTAAGACGGAGGGAGAGAAGCACGTATTCAATCAAGTTTTCACTTCTACTGGCACTCCCGGAATGCAAACCGTTGTTTTTTTTTAAGTTTTACCTTGGCCATCAGTGACTTGAACAAGGTTATAATAATTGTGAGGAAACCTGAAATTCTAACTAACGTAGGTGTTGTGAACTTGTGGCTAAATAATAAAAGCCGCAATGATCGATCTTCGCGGTAAAGCGAAGCTTGTTGATGCTTGATGCGGTCCATGGATGGGTGACCATCTATTACAGACTGAGCCTCTTTTTTTCCTCGGAAAGCGTGTTAATTAAGCCATTGATCTCGGCTCTCATTTGAAGAAGATATTCATTACGGATAATCAAAAGCCAGAAAATCTAACAACAATCCAGCCAATTCCCCCGTTACTGGGTTATGGTAGCCTTGATTGGTGTTTTTAGGTCTATAATCAAGACCCAAAAACACCAACCAAGGCTACCTTTATCCACGCTGGTGTCTTTCTTATGATACATTCCAGGTTTTCTGTTAACAAGACCTTTGCCTAACAGGCAAATGTTATGTGTTTGTGTTTATTGTGTTGTTATGTTGGTATTATTGTCCCAGTGCAGGGGTGCCTATTGTTAGACTTTCCTATTCTCGATGAAATGCAAGGAACGCTCATACCTTGTGACTCAAAGTGAACCATAAATCTAAAGGAGCCAGCACGGTAAACAGAAGCTCCGCGCAAAAGAAAGATTAAGCCGATATTGTAACCATTGAATTTTTAGGACATCACTGCAGTCTATTGTTTCCATCAAGCTTAGACAAAAGCATCTCAATCTATTGCAGTCGTTTGAGTCTCTACTGAAGAAACTCAAACGACTGCTTATAAGCACGGTATACTTACATATGATATCTGTTAGCCAGCACCCCCAGTAACTCTCCCACCAGGTCCCCCGGCGCCCCAGTCTGGTTGACCACCGGCGCCACCAGACCTATGACGAGGTCGTTCTTCGCTGACGGGATGCTGATGACCACCAGTTGGACGTCTGTACTCATTATACGGATTGCACCGACCTGAGAAAGAAACCATTGATGAGCTGATGAATATTTTGTTGAAATAAATTTACTAACACACTGCGCGGCAAAACTAAAACTTTAAGAAAAACCCGGTAAGCTGCTATTGTTAACTGGGATTGGGCCATACATGTCTGCCATGCGCTGATGAGCTGGTGGGTAAAATAATATTACTTGTTGGATCCCACTAATCTTGACAAACAATGAAGAAGTTGGAAAGATGAACTTGACTCTTGCCGGAAGAACTGGCCCGCAATGACAGAGGACAGACGTGTGTGGAAAAGGGAGAGGGAAGCCTAGCATAGCAAAAGAGTTAAACCAAAAGTTGCTCCAAGAGATTGCAGAAGGCGAGGTGGAACTGCAAAATGTGGTCCATAAAAACACCTGCCTGAAGAATGAGCTAGCTGAGCTACACACCCTGCACATGGACTTAGCCGACCAACACACTCGACTCCAACATCAAGTGTCTTCATTTGAAAAGTGCAATGACACATATGAACTGACTTTGAACCGTGTTTCAGAACTCGAACAAGAACTATGTGATGCCCGTAAGGCCCTTTATATTGCAGAGTCTGTTAAGGTTAGCGAGCAATTATCTAACACCAATAGTTTATTCGATGAGTTGGTAGGTGTTCAGTCAAAACCAGTGCGTGAGCCAGGCATAACTATAGATTTGACAGGTGATGACACCATACCATTATGTCCTATTGTAATGAGTCACAACAAATTAAAGAAATATGTTAAACTTAAGAAATTAATCAAACGGTCCCGGAGAGAAATAAGAAAACACAATCTCCTAAAATTTAACATTTTGCTTAGAAAGGACCGAGTTAGCCTAACAAATAAATTAAAACTTTGTACTGAAGAACTGGATAAATGTAGGGATCAATATGATATAGATACTCAGCACCTCCAAAATGATTTATTATACAAGGAGTGTTTGCTGAAAAATATTTATGAAAAATATGAGACCTCACAGCAACAACTGAGTGAGCGCTTGTTTGAGGCTGGGGAACTATTGGACTTGGTGAAGTACAATGCTGAGAGGTATGAGTCTCTGACTAATAATCTTTCATGCAGCTGTGTCACCCAACCATCATCTTCCCAGCCCCAACTTGACATGTCTCCACAAGTGTTGGCTGTTCCAGTAGAAACTTGTCTCAAAACAGATGAAAATAAAACTATATTTTTTTGTGATGAATTAGGTTCTGGCTTGGGAAAAATATTACATAACTACTTAAGCCATAGTTTTACCAATCATAGTTATCATAATATGAGTTTTAAGCAAATGGTCAAAAGAATTACAAATACAAATCTTGATCAATCAATGGTTCTTCTGTTAGGTAATAGTACTGGTATTACCAGAAAGGACATAGTGGATGGCGTTAACTCCTTATTAAATTTAAACATAGGAAAATTGATGTTATGTGCATTTCCTTATTCTGATAATTTATCAATTGATCAAAATAATCATATTTTTAAGTTGAATAATACTATTCACTTGCTGACATGTTGTCATAGTGACAAATTATTGTATTTTGACACTAATAAGTTTGTTAGTGGTGTTAAGTTAACTCAGGGAGCTTTATCCCTGTCTGGTAGATGTAGACATAGGATTGCTATGTTGATAGCATACAATATTAACGAGGTTATAGCTGATATAACAATACTAGGATAAGTGACGAGCCGGTGTTGTCTAGTTGCACTAACAACATAGGGACTTATTTTTGTGATTATACGTGTTGTACGAAGGAGGACCCACCTACAATATCAACATTGTTAGAGCAATCAGATTGAGTGTTCTCTTCCTGATGGAACACACACAGGCATTTCAGACTCCTCATTTGTGGCAGTGGAGATTACTCCGGATAACTCTTTAAACTAAACTGCGAGACAACGGAAGCTACCCCTTCAAATAGCCAACTATTATTAGTGAATAATAACAAGGTATCTTCTGGCAATATAGTTAAATGTAAGAAACCTAGAGGAGGGCAACACACACTAAAATTATTTAATCAAAATATTCAAGGTTGCTCTTCTAAATTGTTGGAAATAGAATTGTTTTTAGAAAAAACCAAGTTTGATGTAGTTTGTTTAACAGAACATTGGTTAAAAGACCACCAAGTAATTTCCATTAATTATAAACCAGACCAGACCTTCTACACGTGCAGTTTGTGGACTAAATACACGCAGAGGACATACGACGCCCTGCGTGTCCAATATAATAATGCGTTCAGGATGTTGATGGGCTGCCGCGGTACTGTAGCGCGAGTACCATGTTCGCGGGGGCGCGCGTGGACGGCTTCCACGCGATTATGCGTAAGCGATGTGCGTCGACAATGGCGCGGGTGCGCGGCAGCCCCAGCGCCATCCTGGCCGCGTGCGCCGGTCGGTGGGAATCGGTACTGATGGCGCATTGGATAGGCCTACACGCGAGAGTAAGCGCCTAACTATTTGTACTTACTAACACTAGGCTAAGAATATTGTTACTAACAAACGTTATGGACAAAGTCTGAAATAAATTTATTATTATTTCGTTTATTTATTCTTATTACATACAAAGTATATTTTTAAATATATCTCTAAAAACCATAAAAAATACATTTAAAAATATAAAAAGTAGTAGTCCGCCGGTGTCGGGAGCAGGGTCCAAGCTACCGGTGGTTAGGGCTCCAGAGAAAGGAACCTCCTCACAATACGAGCCGTATCGAGGAGTACTGCCTTCTGTATCAAGCCCTTTACCCAACCGCGTAACGCCAGCTTCGACAGATGTTCGTCGAAGCTTTTGGCCATCAGGCCATTGGCCGTAATGACTATCGGCACAATGACAGCTGAGTCCACATTCCACATGTCGACAACCTCGTGCGCTAAGTCGAGATACTTGATTTGTTTCTCTTTCTCGGCCTTCACGAGGTTCTCGTCATGCGGGATGGTAACATCAATTATCATTGTGCGGCGCGCTAATCGGTCTATCACCACTATATCAGGCTTATTGGCAACAATAGTCCTATCAGTGATGATAGATCGATTCCAGTACAACGTGACATGGTCATTTTCGAGAACTGGGTCGGGCACATACTTATAATACGGTACCTCAGCATCCACAAGTTTGTATTTCAAAGCTAGTTGCTGATGGATAATCCTGGCCACTTGGTTGTGCCTGTGCAAGTATTCGCCGTTAGCCAGACGAGAACAACCAGAGATAATATGTCTGATGGACTCACCCGGACGGTGGCATGCCCGACACACGTCCACCGTCCCATCCTTCATAATATGCCTCCGGTAGTTATTCGTCAAGATAACTTCGTCCATAATCGCACAGACAAAACCTTCAGTCTCCCCGAAGAGATCACTGAATCGTAGCCAGGCCACGGACGCTGAAAAATCTACATCGGACCCATGAAGAGCCCGATAAAAGCGCCCGTGAAGCTCCTTGCTTTTCCATACTTCCTTGCGGTCATCTGTGGTAAGTATCACAGGTTTGCGCCAGTTCTCCTTAGCCATGGATAACGGGGTGAGACCCTTGTCCACTGCGACAACATCTCGGTGCATACCCACATCAGCTTTGAGAAAATATTCTCTGAGATTGCACATCTCGCGGTTGTGGAGAGTCTTGGCGTTTAAAAAGCCTCGACCTCCACACTTTCGCGGGATGTACAATCTCATCACCGACGATCGTGGGTGATGCATCCGGTTTGCGGTCAGCAGTGTACGGACCCTCCTATCCAGGGCGTCAAGCTCAGTTTGAGTCCATTTGAGTATGCCGAAAGAGTACATTAATACCGGCATGACCCAACCGTTGAAGGCGCGCACCTTATTTCCGCCCGACAAAAGGCTATTCAAAACCTTTTTCAGGCGGCCAAAGAAGCGTTCCTTCAACGATTGCTTCATGTCAGTAACATTAATGCCCAACGCTTCCGATATACCCAAATACTTATAGGTTTCGGTTGAGCTGAGGGATCTAACCTGTATGGAATCCGAGAGTTGAAATCTCTCAGATTCCATAATCTCCCCTTTCTTTACATGCATGACTGCACATTTGTCCACACCAAATTCCATCCTGATGGCACTACTGAAGGTTTCAGTCACCTTCAGTAGCTCCATCAGTCGCGAATTGTTGGGGGCAAAGAGTTTCAGATCATCCATGTAAAGAAGGTGAGATATGGCCTGACCACCTCTTCTCAACCGATAGCCTAGACCTGAACCCTCCAGCAAGGTGCTTAGAGGATTCAGAGCTAAGCAAAACCAAAGCGGACTCAAACTGTCGCCCTGAAATATTCCCCGTTTAATCCACACAGATTCATCGTCTCCCTGAATTGGTCGACATCCTGGATAGCGAAGGACTGTTTTCCATTGCCTCATACATGACTCAAGAAAGGTGCGTAGAGTTGCATCTATTTTGTACAACTCCAACACCCTCATGAGCCATGTATGTGGCACAGAGTCGTAGGCCTTCTTGTAGTCTATCCAACATGTCGACAGATCCTTGCGAGATCGACGAACCTGTTGGCTTATAGCCATGTCTATGAGGAGAAGCTCCTTAGTGCCGCGGGACCCCTTCCTACATCCATTCTGAGATGTGGACATAATTGAATTAGTCTCAATGTGTTCATTAATCTTCACTCTCAGAATGGATGTAAGAAGTTTATAGACCGTCGACAAACAAGTAATTGGTCTATAGTTCTTGGGTTCCGCGGGACTACCGGTCTTATGGAGCAGGTGGGTAACGCCAGTTGTTAGAAACTGTGGTAGCGACCCAGACTCTAACATTATTATTATTATTATTTCCTTTATTCATCATTTTCGCTTATTTCTAAATTTTTAAATATTTTTATACAATATATACATAAAAAAAAACATTTAAAAATATAAAAATAGTAGCCCACCGATATCGGGAACAGGGTCCAAGCTACCGGTGGTCAGGGCTCCAGAGAAAGGAACCTCCTGACAATGCGAGCCGTGTCCAGAAGTACCGTTTTCTGAATCAAGCCCTTGATTCAGCTGCCCAACGAGAGCCTCCTAAGGTGTTGGTCGAGGCTCGTGGCTATTATTAAGCCATTGGCCGACACTACTATCGGTACAATGATTGCGGAGTCCACTTCCCACATGTCGACAACCTCGCGAGCCAAGTCAATATACTTGATTTGTTTGTCTTTCTCGGCTTTCACGAGGTTCTCGTCATGCGGGACGGTTATGTCTACAATCATTGCACGCCTCACAATTCGGTCCACCACCACTATATCAGGCTTATTGGCAACAATAGTCCTGTCAGTGATGATGGACCGATCCCAGTACAATGTGATATTGCCATTATCGAGAACTGGGTCGGGCGCATACCTATAGTATGGCACCTCCGACTCCACAAGAGAGTATTTCAGAGCAAGTTGTTGATGGATAATCCTGGCTACAAGGTTGTGCCTATGCAAGTATTCTCCGTTAGCTAGACGTGAACAACCAGAGATAATGTGGCGAATTGATTCTCCCGGACGGTGACATGCCCGACATATGTCGACCGTGCCGTCTTTCACAATAAATCTCCGGTAGTTATTCGTCATGATAACTTGGTCCATAATTGCACAAACAAAACCTTCGGTTTCTCCAAAGAGATCACCGAAACGCAGCCAGGCTACGGACGCTAGTTGGTCTACGTCGGGCCCATGTAGGGCCCGGAAAAAGCGTCCGTGAAGCTCCTTACTCTGCCATACCGCCCTGCGATCGTTAGTGTCAAGCACCGCAGGTTTGCGCCAGTTCTCATTTGCCAAGGAGAGCGGGGTGAGTCCCTTGTCCACCGCCACTACATCTCGATGCATACCCACGTCGACAGCTAGGAAATATTCCCTAAGACTGCATATCTCGCGATTGTGGAGAGTCTTAGCATTTAAAAAGCCTCGACCTCCACACTTTCGCGGGATATACAGTCTCATTACCGACGATCGTGGGTGATGCATTCGATATGCAGTAAGCAGTGTGCGGACCCGCCTATCCAGGGCGTCAAGTTCCGTTTGAGTCCATTTGAGTACGCCGAAAGAGTACATCAATACCGGCATGACCCAACCGTTGAAGGCGCGCACCTTATTTCCGCCTGATAGAAGGCTATTAAATACCTTCTTCAGGCGGCCAAAGAAGCGCTCCTTTAACGATTGCTTCATGTCAGTAACATTGATACCTAACGCTTCCGACATACCCAAATACTTGTAAGTTTCAGTTGGAGAGAGGGATCTCAGGTTTATGGAATCCGAGAGTTGAGTTCCCACGGATTCCATAATCTCTCCACGCTTTACATGCATGACCGCACATTTGTCCACACCAAACTCCATCCTGATGGCGTTACTGAATGTTTCAGTTACCTTCAGTAGCTCCATCAGTTGCAGATTAGTGGGGGCAAAGAGTTTCAGATCATCCATGTAAAGGAGGTGAGATATAACCTGACCACCTCTCTTCAACCGATAGCCTAGCCCTGAATTCTCCAGCAGTGTGCTAAGAGGATTCAAGGCTAGACAAAACCAAAGTGGACTCAAACTATCGCCCTGAAATATACCCCGCTCGATCCTTACCGGTTCGCTATTCCTTTGGATATTTCGACATCCTGGATGATGGCTGTCCTCCATTGCCCCATACATGACATCAGGAAGGTGCGTAGCGTTGCATCAACTTTATACAATTCTAGCACCCTCATGAGCCATGTATGAGGCACCGAGTCATAGGCCTTCTTATAGTCTATCCAGCATGTCGACAGATCCTTTCGGGAACGCCGAACCTGTTGGCTAATGGCCATATCAATAAGGAGTAGCTCCTTAGTACCGCAGGACCCATTCCTACATCCATTTTGAGAGGCAGACATGATGTTGTTGTTGTTAATGTGACTATTAATCTTTGCCCTCAAAATGGATGTAAGAACTTTATAGACCGTCGGTAAACACGTGATCGGTCTATAATTTTTAGGTTCCGCAGTACTACCTGATTTATGGAGCAGGTGGGTTATTCCTGTAGTTAAGAACTGGGGTAGCGACCCAGACTCTAAGGCAGACTGGAATTGAGACGCCAAGCAAGCGTGCGATCTCGTAAACCATTTAATCCAGAAATTGTGCCGCAGCCCGTCCGGCCCTGGAGATTTCCAGTTAGGTAACGGACGGACTGCACAAGCTACATCTTGGGGGCTGATGGAAATTGCCCCCATTTCTTGTATCGGATCGCACACACGCTCGACCTCCCGAGTCCAGTCACCCTCAGTATGACTGACAGGAACCGACCAGATGCTGCGCCAGAATGAACACATAGCATTATCATCCGGCAAGCGCGTGTCAGTCACACCTTGGTCCGGTCGCTCCCAATCCCTATATACCCACCTTTCATTACTTCGGAATGTGCGATTCTGGGTGTATCGCTCCACTCGCCGCCTGTACCTACGAATACGGCTTGCCCATGCATACACCTTCTGCTTCAGGAAGTCGATGCGCTCTGTGACACGAGATATATAATCTCGGGGATTGACATCAGTCCCCGAAAACGCCCGTCTCACAAAGCGCATCACTCTAGGGCGTGTGTTGCCCTCCCTGAAGCAGATCAGTTTGCCGATTAGCGCTCTGGCCTCACCAATACGACGCTCGATCCTGCACTGCCAAGCTGGTACGGCTGGTTTTGGTCGTGTAGCTCTGTCATTGGTTATTTTTATTTTGACATGAGCTACACGACATGCCGCTACAGCCGCGCAGTACATGATCCAATGTGCATCGGTGAGGTTATCACAGTTATCAAAATAGCTTGACAACTGCGAATCCAGAGCAGCCACCAGCGCCCTGTTCTTGTTATGCATGGGCAAACGAGGTAAGCGTGGTCTAAGTTCAGGCGGCATGTAGCGGTATTCCCGAATAGCACACTCCAAAGCACTCCTCAATTCGTTATTGCACTGGGTACTTACGTTTGTAACCCTGTCATTACTCTCCTCGTCAGCGTGGCTAGGCAATTGGGTTGACGATGCTGGTGCCACAGTCTGCGACGGAGGAGCAATGACATGGCTACACATTTCAGTGCGGAGGCGATCAAGCACACTATCATCCAACATACGGTTACGCTGGATGACGCGCACCTGATCCGACAGTCGTTGGGCCGATACGCTGACAGCTGGTTCAAGTACCTGAAACAGAGAGAGCATCCGACCACGGTACGCAGTCAGGTTAGTTCCCCTCTCTGTAGCCCCAAAGTATGAGCGTATTACATTCTCATTTATGGTTTGAGTCCATTTTATACGCTGCACACTTCCACCGATAGCGGGGACCCTGTCAGAGACCGGTGGGCCTCGAGGTCCTAAGCTGGCCGGTGGTCGGCCTCGTCCGCGCCGACGCGCAGGTGGTGGTGTCGTCGGCGGCGAGAAGTATTCGTCGCTCGAGCTCGACGCAACTGCAGCTACCGGAATCTCTGGACTCGCGGCTGGCGCAGGTCCCGGCGGCTGCGAGGCGGAGCTCAGCGACGAACCCGAAGATGGTGTTGGTGCGGCTTGTAGTCGTGCTCGGCGTCTTGTTAACATTTTATTTCCATACTGTCCAGTTTTTGTTCATTTACTTAGATTTTTTATTTTTGTGTGGTTCTATTTTTTTTTTCTTGATTTTTTCGGTATGAAATGCATTGTTTCTTTGGATTTTTTAAATTAAAATCGATAAAAATACGGGATGAAAAATTTCTTATGTCACTTGCCTTGACAGCCGAGCCACTTATTATTATTATTTCCTTTATTTATTTTCTTTACTTATTTATATATTTTTAATCATTTTTATACAATATATACATAAAAAAAAACATTTAAAAATATAAAAATAGTAGCCCACCGATATCGGGAACAGGGTCCAAGCTACCGGTGGTCAGGGCTCCAGAGAAAGGAACCTCCTAACAATGCGAGCCGTGTCCAGAAGTACCGCTTTCTGAATCAAGCCCTTGATCCAGCTGCCCAACGAGAGCCTCCTAAGGTGTTGGTCGAGGCTCATGGCTATTAAGCCATTGGCCGACACGACTATCGGTACAATGATTGCGGAGTCCACTTCCCACATGTCGACAACCTCGCGAGCCAAGTCAATATACTTGATTTGTTTGTCTTTCTCGGCTTTCACGAGGTTCTCGTCATGCGGGACGGTTATGTCTACAATCATTGCACGCCTCACAATTCGGTCCACCACCACTATATCAGGCTTATTGGCAACAATAGTCCTGTCAGTGATGATGGACCGATCCCAGTACAATGTGATATTGCCATTATCGAGAACTGGGTCGGGCGCATACCTATAGTATGGCACCTCCGACTCCACAAGAGAGTATTTCAGAGCAAGTTGCTGATGGATAATCCTGGCTACAAGGTTGTGCCTATGCAAGTATTCTCCGTTAGCTAGACGAGAACAACCAGAGACAATGTGGCGAATTGATTCTCCCGGACGGTGACATGCCCGACATATGTCGACCGTGCCGTCTTTCACAATAAATCTCCGGTAGTTATTCGTCATGATAACTTCGTCCATAATTGCACAAACAAAACCTTCAGTTTCTCCAAAAAGATCACCGAAACGCAGCCAGGCTACGGACGCTAGTTGGTCTACGTCGGGCCCATGTAGGGCCCGGAAAAAGCGTCCGTGAAGCTCCTTACTCTGCCATACCGCCCTGCGATCGTTAGTGTCAAGCACCGCAGGTTTGCGCCAGTTCTCATTTGCCAAGGAGAGCGGGGTGAGTCCCTTGTCCACCGCCACTACATCTCGATGCATACCCACGTCGACAGCTAGGAAATATTCCCTAAGACTGCATATCTCGCGATTGTGGAGAGTCTTAGCATTTAAAAAGCCTCGACCTCCACACTTTCGCGGGATATACAGTCTCATTACCGACGACCGTGGGTGATGCATTCGATACGCAGTGAGCAGTGTACGGACTCGCCTATCCAGGGCGTCAAGTTCCGTTTGAGTCCATTTGAGTACGCCGAAAGAGTACATCAATACCGGCATGACCCAACCGTTGAAGGCGCGCACCTTGTTTCCGCCCGATAGAAAGCTATTGAATACCTTCTTCAGGCGGCCAAAGAAGCGCTCCTTCAACGATTGCTTCATGTCAGTAACATCGATACCTAACGCTTCCGACATACCCAAATACTTGTAAGTTTCAGTTGGAGAGAGGGATCTCAGGTTTATTATTATTATTATTATAAAAATTATTGTGTAGGTAGCCATTTCAGCCGTCAAAATATGATACATGGTGGTTCATTAATACTAGTTAAAACTTCAATTAAATGTAAAGAAAGAAAGGATATTGTGAAAATGTCACTTGAACACACCATTGAATTGTCTTGTGTTGAGCTTGATAGGCATGTTGTGGTATGCGTTTACAGACCTCCAAGTTACCAGAATCTATCTGTGTTTGATTCTGTAATGGAAGATGTGTTGAAAAAAGTCAGTACTACTAGTAAATCGATAATTGTATGTGGCGACTTTAATATTAACTTGTTAGAGACAAATTCGAATAGTATCAGGTTATTGAGTCTTTTTAAATCATTTAATCTGTCAAATGTATTTATGGAACCAACGCGAGTGACAGAGTCTACTGCCACTTGTATTGACAACATATTTTGTAATTGTGATTACTTATATAAAAAAATTGTAAATAAGTTGCCATCAGATCACAGCGGGCAAACAATAACGTTTTGCACATACATACCCCTACAAAAAATTCAAATAAAATTTAGACCTATTACAGATAAAAATTTAGAGAAACTAAATAACAATTTAGCTAGCAAATTAGGTGATCATAACTTTAATAACATAGATGACCCAAATGAGTTCTACGCCGAGTTTTTTTTTTCATTATTAAACACGCAATTTAATGACACTTTTCCTCTAAAGTCTCAAAGTATTTACACTAAGTTCTTATTTAGCGACTGGACCACTCCAGGTATTCGCATAAGCAGGGAAAAACTATATGAACTTTATGGCCAAAAGCAATATTATGAATAATGCAAGCTTTCAGAAGTATGTTTCGAAGTATTCAAAAACATATAAAATTGTATGTAAAACAGCAAAAGCATAGTGGTAATAAAATAAAATCAGCTGACGACAAAATAAAAACTACCTGGAAAATAATAAATAATGAAACAGATAGGAAGAAACAACGTGAAACTAAATTTAATCTAAATACTGTACATGGCCCAATAAACTCAGATGCAGAGGTAGCTAAGGAATTTGAAAATTTCTTTGCTAATATTCCTCTTAAAACTACAGAAACTCTCAATTCGTCACCCGCGCTCTCTGCTGCCTTACTTAGAAAGAATGTGAAGGTATGTCCATCCGAATTTAAGTTTCAACATATAAACCCCCAGGCCATTATAAAAGCTTTTAAAGATCTTAAAATTAAATCAACAGAAGATCTTTGGGGAATGTCTGTCAAACTCTGTAGATCTGTTATTGAAACTATTGCCCCCTACTTAGCTGTCATATTTAACACTAGTGTAGACCGAGGAGTATTTCCGGATCTTATGAAACACAGTAAACTAGTTCCGTTGTTCAAATCGGGTGATAGTCAAGAACCCAATAATTATAGGCCTGTGTCAATTCTGCCAGTCCTCAGTAAGGTGTTTGAAAAGGTAATGCTTAATCAGATGTTACTACACTTTAATAAAAACTCCATCTTTCATGAACAACAATACTGTTTCACCAAAGGGCGTTGTACAACTGACGCCGGTGTTACCCTCATTAAGAATATCTTTACCGCCTGGGAAGAATCGCAAGACGCTATTGGAATATTCTGTGACCTTTCGAAGGCGTTCGATTGCGTTAACCATGAAACACTTTTGTTGAAACTTGAGCACTATGGGATTAGAAATACAGCCCTTGAGTTACTTAGGTCATACTTGACGGACAGACAGGTTAAAGTTCAGGTAAACGGTGTAAACTCACTAGGGTCTGAAATGACAATGGGCGTTCCGCAAGGCTCAATATTGGGTCCATTCCTTTTTCTAGTTTACATAAATGATTTGCCCCAATTATTTCAAAATCACCCAAAGATGGTGTTATTCGCGGATGACACATCGTTGATATTTAAAATAGAGCGACGGTCACAAAATCTTGACGTCGTCAATAACTCTATTCTTCAGGTCGAAAATTGGTTTACGGCAAACAACTTGGTATTAAATGAAAAAAAAACCAAATGTATTAGATTTACTTTACCAAATGTTAGAAGTAGCGAATGTGACATCATATTGAATGAAGAAAAACTGGAGTTTATTAATCACACGGTTTTCCTGGGAATCACTTAAGACGAGAAATTACAATGGGGACCTCATATAACATCTCTAGCGGGGCGTTTAAGCTCAGCCGCTTATGCTGTTAGGAAGATAAGACAGCTAACAGACGTAGAAACCGCACGTTTGGTCTATTTTAGCTACTTCCACAGCATTATGTCGTACGGTATTTTGCTGTGTGGTCGGGCTGCTGACATTGAATCCATATTTATTTTACAAAAGAGAGCTGTCAGAGCCCTTTATAGTCTGCGCCGTCGCGATTCTCTAAGAGAACTTTTTAAAAAGATTAATATTATGACAGTCTCTTGCCAATTCATATATGAAAATATTATGTATGTACGGAAAAATCGTCATCTTTTTAGTAAAGTTAGTGATAGACATAATATTAATACTAGAAATAAAGATAAATTAGATCAACCATTTTATAGATTAGCTAAAGTACACACATCTTTCATGGGGTACTGTGTTAAATGTTACAATAAAATACCTTGTGACATATTAGAACTAACTGAAAGAAAATTTAAAACCTACATTAAAAGCACACTTTGTAAACAAGCATATTACAAATTAGAAGATTACATTCAGGATAAGAATGCTTGGAAACATGCTGGTCCTGCTCCATAGGACAATCAATGGTGGAGACAAGATCAAACTGGTTGGTTTATGTATTTACTTTTGTACCTACTTTTTCATTTTTAGGTTTTTATTTTTCTGTTCACTCTGCTAATTAATGGTTCCAATATTTGTAAATATGTGAGTACCATGTACTTATTTAATAATATAATAAGTCTACCTCTGCATACTCTAGATCCATGGTCCTCACATATATTAACAGAAGTTTTGTATACCACAGCACATGTAAAACATTGATTTGAAAAGAGTAACTATGGAGTTTCTTGTCCGTTCTTCTCCATAAGAATCTACCCTTCCGAATGGACAGTAGAGTCACTATGTTATTTTAAATGTAATGATGGCGTTCAAAAGTGCTGTTTAATGGCCTAATTGAAATAAACGTTTTTGACTTTGACTTTGACATAGGGGAACAGGCTTATTAGATTAGACTGAACTGATGTTCGAGATCAACAAGTTACTAGTCGTAGTCAATGTCAAAGACATAGTTGAAGTTATAACCAAAGTTATAGCCATAGTCATAGCCATTATCAAAGTAACTGTCAACGTTATTGTAAAAGACACTGTCAGTCACATTAAAGTCACTGCCAAATACAATGTCAAAGTAGCTGTCAAAGTCACTGCCAAATACAATGTCAAAGTAGCTGTCAAAGTCACTGCCAAATACACTGTCAAAGTCACTACCAAATACACTGTCAAAGTCACTGTTAAATACAAGGTCAAAATCACTGCCAGATACACTGTCATAGTCACTGCCAAATACACTTTCATAGTCACTGCCAAATACACTGTCAAAAACAAGGTCAAAGACACTGTCAAAATCACATTATACACAGTCAAAGTCACGTCAAAATCACATCATACTCTGCCAAATATATTGTTAAAGTCACGTCACAGTCACTATCAGAGTCGTTTTCAACGTCACGTCAATGTCACATCAAAGTCACTCTCAAAGGCAAAGTCAAAGTAACGGCGAACCAATCTAAACGAAGGCAGTAACATAACCCTCACCTCAGTAATAGCAGTGGGCTTCTTGAGCGGCTTGAAGGAGTTGTCGTCGAGCTTGTAGATGGCGGACTCGGTGACGAGCAGGCAGCGCTCCGCCAGCTTGTTGTAGCGGTTGAACTTGTGGATGCGGCACGAGAACAGCGGCCGACCGATCTGCTGCGTCTTCTGGAGCGTGGCCACCTGCGATTGGTAGGCCGCTGGAACAATGGGATTCATTTATATATTCCTGTAAGTAA
The DNA here is from genome assembly GCA_950371165.1 of Lacanobia oleracea. Lineage (NCBI taxonomy): Eukaryota > Metazoa > Arthropoda > Insecta > Lepidoptera > Noctuidae > Lacanobia > Lacanobia oleracea. Next base: position 2,291,563 of record OX493398.1, read on the forward strand.
CTTAACTAAAATTAACAACAAACTAAAACTATCCTGCTCGTGCGCAATGGACTTGAGCTTGAGCTTGAGCTAGGAGGAGCTCTACTAACTTGAAGAAGGAAGCAACACTTACCGGCCCTAGGGTTATACTGGTTGATCGCCAGATAGTCTCCGAGCCACTGCTGGCCCTGCCCCCACTGCTTGCGGCGGCCGCGCAGCGCGCTGGCGGCGCAGATCTTCATCTTCAGCTGCGGCCACTGGTCGCGCGGGATGGGCTTCAGCGTGAGGTAGGCCCGCCAGCGCCGGTAGGCCGCCTGCAGCAGCGGCACGGGCAGTCTGCGCGGGGACGGCGGCCACGTGCGGATCACGCCGCGGTTGCGTTTGAGCTCGGTTTGGAGTTCGACGATGTAGCGGCGGAGGCGGTAGCGTCTGGAAGGAGAATAAAGGTTTACAATGTGGAAAAACGCGTACCTATCAATAATAAAACAAAAACTGGTCTAATACGCCCGTTTTTAATTAATTGTGATTAATCTTCAAGAGTACACCTGCTTCTGATATGCCAATAAAACCTTCGTCAAATTAGAAACAGTGAAAGGCTTAGTATACAACCTTGTGGTACTCCACTGGTAACTAGTTAAAATTTTCTACGATGGTAACCAATACCGAATATTTACCATTTATTTTAAGATAACAGTTCAATACTTTAAATACTAAGCCAATATGATACATTCCAGGTTCTCAAGCAAAACAATATGTGACTTACGGTGTCAAATGCCTTTCTTTAATTAATACAAACACTATTTGATTTCTGTAGTGTTACTTCTTAGGTTCAGTTCATGCTTTTAATAAGATCAATAGTCGTGGAATATATTTATGTTTGGCTTCTAACAAAAGCCATAAAGTATTTTATAAATTTTAAGCTGAAAACTTTATCTTAAACCTTACTTGTATGACCAAACACTTACTTCCAGGCATTGTAGATGGTCATAGCAGCCTTCAGTTTCTTATAACGCATGCGCGCGAGGGTTCCTCTCCACAGCTTCTGAAGGAGGATCACGATGGAGGGTATCAGCTCAGCGCGGGCTGCTTCTAAACCGTGCAGGGTTTTGGCACTCCTGGGGGAAGAAAATGAATGAAGAATATTAGCACATTGATTTTCTAGTAAGTTTTTTTCGGGATCAAGATTGTTTGGGTTACTCTAAGCGGTTAATATTTTGATCACGACGAGACTGTCATCTAGCGATTTGAGTGTTTGTGAAAATAATTATGTAGGCGAATTTGTCGAGTTGTACTCCTTTTTCGCAGCAACAAATAAACAGATCGTCGTAATTTTTTGCATAGAGATAGTTTATAGACCAAAATGGAGGAGTGACGACGGTAATAATAATTATAAACCCCGGAAAAAATCACGATTCCTGTGGAAAAGTATACAGAGGCGAAGTCGGAGAGTGTGAGTAAGGGAGTAAGTGTGTCCACGTACCTGATGAACAGCTTGGTGTGTCCGAACTGCACGTCGCTTATGTGCAGGTCGCGCAGCAGCACCATGACGGCATCCTTGTCGGCGTTGCCGCGGAAGTTGGGCCAAGTGTACTGGGAGAGCATCTTGTAGCGCTTGAGGAAGCGGTCGTAGCGCTGCCGGGACGCGAAGCCAGCGCGACGGACTCGGACGTTCTCTACCAAGCCGAGGTAAGCGACTTGATGGCGGACCTGTGGGTGAAATTAAAATAAGACAAAGTCAAGTTGACCCCCTCTGACCTACATCTTTGGCTAAGGGCGTGGTGGCCTACACTAAATTCAAACATATTATGGCGTTGTATGAGAGCGTTTACGGAGAAGCGTTTTACACGCGTTTGCTTGAAATGTAGGCGGAGCCCACCGATAGGCCCGCGACATTGCAACCACACCTGCGGCGCCGCACGCCCAACGCTGCGCGCAACGCCCCGCGAGTCCGTAAACGAGCACTAAAGCAAGTTGACCACCCCAAAATCTTTGGCTGACCCTAGTTCAACCTCACAAATCCAAATAGATCCTTGCAAATATTTGACTGATCCAAGTAGATCCTTGCAAATATTTGACTGATCCAAGTAGATCCTTGCAAATCTTTGACTGATCCAAGTAGATCCTTGCAAATCTTTGACTGATCCAAGTAGATCCTTGCAAATATTTGACTGATCCAAGTAGATCCTTGCAAATCTTTGACTGATCCAAGTAGATCCTTGCAAATCTTTGACTGATCCAAGTAGATCCTTGCAAATCTTTGACTAATCCAAGTAGATCCTTGCAAATCTTTGACTGATCCAAGTAGATCCTTGCAAATCTTTAACTGATCCAAGTAGATCCTTGCAAATCTTTGACTGATTCAAGTAGACCCTTACAAATCTTTCCATTCCTCTCAAAATATCTCTTCAAAGCGAAATGTAGCTGTGTGCGTAGTTAATTTTTATTTTATTTTTATTGAAGAATGGGCTTGCTCTTGACCGCAGTCACGCCAGGTGGAGAGTTATGCATGAGGTCTATAATGGAGCGAGCGTGCCCCCGTGCGAGTTTTAGCTATCGAAGGGTAATGCTCACCAGCTGGTCATCCCAGTTGGTAGGAGTCTGGTAGGGGTTGGGCTTGATGCAGCGCACGTAGAACGGCTCCTTGCTCTGCAGACCGGTCACCAACGCTGCCATCGAGTTGCGGAACAGCGTCGCAGCTGATGGAGGTCGCTTTGATGTCTGCGGAAGAATAAATAACGTTATGTTAGATTAGGTTTTGGTTAGATTATTTTAGATTAGGTATAATATAAATAAAACTACATAATATGATGATAGAAGACACTCCAGATAAAATGTTACACTATTAGCCTCTATTCTATTTGCGCCTTACTTCTCATATTTGGGAAGTCCCGCGCCCTTGGGAAAACGGAAGGGTGGATCAGGCGCTTACTGACTAAAATTCGCGATGTTCTGTTAGCACCTTCGAGCGAGGCGTTGGAGTGCGCGCACGTGACGTCTCGCTCCTTGACCCGGTATTCAGACCCAGTCACAGTCTCTTACAGTTTCTTTTGAGATTCACACGCGCGGGGCAAGTCTCGTGCCTGTTCTGTGTGTACAGGCGACAAACTCCTCAAGTCTGTCACCTGGTATGATGATCATTCTTTCTTCTTACTTTGGTACAATAATATTGTTGTCGTGTGTTGTTGTTTTATCTGATAACACGTACAATGGTCCAACATCAACATCGCTAAAAAACCTTTCTCCCTAAATCCCTAATTACATGAGTTGGTGTAAAAAATTCTATATTCTGTCTCTACACGAGCGAAGCAAAATTGCCATGTTTTGAACAGATCTACTGATGTCCTTCGTAGATCGCGTCTCCTTCATGTTGCTCAAGATAAAACGAACTACAGAAACTCATACATGATAAGAGCTTTTCGTACGTTTAATTTTGTGTATCAGGATGTCTTGCTAGATTTGTTTAACAGCAGTGTTAAAAAAGTTAAACAGTGTTGACTGATCATTTCTTTGGTACTAAATCACTGTTTTGTTTTCTTTTTTGAGCAAGTAGTGATCGCGTTTGCGTGAGCCCTAGCTGTTTTCGCGAAATTGTTCTTATTATTCACATAACTTAGAAGTAAATGGCCATTTGTTACGTTTTGTTACTTTATATTGTTCTGTATTAGCTGCAAATTTTCCTAAAAGTAATAAAATAAACATCGGGACTTAAGTCCGAGAACGAAACCCCGATAGATTTGTCTCATTAATATAGCTCTACGCGATACGACAGTCATTCCAACCCTAGAATTAAATATGTGCAAAAGAGTTGCGAAACTATTTGGTGTACAATAAAGTATATTTTATCTAGTTATGTATCTGCTAGTTTACCTTCTGTATATTAGTGCCGCCCTCCGGCCACATCTCCGCCAGCGACTGGTTGTTGGAGGAGTGCAGCAGTCTCTTCAGGTCCTGCCACAGAGAGTCTTTGTTCTTGTCCATGAAGCCGGTCACGGCGTATGTCACGTCACCCGCATAGTGACTGTGGAAGAAACGGTTGTTTGTTAAGCCAAAGTACGCGCGGTAAACGCTAATTTACTTACAAAACTTTTAATTTCAAGAAACTTAAGCCTCTGGTAGAGAAGCCCACGGCTACTTCATGATAATGGTCATCATCATGATATCGTAAAACAATTACATTATTACCGTTGGTTTAAAGTTGATGATAATAATACGTAATAGTCTGATTATTTACTTTCATTTTATTAAATGTTTTCTCACACCACACTGTTATTCTATTAGCTTCATTCGAGATTTTCTTCGAACGTAATTTCATATTTTAATTAACTCTGTATAAAGAGCATAGCTACGCTATAACATTATGAGGTATGATTATAAAAAGATAAGTTTCTTTGCAACTGCAGTTTAATTAAAAAATGACGAATAAAATCTTTAAACAAAACACTCACGTGATTCTGAAGTCGACGCCATGTTTTAGCTTCTTATCCGTGGGAGCCAGCTGTCTGGACGTGTAGTGTCTGTGGCCCTTCAGTCTCCTGTCCATTGCCTCTAGCAGCTGCTTGTCGGATATCTGCGAGGAAAATCAACTACCACATAATTAACCATACTTAACATGCATGTATCACATAATACCGTAAAGGTTCGTGAGAAAAATTGACGATGTTTTGTTGACTACTTTAGAAATAATCTGGCTAAATGGGGTATCATAGACACATTTCAAAAAGTCAAAGAGTTTTTAGAAGGAACTCGGAACGGAGTAAAGTCCCGCAACCTTCCATTGAAAAGGAGGACCCTCCGACCGCACGGTTGTTAAGTCCGATGGGCAACGCCCGATAGTTGATCACTATCAGACGCGAGCTATCACTCCCAAACGCGAGCTATCACTATCAAACGCGAGCTGTCACTATCAGACGCGAGCTATCACAATCAGATGCGAGCTATCACTATCAGATGCGAGCTTACCTTAGTGGGATTGAGACAGGCTTCGTCCATGATAGCGATGAGTCCCTGATGTGGAGCGTCCACCAGCTCGCAGATGACGCGGTTGTTGAAGTACTTGATGGGCGTCCACTGGATCCCCTCGCGAGCGTATTCCTCTTGTTCCTGTTTTAGCACCAGTTCTGGAAGGGAGCAAAGTGGTGATGGGAACTTGCAAAATTTTGATGTAATTTAAGTCTATTTCAATGTACTAAACTTTTGTTGGCAGATTTGCTGATCAGAGTGCCAATTCAACTTACTTTTAAGCAGCGTTCGCATTCGCAATCTGTCAACAAAGCCTTAATTTCCATTCAGTTTTGAAAGATTAGTGGGATTGGCCCTCTGATACTTTGTCAAGCTGGGGATAATACACTTTGTAACTGACAGAAGTAAAGTAAATTTAATGTTTAGTTCATATACGTGGCTGTACGCGCTTGCCTGTGCTTTGGTTTTAAAAGAAACAAACTTACTAACCTTGACACTTGGTGTCGCCTCTTGTTTAGTCTGTCAATCTGTCATCTTGTATTGTTTACGTTTTTAGCTTAGCAAAGTTTCCTTTATAAATAAAGTGATTATTCAGTGTTAACTAGAAAAACCTTGTTTATCATTTATCGTCAAGTTAGTTTACATAGAAGTGTGACCAGATGTAATATTTTTTATACTTTTAGTTTTACTTTCCTTTGTACCCGACGGGTAACCAACGAAACCCTATTACTAAGCCTCCGCTGTCCGTCCCTCCGTCTATCTGTCAGCGGGCTGTATCTCACGTAATAAGTAGACAGTTGTAATTTTTACAGTGTGTATTTCTATTGCCGCTATAAAAACTCATTAAAAATTAAGTACATTAAATTCGAAATTAAAGGGGGCTCCCATACAAGAAACGTGTTTTATTTTCGGTTTATGGTACGTACCTAAACACCTCGTGTGAGTCCGAATCGCACTTGTCCCGTAATTAAGCACTTCCAGTAGTTTTGGCGGCTTTTATCAACCACAGCGTTTTTATAGATTTACTTGTTTTTATTAGTGGCTTTGCTTGCATTAAAATTGAGTTTTGCAAAACAGTAACCTAGACCTAAAAGTTAGTGTTAAATAAAACATTCTACATAGACCGACTCACCAATAAACAGTTGCTGCAGCTTTTCATTGCAGTAATTAATACAGAACTGTTCGAAGCTGTTCGTCTCGAAGATCTCGAACCCGTAAATATCCAGCACTCCTATAAGAGTGTTCTTGTAAGTTCCACTGGGCACGTCTATCGCTTTGTTTATCTGAAATGGGAAACTGAACTTTATACTCATAAAATAGACCATAGTATACAGTATCGATGTGTAAGTAATATGGCGAAGTGCATATCTATAGCATTTTTGTCTGAAATGGGAAACTAAACTTTATAGTCATAAAAATAGAGACGTATATGTGTCATTAGAACAGTTTGGGAGTGCTAAGTCACAGAGGCTATTTACATACACCAAAAAAAAAGTGTAGGCCCTAAGATGGAACCTTGAGGCACTCCGAAAGACCATTCACTCTCATCACTGAAATATGTGTCGATATTAACGAAATGCGTTCGTTCAGTCAAAAAGCTCACAAATACAGAAAGAGCAGGACCTCTAACTCCTATTTGCTCCAACTTTGGAGAAAGAGACAGTGTCAAATGCCTTGGAAAGGTCCAAGAACATACCCAAGCACTTAGACTTTTTATCAAGTGTCTCATCATCGTCTATGAGAGCCTTCACATGACTTCCCCCTACGAAAGCCAAATTGGTTGTCGAAAAGGATCTTATGTTTTTCCAAAAAGATAAGAGACGATTGTTGAGGACCCTCTCGAGAACCTTCGATTTTTTAAAAATTGGTCTATAATTGTTGACACTGTCTCTGTCACCTGCTTTGTGGATAGGATGGACCACAGCTCTTTTTAAAACTGTGAGGAAAACACCCTCGGCAATACAAAGATCACATATGTGAGTGACGAGGGTACAAGTCTGTCTGCTCAATTTTAGTAGTTTTATCAATTTCGGCATGATCGTGGCAAACTAAAGAAAATCGCTCATTTTTAACTACTACTTACTTGATGGCGGTAAAACTTGTATCTACCTGTTGTACGATCCACGTGCACAGCCTATCATAGGCCGCCTTAGCGAGCGCCAGGCGCGTGTAGTTGGCGTCAGTCAAGGAGTGCTCCTTGTTGACCATTGAGAGCTGGCAGTATGTTAGTACCTGTTGTACGATCCACGTGAACAGCCTATCATAGGCCGCCTTAGCGAGCGCCAGGCGCGTGTAGTTGGCGCCAGTCAAGGAGTGCTCCTTGTTGACCATGGAGAGCTGGCAGTATGTTAGTACCTGTTGTACGATCCACGTGCACAGCCTATCATAGGCCGCCTTAGCGAGCGCCAGGCGCGTGTAGTTGGCGCCAGTCAAGGAGTGCTCCTTGTTGACCATGGAGAGCTGGCAGTATGTTAGTACCTGTTGTACGATCCACGTGCACAGCCTATCATAGGCCGCCTTAGCGAGCGCCAGGCGCGTGTAGTTGGCGTCAGTCAAGGAGTGCTCCTTGTTGACCATTGAGAGCTGGCAGTATGTTAGTACCTGTTGTACGATCCACGTGAACAGCCTATCATAGGCCGCCTTAGCGAGCGCCAGGCGCGTGTAGTTGGCGTCAGTCAAGGAGTGCTCCTTGTTGACCATTGAGAGCTGGCAGTATGTTAGTACCTGTTGTACGATCCACGTGAACAGCCTATCATAGGCCGCCTTAGCGAGCGCCAGGCGCGTGTAGTTGGCGTCAGTCAAGGAGTGCTCCTTGTTGACCATTGAGAGCTGGCAGTATGTTAGTACCTGTTGTACGATCCACGTGAACAGCCTATCATAGGCCGCCTTAGCGAGCGCCAGGCGCGTGTAGTTGGCGTCAGTCAAGGAGTGCTCCTTGTTGACCATTGAGAGCTGGCAGTATGTTAGTACCTGTTGTACGATCCACGTGAACAGCCTATCATAGGCCGCCTTAGCGAGCGCCAGGCGCGTGTAGTTGGCGTCAGTCAAGGAGTGCTCCTTGTTGACCATTGAGAGCTGGCAGTATGTTAGTACCTGTTGTACGATCCACGTGCACAGCCTATCATAGGCCGCCTTAGCGAGCGGCAGGCGCGTGTAGTTGGCGTCAGTCAAGGAGTGCTCCTTGTTGACCATTGAGAGCTGGCAGTATGTTAGTACCTGTTGTACGATCCACGTGCACAGCCTATCATAGGCCGCCTTAGCGAGCGCCAGGCGCGTGTAGTTGGCGTCAGTCAAGGAGTGCTCCTTGTTGACCATGGAGAGCTGGCAGTATGTTAGTACCTGTTGTACGATCCACGTGCACAGCCTATCATAGGCCGCCTTAGCGAGCGCCAGGCGCGTGTAGTTGGCGTCAGTCAAGGAGTGCTCCTTGTTGACCATTGAGAGCTGGCAGTATGTTAGTACCTGTTGTACGATCCACGTGAACAGCCTATCATAGGCCGCCTTAGCGAGCGCCAGGCGCGTGTAGTTGGCGTCAGTCAAGGAGTGCTCCTTGTTGACCATTGAGAGCTGGCAGTATGTTAGTACCTGTTGTACGATCCACGTGAACAGCCTATCATAGGCCGCCTTAGCGAGCGCCAGGCGCGTGTAGTTGGCGTCAGTCAAGGAGTGCTCCTTGTTGACCATTGAGAGCTGGCAGTATGTTAGTACCTGTTGTACGATCCACGTGAACAGCCTATCATAGGCCGCCTTAGCGAGCGCCAGGCGCGTGTAGTTGGCGTCAGTCAAGGAGTGCTCCTTGTTGACCATTGAGAGCTGGCAGTATGTTAGTACCTGTTGTACGATCCACGTGAACAGCCTATCATAGGCCGCCTTAGCGAGCGCCAGGCGCGTGTAGTTGGCGTCAGTCAAGGAGTGCTCCTTGTTGACCATTGAGAGCTGGCAGTATGTTAGTACCTGTTGTACGATCCACGTGAACAGCCTATCATAGGCCGCCTTAGCGAGCGCCAGGCGCGTGTAGTTGGCGTCAGTCAAGGAGTGCTCCTTGTTGACCATTGAGAGCTGGCAGTATGTTAGTACCTGTTGTACGATCCACGTGAACAGCCTATCATAGGCCGCCTTAGCGAGCGCCAGGCGCGTGTAGTTGGCGTCAGTCAAGGAGTGCTCCTTGTTGACCATTGAGAGCTGGCAGTATGTTAGTACCTGTTGTACGATCCACGTGAACAGCCTATCATAGGCCGCCTTAGCGAGCGCCAGGCGCGTGTAGTTGGCGTCAGTCAAGGAGTGCTCCTTGTTGACCATTGAGAGCTGGCAGTATGTTAGTACCTGTTGTACGATCCACGTGAACAGCCTATCATAGGCCGCCTTAGCGAGCGCCAGGCGCGTGTAGTTGGCGTCAGTCAAGGAGTGCTCCTTGTTGACCATTGAGAGCTGGCAGTATGTTAGTACCTGTTGTACGATCCACGTGAACAGCCTATCATAGGCCGCCTTAGCGAGCGCCAGGCGCGTGTAGTTGGCGTCAGTCAAGGAGTGCTCCTTGTTGACCATTGAGAGCTGGCAGTATGTTAGTACCTGTTGTACGATCCACGTGAACAGCCTATCATAGGCCGCCTTAGCGAGCGCCAGGCGCGTGTAGTTGGCGTCAGTCAAGGAGTGCTCCTTGTTGACCATTGAGAGCTGGCAGTATGTTAGTACCTGTTGTACGATCCACGTGAACAGCCTATCATAGGCCGCCTTAGCGAGCGCCAGGCGCGTGTAGTTGGCGTCAGTCAAGGAGTGCTCCTTGTTGACCATTGAGAGCTGGCAGTATGTTAGTACCTGTTGTACGATCCACGTGAACAGCCTATCATAGGCCGCCTTAGCGAGCGCCAGGCGCGTGTAGTTGGCGTCAGTCAAGGAGTGCTCCTTGTTGACCATTGAGAGCTGGCAGTATGTTAGTACCTGTTGTACGATCCACGTGAACAGCCTATCATAGGCCGCCTTAGCGAGCGCCAGGCGCGTGTAGTTGGCGTCAGTCAAGGAGTGCTCCTTGTTGACCATTGAGAGCTGGCAGTATGTTAGTACCTGTTGTACGATCCACGTGAACAGCCTATCATAGGCCGCCTTAGCGAGCGCCAGGCGCGTGTAGTTGGCGTCAGTCAAGGAGTGCTCCTTGTTGACCATTGAGAGCTGGCAGTATGTTAGTACCTGTTGTACGATCCACGTGAACAGCCTATCATAGGCCGCCTTAGCGAGCGCCAGGCGCGTGTAGTTGGCGTCAGTCAAGGAGTGCTCCTTGTTGACCATTGAGAGCTGGCAGTATGTTAGTACCTGTTGTACGATCCACGTGAACAGCCTATCATAGGCCGCCTTAGCGAGCGCCAGGCGCGTGTAGTTGGCGTCAGTCAAGGAGTGCTCCTTGTTGACCATTGAGAGCTGGCAGTATGTTAGTACCTGTTGTACGATCCACGTGAACAGCCTATCATAGGCCGCCTTAGCGAGCGCCAGGCGCGTGTAGTTGGCGTCAGTCAAGGAGTGCTCCTTGTTGACCATTGAGAGCTGGCAGTATGTTAGTACCTGTTGTACGATCCACGTGAACAGCCTATCATAGGCCGCCTTAGCGAGCGCCAGGCGCGTGTAGTTGGCGTCAGTCAAGGAGTGCTCCTTGTTGACCATTGAGAGCTGGCAGTATGTTAGTACCTGTTGTACGATCCACGTGAACAGCCTATCATAGGCCGCCTTAGCGAGCGCCAGGCGCGTGTAGTTGGCGTCAGTCAAGGAGTGCTCCTTGTTGACCAGGTCGCCGCCCGCCGACAGCACGCGGCCCGCCATGGCGCCGTGCAGCGCTTGCTCGGACACGCCCAGCGCCGCCGTGCACTGTCTGACAGGGCCGCCGATTGAGAGCTGCCCGTCTTGGGACTCTGTGAAAGTTAGTTCCCCCTGTAAAAGAAAATGATCAAATCATTTGAGGAACCGTCAACGAGATGACCTACAAAACGTCTCAACCAACTTCAGAGTAGGGCATTCTAGGTTTTTTTTTTTGACGTGGCCTCTTGCAGTTCTACATGCTAGGGCTGATTACTGCTTAACCGGACTGTCCTGTGTGACCTCATAGGAGAGGTTTGACAGAAACTTCGCAATGGACCTCGACAGCGAGGCCGAAATACGGAACACGGTTTTTCTTAAGAGTGTTTCCCTACAGTTTTCATGAGTCAGGGTGACTTGGTCGTCGGCCAAATTATATTTGCAACCTCAAGTAGGTGGCAAATGTGCGCAATAGATCCAGAGCTTTACATGTTGGCTTGATTCTATAGCTCATGACCTAACCTCATTTCTCATATCATTTGGAACTAGCCCTTTTTTCTCTTCGTTTCCTCTGTCAACCGCTAAAAATTTAAGAACTTTAACACTCACCAACAAAATAACTCCAGCCACGACGCTCCAGATATCCTCGACCACGGACTTGGAGAAGCCCAACGCCTCAAACGCGCTGTTGGTCTGCGAGAACAGCTTGGAATCCGACGCGGTAGCGCGCTCGCTGCCTAGGATCTGGTACACCGCGCTCGACGCCAGCCCGAACTTCTTCGTCGTTGAGTTGTTTGTACTTAGCACCTGGAATAAAATAATAAAAGAGTATAAGGATATAGAGGTATATAGGAAAAGGGAGTTGGTGATAGCGTGACGGCTGATAGGACAGAATGGAAAAAAAAACGTGTTGCGCCGACCCCAAGTAACATGGGATAAGGGCAGGAAGATGATGATGAAAGATATTTATGCAGAGGTATGCGGAACAGGATGTAAAATCCCGCAAACCTCAATTAAAAAGGGAAGGTCCTCCAACAAGACGGGGTTGTCTAGTGGGCAACTGCTCAACGGTTGATATTTGGACTGCTGTTTATGAACAAAATATTTTAATTCGTGTATTCTGCCTGATGCCAAACCAACATATATATGCCAAACCTGAGGCGTTCCGTAGGTGGTGCCCGAAACAGGGAAGGGAGGAAAGGGAGACAGCGTCGTAGATGGGAAGACGATATAAAATAAATAGCAGGACATACTTGGAAAAGACAAGCGCAGAAACGCTTTCGATGGCGAACTCTAGCGGAGGCCTATACTGGACAGCAACACAATATTTACGTACACGTGTCAAACAATTAAATTATTGAAGAAAGATTGTTAAATAAAGGCTGTTATTATTATTATTATAGATTCAAATTGCACGGACCACTCTGATACCGCGTTGAAGGATCTGTATGACGTAGTTCGCATCTGGCGGTCTAGATGTCGCTACGATAGTTTTTTGGCGGTAAGGAAGCCGCTACAAGGTTGTAGATGAATGCAAGAAGCACAGGAGCGGTCGATGTTTAGACGCTTGGGTGAGTCCTGTATCCTGCAGTGGACGTCTTTCGGCTGATAAGTTTTGTTAATTTGTTTAGGTCTCATCTTGCAAGCTGAATGAACCCTTAGATTCCCTTTATTATAATAATTTGTTTAGTTTTTGTATGTTAGTTCAGTTCCGATGATAAGTTTCCGATAAACTGTTGGTAGTAGGAGTAGCTTTAGCTTTTTGAACGCAAGAGCATCAATTGCATCGGTGCATCCGCCAGCAGTTTTGTCCCATATTTGTGAAATTGGCGTACAGGATTGAGATTTCGTTTGTCACATATGTATATGTGACAATGGCGTTCAAAACATAGACAACTTGGTCTTTACCTATGAAATTGCCGTTTTGTATGAAAAAATTTAAACGATTTTTTTTCATGTATTTTTTATTTGTATTAATCGAAGTAATCACCAATGCAATCAATGCATCTTTGCCAACGCAGTGGCAGTTTATTGATGCCCTTCTTTAAGAAATCAGCTGGACGGGGGGCAACAAATTCTTCAAAGGCATTTTGTACTGCCTCTCGGGTATTGAATTTTTTTCCCGCCAAGAAGTTATCCAAATTCTGGAAAAAGTAGTAGTCTGTAGGCGCAAGGTCTGGTGAGTAGGGCGGATGACGGAGAGCTTCCAACCCCAGTACTTGCAACTTGGAGACCGTCTGCTGTGCAGTATGAGGTCGCGCGTTGTCGTACAGGAGCAGCGGAGACGAGCGATTGACCAATGCTGGTTGGAGATGTGCCAGCTTCTCCATCATTGTGTTCAGTTCTTCACAGTACACATCTGCAGTAATGCTCACCCCGTTTGGTAAGAAGCTGTGATGAATCACACCGGCGCTAGACCACCAAACAGTGACCATCACTTTTCTAGGGGTATGTTTTCGTTTAGGGCATTGTTTAGGTGCTGAACCAGGATCCAACCAACTTGCTGAGCGCTTGCAGTATCAAACAGAATCCATTTTTTATCTTAGGTAACAATGCGGTTCAAAATTCCTTCATTTGTGTGTCTGTTGAGCAGTGCAAGGCACGTCTCGACGCGTACTTCGCGCTGGCGATCATCGAGTTCGTGGGGCACCCATTTGTCAAGCTTTTTTAACTTGCCGATTTGACGCAAATGGACCAATATTGTTTTGACGCTAACGTCGAAAGCTGCTGCTAATTCAGCCGTAGATTGTGTATCATCAGCTTCCACAATCGCCTTTAATTCGTCATTGTCGACCAAAGTCTTCGGACGACCGCGAGGTTCATTTTTCAGGTCGAAATTTCCAGAACGGAAGCGAGCAAACCAATAACAGGTGGTGCGTTGGTTTGTAGTGTTAGCTCCGTAAACGTCGTTGATGTTGCGTGCCGCTTGTGCCGCGTTGCTGCCACGACGGTATTTATATTCCATAATTACTCGAATTTTTAACGTATCCATGATGACGAAAAAGATTGAAATGCGATGAAAATGTAACACTAATCAATAAACAAATGACTACTTTTGGAAAAAAAAACCATGTTTTTAAAATAAAATTAATTTGAAATTAGAATTCTTAGCCAAACAAAAATTATTTTGATTTGAAATGGCCAGTACTGCAGAACGGCAATTTCATAGGTAAAGACCTAATATAATAGCAGCCGCACGGGTCGATCTTTAAGGATAAGCAACGCTTGCCAAGGTTGGTCTGTGAATGGGTGACCATCTTAATATACCGAGTTTCCTCCGTGCCTCGGAAAGCACGTTAAGCCATTGGTCCCGGCTGTCATTTGTAGATCTTTGGCAGTCGTTACAGATTGTCATAATCTGACTCCAGTCTTGCCGAGAAGTACCGTGTAACCCAGTTAATAACTTCGGTTCACCATCATCATCATTACAGCCGAAAGACGTCCATTACTGGACCTAGGCCTCCCCCAAAAGGGGGGGGGGGGGTTGATTTCTAATTGTATTTTTATTGTTTTTACCTGTAATTTTAATTTTATTCTGTTTATTTTTTTATTTTTATCTAATTATTTTGAATTGTATTTTTATTGGTATTGAATTTGTAATTATTTTTTTATTTCTAATTGTTTTTATTGAATTTGAATGATTTAGTGTATTTTTAATTTCATTGTATCTGATTTTTTTTAATTCTCATTAAATTTTTTTTTTTTTTTCAAATCGCATTTGTGGTAATGTCGGATTGGCGATATATAGCTGTAAAGGTGTTATTTAAATTATTTTAAATAAATAATCGCCACGCTTGGCAGGTGGGTTGGCGATCGCAGTGTAAGTAACGTCGGTTAAGTCTTCCAAAACGTAATTTATTATATTACGCACTTTCAGGATGAGTTTCTATATTACATTGGTTTTCAAGATTAGTAGATAATCACTTTTTTGAGAAGTCGGGTGATTTTTATAAAATACTAGCTGACCCGTGCTCACTCAGTTGGGCGGTATTTTTCGGGTTAATTATGGCCTATGACACTCACAAATAACGTGGCTTCTATTGGTATAGTAATTCAAAATCTGTTCAGTAGATCCAGAGATCTCTTACGACCTCACAAGTTCACAAACCTCTTTATAATATTAGTATACACTAGATGTCCCGGTGAACTTCGTACCAACTAAAATTGATTCGATCGTTTCCCTGCAAGAGCCTGTGTTTTATTTTTATTTTTTTTATTTGCAATGCGTTTGCTCTTTACTCTAGTCTATGTCAGAGATGACAGAGACAAAGTCTACGATGGAGCGAGCCTACCCAGAAGGAGCCTGTTCACTCTAACTTTCAAGAGATTAGAGTTGTAAGCTTTTGGAAACACAGACGCAGGCAGCGAATTCCACTCCTTTGCTGTGCGCATTATAAAAGACGTAGACTGGGATTCTTTAAGTCAAGAGTAACTTCTAGGCAAGCGTGCTCCATCTTCGACCGCATCATCGCGTAGTCAGGTGAGATGGTGGTCAAACTTATGCCTATCAATAGTAAAAAAGGTACCTACTGTCCTATTCAATTCAATATGTCGATGAAAATTTTCCTAGATCTTGTATAAAATTCACTCTAAGCCCTAATTATGGCTGGACAAACAATAGTGGTAATTGTGATTTCATCGAAGCGTCACCGGAAAACCAATGATGTAATATACACTTCTTATTTACAAATACTAGTACTAGTCTATTGTGAAACCTAAACGCTAGCTCTCACGTAAGCGTCTTCGAAAACAAGAAAATGAGTAGATGTAATCCATTTAAAAAGCTTTTATTTAACCTGCAATGTATATATGTATGTTTTTTCAGGTGGAATTTTGCTACATTGTCATTCTAAATCCAATATGGCGGACCATCCAAGATAGCAGAATAATTATTTTTGATGCATTTGTACAATATGGGTATCAAACGGATATCAAATGAAAGGGTTTGTTGAGAGTAACTAGAAAAAAAATGTGACGTCATTCTAAATCCAATATGACGGAACATCCAAGATGGCGGATTAGTTATTTTTATGCACTTCTATAATATGGGTCAAATGAAAGGACTTGTTGAGATTTACTCGATATAACTAAAAACTAAAAATAAATTATAAGGGAAAAATACATGCAAAAATGCACCATAAAAACCTACGTGAAGTCAACTGCCAATCCATCCAATCAATTGAATGGAATAACAGTTCACTACAAGCTCACTTCACGTAAGCTTTCATGTTGAGGCGTTTACAGAACAGATCTGCTGTACCAAGTGTCGAGAAACGGTTTGGATGTAAAGTCTTTGTCAGTGTACAAAAACTCTTATTATTTGAAAAACTAAAATATTACATAACTAAGATATGGTCATGTGAAGAGGAGGGATGAAACGATTGTAACTAGAAGAGTTATGAATAAAAATGTGGATGGATGGAGATGGAGAGGAAGGCCGAAGAAAAGATGGATGGATTGTTTGAGGAGACTTAAGAAAAAAAAGGGAGTTAGTGATAGCGTGACGGCTGATAGGACAGAATGGAAGAAAATAACGTATTTCGCCGACCCCAAGTAACATGGGATAAGGGCAGGAAGATGATGATGTTTAGTCGTTTTAACAGTTTTCATCATCATCATAACAGCCGAAAGACGTCCACTGGGGGAAGGGTTTGCCGAAAGACGTCCACTGGGGGAGGGGTTTGCCGAAAGACGTCCACTGGGGGAGGGGTTTGCCGAAAGACGTCCACTGGGGGAGGGGTTTGCCGAAAGACGTCCACTGGGGGAGGGGTTTGCCGAAAGACGTCCACTGGAGGAGGGGTTTGCCGAAAGACGTCCACTGGGGGAGGGGTTTGCCGAAAGACGTCCACTGGGGGAGGGGTTTACCGAAAGACGTCCACTGGGGGAGGGGTTTGCCGAAATACGTCCACTGGGGGAGGGGTTTGCCGAAAGACGTCCACTGGGGGAGGGGTTTGCCGAAAGACGTCCACTGGGGGAGGGGTTTGCCATAGTTGGCAGGCGGGTTGGCGATAGCTGTGTATGGTGCAACAGTAAATTAACAATAGCCAGTTTCTTACCTGATAGAACGCGTGGAAGTTCCTCTCTCCTGGTTGCAAGGAGACCACTCTGCTCTTCTCCAGCAGATAGTTGCTGATATGACCCCCTACAGGGTCGCCTTTGTAGTCGAAGTGTATGTCCATGTACTTCCCGAACCGTGACGAGTTGCCGTTACGATTCGTTTTCGCGTTGCCGAACGTTTCTAGTATTGAATTTGACTGTATTAGCACGTTTTTTACCCTGGAAGAAATTGTTTGGATTACTTAAGGATTATTGTTATTAATTCATCGTCATCCTCTTGCTATTTATCTCAGTATTTACCCCTCATAGCCTTCTCCACACAATCCATTCATTGTCTTTTTAGTCTTTTCCAATTCTTATACATCATTCTGTTGGACGTGATCCTAATATATCTAGAGTCGGGCCTTCACGACTTCTTTTTCCACACTTCCCTTCCCGCGCAACTTCGTCTGCGTCACAATTTTCATTACTGCTCCGCTTCTATGGTCTTAGCGTGATGATATATATATATATATATATATATAGCCTATAGCCTGCCTCGATAAATGGGCTATCTAACACTCAAATAATGTTTCAAATCGGACCAGTAGTTCCTGAGACTAGCGCGCTCAAGTAAACAAACAAACAAACTCTTCAGCTTTATATATTAGTATAGCTATAGATATCTATGTTCTGAATAGTCACTCCCTTTTTAAGCTTATCATCTTTTACACGATGCATCCATCGTTTGGTCTTCCCCTACTCTTATGGCCATCCACAATCATACTAGAAAAAAAATTGAGTTGATATGGAAATAGCTGGGAAGACCAATTCCTTCAATCCCGATTAAGACTTTGCTTCATTGTGCGCTAGATTTTAGAGTCATCCACTTAGTGCTTCCTTATGAAAAAACATATTTTGTCTGCGATTTCGTAGGCGCATATCCCTTTGTTTTCCGTTTCCGACTTCCTCATGAATATGGCTATCATTGTATAAGTACAATTTTCATAATCCGATTGGTAGTTCCAGAGATGAGCGCGTTCTAACAAACCCTTCAGTTTTATCATATCAAGTAGTCTACATGTAGTGGCCCGAATTTACGAACCCGTGCTGGGTCTGTAAATCCGGGCCACTAATTTTTTATTTTAAACTTACCTATCAATATAATCTCTGTGCACCTGTGTTGTGTTTGCTGCTATATACTTCATTATGAACTTGGACGCCTCCGTCTTGCCCGACCCTGACTCGCCTGATATTAGAACACATGTGTCTCTGCCCTGAAACAAAATGTTTGCTGTTATCATCGTTCTGCGTCAGACCACAGCTGGGTTTACTGGCCTCCTCTTCTTTCTACCAAGCTTTTCCGACCTCAATCACCGGCTCCATTTCTATTTTTTTTTTACACCAGCCAAGTGCGAGTCGGACTCGCGCACGAAGGTTTACGTACCATAAACCTTATTTTTTTATATTTGAGTTGATTGAATGAAAGGTAAATTGCGGTTTACGATTTATGACGTATTAAAAAAAAAACTGCTTACTAGATCTCGTTCAAACCAATTTTCGGTGGAAGTTTGCATGGTAATGTACACCATATTTTTTTTAGTTTTATTATTCTCTTATTTCAGAAGTTACAGGGGGCGGGATATATTTTACTACTTTGGAAGTGTCTCTCGCGCAAAATATTCAATTTAGAAAAAAAATATTTTAGAATCCTCAACTTTATTTTTGAAGACCTATCC
This sequence comes from Lacanobia oleracea, assembly GCA_950371165.1. Classification (NCBI taxonomy): domain Eukaryota; kingdom Metazoa; phylum Arthropoda; class Insecta; order Lepidoptera; family Noctuidae; genus Lacanobia; species Lacanobia oleracea. The sequence goes on from OX493398.1 coordinate 2,310,057, forward strand.
ATAGATACCCCACACGTCAGGGATTGATGAAAAAAACATTTTGGAATTCAGTTCTAACTATAGGGAAACCCCAAAATTTATTATTTTTTAATGCAGTTGACAGAATACATGTACTTACCAAGTTTCAAAAGTAGTTCTTATAGTTTCGGGAAAAAGTGGCTGTGACATACGGACAGACAGACAGACATGACGAATTCATAAGGGGTCCGTTTTTGCCATTTGGCTACGGAACCCTAAAAAAACGTTTCCCCATATCGATTTACCGAACTAATGAACAATCGCTGTAGGGTTCTTCGCAACAGGATTTTTCCCACTAACGTTACATCGCACCTATAAAGCACCGATGGAATAAAACATCGTACAACTGAATTATCGACACACCGTGTTCGATATAATAAAAATCGAATTATCAACTTTCGAAAACAAGTAGGGAACCCGAATTTTATATGAAACAGCGCCAATGTTAGTCCATCCCATATTGTTTTCATGAATGATGCAGTCGTATGCATTTCGGCAAAACATGTACTCGTTTACTACCTCGAGTCAGTACAATATCACAAAGGGATTATGTCATGCTTGGTCAACATCATCTTAAGTCCATACATGTCAAGATCATTCAATAAGTCATTCATCAAGTGTAAAAGAGACCGTAATAGTCTCTTTTACACTTGCAGCCAAAAAGACAAAACACAACGGCTTTCTTTGTTATCGCAGGCATCTTAAGGTGGAAGCGCCAGGGTAGCCCGCGAAATTCGAATATTTTTATGTTTTTTTGCATTTTCCGGTCAGTGTGAAGCTTTATAGTTGAACAAAATACAATTCGCGCCCTCTAACTTCATTAAACCCTATTGAATGGTTATTTAATGAAAAAGTCATTCAGGGCTTAATGAACTTAAGAGGGTTATATTGATGATTAAAAGGTTATAATTTTTTAGATAAATACGCGTTACGGCCGCGAATTGTATTTTGTTCAACATACAACTTCACACTGACCGGCAAATTGAAAAAATACATAAAACTATTTTAATTTCACGCGCTACCCGGGCGCTTCCACCTTAAAAGCGTAGATGAGCCTAGATGGATGGATGTCCGCTAGGGCCAGTGCCAGGTTTGCGAAATTTGTTCGAAAGAGTCACCGCGGCCATGAAACGCAAAGGACATAGGAGGCACACGGATGGGATTTACTCAGTGTCTGGCACTCCCTTCTGCTTCGCCCAGAGCGAGAGCTTTTTTCCCATCATTTGCTGATTTCTCATCCAAAGGCATCTTAAGAGTTTTTAAAGAACCTTATTGATTTTAATGAGACATTATACGCATACGCCAACATGAGCAAACAGGAGGTCTAAAAAAGCCACTTTAGCAGAATCAGAAAGCACATCACGTTACCCCTCACTGTCAAATTTTCCCAATCAACCTTGAACCTAACGCGTTAGCGATAAAGATGAAAATGAAACTTGACAGATTGTTGTGTGGTTAATATAATGATTCTAATATAATTCTGCTAAAGAGCCGCAGAACAGTTGTAAGTTTTCTGTAGAAAAATCACTTTTTCTCTTTGAACTGCTTTTGTATCTTGCGCAGTCGTTATAAGTGTAATTAAAACCGATGCAATCGGACTTTGTATCAATCTATTGGGAGGAGGAAAGTCTCTCAGAGTCAATAGACATGGGTCCAAGAGGGTGCTCTTGCAGCCCCCTTGCTTTCAATAAAAATGAAGATTAAAAACAAAATAAGACAAGCCGAATGTAGTAAAATATACCTAGCAAATCCGAGGCGAGGTACTTCGAGCTCCCTCGCGTTCGATCAGTCTTCTTCAGTTCTGGGCAAAAGAAAACCTATTTGTGCCGAAGCGAAGGTAAGGAGTGCAATTCCCTGCCAGAGTGAACTCTGTCCACATTGTAGTCACGCATGCAGCTACAGGTAGCTTCGGAACTTTATTACGTATATTAAGAGGCGTAGCGAAATATATAGCAAGTCTTAAACCCTGGGTGGTCTAGCCAAGTGCAGTAAAACCTTTTACGATCTCTAAAAAAAGATTCAACACTACCTCTTAAGGTAACTCCATCACAGCTAAGTACGTGGACGTAATGGCTACATTCCGAAGATGTACTAACATTTCGCTAGTTTATGGGATCCTACGAAATGTTGTTTGTGAGTTGTAAACTGCTGGTTTTAATGATTAAATTGAAGTGTTCTGGAGTTTTTGCATACTGCGTCTGAGGGCACTGTCAGCAGTTAAAACTTTAACATGATGGGTTACATCGTGTAAGTACCTGTTTATTGACAGCAATAACACACAGAAATAAAATTGAAACCGTACTGAAGTGTTCCATACGAATACGAATGTACAGACGCAGCACATCAAGTCACAATAATCTGTCTAATTTCTTTTTTAATAGATTTTCAACTTATAAATAAAGTTGGGAAAATTTTACAGTATCGGGTAGCTTGATATGCTGGCGACCAATAAATATGCTAACATGGAGGGTGCTTACATTGTGACAGCTATTTCGAAGTAAGTAAGCTATCACAATGTTTGATGATTTTGGTTTAAGTACTATCCCAAGGCATCTAAGGTTTGGAAGCTCTGGATCGCTTTTATATCCAAGACTCAAGCACTTCCCCAAATACCTGCCTTTTCTGATACCCTTAACATAATACGAGTTTAAGTGACAAATGTTTGGAGGTATGCGGAACAGAGAGTTAAATCCCGCAATCCTTCGTTGAAAAGGTAGGATCCTCCGACCGAACGGTTGTTGTGTCCATATTCGGACCGTTGTATATGTTTAAATAGCACGTAGAACTATGATACCGCGATGCAGGGTTTCGTTAGTAGTTCGCGCGGGATGCTTTGCGGTTCTGTTTGTTGCTATGTAGATTTTGATACGTTGGTTCTTCTTATGCCAGTATTGATGCCGCTACAAACGTTTTATACATAATAGGGTTAGAACTTAGGCTGAGGCTACATTAGGCCGCGACGCGACCTGCGACACTTGAGCGATTAAAACAAGTAAATGAATGCTCACGTATATGGTTACACCGTACATCAAATATTACTAGCGATCTTTGATTTCTTTGTGCGATAGGAACAACATTACTGTAATCACGGCATCGGCTACATCAACATATCAGCGAAATTGAAGCGAATATACGCCTGAATCTCGCTTGTAATGTAGCCATACCATGGTTTTCTCGTTTCGCTCTTCCAGTCGTAAATCGCTGCCTACTGTAGTTTTAGCATAAAACGGAGTTAAAAGATTTTTGATAAGACTCACCTGTTGTCTAAGCACCCTTTGGCAAGCGTCCGCAACAGCGTATACGTGTGGAGTGACTTCAAACATCTCCCTCCCTCTGTACTGTGCCATGTGTTGCATACTGTAGATGTCTAGGTTCTTGTACGGGTTGACGGAGACCAGCACCTCGCCGATGTATGTGTAGATTTTGTTGTGTTGAAACCTGTGGACAAGAGAGTTAGTGGTTAGGTTGTTGGATGATTAAGGAGTTCACAAACTTTTGTTGAGTTCATCAACTTAAAGTTATAGACAGGTTTAACAGCGACGGGTCCGTTCAAAATCTAGGTTAGAATAATGGGTAAACCCAGCTTATGAGAGAACTTTTTACCCGACCTATTGACACCAAATAATGTGATCCCGGGACACGAACTACAGTGGACACTCGTAAATCTCTTAACCGGTTGGGAGTCCGGGATAGCCGCTGTAGAAATAATTTAGCCAAATGGATAACGGTATCATGGAACCATCCCAAACACACCGTCAGTGTAGTGCCCTTCGCAGGATCTCTGTACATCTGAACAGTCCAGGAACTGAATGAGGCTAACGACTGAGCGGTCCAAATGGCCATGATCCTTAATGATGGGGCTAGGAGCAGAAGAAGAACGATATTAACTACGACAATAATGACTTTAAAGCAGTATATGTCCATAGAGAACCTTCTCTAGACCAGGGATCCCAGCTTTCAACATTGATAGTCCAAGAAATGGCTATATATCGTCGCCATGCAAGTAATAGGCGTTTATTTTCATGGCCATCACCTGATTTATGTCATCTGAACTTAACCTTAACTTGAACTAGTCGTGGGAAGCAAGCAGTTATTATCGAACACATTTATGGCGCGAAGACACTTAAATAGATATACACGTCACGAACAGGCGTGGCCACCTGTCAATACTTGAGTTCTTAATTGTCTTTTAAGTTCTTACAAACCCGATTTTGTTACGTCAATTTAAGTTAACATGCTGGTGCAAGAAATGGCTCGTTTGACAGTCATAGAACTTGGACAAGTGTTTTATAATTTCGAGTAGCTAATGCCAATGCTAATGCAACGAACAAGACCGGTTGTTGTGGCGACAATTGGAGGAGGCCTATGTCCAGCAGTGGACGTCTTTCGGCTGATAAAATGATGATGATGATTGCTCGCGACTTCTAACCTAAACGTAGATGACTGCTTCAAAGATCATAAACTTTTAAATAATGTTTCATTTTCTATTTCTCACCTTTTGAGTTTAAATTTCCAAAAACCCTTTCGTAGCGGATGCTTACGTTAAAAAATAACCCTAAATACCAAACTTCAGCTTCCGGCGGGTCAAACGATTTTATAAGAATTAAAAAGCCGTTAAACATGTAGGTTATAGAAAAGTCCTGCGCTGGTTGCGGAATTTGGTCTGAAACGCAAAGCGCGAAGAAACACGAGTCAGTAAAAGTCTGACACTCCCTTCTGCTCCGCCAGGAGCGGAAGGAGTCATTTGATTATTATGTATTTGATACAGGCCCAACAAAGCTTGTTGATTAATGAAATACCTAAAAATCAAACAATGAAATAATACTGCTGGAATGATATGTTTTAGAAATAATTTAGTTAAGTTCTATTGTTTTAATGAATAGCTAGTGCAACCACATTTATAATTCCTGTGTTTTGCGTCTTACCTTACTTACTGCATTAGGTTTTGTCAATTTAGAATGTAGGAATGACACTATCTGCCACCCCTGAAATCGCTATTTGTTTACAATTTCATAGATGTCAATATTTTTGTCTAGGGAACCCTTATTATATTCCTAAAATAAAATTGGCCTTAACTACTCCTTACCTGTGACAGTCACGTCAAATAAAATTCTTAAAATTGTAATTAGAGGCGTTTTAAGAGTTTAACCCGAGCAACAACTAGATGCCTGCGACTTCGCCCGCGTAAGAATCCTTTTTTTTTTTTTTATTTGTGATAGGTTTGCTCTTCTCTAGTACCTATTTATCTGTTTCTTTCTTCTTATCTTATTAAATGTGTGTACATAAATTGATAAATAAATAATAATAAATAAGAGATTAGGGTTGTAAGCCTTTGGAAATACAGACTCAGGCAGCGAGTTCCACTCCTTTGCTGTGCACATTATAAAAGACGTTTTGAAACACTTAGTGCGAATTGGTGGAATAGCAACAAGGTAGGGATGGTAAGATGCAGTGCGTCTGAATATCCGATGATAGAAGGAGACCGTTGGGGAGTTCTTGGGCACACTCTCCGAAGTACAATCTGTAGAAGACCGACAAGCAGGCAACCTTACGGCGATAAGCCAAGCTATGTAGCTTGGCATCCACCAGTTTTACGTCGCCGATGAGCCTCATAGCTCTACGTTCCACCGATTCAAGCGCGGCAAGCTGATACTTAGCTGAGCCATGCCAAAGGTGGCTACAATAATCTATACAGGATCGGACTTGTGCTTTGTATAGGGTTAAAAGCTGTCCAGGCCTGAAGCATCGCTTCACCCTATTTAGGATGCCCAGCTTTTTGGTAGCAGTTTGGGCTTTGTACTCGATGATGGCGCCGAAGTTGAGATTGGATGTCAACTGCGTGCCTAGGAGCTCGAGCCGATCAGTCACAGGAACAGATGCACCCCGAAAAGTAGGAGTTTGGTCAAAACGACTCCTTTTTGCGGTAAAAAGACACGCCTGTGTTTTGGTGGCGTTAAAAGTTAAAAGTGACCAGATTGTCATCACCCCACTGGGAGACAACGCTTAAGGTCAAATTTGTCCGCTCTACCATGGCCTCTCTCAAGGAACGGACTTCATCCCCGCTGGTTGTTGCGCTGGACAAGTATCTCTCTGAAACCGTACTGTCATATGTGTACCCAACAAGACCAGGCTGAAGTAGGTCATTGATGTGCAGCAGGAAAAGAGTTGCAGAGAGAACAGACCCCTGAGGAACTCCGGCATCAATAGCCATGAGGTCAGAGAAGCATCCGTCAACGAGTACTCGAATCGACCGTTCGCTTAGGAAGTCTGATATCCAGCTACAAAATCCAGCTGGGATTACATAAGCAGGAAGCTTGCTAGACCTGCGTGCCATACCCTGTGCTTTCGAGATATCGAGCGACACGGCAAGTGCTTCGCCGTGTCTCTCGATGGCTTGTTCAGTTGTGTCGCATTTGTTGTAACTATAATAATTATAACAAATGCGAAAATGAGTATGTTTGCCACACTTTCACGCCTAAATCTCTGAACGGATTTTGACAAATTTTAGTACAGAAATAATAATTCTAACAGAAATATTAAAAAAATCTAGTAAATTAATAAAGTATATCCAATTTACCCAAAACAGAAAATTACGTAAACCAACTTAGCGCTAACCTGACCCGAGAACACTGATGACAACCCCCATCTTCTTGCAGCCAAACAATGCCATAATGACCACAAGAGATAGAACAGAGCCTCGCAAACAGAAGATACCACAAAAAGCACTTATAAATCAATTAATAGCGACGTCTGATGAAGTGTAAAATCTCTCAATAGCACGTTAGTCGCGGCTCATTGACGCCATTAAGATTTTAACATGCCTCGTCGAACACATTGTTGTGCGCTGGTAATCTATTTCTTATGCCGTTTCTGATGGTCCAAGTGACAGATGAGTGTGATGAATGAATCGGAATATTGCGAGGAAGGAAAATGGTTTTTTTGTTGCAAGGAAGTAAAGTTAGAATGAAATTTGAAAAGATCTTTGACAATCGTTAAGGATCAGGAGTCGGAACCGGAAGACAGAAAATCATCGGGTCGACGGGCTTTCGGACTACGGTCCCGGACCCCACCTATATTATTTTTGAGCAGTATTTATTATCAGTTCTGAACGCCCCTCGACCCAGAAAATCTGACACCAGTCTTGCTAAGGGTTTTCGTATTCTCCAGTTATTAGTAGGTTCTAGGTTGTAGAGACCGGGTAGGCAATTGCTGCATGTAAAGGCTCGTAGTCAGATGCATCCGGCTTGACTGAAGCCAAATGCAGAAAGCGTACTTGGAGTTGCAAGTTTAGTTTAAACATGGTGATATCTAAACTAATATTATAAAGAGGGAAGAATACATTTTTGTTTGTTTGTTACGATTTAACGCAAAAACTACTGGACTGATTTCAAAAATTCTTGAGTAACATAGGCTACATTTATTACATGAAAAATTAGGGAAAATGCAGCGTGGGCGAAGTCGCGAGCGAAGTGCTCATTTTTCATCATCTGCCTAGCCTTTTCCCAACTATATTGGGGTCGGCTTCCAGTCAAACCGGATTCAGCTGAATACCAGTGCTTTTACGTGGAGCGGCTGCCTACCAGACCTCCACAACCCATTGACTGGGTAACACGGTACATCATGGCAAGACTGGAGTCAGATTTACTGGCTTCTGACAATCCGTAACGACTGCCAAAGATCTACAAATGACAGCCGGGACCAACTGCTTAACGTGCTTTCCGAGGCACGGAGGAAACTCGGTATGTTAAGATGGTCACCCATCCACAGATCAACCTTGACAAGCGTTGCTTAACCTTAAAGATCGATCCGTGCGGCTAGTATTCTTTAGCCACGAGCCCCTCATGAGCGAAGTGCTCATCTTTAATATACTTAAACATGCCATTTGTATAAGAACGTATTCCTTTGGTGGTATTTGCCAAAAGTAGAGCCAATATTATTTGTTCAATCCGGGAGCCAAAACCAGTTTACGCAACATGAGATCAATCTACGGATGACTGCCGCTGCTCATTCACTTTAATATGATCTAACTATGCTTAGGACCATACTTTCGTCATAAAATCCATTAGCAGAGGCAACTATCTAGGTTATAAATAAGAAAAAACCTCTTTTATGTTTACTAACTCGGAACCTTCAACTAATAAACTTATTTATACACTATTAGCAAATAATATTGCTACAAGAATAACAAAACACCCAATTTAGATAATGAAAAAATGAATCCCTCAAAAGAACCATCCTCAATATTACTTTCAGCAATTTGAATACAAAAAGGCTGCCGTGCCGAAATTCATAACCTTCGGGGTTATTAGGCCATCGACCTGATGCACGCGACAATGGCGGCCAGGCCAGATGCGAACCATAATAACGTCGACACGGCGCTAAATATGTAACTTTATAGTACTCTATTGTTGTAATAAACGGGTGATATAACTGTGTTACATCTGGAGAACAGATCTGAGATTACAAAGGCAGAGAGAACGGTACTCACTGAGAATATAAAGCCATAAAACTACATATAGTTCAGCGATGTATCGATACTACAACTAACGTTGGCTATGTTATCTGCAGCATCCAAACAATCTAAGGAGTAAATTATGAACCCGAAAAGAAGGAGAAGAAGCGAAATACCAAAGTCAAACTCATTCTTAATTTAAACAGATGATCCAAATTCAATAGAGATTTTGAATCTTCCATTTATGCTTCAGTTACAAATTTGGTTGCTGAATTTGAGTTATTAAGAACGGATTCCGGTTAACAATGTAGCTCTACTGCACTGCAGTTAACGAAAATATTTGTAGCTGGCCCGTTCCCAAAACTTGGAAGGCCCAATCAATTAATAACACAAATGCTTGCACGCTACCACGAAAAGCTTATCTGAACCAATATCAAGACGACGTTAAATTGTTTGTTTGTATGAGGTTACCACTGGGAGTACTGATCCAATTACGAGTACGAAAATTATACCATTGATAGCAAGGCAACACTACCACTGACGGCTACGAGTTATTTTTTCTAGCTTTTTAGTCCGAAATAAAGTTTTTTTTTTAATTTTATAAGGAAAAGGAAAAGGTGCAAAAGCGAAGTTGCAGAAAAAGCCACTACAAACCAAGTTAGAGTATCATGTATTTATAGTTTCAAGAAATCAAACATACTTCATTTTCATAGTAAATAAACAACACATGGTTACATAAACTGGTTGAAATAAGATCACTGATGAGTCATAACAAGATATCGATCTAAACCAAACATGAATATAGATGTTATGAGTAAATGGGCTTATATAAATTCGCAAACACGATCAGCATCCATTTACAATAAATATGGATTTGGCCTTCAAATCTGGTAATACTTTTGACTCGACGAAAGCTTCCTCAACTCGTAAAAGATTTGTCAGAGAAGATCGTTTTTGGTCACTCGTCTTAAATGGTCGTGACGAGACAAGATTCATACGATTAACTGATTCATCACAAACAAGTCGTCATCTATCAATTGAGATGCAAGATTAAAATTTGATTGCAACGCTTGCTGGTGGGACTTCTTCACAGGCGGACAGACGACTTTTAAGATAATCTATTTATTATATGAATGTGTGAAATCTATTACGATTCCGTCCGGCTGTTCTATCTAACCGATTTCCTTAATTCTTAGACAACTAGCTGGAACGAGGTCTTTCATTTCAGCTTTTTCCTACTTAAAATGTTTAAATTGAAGGGATGACTTTTCAATACGCGTTTGAAATGAATACTGCGGAGCAGCACTGGTCGGTCCACGTATGCCTTATTTCATTTTATGGAATATTTTCAACAGCTTTAATAAAATGTACTTCATCCAAATACTTATCGTATTTTAAAGACCACTCATCATATTTCCAAGCTAAAAAATCTGCTAACTTAAGAAAGCACAGCACACAACCAAAACAAATCCAAGCGTCAAGAGTGCAAAGCTCGGCGCGCGCGCCGGTGACGTCATGAAGTGCGCGTGCCGCCCGAGTGCCTCGCAGGCCGGTTTTTTAGTTCAAGAGCGTAACCGAGGTCAGCTGTGCCATGATCTTAGCGCATACACTACATTCCCGGCAATCGTGCAAACCAGTGATACAATTAAACCCCGGATTAAACGTTGTAAGTTATTTTGAGGCGTGTCATCTAAGCAAACTTGTGCTCTACTTTGGTGTTTACTTGATGCCGGTTTGAACATCGTTGAAACAGAGCAGTATCCTCGTCAAGACCACGTAAGTTTCCTGGATTTTACAGACCAGAACAGACTAAGAAAAAGAAGCCAAACGTAGACAAATCAACACTTATACAGACGTACAGTCTCATGATAACAGATTCATTTAAGGAAGCTGTCTGGAACCTTGGCTCCAATTCGTTACCCATTATAAATTAATTACTTGCAGTTCAGCTGGACATGACACCGGCAGACACCTTGAACTTCCCCAAAAGGCCGACCGTACACACTCACCGCAGGTAGACCCTGTATTGTATGCTAATGGTACTCAGAACGTAGACCAAAAGGACTTGGAGGTTTGACAAAGATCATCTATACGTGCCAAAGCAAATAAATTACAAAACATTACAAGCTATGAAGATTTTTACTGATACGTTGACTCATCGCTGCGGCTAGGCTGTCATGCATCACTAGGCGATATAATACTATGACCAAGTACCATGAGCTTGGGTGTAAACACTGTAATAGCATCGTAATTATGTCAGCACGGTATTCTTAATTGCAAACATAAGGTATTCAAAATGGTTACCATGATTAGTAGCTATTTGCATTCTGAGCACGCAGAACCGGCTTGAGATAAAACAAATCTGACGGAGCTTGCGAAGAATACAGATAATTTCAACCTATTTAATTTAATTACTAAAGACGTGCAGCAGTTACAGACTAAGAGAAGAGGCAATATTCAGGCCAATTTTTCAAATTTTAGGCTATCAAATTACTTTTCTTTATCAATCGGGTAGCTTCTTTCCAATACCAGGACATTTGGACGGAAAACCTATTTTTACCAACCAACCAATAATAACCAATAATATAATTATTGGTTACCAACAAAACCTATGACACAATAAATACATAGAACATATAAAATAGTAAAAACTGATTCATTGTTGAGGTTGAATGATACATCCATACCGGTAATATGGGATTACTTGTCCTACTAAGTATAAGGGCAGGATTTCCCCCCGATGACTCATACATGCTCTGGAAGGCGAGCCCTTATGTTCATTTATTCTAATTTGATGTATGTTCAGGTTGAGAAGTGCTTTAGAGCTATCTTAAATCGTTCTTTTGGAGCGTCTGCGATCTTAGCTCAATATTTGAAATTTCTATATCGGGAAGATCCACAATTTATTTGAAATCTGTCTGTGGTTTATCTTCAAGGACATCAGTGAAACAAGGAGTTGTAAAAGTATTTATTTCATGTTTAAAGCTGCATTGAAAACATCTGGAACAATTCCCTTCCGCATCGTGTAAGTACTGCTAATACCTTAAGGGTCTGATAATTACTTCCATTAACAACTAGATAACAACATCAAGGGCTTTCTCAATTAGTGCACTATGGCAGTGAAGTAGCACTCAACCTTCAGTTCTGAGTTCTTCTTTGGATGGCCAGTTCTCTTCAATTAGTCAACAATCGACTGGGCTATTGAAAATGTTTCCAATCTCAAGACGTTCTTTGAATAGCATTGTCTAGTATCTGATGCTAGCCCGGAAAAAACTCCGATTAATCAACGAGGAAACCACATCTATGGTGATTTTTTTTTAATCTGGACGGTTTTTTTTTGGATAGGAAATGATCAAATGACTCCTTCCTCTCTGGGCGGAGCGGAAGGGAGTGTCAGACTCTTACTGACTAAAGCCCACCCGTGTTCCTCCAAAAACCCTTTGAGTTCCAGGGCCGCGTTAACTCTTTCGAAGAAATTCCGCAACTAATGTGGAAGGTAGACTTGTATTATAATTATGTAGTTAAATATTAGAAACCAAACAAACTATTTTTAGAGTCAAGAATATACCCATTCTTGACTCTTGTCTAGGTTACAGACACAAAATCAGAAGAATCCTGTTCACTCTTTAACTGTGAAGAGTTAGGGTTGACTGCGTTCGGAAACAGACACACAGCTACAGGTGGTTTCCTCAAGCTTTTTTAAAAGGTCTTTCCAAGTTTGATCCGAAAATTTGATAGTATTCTGTATGTCGGTCTAATACTTCATTTGGGGTGCTAATTAAGGCAGCTTCTTTAAAATGTCATTCTCGTCTGCAAATATATTTAGTTGTCTAATGAATTAATAGGTCAGCGACAAACTTTTAGCGTCTAATAAATGGTTTATAAGCGACCATATATTGTAAAACAAGCTACTGTTAATATGACGCAACATGGTGATAATTCTTAAGCAACTAAATTTGTGATATGTCTACTCATTGCCAGCTTCTAATAAGTGTATCAACTTCATCTATAAAATAATATCAACGTACTCTAATTTCATAGAGTCACCGTTATTTTTATATAACCTAACCTAACCTAACCTAATAAAAAAAAAAAAAAAAAAAAAAAAAAACCTAACCTAACCTAACCTAGACAGATGTTGAATCTCTAAAATATATAAAGTAGCTCACTTACAACATTAGTCGCTGAGTTATCAAATCAGAAGTAAATATATTTATCGGTAGCTCGGAGTCATATTAATTTACGCTCGTAAATTGACGCTGGTTTCTTGATATTTTGTTGGAATAGTAAAGATGATGAATTAATATAATTGAAGCTGTTCTATTAGCTCGTCGCTCACATATAAAAAAAGACGCTAGGTTGCAGGTGCTAAAGAAAACTTTTGTTGCCGCACATATAATTTCCCCTTCATTTGGTCGGCTTTTTACATATTGTGTGTTTATGATCCGATGAATACAGTGTCAGTGTGTCCACAGACCTGCAAGGCCAAGGTACACAAACCATATCCATATTTACTCAAATGCTTACGTAATACATATTCGGCTATGCATTATTGCCTACCAGCCTACCATGACTCAGACTCGGGTCTCGTTAACTATCGTGTTTGCTATCGCGAATTATCGCTGTTTATCAACTGTTGAGTTATCACACGATAAATAAAACGCTTCAGACGAAGCCGGTAATACCGGGCGTATTTGCTAAGTATCATTATGTTTTATACCTAAGTTTACCTAACAGACTGCAGAATTGAAAGGTGGAAATTATCGAGCTGGCTTCGCAAAAATTGTGCAATATTTAGGCATAAGAATAGATTATAGTGATATCGACATGGTAGACTGATATCGATAATCAAATTAATTTAAATGGTGATATAATAATTATGGAGATAAGGATATTGGCACGTAGTTGGCCTAGTAATAAATACCACTATAATTTTACTCGGAGATTTGGGCGTACAATCCTACTTACTTCACGTTAAAACACTCACCGATCAAGAGATTATTCTTAGGATCAACCAAAATGTATTAATGTCTTTGTGTGAGATCTGATCCAAGAATAGACCACCCCACATCCTATGGATGTCGTAACTTGTAAGACGGAACTTAGCGTGCTATCGTTCAGATCGGGAAGATGGGTAACATCCGTGTGTAGAAATAATATCGTAGATCTGCGTAGTCATAATTTTGATACGTTACGGAGTGGTGTGAAGGAAACACGATCGTAATCAGAAGAGATAATTTTCTGGACATCGAGGATAACCAACATAATTATCATCATTGTAAGTGTAACCTAAATTGCGTATTCTTAGAATAACCCTGAGCTAACTCGTTCTTACAGAGGAAAGGGTTCATCCAAGAATCACAATTCCAAGCGGAATCCCAAATTTTGCATGTCAACATCAACACCGAGGTTATTTCGAGTTCAAACTGAGCTTACAGACTTCGTTTTAAGGCCTAAACTACTCCTGCTGTCGTAACCATTTCTCCAACTCTCTCAACCATCATCATACCATCAGCAACCTGTGACCACAGAAAATAGAGTGCGGCGAGGACCAGTCTTGCTAGACGATGGTTGAGCAACGCTGCACGGGACACGCATACAAATGTGCACTTAGTACCGAAGGGAGAAAGCGTGTCAGCGTGCTTGGTCCTGCGACCACACGGGGTCTCGTGTTACTGGTGGAGTATGTGGTTGGGTAAGGTTCAAGGTAAGGTCAAAAGGGAAAAGAAACGAAAATGAATTTGCAGGATAACATATGGGATGTTCAATGGATGCAGAGAAGGGGTACATGCAAGTCATTTAGCAATGCTATGTAGACGATGTATCACGAGCATCAATTGATGGTTAGAGTCGGAGAGATCGGTTTATTGTTCTTTGTCCTTTTAGTGCGCTTCAGTCCTGATAGTTTGCTTTGTTCTGCTGAGCATAAAGAGTTATTATAAGGTTAACTTCGTCGTTTTTAATTTCGTTACGTGATACTCGTACATCCTTCTTCTACAGGTGAGTGGTACCTAAAATGAAAATAGCACCTGCGATTCTTTTGTTCAATTATTTATTTACCTTTTATATTTTACCCACATGGAGGATAAGTCACGGTAGCATAATGTTTATAAATAAACACTAGTACGTTAGTAGGCCGTATTAGTCATACAACAGATATTATAATAGCAAATTCGGAAGCTCATAAATATGATAAATAGTTGGTCATCTGGGAAGAGTGTTATCATATATTATGCGGGATGACGTCACTCTCTTGAATATGAGTCATTGAGGCATTTGCATAATACAATAATTATGTCTGTATGTTGTTAATTTTACTTATTACGACTTTATGTCTTGTATGACGAGATGAATACATCTGGATGTGGGTTTGGCTGTGAATGAAAATTTTGTTATTTGAAGGACACGCACTTACTGTATTTAAAGAGAGACTCTTTTTGCTATATTTTTGACTTGCGAGAATTCTTTAAGCCGTAACGTTTGAGGTAGACAGTGAGATTTTGATAAAACCCTTTTTAAATACAAAATCTGTTCCATATTCGTACCTCCAGCTGTAGTTAACTTAAACGCATAAAAACAGAAAAACACATAAGTAACTAAATAAATGCTTAAACTTCGTAACATAAATGTTACATTGGCGACGCTTCAGCCAAATTGGCTCATCAATCTAGCTAAACGGCAGTCATCGATCGATATAGGTAACATAGATTGAGACACGATCATATAAAACATCAAGAAGTTGAAGACCAACTTGGTAAATGTTACAGTGTTATTGGCTTCGAAACTTGGGAGACTTGATTGAGATTGTTTGGCTTCCTAGAGAAAGGCAAAAACTATAAAGCAGATACAAATTATGAAGGAGTAACAAAAGTACCTTTTATGGGCATGGCTACAGCGGAATTACCTATAGGAAATGGTGAATAATAATGTGTTTATGGGAATTTTACTACTACACTGTAAATGCAAAGGTAAGAGCGAAGCACATTGCTCCGTTTAGCTGCGTTGCGTTGACATTGCATTATTAGTTGTGCCGTGCGTCCAAATTTTGCGCTGCGACGTCGCATCGCAATGGAGCAAATTTATCGGCAAATTTGGGCATTAGGTTAGGTTAACGAAAAGTAACCGCTTCCTGTTATATGCCCATTTCAGTATTACATTCAACAAAACTGAATAAAACTTTCCTCTTGCCAATTTAATTAGGCAAGTTAGAAACCAACCAACCACAAACTGAAATGAACTCATTCAAATAGGAGTTAACTAACAAGGCAACACACATTGCCAACATTGCTTTTATAGCCATTCAACATGTCATTGACAACCGGCAATGGAAACATAAAAACAAAACAGAACATTATGACAGACACGTGAAAAGAATTAGCACGAATCAAATTCAGCAGGTCACCGGCACAGATGCAAGTCACGTTCAAAGACACTCACACTAATGCAATTAAGAGATCACTTTCCTTGAGGCAGTAATAGATGCGTCGTGTGTCGTAGTGTGTGTGGGTTGTATAGAGCGCTTTGTAGCGCTTCCGCTGCGCTTCAAGCGTCCTTGTCGCGGAAAATGTAAGGAAGTAGGGTTCGCGATATTCTCGGCTCAAACATGGCGTCTCTGGTACTGGTAGATAGCTTGTTTTTCTAACGTGAGTCATACGTTGATCTTCCTTTGTAGTTGAATGGTCAGGTCAGTTATAATTATGCGGTAGTGATTGAGTTAACACGGCTTGCTTTTGCTTGTTCGTGTTTGTTAATTTATTTTCCTGAAATTTGGCCTCGAGCCTCCGCTGTAAAGGAATTGTATTCAACCAAGTTGAAATTCATTACCAAGATCTTAAACAGTTGTAAGAAGAGCTAAATTTGAAGACTGCTCCATTTTATGATGTATTGTAGATGTAGAAACATCTACAATGGCGATGTTATCTTTAAGCTATTACAAAAAATCACAACCACAATCATCTATTCTTTATTCTTAAAACATTACCATCTTCTGATTATGACAGTTTTGGAGGACAGTTCAGGAACTGTTTATAAACATTTCTAAGATCTTTCACCAAGAATCCAATTGGATTATGTAACGTTCAAAAGCCCTGCGTCTATTTCTGTATTGTCGTCTCATCCCACTACTATTCCAGGCGTTTTGCCTGTGGAACCCATCGGTATGTGAATGTCATAATGTTTATTAATATATTCGTCCTCTCTTATAGCTGGCTCTGAAGGATTGTGGGTTTAATTTAAAGTGTTAGTTGAATTTTAGCTAAGTTTTGAATATGTGGTATGAAGACATTGTCATTCAAAGTTATTTTATAACAAACAAAATATGGCAATGGTTGTGGTCATCGTAACTTTATCGCTCAGTAATGAAATCACAATGCCATTATACGCGAGAGAATACTGTAAGACCATAATCTTAAACGCAGGCATAGAAGAGTCAAAATTCAAAGCCATAAATCGCGCAGTCATCGAGGTATTGATGGCACCTAACATTACCATGAATAGTTTACCATGACATTGGATAACGGAATTCTTACGCACCTCAAGTACTTCGCACCTATTTCCTATAGTATATTGAAACACATAAAGGCAAACATTGACTTTACATTCCGAGGCCCTCTTATAGCTTTATCATCTTGCGGTCACAGCTGTTGTGACCTCTTTTGCTTGCCACAGACCTGCAGAAAGCAAGTACTGCTTGTGTGCTTGTCATTACCTCACATCATTCTGTAGGTATTACACCTTTAGATTTACGAGTATTTACGTGTTTCACGTTCTTGGAGTTCTATTCTTCTGATGAACGAAATCGTTTAGTTTCATGATTTTTATTTATTAGTCTAATTCATTTTTTATTTTCAGTTTCCTTCAGCAGCGGATATTTTTAGGCCATAATTACTTTCCTTTGTAGTAAATGGTAATTCCAATCAACTAGTGATTCTTTATCGCATATTTCAGTCGTTCATATCTGCAAAATAGCTACTGTTGATTGTGATCCAAATACTTTTTAGTTTTCCTTGTACTTTTGCGTTTCGAGTAGGTACTAAATTCTGACGAATACAGGTAATAAGAATATCATTTTAAGTGTATACAGAAAACAAAATGTTTTTTTTTTCAACTATTGATATGGTAAGAGATGATGTGGTCGAAGATGGAACACGCTTGTCTAGAAGTAACCTATTCACTCTTGACTTAAAAGTTCCTTATTTATTAAACTATTTAACCAAATTCAAATGCACAATAGAACAATCGTTTTTTTATTTTCTAGAAAGACATGAGTTTTAAATTAGCTTTACTCGATTTACGAGCGATTTATTATTCTATACTATTTATAAATCTTGAAGCTTGAAAGGGTGCTAATTATACATTTTCCTAGAAATAGTAATTGCTGTGCACGTCGTAAGCATTCCACTAAGATTGGAGCAGTTTGGTTTAATGCTCACAGTATGATTATAAAACGGCAAAGTGCGAGTCGAACTCGCGTGCAAAGGGTTCCGAACCAATTTAATGTTTTTAACATGTTATTTTAACATCACAGACTTCTTATAGATTTTCCTGTAATCTTTAGGGTAATGAGATACTATCTGCATTTTTTTTCTATTTTGACTCCCAAAAGTGACACCCCTTCTAAAAATTTATTAATTTTAATTACGTAAAGCATCCGTGTCTGAGTTATGATGTATTAACTGAAATGGATGAACCACCTTTACACATAAATCATTTATTTAGAACAAGATTTATTTCTCGAAGAATAGCGTGTTAAGAAAAAGAAAAGAAGAAAGAACCACTAATTGGGTCCCTTTCAAGGCTAGGCGACAGCGCGGTACACCAAGGCAAAGGTGGAGAGACGAATTCGACTCTTACCTTAGGAACTGGCCCGCAATGGCAGAGGGCAGACGTGAAACGACGAAAAGGGAGAAGGAGACCTTGCTCAGCAGTGAGACATAACTGGCTGGATTAGATTAGTGTGTTAAGGAAATCGAAGCTCCAAAGCTAGAGCATCGACGCTGAGTTGCTAGCCTGTCAGTTTTCTACCAGTTGCATTTGGAGACTGTGCGACAGAATTGCACAACTTAATTCCGCCAAGACCGTTCCATCATCGGACCACAAGACGAATAGCGATGCGCCACTGGTACATGTTGGACATCCCATCCCACCCCCACGCACAAAACGTTTTGGGAACACATTCATAGTGCGTACAGCTAAGGAGTGGAATTCCCTGCCAGAGTCTGTGTTTCCAGATAGCTAGAACCTGGGAGTCTTTAAGACAAGATTGAATAGGTCTAGGCAAACGTGCTCCATCTTCGACCGCATCATCGCTTACCATCAGGTGAGATAGTGATCAAACATATGCCTATCAATAGTAAAAAAAAGGAAATAGAATTCTGTGGAAATGGGACAGGGAGTGAGTGGGACAACATAGGCTACTTACATTACAGTCTGAAGGACGTAGAGTGTATCGTGTATGGTCTTGGTTATTCGGTTTACTTTTAAGCTATCGCAGTATAATATGTCGGTTGATAAAGACTGTTATCGTTTGCATAAGAATTTAAATAGATAAATTCAAATCGGCAGCACTAAACCAATTAGTTTTTACTATCTAATTGTTATCTACCGAAGTATGTCATCGGACTAGGTAATTTATTTACAGATAATAAAGCATTTGTACTATCTTAAAGTAAGCGATATCAATAAAATATTACCTAAGAACTTATTACGGAATATAAGTAACCGCAGGTACCTAATATTAGTTTAGGAGGACAAAGCGCTGGAACGCCTGCAACAAAGTGGACCGGTGGACCGGGAATCCGCAGGAAGCGAGACATCCAGGACCGGTCGAAATGGCGACTCTGAAGATGATGATAGTCGTAGATTTCACCCTGACCAAGCAACAAAAACACGTAACTCAAAGTCCCATCACTATCTCCATATCAAATGAAATAATCTTTGACTGACATAAGAACATAAGTAAGTTCTCTCCAAGCTTCCGTGTTAAGCAAAAAGTTCGTTCTTGACTTCTGCAACAACCCTGCATAATACCGTCAACGTAATCGGCGTGAGCATTCGCGCAATCATAGCGAGGCTGTTTATAGGCGAGGTCTGAACATAAGCTGAGCGGGCTACACACTATTCAAGAGAATTCGCATTTTCGAAAACTTTTTGCTTTGCAGAGCAATGTCTCTCGAACTTTAATCTGTATGATGACCGACTCTTTTGAAACTAGATTTGCCATTTTTATTAAGCACAAGTACAGTTATTCTGCTTGTTTCTGGACGTAATAAACATTATGTTGGTATCCTTGTCTGGGAAAGCTGGGAAAGCTGGGCCCTAATGGGGAAAAGAAGAACCTTTACGTGTTTTATTTATTTTCTCTGACCAACTTAAGTCCTCATTCAAATGATAATTTTTTAACAAAATCTTATACCTAGTTGTCAAGGTCTGTAGGATACTAAGCTTCAACAAATTTTTAGTCTATGACTGTAGCGTACTTTGCGTCTGTTGCAGGTTATCCTCACAAATTCAATCGCTCCTCTCGCCACTCCGTCAGCACTCCCACCTCACCTTATGACCCGGTCAGCGACCTCGCTAATGTCTGAAGCACTTATTGTTCATTACGCGACCACGTTAGCGAAGCCGGCGGAGCGAACGACAGGAGACAATTCGCGACATCCAAGAGATTTGTGAGCACCAAACGATCTTGTGCGGATGTCCTTATTGTTTCACAAGAGATTTAGAATAAGGAGATTTGTCAGAAATGACAAAGGAGATAGGAATAGATTTCGAGTCAATCTGAACTACATTGAAGCTTTAAGCTTTCTGTAACATCACTCCTTAAATTAACTGCGTCAACTGTCTCCAGAAAGTCGGTAGAGGGCGCGCGCATCAGGAACGAGAGGGCGTCGAAGTACTCCTCCACTACGCACAACTTGGTGCCGCTTTATTTTCCGCAACTCATTGTTCAACTGTGTCCGCAAATTGTGTATCTTCCTGCTAATCTCCTCCGACGTCGTGCCAAACATATCCGCCAAATAGTCCAACCGAGGCTGGCGCGCGTTCCGGTCCTTATTCAACGGGTTCTTCGTATCCCACAACTCCTTGCACTCTTTCTCCATAACCTCAACCATAATTTCGCACTATCGTACTTCATTTCTCGCCTGTTGGATGGATGATGTAAGTATAGTAGCCGACAAGAGTCGTAAGCACAGATGAATGCAGCAGGGTGATCTCGCCAATGTACGGTGGGCGAATGAAACTTGCAAGCGCAATAGTCGATGAGCATTGACTGACGAACCAATAACGTGTAGCGTCAGAGCTGTCGTTGTCAAGCCAGCTAATGGAAAGTGTGCTCACGACTCTTGCCGGTTATTATAGGATGGTTTTGGGTTAGGTATCATCTTATAATGTCTTCCAAACCGAATTTGTCAGGGCGGCCAATCCCAGTGACGATTAGCCATCGACGTGAGTGTGAGGTGCAGATGAAGAATTCGAAGGAAGAGTCGATAACTCATTTTTACCTATTTAATATAACTTCATGCAATGCAACGCACAGGTATAACGGCGGAGTTAACGCTTTGCAGAATTGAATCAATTGACTGTCGGATAAAACGATGATTCAGTGTTTCGAAAGGCAAGTATAAGCCGGTGGTCCCGGCCGCCAAATAGCGGTCGTCCAATAAACCATGTCAGAGGCCCTTGAGACGGTTTAGAAACTCTGACACTAAGGTGTGTGTGGTCATTAGACATTACTGTCCACACGATAAGATAAGATCCCTTTTGCTTTTAGCGTTTTTGCAAATTTTTCTCAGCTTTTATTGGCATTTCCGTTCATCAGACTAACAGGAGCACTTAACTGAACAGGTGTTCATCGAAGGTCTTCAACATACGTTACTAAGACAACATCTTATACTCGTACGCTGACTGCAGCGTCAAGGCGATCCACAAGCTTTGTCAATACAAAACATCTCCACAAAATTTTCCTGTTTCAAGTGGTATTCACCGTTATCTGATAACACTGCTTCGAAACATTTCCGATACCTAATCGATGAGTATCTGCTGATAAGGACACCATTGCGATAAGCAGACTGACATTGAAACACATATAAACCTGTTTTGACAATAACAGGTATCTGTATTTTTGTAATAATGAGGGGACTTTCCCGTAGGCCTGTAATTTCCCTTTCAGCCTATCAACATAAATGTGCGAGCGGAATTAGGTGACAGAAGGGGTGGCGAAGATTCTGATATGTATTTCAGTAAGTATTCAACTTGATGCTATTCCACCAATTCGATCTTAACGTTTCCAAACGTCTTTTATAATGCGCACAGCACAGGAGTGGAACTCTCTGCCAGCATATGTTTCCGAACGCTTACAACCCTAATCTCTTCAAAGTTAGAGTGAACAGGCTTCTTCTGGGTAAGCTCGCTACATCGTTGACTTTGTGTCTGTTATCTCTGACCTAAACTAGAGTCAGACATACTCAACCCGCGGCCGTTTCACGGGCTGCATGTGGTTTACTGTGTGAACCTGCAGCCAAGCACATTATTGGTGCAATATCGACTTAGTCCTCTTCTTCTGAGGAGCTCATGGCTAAATAATAACAGCAGCACGGGTCGATCTTCAAGGTTAAGCAACACTTGCCAAGATCGGTCTGTGGATGGATGACCATCTTAACATCCGAAACCCTCCATGCCTCGGAAAGCACCAACCGACTTTCATTTGTAGATCTTTGGCAGTCGTTACGGACCCTATTGTCAGAAGCCAGTAAATCAGTTTTCTTCTTCTTTTCGAGTCGATGGCTACCTTGAAACATTTTCTGCCCAGTAGGTAGCCACGTTTATAACTTTATTATTGGCATCAATTAGGTCCTCAATGATGCAGTCAGTAGCAGTTTTATTGAGTACGAAACTGCGAGTATTTATCTATGCAGATTAACGCGTCACGAATATGATTCTTCTTAAAGCATTCAGATCCCAAGGATTGTATGTGCATGTTATTTCCTCAATAAGTTCCTTTATTACTCATCCTACATCAATTAAATATAATTGTCTAATTAAAAGTGACAAATAAGTCCTTACATACAAATTATACCCATGTTTTGCTATGAAATAATAGGTAAATGATTCAATTGAAAGATTTACATAACTTTATGACGTAAATGGCTAACTATGACGGTCAATGGTATTATGTATCATAATATTATTATAAGAAAGGCATTTGTCCCTAAAGCCTATGTTTCATTGAACAAGTATACCTGACGTTAGTTTGTTGAATGGCATTGGTATTAAGCAAATAACTTTTTTTAAAGTGAAATCCTCTTTAGCGTCGTTGTGCACTTTTTGTGATGGGTAAAAAATGTTAAACTCGCGTCAGGACAAGTGACCGCATCAGGACACGTGACCTGAGACACGTGAGTCGGACTTGCACACGAAGGGTTCCGTACCATAAACCTTGTTATTGGTTGGTATAGCGGCAATAGATATGTATACACAACCTGTGAACATTTCAACTGTCTACCTATTACGGTCCCTGAGATACAGCCCGCTGACAGACAGACGGAAAGACGGACGGACGGACGGCCAGTGGAGGCTTAGTAATAGGGTTCCGTTGGGTACCCTTTGGGTACGGAACCCTAAAAAGCATGACCATGATGATGACCACTTGAGTTTATTGGTATTAAGCAATTCAATGCTAATTTTTAATACTGATAGGACGCCGTTTGATCACTACCTACCTCACCTGATGGAAAGCGATGATGTGGGCGGCGATGGAGCAAGCCTGCCTAGAAGTGACCTATTCACTCTTGACTTAAAGACCCTCAGGTTGTAGCTATCAGGAAGCACATACTCCGGCTGGTGTTTATAGCTATAGGGATTTTCGCAATAAGTACCTACAATGACAGCTTGAAATGGGAACAGGTGTCACGATAGTACTTCTATTGTCACCTTTATATGGCACAGTGTAGTTATTTTCCTTATGTATCGTGCCATAGCATCACCAGTACAATAATAACACTATACTAACAGATTATGACAGACTGCCACTCCGGGTAGACAGCTGAAATCTACCTGGATATGAGTCTCCATCGGAAAAATCCAAATTTCTATCAGGCGAGATCGGGGTCAAGAAGTTATCACGATACAAAAACCGGTCAAGTGTGAGTCGGACTCACACCCGAAGAGCTCTGTAACAAACCGAAAACTCTCGTTTCTTGTACGGGGGCGCACCTTATTTTTTTATTTGTAATGGGTTTGCTCTTGACTCTAGTCTATGTCAGAGATGATAGAGACAAAGTCTACGATGGAGCGAGCCTGTTCACTCTAATTTTGAAGAGATTAGGGTTGTAAGCTTTTAGAAACACAGACGCAGGCAGAGAGTTCCACTCCTTTGCTGTGCGCATTATAAAAGACGTTTGAAAACGCTTAATACGAATTGGTGTTATAGCGGCAATAGAATTACACACAGTAAACATGTCAACTGTCTACCGGTCCAGAAAAGTAGGTCAGGATAGGTAGACAGTTGAAATGTCCCGCTTTAGCCCGCTGACAGACAGGCTGACGGACTTCGGTAACTTACAACATACCGAACCCTAGTATTGGAAAATCAAGTAGAAATATTGCATGTAAAAAGCTGTTCCACTTTTGTTTACCATGAATATAAGTTTTAATAATAGCAAAAAAAAAAAAGAAAAAAAAATCAACTGGATTGAAAACCTCGTCCTTTTTTGAAGTCGGTTAAAAAGAAGAGGACCAATAACAACAATTAGTAAATCTGTGTTATGACGGTCGAAAAGAGATGTACTACTCTGTCAAGAAAAGATCAATAATACACAAAATGTCTGTTATTCATCCAAATTTATTTTATCACCTTCAAAGTATGCTCCTTTAGAAACGATACACTTGCGCCAACGAATAATCCATTCATCAAAACATTTTTTAAACGCTGCTTCCGGAATTGAGTTCAGTTCTCGCCGCGAATTCTCCTTTATGTCTTCTATCGATTGAAAACGGGTGCCACGAAGTGGTAATTTGAGTTTAGGAAAAAGCAAAAAGTCAGCAGGAGCCATATCTGGTGAATATGGTGGTTGCTAGATGGTATTTGTTGAGTGTTTGGTTAAAAATTCGTTCACAATGATAGCCTTGTGCGAAGGCGCTTTGTCGTGGTGCAAAATCCAAGAATTTTCTTTCCACAAATCTGGCCTTTTTCGTCGAATTTGCTCTCTTAAACGCCGCATAACGCTCAAATAATATTCTTTAGGTATTTACCGTTAGACCTTCCGGTAAGAATTCAGAGTGCACAACACCGCGATAGTCAAAGAAAACAGTCAACATGACTTTGACTTTTGATCGACTTTGGCGTGGTTTTTTCGGTTTCGGTTCAGTTGGAAGGCGCCACTCCGAAGCTTGTTGACTAGTTTGCATGTCAAACTCGTAAACCCACGTCTCGTCACCAGTAACAATGCGTTTCATTAATGTTGGGTCCGAACTGACTCGTTCTAGCATGTCCTCAGCGACTTTCATGCGATTGAGTTTTTGGAGAAAATTCAGATCTTTTGGGACTAGCCGAGCAGCAACATGTTTCATACCCAAATGATTAGTTAAAATGGTACGGATCGACTCGTGAGATACAGAAAGTTCGGCGGCTATCTCTCTCAGAGTTGAATGGGGATTTTCAGTCACTATTTCCTTCACTTTTGCGATGTTAACTTCAGTTGCAGACGTTGACGGCCTACCAGAGCGAGGCAAATCTTCCATCACATCTCGACCGCTTTGGAACGCTTTGAACCACTCATAAGCACGAGTTTTTGATAAAGTCGATTCACCGTAAGCTTTCTGTAACATTTTCAGTGACTCCGAACACGAAATTCCATTGGCGATGCAAAATTTAAGACAAACTCTTTGTTCGATATTTTTGTCCATTATGAGATTCGCAATACACACTATATATGATATTACTAAAACCAGCACTGTATTTAATATAAATAACAGATGCAACTCAAACTCCGCGCCAAAATGGAAAACAGTTGTGCCAATCTAACAACTACAAAAAAACAAAAATTTGAATTTGGAACCATAAACAAATCATCCATTCCCGATACTTTTTTGACTGAATGTATGAAAAGAAATGACATGCATTTTTACAACAACATGCTATTTTCATCTACACTAAAATAAAAACGTGCGTATTTCTCTAAGACATGCATGCAGAATAATGATGTAAATATGTACTTAGGTGATTACGTGTGAAAAGGTTCGTCACGAATAACGATCGTCACGTCGCCCACACTGGGCCACGGCGACCTTTCGCAGTGAATCAGAGCATAAAAACACTGTTGTATACGAAAAAGATCAGTGAATACTTGTGTTCGCGACTGTACTATGTTATAGTGTGGTGGTGTAAATGTCACGGGTATAGTTCATTGTACTGTTGGATGCTCAAGTGGAAAGGGCAAGAAGAAAAAGGTTTATGAATTTCGTACCGTGTCAAAGATGATGCTATAGAAGTGGTAAGTATGTGAATTTATAGCAAAAGACGCAAGATACAAAATCAATGTTCACAAATGTTTTTTCTTATTTTTCTTTTGACGAAGTCGATGCATTTATTTCAATAGAACCATTTAAGACAATTTTGAATAGCTACGTTAAAAGAAACGGAGAAGAAACTCCATGGTCATTCTTTTCAAATAGACGAAAAGAAAATCGTAATGTCTAAAGCAATAGAATAAAAATCTCTTCAGAGAACGTAAATCAATATAATGGGTTTAGTCACGAATCCAGAAAAAATACGCCAGCAAAGAGATCTAGACATAATCTCTCAATTATAAGAATCACGATCAATTAACCAAAGAGCGTAAAAGAGATCCAAATCTCTTTGACGCTGACAATGCAAGATTTATCAAGACTCAAAATAGATTTAAGTGTCTCTTACTTCTTAGCGGTCGTTCCAGCCCAGTCATCATCTGCCTAGCCTTTTCCCTTGGGGTCGGCTTCCAGTCAAACCGGATTTAGCTAAATACCAGTATTTTACGAGCGGCTGCCTAGGGTCTTTCCAGCCCAGTGATTGCCTCAAAATATTTCCGACTAGTTGACCCGCACAACTTAGTCTGCTCAGCTCCTGTTGGTCTTAGCGTGATGATGTATAGCCTATAGCCTTCCCCGATAAATGGGCTATCTAACACTGGAAGAATTTTACAAATCGGAACAGTAGTTCCTGAGATTAGCGCGTTCAAGCAAAAAAACAAACAAATTCTAAACGGATTTGGATCTGTTAGGCTCCATGTCAACTATTTATGTGCTAAGATGGAATATAGCCAACCAGAATGAAAATTAAAAATCAATCGTATTATATAAAAATTCTTCCGTTACTGACTGAGTGACTGATAGACAACGCAAAGCCGAAACTACTGGTCGTAGAAAGCTGTGATTTGGCATATACTTAGCTTCCCTACACTCCGCAGGAGAGCACTAAGAGAGGATTTCCAGATATTCCTACGAGAACGGAAAAAACGGGATATGCGCGTACGATGTCACAAGCAAAAGCCAGTCTCAATATTAAAATCTCAAAGGTAGCCTGAGAATCAGCACCTCTGAACGCCAATGTCACCATTGTCTATAGTTTGAGCTGGGAAGAAGTGGCGCAACACACCCCAGCAGCTTATTCTGATGGCCATCCTGTTTGAATTTGAATGTTTCTTACGCTTTCACGCGGTCACGCCTACATCACTGAACTGATTTTGATACAGATATAAAGACATCTCTTTGCTGGCGTATTTTTAGCTATGAAAAAGGCCGGTAGACTAAAAAATAAGAAGACCTTAGTAATTGTATATCTTAGTCATTCTCATTAGGCACGTTTAACTGCCGTCACTTACGTCTTCTCCTCATAGATACTCGTAATCTTGTTATGCACCATAAACTTTACAACAACTTGTGACTTATTCAACTCTACCAGATGTTCTAACTCACGAGCTATAGTGGCACCCATTATTTAATGACATCATAAGCTAAGACACGTGCTAACACCATTGATCTGCCTAGCCTTTTTCCAACTATATTGGGGTCGGCTTCCAGTCAAGCCGGATTTTGCTGAATACCAGTATTTACGTGCTAACACCATTGTATAGAGATAATTAGTTGTCTAGCTTAGTTTTAGTGTTAGAAACGTGACTGCGTCGGTTTTATCTAATTACTTTACTCCTATACTCGTTTTACGAGTGTAGGTGCGGTCGTGAGTGTGATGAAGGTGTTGTAGAATCGTCTGAGGTACTTGAGACGTTTGTTCTGAAGTCACATATGAAATGAAACATGATCATTCTTATACGGTCGATAATGTGTTCTTATTTTTCGTGAAAATTATGATTCAGCTCTTGACCCTCGAACTTGTCTGATGTAAAACGATATTTGAAGTCTATGACGGAAAAAGCAAGATCAGAAGAAAAATTGCTTAATTGTTTTAATTCCTGTTTAAAGATCTTCAATTTAATTCAGAAATCAGTCGCATATGTGTTTTTATCTGTTTAAAGATCTTCAATTCCATTCAGAAATCAGTCGAAAAAAAATTTTTTTTCGTGAAAACAACGATTCAGCTCATGACCTTAGAATGCCTTCGATCATGCCTGATGTTAATTGATAATAAAGACTTTGATAGAAAAAGTAAGCACAGAAGATGCTTCTTCACTCCTACTTTTATGTCGTTCGATTTCTGACTAAAGATCTATTCATCCCAGAGTTGTAAGAATGTATCACGAATAACTTTGAGGGCAATAAAAATGAAAAGTCTCCATCAAAGTGCATAAATATTCCCTACTTCTTTAATCAGGAATTTTCTTGGAGGTATTAGCAGATTATTTTTTCTGTCGCTCATCGTGGTATTGTATCAGTCTATCGATAGGCCTACATCGGTACAAGACGTTCCAGTACAAGCTGATAGAGATCAGCAGTAATCTGATAAGTACACGATATTTGGTCCACATACCGTTACTAAGCAGCGAGTTACAAACGCAACCTCTCTTCCACCAGCACATGCGCGTGTAATATTAGACTACCGACACGCCAAAACAACCCAAGATCGTAAAACGGATAATATGTGCAGTTCGATGCAAATATGCAGCACATGCCAGTCGGCTTACCGGGCCCATTGTCCTTAATTAGTTGCCAGTCAATTAGCGTCCCGTTAGCGTATGAAGATGTGCGCACTTTGAGGGTATTGTTACTGATGTGGTTACTTAGCATAATGCTAAGTATTAGCCAGTCAGCAAAGTTGGTGATGGTTTGGTCGATAGCGGATAATATTTGGACCACAACCACAACGGAAAATATTTGAACCACAATAGAAACCATTTGGACCATAACGGAAACTATTTGGACCACAACAACAACAGAAACTGTTTGGACATTTTTAAACCACTTAAAACCTAAAACAAAAATAATCTCCTAAAACAGTGGTCCAATCGGTTGCCCCGTTTGGACCACTGTTTTAGGAGATTATTCTTCGAGTTTAAGTATTTCTCTCTAGTACTAAAACACACACTCACGCTGAATGAAATAGCCTGTCATTCTACCCATCTCATATGTACTTGAAAGAGGTCCATTTTACTGAATAGGTCTACTGCTGGGCACGGGACACATACAATTTCCCATCTTTCACTGACTAATTATGACTGCAGAGTCTTCTTATACCAAAGAAATATTCTTATGCCAATACCTCTTTGCTATGATTAGACCATCGTTTAGAAATGAATGCTGGAACTCCTATTTAATACCCCCTGGGTTTACGACCTGTCAATAAACTAACGGGCCAGTCATTCCGCAACGCTGGCTGCATTCTCTCATACACCACAAATACGTTATTAATAAACCATTAAACTGATGCGACCTATTTCGTTAATGTGCGTATGCGCACGCCGTGAAAGTACTCGTACGTATTTGACAAGTACTGTTCTGTTAATGTGACTTCTTATGAGTTGTGATGCTGGCCTAGATTCACAATGGGTATAATATGGATTTAATGTGTTCCTAATTTGAATTGTTTTGTTTTTAACAGAATGTCGTTATCCGCTGCTGGAGTTGGACGTCCCCAAAATGAGGCTGCGTTGTAATCAAGTGCACTAACTATGCGAAATATTTCAATACTGTTGTCTAGTCTTTTAGTAATTCTGGGGATTGAAATTCACAAGCTCAAATAAAAACAAAACTAGATTGGCAAACAATCGTAGCTGGGATTGCACAAACAGTAACAAATCAGTTTTAAACCATATTCAACAGCTATAAAATATGGCTAGACAGTTACTGCGAAGGTGCAGTTTTTGTGCGAGTGGTCTGGGAAATTTTGAAGCTCCCACGGGAAGGCTACATCAATGGGAAGAATTTTAGCCTGGGAAACGGATACAGAATACACCTTTATCTTCAAGTAAAACACGGAAATATAACATCAAATACAAACTGAAGTGTTTAAGCACTTGAAGTTCTTATTTCAAATAGCATTGTAAGTATTGTAAGTAAACTCCTTTCCATGAAACGACACAAAAATGTGTGGTCTAGCACATTACTTATTGAAATAGCCAAAAAAGTGAATTAGCAAAAAATATCAAGGACAGAGTGCATTGCACAAAATAGCAACGGCAGAAAGTCATAAAATATTTTCAAGTAAATTTCCTAGAAGAGTGAACTGTTTTTTGCAAAACGAGTCTATTTTTTCTGGGACTTGAACCACTTGAACCGGAACATTTCGGTACGCATCGCCAAGTTCAACCGGTTCCGTATTTTGAATGTTGATTGGCAAATAGATCCATTTTGAGACTTCGATCTTTAAAAGGTATCCACTTTATA
The DNA here is from genome assembly GCA_950371165.1 of Lacanobia oleracea. Lineage (NCBI taxonomy): Eukaryota > Metazoa > Arthropoda > Insecta > Lepidoptera > Noctuidae > Lacanobia > Lacanobia oleracea. The sequence continues at coordinate 2,340,340 of OX493398.1, forward strand.
ATTAGGAAGGCGGTTAAAATAAATCCAAATGATTCGGAATCGATCGATAACTATTTTTAAGCCTTATTTTAAATTACCGAATGTCAAAACGATGCCATTTCGTCGCACGACGAGTGTCCTTTTTGAAGCTTGCAAATAATAGCGCGAGCTCAGCCATCATTTTCATCGCGCGACGATCGTTAACCTTTAAGATCGTTAGCCGATTAGGACGGTGCCTAAGTTTTTTACTGCATTTCATTTAATTGTGTCGTCGGGAAACGTCAAAAGGAGTTATAAAATTCAACCAACTTCGAGAAATTGAGACTTTGAAAATGCAGTCTGAAATTCGAATTTCGAACGCTAACTTACGACCAAGGCACGAGCTTTTTGTGGTCTACCTCGAGAAGTCGAGACTGTTGAGACGTCAGTAAGCTGAACTAGAATACCTTCCTACTGATGTGGTGAACACTATTGGGATTGTAAAAGGTACTGTTGACTTAAGTTTGCGATTTTGTGAGAAATGTGGTATGCTTATTTGCGGTGCCTTTGGTATGCCAATAACTTGCGGTGCCGGTGCCGTATTGACATACAATTATTTTCTGTTAGATTATATCTGAGAGCCGATTCTCGTAATTTTTAGTAAGAAACGTTCGCACTCGTATGCTGTCTGCCAAAATGTTTGGAAATTATAGGTGTTTTTGGTTTTTGACAGGTTGTGATGTTTAGAAGTTAGTAGAATTTGCCCTTTATTGTGACTATTTCAAATACACAAGAAATATTGTAGCTCTTAGATGCAGGCCAGTGCAAGAAGAAACGACGAAGTGACAGAGATAATAATCGCTTTATCAATCCATAACAGACCTCATTATAATTAATATATTTTTAAATAGAACAAGACGGGTGCTCAGTTCTTTTATAAAATAATACATTAAACAAACAATACTACGAGGAAAACATGATGAAAGGCCAGTCAGACGCACCTTGAGCGATGACATCAGACATGTGTGTCATCTTAGGACATAGGCTTCTATCGTAATGAGTGTAAATAAAGGTGTTTGGATGCAACGCGATTAGAATATAATTATGCGTCCGAAAAGAAGGTGATGTCGGAATAGCAGTTTTGGTCGAGATTTTGACACATAGAGGTGGGCTTGTTGCTTCGTCCCTAGTCAAGTCATTAGTTTGCACCGATTTCATCGATGAATTTTGAAGTAAAATTAGAATAATACTGCGAGTTGTTCCATACTGAAACTAGTAGGGGTGTTGCCAAATCTGGTCCTAAAAACGGAAACAGGTTCTGTCTCAATTTATTGACTATCAAGCCATCTTAAAAGGACATCAGCGTTATTACAACCCATTATTAGAACTTCCAACCGGGACGGAACATCCTCACAACTCACAACGACAACAAGACGACTCGAATCGAATCGAAATGTAATTTCCTTGCTGACATGTCGCACCTTTTCAACGCTCGACCATCGCCAAGTCTTCAGGAAATTGTCAATAATTGCGATGTCAGCGTCGGCTGGCATATTACCTACTGCGAAAATCAATCAATGTGTAACTACCGAAGCTGCAATGAGAAGCCAACAGACTTAGATTGAATCAGTGCGCTAAAAATAAGCACTCCAAGGAGATTTTCTTACTTATTTTAAGCATTTCATGAAGTTGTAACAGAAATAGCTGTGACTGTGACACAGATTGCTTTACGCGTACTTATTATTTCATTGTTTATTTTCGCTGCTTGCATCCGAATCGCACCTCGTTTTCGAAGAAGATGACTAGTGTAACTAAACAAACGGTGTTTATTTTAAATATTACCTTCATGATGCATTTATTTTTGGATGGATTAGATCATGTGATCATTTGTTTGTGCACACGTTTTTTGTTGAACAAAGAAGTTACCTAGAATCTAATTTATTTGCTAATCTTGTTTTCGACATCTCATTAATGAAGTTGGGATTGGCTTATCATTTTTAGGGCTCTGTACCCGATGGTTAACCGACGGAACCCTATTACTAAACTTCCGCTGTCCGTCTATCCGTCTTTCCGTCCGGCTGTCCGCCCATTCGTCTGTCAGCGGGCTGTATCTCAAGACCCGTTTTAAGTAGACCGTTGAAATTCTGTGTGTATTTCTAATGCAGTGCCGCTATAGCAACAAATAGTAAAAATTAAATAAAAAACTAAAGGGGGCTCCTTTCATTGAGAAAGGATAATCCTCTGTATCTAGTGGGTTTCTTTCGCGATTATTTTGCTTACGCGACGTAGGATCATTGTGATGTCACAAGTCATGTTTAGTTCGTAGGTAAGTATATGGCAGCGATGTTGTCGCCAGTACCCTGTGTGTATTGAAGCATATAAAAACGTCCTTATTTCCATCCAATGCTCCTGGGTGGGCGACTGGTGACCGGGTTGCTGACCTGCATGCCGCTGTTGGAGGGGTCACTATTCCTTATCTTGTTCCTCCTCATCCTTTTATCTCTGACAACATGTCTGCATAATTTAACTCTTTAGATTCTTTGTAGTACCAACGTTATACCAAGCTCTTTAAACAAATTCTGACGTAAGGTTGGCAAAACTGGCCAAAAACTATGATTTATCCATGATAGAGTATAAATCATAGTTTTTGGCCGACTTTTACAAAACCCTGTTCATTTAATCGAGGTCCACCCGCCGCATATTTCGGGAAGGTGAAAGTCGCGGTTCCCTGGATGCCCGACGCACAAGTTTGATCAACGTGACAATGCTTGGAGGAAGCCTATAGGAGCTGTAGACCTCTTTCAGCTGAAATGATGACTTGAAACTCGAAAAAAAATCATCCTCCAGGATGGTAACCCTAGCCAGTCAGAACGAATTGATTTAAGTAATATGATATGACAACTATCAATCTAGCACTTGGCACAAACTAATTGTGCTGAACAAAGTAGGTATGTACCGCAAAGATTTGTAAAAAACCCAGTGCAGTCAGTTATAAAAATAACCATGATACAACATTAGCATTCAACAATTTAAAAATATTTTATGGGAACTAACGAACAGCAACAAAAAAAAATTCTTTACCATTCACTGCTTAGGATAATTACTTGTGTGCTTAACTGAATGCTCGGTGTCAGGTAATTAGACGGACAGCCATATTGGTTTGGTGTTGGTGTCTCTTCGTATCTTACGGTCAGAATTATGTTTATCTTAATGAAAGATCAGCTAATTGAAGAGTTTCTTTACGTGATATACCAACTTTTTTAAAGCAATTTGTCTATAAATCTGATTATGCATGTTTTTAAACAAACAGATTTCTCAAAATGCTATATCATCATCATCATCTGCCTAGCCTTTTCCCAACTATATTGGGGTCGGCTTCCAGTCAAAACGCTATATATTTGTTGCAAAACTATTAGACATATTATGTAGATTTTTAAATAGTCAAAAGGTATATTGGATGTTGAACTATTAGACTTATTTTGATGCATAAATATCACTTCAATCTGTTAATACTATCTGAAGAAATCATGGCGATATTTTACTTTGAACTTTGAATCAAAACTTTATAATTATAATATTTGGAGAATGAAGATGGGATTTTTTGTATGCATAAGATCGACAAACACATGATAGTAAGTGGCTCTGTTGGCCATCTTATTCAGACACTAGCTCACCGGCGCGACTTTGTCTGTGTCACATTTTTCATGAATGCTACACTCCTGTTTATTGTAGCATGATGTTATATAGCCTATAAGCCTTCCTTGATAAATGGGCTATCTAATACTGAAATATTTTTTCAGATGGAACCAGTAATTCCTGATATTAGTGCATTCAACCAAACAAAATCTTCAGCTTTATAATATTAGTTTAGATTTTTATCAGCAATACACAGGTAAAACAATTAAGAGTGAACAGTTTTCTTCTGGGTAAGCTCACTCTATGGTCAACTTTGTCTTTTTTTCTTTGTCACCTCTGATCTAGACTACAGTCAGGAGCACCCATCCAAAATAAAATAAAAATTGTAGCGAGTTGACACTAATAGCGACAATAGAAATACACAAACTGATAAAATTTTAACTCTCTACCTATTACGGAGATACAGCCCGCTGACAAACAGACGGACGGACAGCGGAGGAGTAGTAATAGGGTTCCGTTGGTTACCCTTTGGGTACGGAACCCTAAAAAGCCCCATCTTCAAGTATCTACATGTCTTCATGTGTCTTGTTCGTGCTTTAAACATCTGATAACCTCAGACTTAGAACTGATTTATTGATTAAATCCATAACTTGGCAAATAAAAGAAACATGAGGCGTAGGCACAAATAAATATTGCCTATGCTAATGATGTTTTGTTACTCAACAGTGAGTCACAAAATGATGTCATTAGTTATCTTAAAGGCAATAACATTATATTTAGTTTCTTAATTGTTATTTTAAAAATTAACTTATGTAGGTTTTAATATTATGCATATAATTTAAAAATTGCTTTACTTTTGAATTTTGTTAGGAACATGTTAGTTATTTAAATGATGAGTTTTTGCTTTCGAATTTACACAATTGGAACCTTATAAATAAATTTATTAAAAATAAAATTAAAATCTTTTACTATTCAGTGAAGTCTTACAATTAATAAAAATTAAATAGCTGTTGTGCTTTATGAAGACACTGTTGGTACATTTAACTATTGAAACAGGTGTAAAAATGCAAGGTCAACCAGTATGATAATACTGCATACCACACCACTGAGTTAGACTTTTGTTCAAAATAATGTTTATTTCCACTATTTACTTCCCACGAAGTCCTAATTAAAACTGAGTGATTTATTTATAGTCTGTAGCGTATAGTCATATGGTACACATAACACAGGCCTGGAGAATTTAGCAACATCCTAGTTTTTAAGACATAGGTAAAGGTACCTACTACTACTATTTACACACAAATTGGTCGAAAAATAAAAAAAATGCTGGAGTTTTGCTAAAGTTTTCAAGTCAATAATAAACAAACAGTAATATAAGTAAGTCTGATGACGATATCTTTAGAAGAAACTCACCTCAAATGCAAATTTTCTATAAAGGTATCGGTGGTCAAATTGTCCAATAGGACGAAGTCGGGTACACCGACTTCTTGCTGCATCGCCATCGTTGACGATTTCACTTAGCAATCCGCCACAATAATAAAGACAAAGTTCACACACAAATTAACTGAAATAATTTATACGTTCATAAATTATTGTCAACAAACCGTTAAAAGTAAAAGAACTTGGGACACAAGTTCCCCATCCGACCACTTTGTTCAAACTGTCAGTATTTTAAATTTATTCACGCTGTCACCCTGACACGATGTTGCCACGAACAATTTTTACAAAAAATTCCTGCAGCATACATAATATTTGCATTATTTTAAACTTACATCTTGGATAGCTGTAAATAAAATTAAATGGATAAGTTAGGTAAAATAAAATTGATACTTAATTCAAGCATTATAATTTGTGCATGCATTCCAAAATAATGCATTTCTGAACTGAGCACACCCAAAACGCCGCCATTTTCCTTGTTGTAGGTGCCTCAAATGTCATAATAATTTCAATTTTCATGTAAAATAGAGTTTTCTTTCATTTTTTAAGTTATTCGATAGTTTAATTTAAGTGTTTTGCAACGTATCATTGTATTTATAAGTTTTCATACTGGGTTCGTTCGTGTCCATTAGTCTAGTGACATGAGTTCAAGTTAGTCGTCATTTCAAGGATTCTCAATGTCCTACAATGAGGATCATCTTCATAAAAGGTAGCAATAGCGTTACGCCCACAGTGTGAAGATAAAACCTATGTTTTTGTATTCATATGGTGATGAGAACGCGAAGAGTGGTGAAAGTGCGCGTATATTGATGGGACAATGAGCGATTCCCCAGGCGTGGAGTGGCTCCCTGCGTTCAGCCCTGGCCCGCCACGCCACAGCCCGCTAGGCCCTATCCCGCGGTTCTTGTACGAAGATGTGCAGCCACTCGGCCTGCAGCAGGAGAACAATAACAAAGAGGCCGACCAGAAAGAAAACACGAATAAAATCAAACACGCGAAGCCCGCGTACAGGTAAAGGATTTTTCCAATGTTAAAAGCTCAAAGCCTTCCTAATACGTGTGGATGAGTCATTTGTAAGTGACCCTTACAATGATGAGTAATGAAATGTAAGTATGCAAATTGAGGATTTCATGAGGTAGGCAATATTATTGGAAATGCTGACACAAGGATTACAAAATCAGGTCTTGCAGTTGTTGAAACGCAAAAATTTGAGTAATCATGTAATTCCAAGAAGCACCTTATCAAATTGGTTACCTAGTCTTAGATTTGATATCAAAGTATTACTTGCATAGCAGCTTGACAGTCTTTCTTCCTTCGAGGCCCTTACTTCTATCAAAAGTCATATTTTTTGGCAACATAAGTAATAGTTGTTTTTTTCCAATTGGTGCCTAATAAAGAGTATTTTTATTTTATTCTATTCTAAAAACAGCAAGAGAATTGACTGCACTAATCCAAGTAATCATTAGGTTTTAATAATCTATAACCCACCTGCCTTTCAAGCAAGCCTGAACAGGCATCTTTTGGGTGTGCTCATTTAATCTTAGACCTCATTCGTCATTTTCCATTGATCAGGCATTGAAAGGACTGGGAAATAAAAACTCCTTATACAAATTGGTCAAATTCACACAATACCAAATAAATTCCTCCAACAAGGAACATTATTTGTTTAGATAAGCATAATAAAGATACACATGATTATTCCAAATTAATCCTCTAAAAAATTAAGCTTATCTCTTCCATACATGGCTACAGTAGCCACATATTATTATGACATATTTTTTAACTACTTACTAAACTACTACTTGTAATAATTACTAAGCATTTATTCTGCTTTTTTATGTCTGGAATGAGGAAAAAATATGTCAATAATTACTAGAAGTAAAAGGTCAATAACCTTAACAATTGCATGAAATCAGCTTCAGTTACAACTCTGCAATTAATTTTTGTTTCCATATAATTATATATTCACTAAACAAAACTCCTTTTGTTTTTCTCCTACTTGGGTTTTTTTTGATAGTTCTTTTACATAAACCCAGTTATTAAGGTGTCAAGAAGTAAAAAACAAATATCAAATAATAATGTTGTATTCATGAATATAAGTTTTTGCTTCAAAAAATGTAACAAACATCATTCTTGAACTGTGATTCATAGTTTCAGTCACCTTACTCACTGTAAACTATAATATTAGAGTAAGGAAAATAATAGGCCTCCTCCTCCTCTTACTATTTTCTGTAGGTAGATACAGGGGCTCACAAAGGGCTTACAATTTATTTCCCCCTAAAGGTATTAAAACTGCCATACTAGATGTGTCATAAATGGAATGGATGAATCTTACTCATTTATTTACATAGTATGGTAGAAGACACAGGCCATATTATTTGAATGTCCACAAATTATTTCCTGAATTAACCTGCCTTGGGCAGTAACATCAGTACTTTTATTAATAAAATTATGATTGTGAATGTGTGTTTTGTTGTCTCTCTGTTGCATTCTTCACATCTAAACCTCTGAACAGATTTTTATAAAACTTAGCTCATAGATGGTTTATGACCTGGATTCAATCAATCAAGCCTTTTGATCTAGAAACTACTTGTTTTGTGCATAACCCTCCTCTTTTCTTTTTTTTTCTTTTATGTGTTCTTTCTTTATTATAGAATGTCCCGGAGTTCAGTGTGCCTCCTGGCAAAGTCATCCTCCAACCATTTCCACTGCCTTCTATCCTTTGTAACCCACTGTTAAGTTTGTCCTCCCATATTTTGTGTTGCCAACCTCTGTTTCGTTTCCCATCTCTAGGGTACCATACTGTCACGATTTTGCTCCATTTATCTTGAAATGGAGATGGACAGGTCTATGTTACGGAGACCTCACGTGACCTGAATTAGGCCATACAGTAATTTTCATCCCAGTCTACTTCTTTTTAGTCAATAGTGTCCCTGAGACTTAGATGGCCACTATAAGGCTGCGTGTCCTGCAGATGTGCGAGGATGTGTAACAATGAATAAATAAACTTAAAAAAAAACAATCGAAATCACCAATGTATTGTCTTGACATAATTTTTTATCAACATTTGCAAAGCTTATTGACAGATATGTATTTATATCACACATTAGATTATACATTGATGACGTATGTGTTTTATCCAAAAGATTAAAGACAATCTATCTGATAGGATGGGTTATTGTGCTGTAAATGGGTTAGGAATGTTCTAGCAAAGAAATAAATTTACTACCTATAGGATACTTTTTCTATACTGAACTGTACCTATCACTAAGCATAGGTATTATTACAAATAATATAAGCTATAATGCCAGCTTGTTAGCATGAAAGTTATAATTTAGAATAGTGTAATCACCAAGTAAACAAAAAAACTTTAATTTGACCTTGTTAAAACACATTCTCCCATATCACTTCCACAAAGGTTTTTTCTGGACTCTCAGTGGCACTTTTTGTACACACAAAAACTGCAAAGAGTATTATTTATTTATTATACGCTTTATTGTACATACACCAAAAGTACCAAAAGTAATACAAAAGGAAACTTGAAACTAAAACACATACAATGCGGTCTTATCACATTCCGCGATCTCTTCCAGACAACCTGGGATGGAAAGTATTTGTCTGGACATGAAATGGGGCTGTCATTGGAGTATCCACAAAAACTCTAAATATTGGAACATTCTATAATGTACAGTTAATCCCACATCAAGGGTTAAACCACTACTAAATTGCACTACGAAATTCGCCGTTACTGCTACGACACAGAGGCGCTGTCGAATATCAATTTCTTACATACTGATTTGCAGTTATCTGTAATTTCATTCATCAAACAATGTTTTTGATGAGGCACTGCAACTATCATCATTCCCCATTAAAAAAAATCGCTTTCCTTACCCTGAGCAATGCACGAACCCTGACATTGACACGCTGACTTTAATATTCCTCTTTTCTCCTCTTACAGTTATGCCAGCATGATCAGACTCGCAATCAGCAGCTCACCGAATGGCAAGATGACGCTCAACGAGATATACACATACATATGCAATGCTTTCCCCTATTATAAAGAAGCTGGCAAAGGATGGATGGTGAGTTGCAGTCCTTGTAGTTTGTGATAACCAAATAATCTCGTAAAAGTTGGGCTTGTATGACTCCTGAATCGTAGAAGGGTTTGTTAAAAAACCTACAGTTAATGTTCAATAAAATAAACTACTCAGGGCGGTATTAAAAGCCGAGTGAGGGTATGCTGCAATCCTTTCGCTCTAGCCGCCGAACTCCATACAATACCCAGCAGGATACCGCGTGAAACCGAACTTACCGCAGGCCTTATCTTATACCGGTCCGGGTAGCAAATAGGTCTGAACAAGCCTTCCAGGCCTAAGATTTCAGGCACACAAGTTTTCAGGCAGACGTGTTGTGTTTTTAAAATACTAAAATGGAGATTTTTCCTTCCAGAACTCAATAAGGCATAACTTATCACTGAACAAGTGCTTCATGAAGGTGGCGCGCAGCAAAGACGACCCGGGCAAGGGCTCGTACTGGGCAATGGACACCAGCTACAAGATGGCGGAGGTGGCGCCCAGGAGACGCAGGAGTCTGAGGGTACGCTCGGTTCCGATTATGAAGATTCATACTGTACTTAATTCATTTCTTTATTTATTTCTGTGTCAAAAGCTCGTCTACCGTTTACATGCAGCCCCACGATACATACAGGTGTGATCAAAACACTTGTTTGATAGCAAAATTTGCCGTAACGAAAAAAGTAAACATTTGCCGTATGGTGTCGGCCGGTGCCGTAAAAGAATAATACGATCCCGTCACTTCCCGTGGGTGTCGTAAGAGGCGACTAAGGGACTCACCAGAAAATAGGCTGCAGCGTTCACTACACAGAGTAGAGAGTACAGAGGCGGACTTAATGCCATAGGCATTTTCTACCAGTCAACCCTTGGGTGATGCAGAGACAAGTAGTGGTAGGTGCAATTTTGAGCAAGAAACGCGATTAAAAGATATTTAATAAATACAAATATATATATATATATATATATATGAACTATACATACAATAGGTACTATAATAGATACACGCATTGAACAAACAAATACAGTTTATGCAAACAAACAATGACTAAAAACTTAGCGCTGTGATGATACTACTGCCTCCTCTCCCCAACCCAACCTCTTGCGAATATGCTCGCGAACTCTGACCTTGAAGGTCAATCGGTTGGTTGCCATCCTGATTTCCTGGGGTGGCGCATTTCATAGAGAAATTGATTGTATGAAGAAAGAACAGTGAAAAAAGTCAGTACGGTGAGAGGGACAATAAAGAAGACTGTTATGCGATGAGCGTAAGTTTCTACTGTGGTTTGCGCAAATGTATTGAAAGTGGGGTGTTAGATGATTAGGAGAGTTAAGAAATGAGAACAAGGTAGTTAGCGCCCTCTGCTCTCTGCGCTGGCGTATGGGTAGCCACTTCAGAAGAGACCGATGCGCAAAGACAGTCATATTTTTGCAAATTGAAAACAAATCGAATGCAGTAATTTAGAAGGCGGTCAAGTTTGTTAAGGAGATCTGCATTCAGGTCATAGTAGCACACGTCACCATAATCGATGATGGGAAGAGTCAGGGTCTGTACAACTGTGCATTATCTTCGTATTCGATGGTAACAAATTTTTCAAGCGATACAGAGCCCGCAGCGTTCTCGTAACTTTCTGACTGACGCTAGCAACTTGAGCCCGCCTGTTCCGGGTACTGTCGATATGCAAGCCTAGGTCCTTTACGTCAGTACTAAATGGAACGACCGTACTATCGAACAGAACAGGAGGCAAAGTTGCACCATCTAGTTTAGCAACGTTTCGAGGACTCCCAATAATGATAGCCTGACACTTGATAGGATTAACTGTAACACCAAATTTATCGGACCAGGTTTGAATGGCTGTTAAGTCCCGATTTAACTTGTCAACAATGTCAGGTATTTCATCGAACCTCCCTTGACAGTACAGCTGCAGGTCATCAGCATACAGATGATACGCACACTGACGTTCGGAAGTAATGAGATTAATGAAAATGGAAAACAAAAGAGGAGAAAGTATGCCGCCTTGAGCAACGCCAGTTTCTAAATCACACCAGTTAGAGGATGAGTCTTCAACGTGAACCAAATGCTGACCATCCTGAAGGTAGGAAGCGAACCATTCCAGCGCGTCAGGGGAGACCATAACATAGGACAGAATGGCCAACAAGATGTCGTGACTTACGGTATTGAAGGCATTCGAGAAATCGACCAACACCAGAACAGTGACTTTAGTGTCTTCCAGTTGCTGTGCCCGGGCCTGAACCCAGATTGTAGGGGGCTTATCAGTGAATTGCACAAACTTAGTGAGTTGTTTGTGGACACAGGCCTCAAGCACTTTGGATAGAAAGGGAAGAATGGAAATTGGGCGAAAGTGGCTTGGAAGAGTGAGATTGGGGACTTTGGGCAATGGACGAACATAGGCTTTACGCCACACCCACAAGGTGGGGAATTCTCCGGAGTATAAGGAAAAATTTACAACATGGGTGATGGCAGGTAGGAGGTGGTTCAGAATAGTTATTATTATACCACGAATGATTATCACATCCTACCGCATTGGATTTGATGGAAAGTATGAGCTTTCTGATAACTCCTGGCTCAACAGGAACGAAACGAAAAGGATCAATACGAGGACGCGTTAGACCAAAAATCAGCGACAGAGTTTGTTGTTTAGTGAGACGATCCATGGTAGGTACAGTGGAGAAATGTCGGTTGAGATCGTCTAAGTTAATAGAATTGGGAAGGTCTAAATGTCGCGGTTTGCCGATACCTAGTGTTCCAAGGAATTTCCAAATATCGGCAGAAGAGGAAGTAGAAATATTTTCTAGAATAAGTTCGTATCATCTGGTTGCATCTATTCCTTGAAGCCTTAAATTGAGTCCAGTTCTCATCAGTACGATCCCTCTTATATTTACGGAACTCACGGTCCCTGCGTCGCATGGCCATCTGTATCCCTCCCGGCATCCAAGGTGCAGGAGGACGTTTCAATTTAACTTTTCTGACTGGAGCATGGATATTATAAAGGTTAACCTTATCGTCGACAGAAGTGGCCTGCGTCAGCGACTCCCAATCAACCACAGACGTATCCTTTCTAAGCTTCTCAACGTCCATTCTCGCAAAACAACGCTTGTACAGAACCCTTTAGGCTTTAGGTTTCGGAGGTTTAAGGCTATAGGAAAGGAAAATCATGTCATGATGGGAAAAACCAGGAGCGTCATGTTGACCATGGAAGGAATTCGAGGTAAGGATAAGGTCGAGCCAGCTGTCATCGCCGGCAGTATTGTGGTGAGTAGGTTGCAGTGGTAGCACATGCAGACTAGCTGAAAACGAGGGGAATTTTGGGCAAGGAGGTTTGTATTGAAATCACCCAAGATGCTGTGGTGTGCATACTCTGAACCCAAGGATTCCAGTACCGATTCGAATTCAGTGAAGTAATCGACAGTAGGGGGACAGTAGACAACACCGATAACAGTTTTGGCTCCTTTAACGCAAACTTCAAGGAAAATAAACTCAGCAGAAGCAGTATAGTTTGAAGAGGAAGAAGCAAGTATTTATAAGGAAAATCACTTCGAAGGTATATGGCAACACCACCTCCTCCCTTACCAATTCGGTCATTCCGTATGAGTACGAAACCAGTGAGAGGGTAAGTGGTGGACAGAAGATGCGGTTTGAGCCAAGTTTCAGAGTTCAGGATGGCGTGAACGTTGCTGTTATTGAACGCATCGTAAAGCTCGCTATAGTCACCAAGAAAACAAAAACTTGAGTAGCTTGAAGTGACAGCAGATTTGTTAGCTGAAAAATAAGTCTCATTGTCTGACATTAATTAAAGAAGATAAAAGAATACAAATAATATACAAATATAAGATAAAATAAATTATAAGTATACTATTGCTATAAACAGAACGACCAAGGTTCAAATCCTGTAACTCTGCACCACCCGCCAGCTAACACCAACACCAACGGCAATGAAATTTAAACAAACGTGACAGCACTAGTCATACAAAAAAAAACATAATTACTGAACAAAATAATTTTCTACGAAAGCAAAGTCGGAAGAAAACCGTAGTTCCCCTTAAAAGCACAGAAAAGAAAAAAATAAAATAAACAAAACATGCCTAATTCAACTGCAACTGCATGATGATTATGATATCATGATAATAGCCTCATATTATTTTTGTATCAACATAATAATATGATGATACCAAAATAATAAATCACTTCGGCTTGGACGTTAGTTGCAAAGAAGTTTGCTCACTTGCATCTAAGGGCGAATTTCACCAAAGAAACTGATCGCGATCAACGCAGATCGCGAGCACAAGCCACGTATACGAGCTGTCAGTGTCGTTATTTTCTGTGGAATATTGACACTGACAGATCGTGAACGAGTTCAGCTTGGCTTGATCGCGTGTAGGTACTGTTCTCACACCGAAATTAAAACTTGTTTCCCAGCAATGGTTTTTGTATAGAGTTACTTAGTTTGATGTGGGATTTGCCTTGTTACACTGTTCTTACCTGGCGTGATGTCCCCCCCCCCCCTGCAGATGGCCCCGTACAGCCCGGAGTGCAGCTCCAACAGCTCGGGCGAGGCGGGCGGCGCGGCGGGGGGCGCGCCCACCCCGCCCGCCACGCCCACCACGCCCACCTCGCCCACCGTGCCCGGGGTCATTAAGGAAGAGGTTGTCATCAAGGAGGAACCAGGTAACCATGTTTTTCTACCTTGTTTTCATCCACCGACAGCTCAATAATTATAAATTAAAGCTCTGTTTTTTCTTCATTATTTTGAAGTCCCTAGATGCCTGAAATAAAGGATTATATTAAACTATTTAAATAAAACGAACACCCTCTATGCTTTTTATAATTAAAGTTAAGAATTTAAAAAAATAACTAACTATATTTTATTTTCAGATTCGAAGCATACAGACGATGCCCTATCAGCACTTATGAATGAAGAATTAATAACGGATGTCGACATAAGCAGCGGTGAGTACAAACAATTGTATTTGTTTTGAGAGTATTCTTACTCTACCTCTCTCTATAGGTCAGAATATACTAAGTACGCTTCCAATCCTGATCTCTTCAAAGTTAGAGTGAACTTTTCTGGGTAAGCTTACTCCATCGTCGACTATGTGTCTGTCATCTCTGAAAAAGGAGCAAGTAAACTGAACTCATATCAGGTCTTTATCTCATATAAATTTATTTGAATATTGAACCTTAAGAACATTTACTGCAGTTGTTAGAGAACAGGGTGGGCGTGAATGAGTTAAATTTTGTAAAAGACAAAACAACTACAACTTAGCAAGGGGCGACTCTTACATTGTTGGTACTGTTGATATAGTTTCAATAGTGCAGAAGCAAAATCCACTTTTAGGAGAGGTCAGTGTTTAGAGTAAACTGCTAAAAGATTTCATTAACTTGAAGTCTATTTAACGCTGCAATATTAAATGTAAACCCCGAGTTATGGATAAAAAATATCGACCCCGCACAAATTATTCGCAAGTCAAAGTGAAAATTCATTCAACTCATAACGGTTGGCTAAAACGCGTTTGACAATTTGTCACGATCATTTTGTTATAATTTTCTCACGAGAGTCCCTCCACTGTTGGTCCTACCCGCATACAGCATATGGACTCAATGGGCGTAAGAGTTTCCTCTCTATTTATTGAAAAAATCCCGGTTTATCCCGTTCCCATATTTTGCTGTGCCCGACGGCATCCATAGTTGTTTATATTTTGCTGTGCCCCGACGGCATCCATAGTTGTTTCTATTTTGCTGTGCCCGACGGCATCCATAGTTGTTTCTATTTTGCTGTGCCCGACGGCATCCATAGTTGTTTCTATTTTGCTTTGCCCGACGGCATCCATAATTGTTTCTATTTTGCTGTGCCCGACGGCATCCATAGTTGTTTCTATTTTGCTGTGCCCGACAGCATCCATAGTTGTTTCTATTTTGCTGTGCCCGACGGCATCCATAGTTGTTTCTATTTTGCTGTGCCTGACAGCATCCATAGCTGTTTCTATTTTGCTGTGCCCGACGGCATCCATAGTTGTTTCTATTTTTTATACTTACCTCCTGCACGTGTACATTTTATATGGACTTACCTTCTTTATATATAGGTACCTTGTTTTATAAGTTTTAATAAATTCTGTATTTGCATCTTCCAAAATTCAAAAGTCGTTTATTTAAATTAGGCTGAGGGCCAGCACTTTTTGAACGTCAAGTTTGCCCGTCACTTCCTTATTTGAGAGTTGTCGGTATTGTTGGCACCGTGTCGACACGCGGCACATCACCCTGGTCGTGTCCGCAGAGCGCTCGTGGTGCGACGGCGGGCGGCGCCACGTGTGCGGCGCGCTGCGGCACAGCTCGCTGACGGACGACTACGGCAACTTCGTGGTGCGCTCGTTCGACTGCGACTGCCCCGCCGAGCCCGCGCCGCCCGCGCCGCCCGCGCCCCCCGCGCCCGCCACGCCCGGCACGCCGCCCGCGCTGCTGCCCTACTGGCACTCCGAGATATTATAACATCCGAGCTAACGCACGCACACCGACCGTCTCACGCGCCTAGCCTGACATCTATACGCCTGGTTTCGACTTTACTTCAAGTACACTGCCGTCATACGAAAAAGGACGTTTTTACACAAAACGAAGTAACCGATTTCCGACATTAAGAAAGTGACTTAAGGTTGGAAATTGATAACTTCGTTTTGTTCATATGCGTCCTTTTTTGTGGCGGTACAGTAGCGTTTCACACGAAAATAAGCCCTATACGTGTCGACTTAAATTTTCATAATAGAACGCCCGATCACAGTTGCACATTTTGGTTCATTTTCGCATGAAACACTACTGTACCAAGCTTGAGTAGCGTCTAAGACAGCTCTATAGATCTCAGTCTACTTCCCACACGTTTGTTGACCCGACCCCTCATATCACTGTTTATTTCCATGTCAATTGTTTTCCTCACTGTATTTCTAGATTCTAAAACGTCCATTCTTGACGTTGCGTTCGACTATACTTAACGAAACTTGACGTAGTTTAAGAGCAAAATATTTAAAGTAAGCATGGTTAGGAATTATGGATTGTACGCAAAAGTTTTGATCAAGTTTGAAAGATATGTTAAATACTAATTATTATCTTAATTAATTATCATAATCCTTATATAAGATTACTTGTTCGGAAAACTTGATCAGCACATTTTGCTTGTTTGGATTGAAAAATTAGCTTGAAGTAAATAGCTAGGGATAGGACATGTGTTCGAATGAAGCTTGCCATTTTTGACACGTTTTGAAGTTTATATACTTGGCTGTGGTAATGGACGGAGGAGGGAAGAGGGCGGAATAATGGAAAGGAATTCGAAAATAATGGTAAGTCATGACAACTTTTTGTTAATACAATGGGAGTCATAAAAAAACTTCCAAACAGTTTTACATTTTTAGAAAAAGTTTTTACAAACTATAATTAACGCAGACACAGCCAAATAATAAAGCGACTCAAGTCTCGAAACTGGCAACACTATTAATAAAAAGTAGCCCCTTTAACTCCGTCGTTGCCACGTCGAAAAATTTAAATATACCCTTAATAAACACGTAAACAAATATACGTATGTATATTGAAAGTTTTATACCACACTGATTACAGAGAATATTATCAGATCAGCAACATATCTGTCGAATTACGATTTATATAGAGTAGCGTAGTTACCTTAGTGAGGAACTTGTTGTATTGTTATGTAAGCGTTGTACGTGTATAGCGTATCGTGGCGGATTCCATGGACCATAGTGCTTGCTATGGTTGCCAAGACAGCAGGAACGTTGAATATGCTACTTTCTCTACCGTGCGGGAATTTTACCACTGACATTTGGCTACGAGAATCTGACTCCAGTCTTGCCATGAAGTACCGTGTTACCCAGTTAATGGGTTGTGGAGGTCTGGTGCCAGCCGCTCCACGTAAAACACTGGTATTCAGCTGAATCCGGTTTGACTGGAAGCCGACCCCAATATAGTTGGGAAAAGGCTAGGCAGATGATGATATGGGTACGAGAATAAAGGTCAAATTTAGAGATGAAAAACTGTCTGTATTTGAGCCTGAGTTCTGAACCGATTGCGTCGGATTTCCTGTAGTGTCAAATTGGATAAAATTCGATGCAAATAAATGTCAAGGTGACACTACAGTTACTCTTATCACATCGATTGAATCCTCAGTCCCAACAGTTTTCTAGGTAAGCAACAGACTATCTTCTATTCTAAGCTGCTGCTGAACCTTCTATGATCCTCTTGCCTAAAAAAATCATAAATGTAATGTTTTTTAACCATCAGATATTTATAGCTCCGTTAGTAAGTACCTAGGGTGCTATGTATTCCAAATGCAGAATATAAAAATATTTGATTAATACCAAGGTTTCAAGTATACTCGTATATCCCCGAAGGTAGCATATTTAATACAAACCGAATGATGTAATAAACATAATTATGACAGTATTGGAGCCAGAGTGGTGACGAACAGATCTCAGAATGACCAGTATAATATATTATTATAATTAAAAATATATAATATTATTATAGTGTGCTAATATTTTATAATTTTAACTGTGCATAATGTAATATTAGTTACGTTTAGTTATAACATAAAAATAAATATGAGTTAGTCTGTACGAATTTATAATTTAAATATAAAGTATGTAACTATTAATGTATTTAATATGAAGTCACACTTATATACGTAAACATTGCTTTTTAGGAAATCGTATATCGGCCTATTGATAATACTTATGTTACGTAGTGGGCGCGGGGCACTCTCTGCTTTGAGACTACTTGGGAGATCAATATCACTACTGGTAACTTTATGTACAGGTTGCTAGTTGTCATATTTTATCTTATGAAAGTTGACATTTAAGTACATAATTTAATATATATTTAGTAAGAGGGGTTACTTAATAATTATATTAAGAAAAACGTTATGAATTGTTAAGAAATGTTATAAATAGTTTCATAACAAAGAGTGTCTGACGCACGCACTGTTAGGTTCCGCTTGCCTAAATTTTAACGATAATTTCTAGTTTATTTTGTAAGGTGCAAATACGTATTTTTGTGCCATAATAGGTGGGTTGAAGGATGGCATTGAACACTTAGAATTATAATAAAAAAAAAGAAAATAAAAACTGTCCCATATCTTATTGAAAAATGTGTTCAAAAAAAGTTTTTTAGAAGTTGTACCTACATACACGAGTAACATTAGTATGTGTATATATAGTAGTAATTATTTTAATATTAACTGAAACACTTGAGATGTTATGTATTGTAACATTTTTACCCGTTTATATTGATAGTGCGAAAGCCACGAATTTTTTATATGTAAGTGCTCACATATTTGTAGATTTTGAGTGAGTTGTTCATTTATATTGAAGCTTTGGTATGTGGTAAATATGTGAGCATTATGTATCTGTGTGAGTCAATGTTGTGGTGGGCCGCGGTCATGGTTGTTACTGCAATGAACAAGTACTCTTTGGTACGATAAGTTGTATTTATTGTGCTGACACCGACTGAGGCTTAAGCTTTGGTTTGCAAGTTGAGAGGAAATGCGGGCGAAGAGATTTTAATAAGTCATAATTCGAGGTTTGGCTCTCGCCTGTTTCTGCCTCCAATATTGCACCGATTTAAGATATTTCATAAACTGAATAAGGATATAACTGTGCCCCTATGTTTTTCTTTTTTCATTAATAGTTGTCGAATTTGCACACTAGGGCTCTGTTGTCAGCGGTCTATATAGACAGTTTTGAGCATTTTTTCTAGAGAGGTTCTAGTGCTTATACAGTCAATATATCATCAGAACGTAAAACATAGCGGCACAGGATATATCCTTCTTATTCAGTATATGAAGTATCTTTTAAATCAGTCCAATATTGGAAGAGGAAACAGGCGAGAGCCAAACCTCGAATTATTACTTTTTACACACAAAGTCTCTCCGCGAGCGTTTCCTCTTAATCAGTAGTTATTTAAACCAAAAGAGTTTCTTCCACTGCAATTACTTTGTTGTTATTTTCTTTGCTATAACTCTATAACTGTGGGCCGAGCGAGTATGATTCATTGTCATTGTGGTCAGTGTTAAACCTGTACGCAATAACTATTCAGTTAGATTCCTTTCCAAAAACATGTATAACATTGGTTAAACATTCCTTTGCCATCTCCATGTATCATAGAATTTATATTTTTTGTGTATTTTTGCTAAACAATATTATACGACTACAGTGACTCAGTGGTGTCGCTACTTGAAGTATATTTATTTAGACATATTGAGTTTTAGTTTAGTTTTTATGTTTAAAGCTTAGGAGCGAGTAGCGAGGCCGGCAGTATTGCAGACCTGACTGTCAATGGAATCGTTTATTTACGTTCTTTATTATTTTTTAACATAAATGAGCATTGTACTTTTAGTGTTTAGATTTCCTTGACAGTGTTGAGCATAATAACTATGAAGAAATAGGTCTACTCTAGGACACATTTCTTATTAAAATACTGGCTTTTCGAAAACTTTCTATATTTACAGTAAATTGACTGGTTATCTTAGTAATTTCAATTTTATTATACAATGTGTAACCGAATAAACGCAATAGCTCTTAAGGTTAATTTTTCTCATCATCACGAGCAACTTTCACTATGGGACCAACCCCGAAATCACGAAAAAATCAGCTGTTCAGTACATTTTTCGAGTTATGCTCACATAAAATAAATGTATAGGGACCGACACTAGATGGCACAGTCAGCGCCATCGCTGACTGTGCCATCTAGTGTCGCATATTCGAAGTTTTAAGGGTCAAAATGCTTGACATTGACGCTTCTGTGCTGCCACCTGCGGTTCCTGCACGCTGCAGTTTAGGGGAACGTGCGCGAAGAAGACTGTGCCATCTAGCGTGGCTATTTCGAATTTTTTACTTGAAACATACTTGACAGTGACATTTCTGTGCTGCCACCTATAGTTTCGCTACCTATGGGGGAGTAATTTTTTTCCCCGTTTTCAGTGTTGGTCTCGTAGTCAAAATTGTTCATAATGATGACTGCAATTACCCGTTAGAGGGTTTTCGTTTATTCTGTTACACGTTGTATATTTTGGTACAAATTTTAAATGCTTGTAAAAGTATTGCGCGTCAATAAAGTGTATGCAATGTGTCCCGGAGTAGCAGTAGAGCGCATGTTATTTAGAAAGTGTCCTTTTCTGAGTATTATGGGTTCAAGTTCAGTAGGACACTTTGTTCTACAAGATAGAAGTAAGTTCCAATTCAGTGTTACAGTGAGAACTATCTCGTTCGTTAGAGGCCTTATATCACACAGAAGTACATTTTGATCTATATATTGTTCCATATTTAGGACACTTTCACTGTAACATTTGTAAGTACAGAGTTTTTAAAGTTTTATTTTTTGAAATGCATAATTTGTAATACCGACATAATAATCGTAACTTTCATACAGAGGTGCATAGATTTATTTGCCATTAGTTGCCATCTTATATTGTTTGATAGTATTTATTGTTTTCTGTGATAAAAAAAGAAAATAACTTTTATTTTTCGAAGATGACAAAACGACGTACTTTGTATTTTTTTTATTTAATATAGATCCTTCAAATGTGTCGTCGCAAATAGTAAGTATATGTATAAAGGTTAAATACAGATAGTTGATTTGCAATGTTGTATGTACGTAAGTGTAAGTCCAACGATACATTTGAAGCAACTATTGTAGTTATACTTTTTTATATTGATTAACAACATTAATTTTATAATAACTTAGAGCTGGTGCAAGTTTGAGAGTCGTTGTTTGACAAAGTGTTGGTAACGAGAACGACTGATGTTGGAAGCCATAAATAAATGTGTAAAAAACCTCGTATTCTTTGAGCAACAGTTGCGCGACATTGTTTTAGCAACATGTATGTTTTGCTGTCAACACGCATTAAGACAAACAAAACAAGTGCTTCTTGTTCCCAATAAATACGCAGCTTTATAAAGTGGGTGATAGACGTGCGAGCAAGTACGCGTACTTATGGCTCGACGACCTTTTCCGCTCGTGTGTCACCATACGTACGCGTACATAAAAGCCGCCGAGTAAGTTCGTAGGCGATCCAACAGGTTTGTAATTTTGCTCGTAGCTCGCCTCGGCTCGCACGTCTGTCAACGCCGTTAGCCATTACCTGTTGTTTTTGACACGTCGAGGAAATGATCAAACTTTCACGTGAATCACCGATATCGAGCCGAGTGAATTCGCAATCTTAAAAACCGCTTACTATAAGTTCGTACGTCTATCACCCACTTAAGAAACGAATTCAATATTTTGTATGACGTACATTGCAGCTCCGGAGTTTGGATAACATAAAGAATGCCAGTCTAATACGTTAAGATCATGGTCGGGACTGCACCCGCTCACAATCAAGTATTTTACGTTATTTTGGTTACTCACTCCGCCTATAAATGATATTAACGCGGCATATGGAAAATTAACTATTTTATTGTAATCACGTTAGCCGTTAATTTAAGAGTAGGATGTTCTACCTCTAAACAAATCATAGTTGATGTACAATATTATAAACTTTTAACAGAATTTGTTTTTCATTTATTAATTGACACCTGTCCTTACATCTGTACTAAATATATACCATAATCTATACTAAAATATAAAGACGAAGAGTGTTTGTTTGCTTGAACGCGCTAATCTCAGAAACTATTGGTTTGATTTACATCACACACTAAGACCAATAAGAGCGGATCAGACGAAGTTGAGCGGGTCAATTAGTAATATTATAAAAAGGAAATATTTTTGTTTGTACCGAATAGGCTCCGAAACTACTGAGACAGATTTAAACCATTTTTTCACCAATAGAAAGCTATAATTTATTTTCAAAAAATTACAGAATTTTGCCTATAAAATTAAGTTTGGCGTGCGCAGAGAGAACTATTGACACATTAAAATAATGTACTACAAGATGAAAGTACTCATTATTACCAATAAGAATGAAGGAAACGAAGGTATATGTCTATTATGGTTAAGTAACAATGACTGCTTTTTTAAACAACTTCAAAAAAAGGAGGAGGTTCTCAATTCGGTATGTTTTTTTTTTACAAAATTTCAAATCGGTTCATAAATGACGGAGTTATGAGGTAACATAACTCCGTCATTTATGAACCGATTTGGTTCATAAATGTGTCTTCTCGATTGGTCCCATTGTCACCACGTCAGAATCTGATGATGGGTTCCCACGAAAATCGAGGGCAACCCTCAAATTTTATAGGCACATACAATGTTTTTCATGAACTTTCTAACGCAATTCAGATATTTGTGCCTGGTAATCATCATCTCATGTTGCTGAGCTGATGATGAAAGGTATAAATTAGGATCTGATGATGAGATCCCATGAAAAATGTTTGTTCAGCGATACTTTAGCCAATTGTCAGCCGATTTGGATGATTCTTTTTTTGTTTGAATGAGTATTTTCCTGGACTGGTCCTGTTTCAATTTGGTGAAGATCTGACGAAGAACTTCGGAGGTAGGCAACGGAACTCTTCAATAAATGATAGCAAAGGGATCGGGATTGCTGAAATCGCATGATTTTTTAGTGTTTAGGTACACCAGATCTTAACATAACATTTCCGGTACGCTGTTAATGGGTACGCAGGTACCTGGTACCTAGGTACCACTAAAAAGTGAAAAATAAAAAACTTTTACAAAAAATACAACCGACTTCCAAAAACAAAACACAAAAAAATTCGGAAGTCGGTGTCAAAAAACGAAAAAATAACCAAAAACACCGACTTCAGAAATTAAAGTTTTTTTCTTTCATCCTAAGTTATTTTGTACCTTTTAGTGTTTTGTTTTTGGAAGTCGGTTGTATTTTTTGTAAAAAAGTTTTTTTGGTTAAATTATTCAATCTAACTAATTAAATATTTTTCCCAAATCTATGTTATTTTATAGAAATGGTTAAAAGTAAATTATATAATAAAGTCATTCAAAAAGTATAATCATATTAAGTATTTAATCACGTTTACGTTATCTCAATTTGTCATCGCGTTGTAATTGACTGGCTGTAAAGAAAGTTGACACATTCAACAGAAATGTTCGACGAGTTTTTTTTATTTTGACGGCGGTCAGTTGAAAACTATTCTCCCTAGGGCTGAAAAGTAGTACTTTCAACCCGTTCCTCAGGCAACTACCGGCCTACTTTCCGAGTATGAGTTATTAAAAGTTTTTGAAGTGAAAACTTCTTTAGCGGCGTTATGCACGTTTTTTTTGTGATGGGTAAAAAATGTTATACTTGCGTCAGGACACGTAACCTGAAATTCGTAGACGGAGGGAGAGAAGCACGTATTCAAGTTTTTACTTCTACCGGCTTCTATTTGTATGTTTGATAGGCTATAGAACATCACGCTACAACCAATAGGAGCCGAGCATTGCGTGAAAAATGTGGCGCAAACGAAGTGGGATAGCTAGTAGACCATAAATTAACAGATTAAAGACTTTATTTTATTAGGTAACTATTTGAGCTGTTTACTTGGTCCAGTGCGACAACTGAGCTTGAGTAGTGCAGACCTAGACTACTCCGTACGTAAGTCACTGAATGAATTTCATATTAATACTTATTTTATCAAGTAGAAGCATTTAAATACACTAAATTTATCTATCCCACATAAAAATAATGGAACACACAAAACTCGATTCAAAGTTTTCACATCTCGCTTAAATAGTAAAGTTAAGTATTTAAAATACTGACCAGGCCCGAGTGACTCTCAGCCCTCCATCGTCCGATCAACTACACAACTGCATTATTATATCACCCTGCAATTATGTAGTACCTTGATACTGCAGCCTAACCTCTGCGGCAACTACAGCAGATGGTAAGAGAACCACCTTCAAGGTCGATTTTCTGAAGAACTAAGGTACTAATATTTACCAAATATGGAAGCGGCGTTGGTAGTCACGAAATTAGGTATATTGGTCCGATGAGGTGATTACCTAGTTGTCTAGGGACTTGACACATTTAATAATCAGGAAGTTATCAATTGAAACCACAGTAGAAATATCAACAACTTTAATGATTGAATATATACAAGAACAATATACATACACAAGTTTAACAATATTATCTGAAGGGCGCAGGGGACGCGGAACCAACCAAAACCGATGTAGTACGTCGTCACAGCTATTGTTCTCCGTGGACTAATATATGAGCAGTAAATATGGTAGCAAAGGGATTATAATAACAAAAAAAATAATATAATAACGTATATTTTTTGAAGTCACAGTTCTCAACAAACTACTTTTCGGTTTCGCTAGCTGTCGCATTCACGTGACAAAAATATTAAAATCTAAACAGTAAAAATCATTGTAAATATTTGACATCTCCAATACGTACTCATTTTGAACTTCTCAACCGCTTCGTAAGTTTCATTACAGAATCAATTCGTTGTGATTACAAAATTTTAAATGATAATAGCTTAATAATAAAAACTACAATTTAGTTAACACTAAAACTAGATACAAACACTAATTTTATAAAACAGAAAAATGTACTTTCGAGGACTTAGAAAATAATATACAAGGGAATAAACCAAAAGCATCCAAATTGCACACAAGAAGTAAAACGATAGATTTAAGCACCATACCTCAATAATGATACTTCGATTGAACATAGTATACCGTGTATTATTGTCGTTATAATGTTGAAGCACAGAAAGCCGTTTGTCAACTGTGAGACCTCGTAAGCCTTGCAGTGGTTCCAAATGTTTGAGAACTATCTCTGAATACATCTATCTACTCGTATTAATTATCTAAAAAGTATTGCTTTCATAATTCTGGAAGATAGTTGGGGAAGAAAGTTGAAGAAGTATAGTTTAAAATCGTTATTAGGTATGGAAAGTCCGCAAGCGGCTACTCACTAATATCGTACTCAGTAGGTATAATCCTATATAAAAATATGAAAAAAATAAAATAATAATTTAATCGTCTTTAAAATCTAAAGTGATTCGTCAACCGTGTCAACAGAGGAGCGAGTAAAATTTAACATATACGTATTCACAGCCCTAACAACACCCATTGGACATCCCTAGTGAAGTCGAAGGTTATATTTACAATGTTCTACACTTTTTCTCGTTTACGATTAACACTATTTATTCCTGCTATTATTCAGATTTATTAGACATACGACATAGGCGTAAAGTCCATCTTTCGAATCGTAAACGAGACAAATAATTTCATGACATTCTTGGCCACACATTTCAAATGTTTGACCAAACACTTGGGCTGTAAAATATTAGAATTTACAAGTTTAGTTTAGCGGTGGCGCATGGTGGTGCGCAAAGTTCATTAAAATGAAGGCGTTATATTTGTATCAAGTATCACAAATGTCACTGGGTCGAGTTTGATCAAACATTAGACACAGTATAATTTTATATAGACCTTATAATTCAACAAATTTTCGAGAGGGAGGCCAGGGAACGGTCTAGTTGTTTGAATGTTTGCCATTTTTAAGCAAATCTTCGTTTGTCGGTAAGTTACCAACACGTTGAGAATATTATCTTGTATGATTTGTATGAAAGAATACTTCATAACGTGTTTAGATTAATATCAATCAAATGTTTTGATGAAGTACTTCAGAAAACGTTCTCTGGCCACACTCCTAAACATTAACGCGCAGATGCAACACTAGATAAAATTTACTTCTATAACACATTACAATAGACAAACAAGTAATCATTTTATATAATAATATGTACTGGGTTTATGTTTCTGTTGTACATTATGTAAATAATTGTTAAAATTCTGATAAGGCATACTTCGATACATTCTGTTAGCGAGTACTCAGATCATCTGTAAACATATAATTATTTATTTTATATACCCAACAATTTGATAGTGTAGCAAATAATATAACTCTTTAGAACTTTATATTCTTCACTAACTAGTTATTGCTTATTTTGCGTCAATATAGAATTTTGTAATATAATGATACTAAATAGCTGAAAACGGATCACATTTTAGGCTATTTCGGGTAAGTCCCATTAATTTAAAACCAAGAAAGTTTATTTGTGTGTTTCATTGAAAATTAAATCTTGAATGTAGGTAATAAAACTCAAGCGAAAGAGTTGTAGATTTAAAAAATATCTTAAGAAAATAACATGTTAGTTCATCGTTGTCACAATAAAATTCAATGAGCCGCATATCAGATGAATATAGAATACTAATTTCGCTATTACACAATACATTATAAAAACTTCAGGAGTTTCAAGTTATAAATTAATAAAAACACTAAAGAAAAATACTTCTAAATGAAATGACTAAACTTTTCACTATGAAAGTCTATGCAAGCCTGATCCATGCATTCGTTATTCATATATCGGTTGAAATACTCCTAGGGGACATACTCTAGCGCCTAAACATGGGTCAGCGGAAAGCTACTAACGCCTAATATGAAAATATATGTGGCTGCAAATATCTCTCTAACTACTGCTCTATGTATTCATAAATATTTGGATACAATGTAAGACACTACCTGATTGTACGAGGCAAATTGTTTTACTCTGTTATTTCATGTATTGTTTAAAATACGCGTTCTTACTGCGACTCGGAAGTTCATAATTTTACTTTCATGGAACGTGTATATTAAACAGATGTATAAGTATTAAATACAATTTGTAAATAACTATTAAATCTGTTAATACGACAGCTATTGGTGTTAAAGTAAGGCTCAATTGACACAACATTAGTAATTTAATACATTTTGCCATTATTATTTATTATATTTAAAACCAAACAACATGTTTTTATTGCTTGATGTTGGCTAACCAATCGGATAAGTTAGTTATTTTAAAACTCTAATATTGACCTATTCTGGCTAACAGACAATTTAGTGAATGTCTATTGGCGATGATTCAAGGCAAGTTTTCTACGACTCAAACGAGTAGGACCAAATGGTCCAAGTTCACTTTAGTCGTGTTTATCTAGTATCTCGTTTGCTTAAAATCGAGACATTTTTATCGAGGTTTAATACTGCGACTAAACCGAACTCTGTGTTTAGCAATCGATTCCATTTGACACATCAAATAAATCCGATTTAAACATAGAATAAAAATCAGCTAAATTCGACTTGAATGATTTAGATGACTAAGATTCTATTCGTATTTAAATTCGAGCCAGGATCGGGAGAGTGCCTACACTTCTTAGAAGTTAATGAAGTGAGTTACATTCAGATTTCCAACATTTCTCAGCTAAACACATATACATTCCAATATTTAATATTTATACAGTACACAGTAGTACAACGCGTCGTTTGGGATGTGACTAATATAATTCGGGGTCGCCTGACATGAGATCGTTGATCAGTCCGGCGCTCTCGCTGCAGTAGTGTGAGTAGTGTGAGCTGCTCAGAGCGAGTCGCGGTGCCACACCCACGTGCGCTTGGTGTGGTCGAACCTGTGCGCGAGCCACTGCGCCTGCAGCAGCTGCAGCCGGTCCTGGCTGAGGTACAGGGGCTTGCCGCGCCTGTGGGGACGAGCTTTTGTTTACAAACGAACAAACAATACCAACAAACTTGTTTTCAATTTTTTGTTACATTAATTAAGTGAGATCGATCTAAATAAAAAAATAGTCAATTTTTGAATACAGTACACAATGGCAATATTTGTGAAAGCTCGAGTTTTTTTTTTTACTTTTTTTTGAAAGCTATGATTAACCTGGACGGGAAGTCTCGAAATACTTACCGATCGCCTAGCGACCGAATTCGGTAGTCACCTACACAGTCAATCTCGAACGCATTCCACGGTCAAAATCAATGGTATGATTCGTAGATTACGTTCGAAATGTACTGTGTACGGGCGGTCTTAACGACCAAATTCGATCGCAACGCGATCGTCATCTATGTCGAGATTACAGGCTCTGGGGCCCTACTATGTCGTGCTAATGCCATCATGATTAGCTGTGAAAAAGGGATAGTGTTATGCGTCTTGTATAACTCCGTCTTCCTCCCACACTGTAATTATCATCGTTGTAAGACGTCATAGTAAGTACCTTGAACCACATTCAACAAAAATAGTACCCATTTTCTGGTGAAGTAGGGTATTTACCTTTCTTACGAGTAAGGTAAAAATTAATTAACAAGTTTTAAGTGTTTTATTCTACTCTGCTAAGTCATGGCAAGCTTTCAGTCACCCGTACACTATTTACAGAATATTGTCTGCCTGGCCTTTCGAAACGAGTCGGCTTCAATTCAAACCGGATTCAGCTGAATTCCAATTTTACGTGGAGCGGCTGCCTACCCGACCTCAAAAACCCATTAACTGGGTAACACGGTACTTCTTGGCAAGACTGGAGTCAGATTTATTGCTTCTGACAATCCGTAAAAAATGACAGCCGGTACCTACGGTTTGTTAAGATGGTCACCCATCCTTCCACATATCCTTAAAGTTACCTTTCTTACGAGTAAGGTAAAAATTAATTAACAAGTTTTAAGTGTTTTATTCTACTCTGCTAAGTCATGGCAAGCTTTCAGTCACCCGTACACTATTTACAGAATATTGTCTGCCTGGCCTTTCGAAACGAGTCGGCTTCAATTCAAACCGGATTCAGCTGAATTCCAATTTTACGTGGAGCGGCTGCCTACCCGACCTCAAAAACCCATTAACTGGGTAACACGGTACTTCTTGGCAAGACTGGAGTCAGATTTACTGGCTTCTGACAATCCGTAAAAAATGACAGCCGGTACCTACGGTTTGTTAAGATGGTCACCCATCCTTCCACATATCCTTAAAGATCGACCCTTGCGGCGGTTATTATTTAGGCAGTCGGTCCTAGAGTACCGTGTGTCGCTACAAGTGCTCACTTGAGGTCGCGGTCCTCCTCGTCGTAGTCGTCCAGGTACAGCGAGCCCCACAGGCAGGCGCGGCGCCCGCGGATCACGATGATGTACTACTGTACGCTACAAGTGCTCACTTGAGGTCGCGGTCCTCCTCGTCGTAGTCGTCCAGGTACAGCGAGCCCCACAGGCAGGCGCGGCGCCCGCGGATCACGATGATGTACTACTGTACGCTACAAGTGCTCACTTGAGGTCGCGGTCCTCCTCGTCGTAGTCGTCCAGGTACAGCGAGCCCCACAGGCAGGCGCGGCGCCCGCGGATCACGATGATGTACTACTGTACGCTACAAGTGCTCACTTGAGGTCGCGGTCCTCCTCGTCGTAGTCGTCCAGGTACAGCGAGCCCCACAGGCAGGCGCGGCGCCCGCGGATCACGATGATGTACTACTGTACGCTACAAGTGCTCACTTGAGGTCGCGGTCCTCCTCGTCGTAGTCGTCCAGGTACAGCGAGCCCCACAGGCAGGCGCGGCGCCCGCGGATCACGATGATGTACTACTGTACGCTACAAGTGCTCACTTGAGGTCGCGGTCCTCCTCGTCGTAGTCGTCCAGGTACAGCGAGCCCCACAGGCAGGCGCGGCGCCCGCGGATCACGATGATGTACTACTGTACGCTACAAGTGCTCACTTGAGGTCGCGGTCCTCCTCGTCGTAGTCGTCCAGGTACAGCGAGCCCCACAGGCAGGCGCGGCGCCCGCGGATCACGATGATGTACTACTGTACGCTACAAGTGCTCACTTGAGGTCGCGGTCCTCCTCGTCGTAGTCGTCCAGGTACAGCGAGCCCCACAGGCAGGCGCGGCGCCCGCGGATCACGATGATGTACTACTGTACGCTACAAGTGCTCACTTGAGGTCGCGGTCCTCCTCGTCGTAGTCGTCCAGGTACAGCGAGCCCCACAGGCAGGCGCGGCGCCCGCGGATCACGATGATGTACTACTGTACGCTACAAGTGCTCACTTGAGGTCGCGGTCCTCCTCGTCGTAGTCGTCCAGGTACAGCGAGCCCCACAGGCAGGCGCGGCGCCCGCGGATCACGATGATGTACTACTGTACGCTACAAGTGCTCACTTGAGGTCGCGGTCCTCCTCGTCGTAGTCGTCCAGGTACAGCGAGCCCCACAGGCAGGCGCGGCGCCCGCGGATCACGATGATGTACTACTGTACGCTACAAGTGCTCACTTGAGGTCGCGGTCCTCCTCGTCGTAGTCGTCCAGGTACAGCGAGCCCCACAGGCAGGCGCGGCGCCCGCGGATCACGATGATGTACTACTGTACGCTACAAGTGCTCACTTGAGGTCGCGGTCCTCCTCGTCGTAGTCGTCCAGGTACAGCGAGCCCCACAGGCAGGCGCGGCGCCCGCGGATCACGATGATGTACTACTGTACGCTACAAGTGCTCACTTGAGGTCGCGGTCCTCCTCGTCGTAGTCGTCCAGGTACAGCGAGCCCCACAGGCAGGCGCGGCGCCCGCGGATCACGATGATGTACTACTGTACGCTACAAGTGCTCACTTGAGGTCGCGGTCCTCCTCGTCGTAGTCGTCCAGGTACAGCGAGCCCCACAGGCAGGCGCGGCGCCCGCGGATCACGATGATGTACTACTGTACGCTACAAGTGCTCACTTGAGGTCGCGGTCCTCCTCGTCGTAGTCGTCCAGGTACAGCGAGCCCCACAGGCAGGCGCGGCGCCCGCGGATCACGATGATGTACTACTGTACGCTACAAGTGCTCACTTGAGGTCGCGGTCCTCCTCGTCGTAGTCGTCCAGGTACAGCGAGCCCCACAGGCAGGCGCGGCGCCCGCGGATCACGATGATGTACTACTGTACGCTACAAGTGCTCACTTGAGGTCGCGGTCCTCCTCGTCGTAGTCGTCCAGGTACAGCGAGCCCCACAGGCAGGCGCGGCGCCCGCGGATCACGATGATGTACTACTGTACGCTACAAGTGCTCACTTGAGGTCGCGGTCCTCCTCGTCGTAGTCGTCCAGGTACAGCGAGCCCCACAGGCAGGCGCGGCGCCCGCGGATCACGATGATGTACTACTGTACGCTACAAGTGCTCACTTGAGGTCGCGGTCCTCCTCGTCGTAGTCGTCCAGGTACAGCGAGCCCCACAGGCAGGCGCGGCGCCCGCGGATCACGATGATGTACTACTGTACGCTACAAGTGCTCACTTGAGGTCGCGGTCCTCCTCGTCGTAGTCGTCCAGGTACAGCGAGCCCCACAGGCAGGCGCGGCGCCCGCGGATCACGATGATGTACTACTGTACGCTACAAGTGCTCACTTGAGGTCGCGGTCCTCCTCGTCGTAGTCGTCCAGGTACAGCGAGCCCCACAGGCAGGCGCGGCGCCCGCGGATCACGATGATGTACTACTGTACGCTACAAGTGCTCACTTGAGGTCGCGGTCCTCCTCGTCGTAGTCGTCCAGGTACAGCGAGCCCCACAGGCAGGCGCGGCGCCCGCGGATCACGATGATGTACTACTGTACGCTACAAGTGCTCACTTGAGGTCGCGGTCCTCCTCGTCGTAGTCGTCCAGGTACAGCGAGCCCCACAGGCAGGCGCGGCGCCCGCGGATCACGATGATGTACTACTGTACGCTACAAGTGCTCACTTGAGGTCGCGGTCCTCCTCGTCGTAGTCGTCCAGGTACAGCGAGCCCCACAGGCAGGCGCGGCGCCCGCGGATCACGATGATGTACTACTGTACGCTACAAGTGCTCACTTGAGGTCGCGGTCCTCCTCGTCGTAGTCGTCCAGGTACAGCGAGCCCCACAGGCAGGCGCGGCGCCCGCGGATCACGATGATGTACTACTGTACGCTACAAGTGCTCACTTGAGGTCGCGGTCCTCCTCGTCGTAGTCGTCCAGGTACAGCGAGCCCCACAGGCAGGCGCGGCGCCCGCGGATCACGATGATGTACTACTGTACGCTACAAGTGCTCACTTGAGGTCGCGGTCCTCCTCGTCGTAGTCGTCCAGGTACAGCGAGCCCCACAGGCAGGCGCGGCGCCCGCGGATCACGATGATGTACTACTGTACGCTACAAGTGCTCACTTGAGGTCGCGGTCCTCCTCGTCGTAGTCGTCCAGGTACAGCGAGCCCCACAGGCAGGCGCGGCGCCCGCGGATCACGATGATGTACTACTGTACGCTACAAGTGCTCACTTGAGGTCGCGGTCCTCCTCGTCGTAGTCGTCCAGGTACAGCGAGCCCCACAGGCAGGCGCGGCGCCCGCGGATCACGATGATGTACTACTGTACGCTACAAGTGCTCACTTGAGGTCGCGGTCCTCCTCGTCGTAGTCGTCCAGGTACAGCGAGCCCCACAGGCAGGCGCGGCGCCCGCGGATCACGATGATGTACTACTGTACGCTACAAGTGCTCACTTGAGGTCGCGGTCCTCCTCGTCGTAGTCGTCCAGGTACAGCGAGCCCCACAGGCAGGCGCGGCGCCCGCGGATCACGATGATGTACGTGGACGTCACCACGAGGAAGATGCCCGTGCCGCCGCCGCACTCCATCGCGTGCTGTCAGTACAAACATGATGTTATTTTAATACACTAACTTGAGGACCATATAATGTTGATTTTCAAAAAATCCCATCTTAGTTCTTATCTAGGTACATCATAAAAGGAAGCCTTGTGCAAAATTAATGTTCCCTGATCAAATAGTTTCAGCAGTGCGTTGATATATTAGTAGGTTTCCCTTTTATATTTATAAAGATAAAAAAACGTAACGTAATAATAAAGTAGAAATTTAGATAAGGATGTAGAATATAGTAGGTTTTAAAGCTACTGAAGCAGTTGTACCTGCACCGCCTCGGCGACCTGGTGCTGCCGGCAGCACGGCTGCTTGAGGCACACGAGCGTGCCGCACAGCAGGCACACGCTGGCCTCCTTGGGCACGGCGCCGCACTGCAGGCACACGCGCTCGTGGTAGTACGTGAACAGGCGGTCGTAGTCGCGGGGCAGCGCCAGCAGCGCCGGCTGGCACCACTCCACCGCCATCGAGCGGAGCAGGCGCCGGACCTGGGAACGGGGAATATCATTTTATCACTTCTTTCAGGGCGAGATCGCGCATCGTGCCAAGAGCTCACCGAGTCTGTATTTCTACCAGCGTAATTTGACCTCGAACTAAGTACAAAGTATACTCACAGCCAGTTGCCCCCTAGCGGCCGCCCCACCCAGCTGGCGCGCCCAGGCCCTGGCGGCCACGGCGGAGTCCGGCGGCAGGGCTCTGCCCGCGGACCACTCGCTCCACTCCATGCCGTCGGTGACCAGCTCCAGGTAGTAGGCGAGGCGCACGAACTCCTGCCGCGGAGTGGCCACTTCGGGCAGCTCAGCGCCGTATAGGTGGTGTCGTAGGAGGGCCGCTATGCGCAGGAATGGGAGTAGGAGCTCTTGTAACTGTAACAACGGGAATTACATGTGATAGGTGACGTTGATTTGTTAAATTTAACTTCCGCTGTTAGATCGCGATTGGTCTACATGGTCCGCATCCTAGTTACTAATAGATTAAAACTTACTGGTGAATGTGTAGCGGCATCGATGCCACCACAAGAAAGACAAACAGAGCAACTTTACATTGCAACAAAAAGAACCGCGACGCCATCTAAAACACTAGGAAGTGGTGACGGGCGGGCGTTTTGGAGACTGTCTATTTGTAAACGTTGCTGACACTCAGCCTAATTTGAATAAACGACTTCTGATTATGATTTTGATGTACTACGACAAAACCCTTTTTTTTAAGGATGGGAAATCATCAAATTACTCCTTCCGCTCTGGGCGGAGCAGAAGGGAGTGTCAGACTCTTACTGACTAAAACCCATCCGTGCTTCTCCTAATGCCCTTTGCGTTCCAGAGCCGCGGCGTCTCTTTCGAAAGGATGCCGCACCCAGCAGGCACTGCCCCCAGCGGGCCCCACCTCCCATGCTGACAGCTCATTGAGGCGCGCGTGGAACACAGCGCGCCGTCGACCCGAACCTGGTTCTGATCGGACGGCGAGCCACCCAATGCTCGCCGTTAGCAGGCCTGTCCGAAGGTGATACCCAGGCCTGCACGATCGAAGCTTCCAGGAGGAGCTCCCGGTCCAGCTGCTTTAGCGCCCACCGCGGCCCGCGGTTGAGGTCTGGGTGGAGACGTCAAACCGGATATACCGGTGATCAGAATAGGTCTCCATCTAAGGAGCTCGTGGCTAAATAATAACAGCCGCACGGGTCGATCTTAAAGGTTAAGCAACGCTTGCCAAGGTTGGTCTGTGGATGGGTGACCATCTTGACATACCGAGTTTCCTCCGTGCCTCGGAAAGCACGTTAAGCCGTTGGTCCCGGCTGTCATTTGTAGATCTTTGGCAGTCGTTACGGATTGTCAGAAGCCAGTAAATCTGACTCCAGTCTTGCCAAGAAGTACCGTGTTACCCAGTTAATGGGTTGTGGAGGTCTGGTAGGCAGCCGCTCCACGTAAAAACACTGGTATTCAGCTGAATCCGGTTTGACTGGAAGCCGACCCCAATGTAGTTGGGAAAAGGCTAGGCAGATGAGAATAGGTCTCCATCTCCTCTAATACGCGCCAGTCAATGACACGCGGTGACAGAGCAGGACTGGCGAACGAGATGTCCACCACGGATTCCCCCTGCATCCGCACACACGTTGGGTCAGAACCCCGGTTTAGGACGACCAGGCCTGTCTCCAGAGCCCAGTCCTCCACCATCCTACCCCGTGTGTCCGAATAACGGGAACCCCAAGCCAGGTGTTTGGCATTTAAGTCCCCGAGAACGAGCACGGGGAGGGAACGATACCCGGCGTCGACGACGCCCAACTTCGTAAGGGAGTTTTGGAACTCGGCAAATTCAAATTCAAATTCAAATTCAAAGCATTTTATTTCAAATAAACCATTCACAGGCACTTTTGAAACGTCAAGGTCGGTCAGTCAAAAATATGGAAGCTATTTGCACGTTCCAAAGCGTAGATCTCTATGGAGAAGAACGTGCAAGAAACTCCACGGACACTCTTTTAAATCATGTTCTGTTTTACAACATTCCAAGTTACATATACTTGTTGCTTCTGCATGTGAGGACAATGCAAAGGAAAAAAAAAAGGGCTTATTATAAGAATTTTAAATATAAAGATTAAAATAAGCCAATGGCAGTTAAGAGATGACCAGTCTCAACCGACGGCGCCTGTTCACGAACATGACGCGTGAATCGGCACCTTTCAGCTCAACCATTTCGAAGGGAACCGAATGATCAAACCCACGCGCCGCCATCAGCGAGACATTTGAGTGAGCATGACATGCTCTCAACCACCATGCTCGTTCATGTCCAACAAGTAAAACTATAACTACTCACATAAAATGTAAATGGTTTCATGGTACTCACATTTACAAAATTTGAAAAATATGCTTCTACTTTACACAAAACTATGGTTGTCAATGACCAAATAATGAAAAATAAATTAATAAAGAGAACGATTAAGTTCTTACATCAAAAATAATAAATAAGTAATTAATATAATAATATAATTTGTATGTATATAAGAATAAATAAACGAAATAATGTAAGAACCTCTAAAAGGAGCGAGCATCTCTTCCAAATATAAAAACATAAAAGCAAGCGGCAAGAGTTTGGTTCGGGGAGAAGTACACTCCTACCACGACAATCTCCCCGAACCGGGCTGCTACGCACCCCTGTCCTCTCCTGACGCTTTCGAGGGATGGGGTACTGGCAGCGGCCGACGAAATTAGGGTCACCGAGCCGTTCAAATCCTTCACCCAGTCATCCCGGGGCGGGACAAAGTACGGTTCAGCGTCCACGGCGATGTTTATCAACCTCTGCGCTATGCTCTGGACCAACAGGTCCTGAGCGGCAACGCAGCGGTAGATGTTCGCCTGGAGGAAGCGTAATGGAGCCGTTACTGACACTCCATTTCAGCCTCCACCTGAGTCCCCTGTGAGGGCTCTCTCGCAGCAACCGAAGCGGCAGCGGCGGCAGTGACGGCGGTGGTGGCGGCAGGGACGGCGTTGGTGGAGGCCTTCTTTTTGCCCCCGGTCTTGGTGGGTGGAACGCAGGCTTTGCCCTCAGCCCAGTGATCGGCCGGCTTGCAAGCTGCCGCACATACAACGCAGTGCGGCGTGGCGTTACACGAGCCGGTCCTGTGACCGGGCTGACCACAGCGGAAACAAAGACCGCTGCGACCGCTACTACGACAAAATCCTGTATCAGGCAGTTGCCCGCTAGACACAACAAGTCGGAGGATCCTTCCTTTTCAATGGAGTTTAGCGGGACTTTACTCTTTGTTCCGCATACCTTTATAAGTGTGTAACATATCGAATAGGGATGTTTCCTGAGTAAAAAAATATGATTCTGTTTAGTCCGTTAAGTAGATTTTCGAAAAATATTGGATACGTATTTTTTGTTTTATCAAATCAATTAAAACTGATGAAAATAAAACACATCAAAGATCAGGAGAGGGGGCTTGTGATGTCACTAACCGGAAAAAGTGTATCAGAAAGTGACGTCACACGAGTTTTGAATGCACTGTATCTTTATTGTTAACTTGAAAAAAGAAAAAATACGTGTGTAATATTTTTTGGAAATCTATCTAACGGACTAATTAGATTTTTGACTTCTTTAGTGGCGTTGTGCACTTTTTTGTGACGGGTAAAAATGTTGACAATGACCCGTCAGATTTGTATGACTTCAGGACACGTGACCTGATCGAAAATTCGTAAGACGTCAGGAGAGAAGCACGTTTTGTAACATTAGACAGTGAGACTTACCTCTTTCTCCATATTAGCAAGATCGGGCAGTTTATGGTCGCCGGGCGCGGGCGGGCCGTCCTCCGTGAAGAGGTCGGAGCCGGCCAGCGCGGCCAGCAGCAGGCGCGCGGCGGGCCGCAGCCCCGCGGGCTCGGCGGCGGGCCGCGGCCCCGCGGGCTCGGCGCCGCGCGCCGCCCCGCCCAGCGCCGCGCGGCCCGAGGCGCTGGCGCTGGCCAGGAACTGGCACACCACCTGGTAGTAGCTCAGCGCGTACAGCGCGCGGACTATGCACGTGAACTCCTCTGTCAAATTTAATTATTTACTTGTTGTTTGAGTTGTGCTTTGTGACTACTTGTGACTGACTTTAACATTTATTATATTAGTTTTTCGGATATTTTACGCGGAGGGGTAGGTTAATTTAGGAGATTTCTTAAACTAAAAAGAGACACCAATAACGCTCAGTGCATTCGAAAGCAGTGTTAGATTTCTTACACTACTGATATATCGTATTGTTGACGCCGTTAGGTTGACTTTGAGTTGTAAATACTTTAGGGATTTTGCTAAATAAAATAACGCGACTGTTTGCTAGCTCTGTATTGAGGCAACTAACATCATGACATGCAAAACGATCGGACATACCGCCCACCAAAAGGACCCTGTGTCCTTTTACAAATTACTACTACTGCTACTTCTGTTTACAATAAATTAGGCTTAACAATTGACTTATTGCTTACTACATCGTAAAACTGATCAAATAATATAACAATCTTACTAGTGGACTGTATGTAACTATGGAAATATACATGCGATAGTAAACAGTTATAGCAACAGACCAAATAGGTAAGTAAACAAACTTCGTTTTAAATATTAATCAGGAACAATTTGATAGATTAAACATCTTTAGGTAGAAAAATTAACTTAGATAAAGGTCTTTTTAATTCACTTTGTCCTTTACACTGCACTGTTACCACTCTAACTAAATTGTCTTTTCCAGGGGTGCAGCGTTTTTACTTTTCCCATGAGCCATCTCGTGGGTGGCATGTTATCCTCTTTGATGACTACAATATCTCCTACTGTAGGTGATTGGGTAGCTGATTGCCACTTCGTCCGTTGTTGCAGAGTGTTGAGGTATTCTGAATGCCATCTTCGCCAGAAGTCTTGTGTCATTCGCTGCACTAATTGCCATCTAGTTAACAGATTCATGTTGGATTTTTCATAATCATCATCAGGAACACTAAGTAATGGCTCACCTATTAAAAAGTGTCCAGGTGTGAGAGGTGACATCGTCTCAACAGTGTTATCTAACTGGCATAATGGACGGGAATTCAGGCAGGCTTCTATTTGTGTAAGCAAGGTCGCCATCTCTTCATAGGTAAGCTTTGTGTCTTTGCTAACTCTTGCTAGATGTCTCTTTGCAGCTTGTACTCCGGCTTCCCAGAGACCTCCACAGTTTGGCATTCGCGGCGGGATGAAATGCCACGTAGTTCCATCGGTTGCCAAGTGTTCGGAAATTTCTTTGGCAATGCTGCGTTCACCTACTTTGAAAAGGTCTTTAAGTTCTTTTGCAGCCCCAACGAAATTGGTCCCGTTATCACTAAATAGATGAGTACATCGACCTCGACGTGCGACAAATCTCCGAAATGCAGCCAGGAATGCTTGGGAAGTTAAGTCTGTCACGGCTTCTAAGTGTATGGCACGGGTCGCCATACACACAAATAGGCAGATGTATCCTTTAGTAGCATGATGCCCTCTTCCTTTTGATGTTCTTAACAATACTGGACCTGCATAGTCGACTCCACTGTTCAAAAAGGCCCGCTGTGGAGTCACCCTGACAGCTGGTAATTCACCCATTAACTGGTAGTTTATCTTGCCTTTGTTGATAATGCAAACGTTACAATTTCTTATGCATTTTCTTACTGCAGATTTTAAGTTAATTATCCAGTATTTACTTCTTAGGTATGTCATCATCATTTGTGTACCACCGTGTAAAGTTTGTTTGTGTGCTTCATTAATCAACAATGTGGTGATATGTTGACTACTCGGTATTATTATAGGATGTTTGGTTGTCACTGGTAAATTAGCTTTTTGTAAGCGACCTCCTACTCTCAGCAGATTGTTTTTATCTAAAAATGGTGTCAAGCCAATTAGTGAACTTGATTTTCTTACTTTGCCATTTTTCTTAATGTATTCTATTTCTCTCTCAAATACTGTCTGCTTTTTATGCAGTTTTTCAAAATTAAATTCATTTCATCAGTAGTCAAATACTTCTCTTTGTTTTTATTGCTTAGTAATCTTCGGCAATAAGCAAGTACTCTTTTCATTCTAGTCAAGTTAGAAAATCTTGCCCAAATTGGTTTTTCTTCGTTTTCTTTATTTTTTGTTGTAAAAGTACATGTTAATTTTAACTCTAAATCTGTCTCTGTATTTTCTGGTCTTCTCAAATGAATTTTCTTTTTTGATAGCCATTCTGGCCCCTTCCACCACATCTTCTCCTCCTTAAGATCTGATAGAAACATTCCTCTGGATGCTATATCAGCGGGATTTTCTTGTGATACAACATGGTGCCATTGTGTGTTGTTTGTGTTGTCTTTGATTTCCACTACTCGATTTGCTATGAAGGTCTTCCATTTCTGAGGTTCGCCATGAAGCCATGCCAGTACAATAGTTGAATCTGTCCAGCAGTAGGTTTGATTGAAAGGAATTCTCATGGCTAATGTGACTTGTGTTAAAAGCCTTGACAACAATAGAGCTCCACACAGCTCAAGACGAGGAAGCGATATTGTTTTTAATGGAGCAACTTTGGTTCTTGATGCAATTAAATTTGTGGATACAGTACCATCCTGTTGTTCCACTCTACAGTACACTACGCCTGCATAGGCACGAGTTGAGGCATCGCTAAATCCGTGCAGCTGTATTGCTTTCATATTGCTGCTGTAAGAGTGTAACCATCGGTCTAGAGAAATTTGGTTGACATTCTCGAAATCTTTTCTTATCTCTAACCAATCTGAGGTTAATTCTTCAGATAATGGTTGATCCCATTGTGCGCCAACTAACCATAATTTTTGTATGAACATCTTGGCGAGCACAATGCTTGGTGATATCCATCCTAATGGATCGTAGAGTTTTTGTACATCTGACAAAATGTTTCTTTTTGTGATGGTAGACGGAGGTGAGGGGAGACTGACTTTGTAAGAAAAATGATCAGTACCAAGGTTCCATGCAATACCCAACGCCTTCACAGTACCATCAAGGTTTATATCAAGTTGGATGCTTGAAGAAATTTGGCTTGGATCCATTGACTTCATCAACTCGATATTATTTGAAGACCACTTCTTCAACTCAAATCCTCCCTTACTTAGCATAGTCTTGAGTTGATTACTAGCTTCTATGGCTTCTTCAACAGTGTCACAACCCGACATTACGTCATCGACGTAAAAATCTGACAAAGTAATGTCAGCAGCTAGTGGATATTTATCTCTTTCTTCATGTGCGAGTTGGATCAAGGTCTTCACTGCTAGATATGGTGCTGAAGTAGTCCCGAAGGTCACGGTAAGTAATCTATAATCTTTAATTTCTTCATTGATATAATTTCTCCACAGTATTCTTTGAAAATCAGCATCTTCCTTGTGTATCATGACCATCCTGTACATCTTTTGTATATCTGCAGCGAAACAGATGGCGTGCATTCTCCAGCGCATGATTATACAACGCAGGTCTTCTTGGAGAACTGGACCAGGTAAGAGTTCATCATTTAATGATATGCCATTTGTTCCCTTACAGGACGCGTCGAAAACTATGCGGGTTTTCGTGGTTTCCTTCTCTTCACGCAGGACTGGATGATGGGGTAAGTACACAGATTTTTTTGTATATATTTCTTTTTCAGGTACTTCTTCTATGTGACCTAAGTTTTTGTAGTCTTCTATAACCTTTTCATATTCTTTTTTTAACTTAGGCTGTTTTTTAAACCTTCCCTCTAATTGTATCAATCTTGTTTTAGCAATGTCTCTCGTATTTCCCTCTGTTGATTGTATACAATTTGTTTTAAACGGTAGTCTCACTATAAATCTCCCTTGTTCATTTCTTGAGTATGTTTTGTGATAAATGTCTTCACATAATTGTTCTTCTTTTGTATTCTTTCGCCTCGTAGTTGTATCTATCTCCCAAAGTGTCTTTAACATGTTATCAACATCTACTTGGTGATGCATGACAAGAAATGAATGTTCCTTTTGTGTTGTGTTAACTTCTCCAAATAAAATCCAGCCTAGGGTTGTTTTCTGAGCACATGGAGACCCTGGTGGACCCTTGATTAAATCTTGTTCGACTATTCGTGCATACTCCTTGACACCAAGCAGCAGATCTATCGGGCCTGGTTTGTTGTACTCTGGATCTGCAAGATCGAGACCCGCCAGATGCTGCCAGTTGTGTACAGTCATTATGTGATGTGGTATTCTCGTGGTCAGTTGCTTGGACATGACGTAAGCTTCGACGTGCATGTTGAATTCTGGTTTTCTTCTCGACAATATGTTTAACTGAACCACGTGTTTAATTGGTGCTTGCATAGAACCCACACCTGTTACAGTGCCATTAATTGATTTTCTTTGTAGCTTCAATAATTGAGTTGCCTTTTCACTTATGAAGCTCGCTTGTGAGCCTTGATCTACAAGAACCCTTAACAGTGTCGCTTGTCCATCTTTTCCCTTTGCCCTGACTAGTGCAGTTGCTAATAATGCTTTTCCAGATGCTCCGATACCAACATGAAGAGTTGTTATAGCCTCCTTGTTGTGTTCTTGTTGAGATGTCGATGGTTGCATTGGTTCTGTCTCTGAAGTATCCTTTGACTTCTCTGATTTGTGAAGTAAGGAATGGTGACGTTTTCTACAAATCCGACAAGTAACTGGTACCTTGCATTTGTAAACTGAATGACCCGGAAGCAGGCAGTTGAAACAAAGTTGTTTTTCTTTCACATAATTGTTACGTTGTATAAGGTCCATTTTAATAAATTCTTTGCAATGACATAAGGTATGCTTTTCAGTACAAAGTGCACAGGTTTTATCTTTAACAATATTTGCGGCATGGTAAGATCGCTCTTTGACTGTACGATCTTTATTTGTTACGGGCTGTGTCATTTCCAGTGTTCTAAATTTTGATTCCAAAAATCTTTTCATCTCTTCCCAAGATGGCACTTCTTCTGAATTTTCCTTATAAGCAAAAGTTTCCCACTCTTTATGTGACTCCTGGTCCAACTTCTGAATCACCAGAAATATAATTAAAGGATCCCAGGAATCGGTGTTAATTTTCAAGTTTTTTAGGTTATTTATGCACTCTGTCGTAGAATCCAATAAAGTTTTTACACTGTTAGCTGTTTGCGATGTGATTTTCCTTTGAGTAAAAAGTCTTTTCAAAACAGAGAACATAATAACACGTTTGTTGCCGTATCTAACTTTTAATAATTGCCATGCTTGATCGTAATTGCTGTCCGTAACTTGAATGTGCCGTAATATTATTTCTGCTTCGCCGGTAACACTAGACTTCAGGTAATGCAGTTTTTGAACGTCACTGATTGAGGTATTTTTATGCACAAGTGATGTAAACATGTCCTGATATGTAGGCCACTCCTCGTATTGTCCCGAAAAGGTAGGTAATTGAATCCGAGGCAGTTTTACGGCCGAACATTGCTCTTGGCCACTAAATACTGAAGAGTTTGCAGTTTCCATTGCTGTATGTTGATGTTTGCTCAACATGTCTGTCAAGTCTGCTTGTAGACAAAGGTACAAGTCTTCAATGACAAAATAGTCTTCATTGAGAAAGTAAGAAATTTCTCCACGCTTCTCTCTCGGAGTACACTGTGTCAACATCTCATGAGCTTGCTTAAAAGAACTCCAATACTCTTCAATGCACTTCAATCTAGCCCTTACGTAACCGTCTGTAAGTCTTACTTTAGGGCATTTCTTTAAGTTCGTTTGTGTTTTTTGTAGCAAGTGTGCAACGTCTTCTAACGTATTCAAATACTTTTGTTGTTCCGCAGTTAGCGTAGCCATTATAACTGTCTATTTATGTTATAAGTATCACTTGTGTTATGAATTGCCAACCAAACTGTCCACAATGTTTTAAAATATCTATTATAACTTAAACTTCCAAGAATCTGCACAGTTTTGTAGTAAACAAGTCGTCTTATCTCTGGAATGCGGCTGCCTATTGTTCTCAGCTCGCTCGAACTCCGATTCACTAATGACCCACAGGTGTGCCAGTACGAATGATGCGGCTCGATTTGCGACCATATGTTGACGCCGTTAGGTTGACTTTGAGTTGTAGATACTTTAGGGATTTTGCTAAATAAAATAACGCGACTGTTTGCTAGCTATGTATTGAGGCAACTAACATCATGACATGCAAAACGATCGGACACGTATAGTTTTAATATTGGAATTCGTTTTTGACAATAACATGATATTTCTTAGATAGGACAAATAATTTTTAAGTGGATTACATCAAAAAGTGCAACCAAGTTATCATGGTTCAAATTGGCCTAAAAATATTGCAAACTACATAGGCACTTAACATACGGTGATTAATGAGTGTTTTTTTTTAAAGTACAATGTGATCGTGATCTTGTATCACGATCACATTGTACTTTAAAAAAACGATCGAACGATACGACCTTACAATAGGGAAGATGTAAATACAGAATTTATGAGAATGTTGTTACTAAAATAATAAAAAAGATCATAATAAAGGCAATGTTTTTATTTTAGTTAATATTGATTTTTAACAAAAATAATTTATTAAAGTAACGTGAAACGCTTCGTGTCTATAGACAACAATCAGCGTTTGGTGACGTCACTGCTGTGATGAGAACGAAAAGGCAACCTTATGTCTTTGAGTTAGGATAGTTGATTAGCTCATGACAAGTGTCAGACAGGAGTGACTCAACTTCCTTTTTCAGGCGAAATTTCAATCTGTCGGTTTAACCGCAACTTTGAAAAAAAAAATCTAAAGTGCTTAATTTTTTAGGGTTCCTTACACAAAGGGTAACCAAAGGAACCCTATTACTAAGCCTTCGCTGTCCTTCCGTCCGTCAGCGAGCTGTATCTCAAGAACCGTTATAGTTAGACAGTAGACATTTTCACACATTGTGTATTTCTATT
The DNA here is from genome assembly GCA_950371165.1 of Lacanobia oleracea. Taxonomy (NCBI): domain Eukaryota; kingdom Metazoa; phylum Arthropoda; class Insecta; order Lepidoptera; family Noctuidae; genus Lacanobia; species Lacanobia oleracea. Next base: position 2,384,189 of record OX493398.1, read on the forward strand.
GCCGCTATAGCAACAAATAATAAAAATTAAGGTCTATGGTACGGAACCCTTAGATTAAATTTATGTATGGTCTATTTTATACAGAGTTGATACGACAGAGGGGGTGTTTAGACTACTTAATTTTGTTAATTTAATTAAATTTACATCTGTCTGTTATGTGCGAGTCCTAAATAAACATTTTTTCTTTCTTTCTTTCTTTTCTTTTCTTTGTATACTATACTACGTGTTCAGTATTAATTCGATACGGTACAAAAACAAAAAAGCGCCATAAATGAGAAAAAAAATTTTTCAAACACACTAAATAGCTTGCAAATCCGAATAGAACGCAACCACCCTTTGTAAAAAAATGACACTGACCTTAGATACCTAGGCCGCTAGGTAACAAAGCGGTAACGTCGCGCGCGCGCCGGAGCGCGGTGTGCGGTATCTCGTGTGCTCGGCGGGGGCCGGGGCGGGGGGGCGGCCGGCGACTTAGGCCTCCGCTCACACTGGCTTTTATGTTACGTAACGTTTCGAAGTACGCGCACAAAAACCAACACACTAAATTTTTAAAATTTCGATGTGTCCTCCATTCACATTGATGCACAAATTATACCGACGGAGAATATTGTTATTTATTTTTCTAATTAGATCACTGTCCGTCGCTAAGCACTTTAATTTGTGAAATGCTAAAATAATCCTATTTTTTAACTCATCAATTGTATTTACCTCTGAGGCATACACTTCACCCTTAATGTACCCCCACAAAAAGAAATCCATGGGAGTGAGGTCCGGAGATACTAATACTAAATAATAATAATCCCAAGTTACGTGTCCTCTCACAATAAAAGAAAGAAATACTATCTTAAACTTATTTAGTGTCCTATCACAATAACAAAATAAAATCACAATTGTTTGCGCACGAATTCCACAAACCGTACGTTCCGAAAAGACAGCGTCGGCGCACTGAATAGAGGCCCCACTTACCGATCGCAAAAAACAAGGATGCAACAAACTGACCTATTTCTGTTTCTTTCAAACGCGCTACGTTTGTCGCTTTCGTAGTGAAAGTGCAAGTGTGTGTGTATTGATTGCTTCCTTGTTTGCATTGCCAATTTTTAGTGAATGTCCTTAGACATGCGTCAGAGCGGCAACAACGCATCGTAGATTTATCGTTGTAAGGTGCATGACCTATGCTTAGACGATAATCAGCTGTTAGAAAAGATACATCGTGTTCAAACGGTGCAAAAACTTTAAAAATCAGTTGCGACTAAACTACTGCTCCTATTTAATTTATTTTTGGTACAGAGCTTGAAAATGGTACCTAGTATAGGCAGTTTAAAGGAAAGCCCCTCTGTCGTATCAACGTTGTATAGAATTTAAAAAAAATGGAACTAAGATGAAAATATAGCATGTTCCGTATCGCATCACACTCACGCATATCCAAGTAGGGCGGCGTGGGCGGCGCCAAGAGCAGGAACTGCATGAGCAGCGCCAGCGGGTCCCGCAGCAGCAGCGGCACGGGGCGCGCGGCGGCGGCGGCGGCGGGCACGGGCGCCGCCGCGCCGCCCGCGCCGCCCGCGCCCCCCGCGCCGCCCGCCTCGCCCGCCGGCGCCAGCGCGCGCCACGCCTCCGCCGCGCCGAAGCCGGCGCCCGCGCTGCTCAGCACGCGCGAGTGGGCGCCCGCCACCACCAGCAGCGGGACTGGGGGAGAGACCTTCCTATCAAACCTCTATATATATAGGTGGCAGTGCAGAAACCATAGGTGGCACAGCACAGAAATGTCACTGTCAAGCATGTTTCAAGTAAAAAATAAAAAATAGCTACGCTAGATGGCACTGTCTTGTTCGCGCATGGTCCCATAAACTGAGCGTGTAGGAACCACAGGCGACATCACAAAAGCTCAATGCAAGTATTCTGATCCTTAAAACTTCGAATTTGCGACACTAGATGGCATATTCAACGCCGCGCACGGTCCCCATATTATTACAAATATACAGGGTTATTTGTAAAACACCAACAACCGCTTAGGCAGTAAGTAAAAGTAAACATGATTATAAACAACTTTTATTTTGAAACCAACCCTACAAAGTCGAAAAAATATCAGCTGTTTTATACATTTTCATTGGCTAAATATTGCTTTTTGTATAGAACAGCTGATATTTTCTTTATATTGTATTGTGAGGAGATTCCTTTCTCTGGAGCCCTAACTACCGATAACTACTTCCGACACCTGGGACTACTATTTTTTATAATTTAAATGATTTTTTTTATAATCAAAAAATGTGATACATGTGTAAGTGGAAACTAATAACGGAATACAATAGTAATCATATTTATTAAGCGCGCCGCACAATGATAATTTCATCCCGCATGACGAGAACCTCATGAAGGCTGAGAAAGAGAAACAAATCAAGTATCTCGACTTAGCACACGAGGTTGTCGACATGTGGCATGTGGACTCAGCTGTCATTGTGCCGATAGTCGTTACAGCCAATGGCCTGATGGCCAAAAGCTTCGACGACCATCTGTCGAAGCTGGCGTTACGCGGTTGGGTAAAGAGCCTGATACAGAAGGCAGTACTTCTCGATACGGCTCGTACAATGAGGAAGTTCCTTTCTCTAGAGCCCTAACCACTGGTAGCTTGGACCCAGCTCCCGACATCGGCGGACTACTATTTTTTAATTTTTTTTTTTTGTTTTTAAGATATATTAAAAAATGTGACATTTATGTATATAAAAATGAATAAAATAAAAAGAAAATATTTAAATAAAATGCATAAACAGGTGCGTTGCCAACATAGGGAACACCCGGCACGGTTAATGTGACCCCCGAAAAATAATAATGTATAGTGACTTATGTTTTGCAGACACCATCCAAACCTCCATTTGCTCCCAAGAGAGACAACATGGACTGTTTGTTCGCAAGTACTGGTTTAGAAGAGCATCCGAACTGGAATAGTAAGAGCAGACAAAACGAGCTCGAAAATTTTGCACTCTAACTTTTATAAGTTGAACACCGAATTCAAGAGCGATCAACGTCACAAGCAGGTGACAGCCGACCATACGCCCCACCTCCTAGCTACGCTACTGACCAGACTATCATACCTATACACTCGTTCCGCAGCTTGTACCGCGGCGCGACGCAGGTCTGCAGCGAGCCCCCCCTCTGCACCAGCTCGCACTCCAGGTTGGTGCGCACATACCTATACACTCGTTCCGCAGCTTGTACCGCGGCGCGACGCAGGTCTGCAGCGAGCCCCCCCTCTGCACCAGCTCGCACTCCAGGTTGGTGCGCACATACCTATACACTCGTTCCGCAGCTTGTACCGCGGCGCGACGCAGGTCTGCAGCGAGCCCCCCCTCTGCACCAGCTCGCACTCCAGGTTGGTGCGCACATACCTATACACTCGTTCCGCAGCTTGTACCGCGGCGCGACGCAGGTCTGCAGCGAGCCCCCCCTCTGCACCAGCTCGCACTCCAGGTTGGTGCGCACCAGGGACGCCACGAACGTGAAGATGGCGGCCGGCGACGAGCCGTAGCGCTGCTTGAGTTTGCCACCCGCCGTCGCTGTCATGTCTTCCATCGCTTTGCCCATCGCTTCTGAGAGTCGACTTGGTGCCTGTGGAATGAAAAAATGACGATTATTTATCTGCCTACAAACACTAGCTACAACGTAACCACAGCTCAGTGCAACCTCATGGAAAGTTTGTAGTTAGGTAGCTCAACGCAACTCCTGGCTGCTGTAGACGGGGTGGGGCACGAGCGGGGTGGGGTACGAGCGGGGTGGGGCACGAGCGGGTTGCAACGTGCGCGGCACGGCGGGGTGCAGCGTGCGCGGCACGGCGGGGTGGGGCGCGAGGGGCAGCACGCAGTTGGCCAGCTGGCGGCACAGGGGGCGGGGCACAGTTGTATACTCACGGGCGGCGGATGCTCCTTCTCCAGCATGTCGTGTATGATCTGCGCGCTGACGTGGTGCGCGCGGTGCGGCGTGCGCGGCACGTTGGGGTGGGGCGCGAGGGGCAGCACGCAGTTGGCCAGCTGGCGGCACACGGGGGCGGGGCACAGTTGTATACTCACGGGCGGCGGATGCTCCTTCTCCAGCATGTCGTGTATGATCTGCGCGCTGACGTGGTGCGCGCGGTGCGGCGTGCGCGGCACGTTGGGGTGGGGCGCGAGGGGCAGCACGCAGTTGGCCAGCTGGCGGCACACGGGGGCGGGGCACAGTTGTATACTCACGGGCGGCGGATGCTCCTTCTCCAGCATGTCGTGTATGATCTGCGCGCTGACGTGGTGCGCGCGGTGCGGCGTGCGCGGCACGTTGGGGTGGGGCGCGAGGGGCAGCACGCAGTTGGCCAGCTGGCGGCACACGGGGGCGGGGCACAGTTGTATACTCACGGGCGGCGGATGCTCCTTCTCCAGCATGTCGTGTATGATCTGCGCGCTGACGTGGTGCGCGCGGTGCGGCGTGCGCGGCACGTTGGGGTGGGGCGCGAGGGGCAGCACGCAGTTGGCCAGCTGGCGGCACACGGGGGCGGGGCACAGTTGTATACTCACGGGCGGCGGATGCTCCTTCTCCAGCATGTCGTGTATGATCTGCGCGCTGACGTGGTGCGCGCGGTGCGGCGTGCGCGGCACGTTGGGGTGGGGCGCGAGGGGCAGCACGCAGTTGGCCAGCTGGCGGCACACGGGGGCGGGGCACAGTTGTATACTCACGGGCGGCGGATGCTCCTTCTCCAGCATGTCGTGTATGATCTGCGCGCTGACGTGGTGCGCGCGGTGCGGCGTGCGCGGCACGTTGGGGTGGGGCGCGAGGGGCAGCACGCAGTTGGCCAGCTGGCGGCACACGGGGGCGGGGCACAGTTGTATACTCACGGGCGGCGGATGCTCCTTCTCCAGCATGTCGTGTATGATCTGCGCGCTGACGTGGTGCGCGCGGTGCGGCGTGCGCGGCACGTTGGGGTGGGGCGCGAGGGGCAGCACGCAGTTGGCCAGCTGGCGGCACACGGGGGCGGGGCACAGTTGTATACTCACGGGCGGCGGATGCTCCTTCTCCAGCATGTCGTGTATGATCTGCGCGCTGACGTGGTGCGCGCGGTGCGGCGTGCGCGGCACGTTGGGGTGGGGCGCGAGGGGCAGCACGCAGTTGGCCAGCTGGCGGCACACGGGGCACAGGAACTCGCCGCGCTCCACGTGCAGGTTGTGCGGGCGCTGCGGCGCCTGCAGCGCGCGCAGGTAGGCGTGCAGGCAGCGCAGGTGCAGGTGGTGGCCGCACGACTGCACGTGCACGCCGCCCTCCCAGCCCACCGACACGCTCACCAGCCACGACTCCTGCATACATACACACATTATTTATTCATGCTGCACTGCAACTACGACAAGCATTCGTTAATAATCCAGTCAAAGTAGCATAAAGTATGGGTAAGTCTTGGAATGTGAGATAATAAGCTGGACTCATATACACCCTCATTTTGGCGTTTTAAATGTTGTATCAAAAGTCTCATAAAATGTCGTGTCTGCGTCGTAATTGAAGGTCATATGCCAACAATCGGTTCTACGCGATGATTTCGGTTTCTATAGGTATAATGATGTTCATAACAATAATCAACATTGTAGAGCGTATAATTTGCAACAATTTTTGACACTGACATTTATTCATGCGCTTAACCTTTCGCGCAAAGAGCAGAAAACGAAAGTATTCCTTGCCCGCTGCGCGCTCTCCGCCTTCTATCTCAAAAATGATTGAGCGCATGAAATAGTTTTCGTTACGAAATTGGTGGAAATTTTGCGCTCTACAATTTTGATGTTAACTTTAGGTGTTAACATCATAGGAGATATAGAACCAAGATATTAGTGAAAAACCGATTTATGTGATCTTTGATCTTAATAACTTAAGACGCAGACACAACATTTTATTAGACTTTTAACAGAACATTTATAATGACGTTGTGTAAGAGTTTACAGCTTATAATCTCTCATTCCGAGGTGAAAATATAATCTGAATGAACTTTCTACGATGGAGCGATCCTACCCAGAAGGAGCCTGTTCACTCTAACTTTGAAGCTTTCGGAAACACAGACGCAGGCAGAGAGTTCCACTCCTTTGCTGTGCGCATTATAAAATACCTTTGAAAACGCTTAGTGCGAATTGGTGGAATAGCCACAAGGTAGGGATGGTAAGATGCAGTGCGTCTGGATGTCCGATGGTAGAAGGGGGCCGGTGGGATGAGGTCGTGGAGTTCTTGGGCACACTCACCGAAGTACAATCTGTAGAAGACCGACAAGCAGGCAACCTTACGGCGATGAGCCAAGCTATGTAGCTTGGCATCCACCAGTTTAACGTCGCCGATGAGCCTCTTAGCTCTGCGTTCCACCGAGTCAAGCGCGGCAAGCTGATACTTAGCTGAGCAATCCCAAAGGTGGCTACAATACTCCATGCAGGATCGGACTTGTGCTTTGTATAGTGTTAAAAGCTGTCCAGGCCTAAAGTATCGCTTCACCCTGTTTAGGATGCCCAGCTTTTTGGCCGCAGTTTGGGCTTTGTACTCGATCGTGGCGCCGAAGTTGAGACTGGATGTCAACTCCATGCCTAGGAGCTCGAGCCGATCAGTCACAGGAACAGATGCACCCCGAAAAGTAGGAGCTTGGTCAAAACGACTCCTTCTTACGGTAAAAAGACACGCCTGTGTTTTGGTGGCGTTGACAAAAGTGACCAAATTGTCATCACCCCACTGGGAGACAACGCTTAAGGTCAAATTTGTCCGCTCTACCATGGCCTCTCTCAAGGAACAAACTTCAACCCCACTGGTTGTTGCGTTGGACAAGTATCTCTCTGAAACCGTACTGTACACTTATATGGTGTACATAATAAAGAGTATTCTATTCTATTCTATTCTATTCTATTCTGTCATCTGCGTACCCAACAAGACCAGGCTGAAGTAGGTCATTGATCTGCAGCACGAAAAGAGTTGCAGAGAGAACAGACCCTTGAGGAACTCCGGCATCAATAGCCATGAGGTCAGAGGATCAGCCGTCAACGACCACTCGGATCGACCGTTCACTGAGCAAGTCTGATATCCAGCAACAAAAAAAAGGTGGGATACCATAAGCAGGAAGCTTGCTGAGTAGACCTGCGTGCCAGACCCTGTCGAGATATCAAGCGACACGGCAAGTGCTTCGCCGTGTCTCTCAATGGCTTCGCCCCAGCAGTGCGTGACATACACAAGAAGATTGCCAGTTGACCGACCCCGGCGAAATCCATATTGACGGTCACCGAGGAGATTGTTGTCTTCAAGGTAGGTCAGCAGCTTACTGTTCAGAACCCTTTCCATAACCTTGCATAGGCTGGAGGTAATGGCGATCGGACGGTAATGCGCAGGGTCAGCACGGTCTCCCTTTTTGGGCACCGGTTGCACATTCGCAAGCTTCCATGATCTCGGCACCGTTCTTTTTACAAGAGAGAGGCGGTACAGGCGTGTCAACACAGGAGACAATTCAGGTGCACATTGCCTCAACACTCTTGCTGGAATGCCGTCAGGTCCACTGGCCTTATTCACGTCTAAACTGCACAATACTCTACAGACCTCTTTATTATGAACTGCGATCTCCGGCATCGAAGAATCACAACGAGGTAAAGTTGGTGGTTGCTTGGAGCCAGCGTCCAGACGCGAATTGCCTGCAAAGAGAGTTGCAAATAAATTTGCTTTCTCTCTTGCAGAGTGAGCCAGCGAACCATCAGGTTTCAGCATTGGAGGCAAAGTGGGTCGACAGAAATTCGTTTCGACCGCTTTCGACAGGGACCAAAACTGCTTACTACCCGGAGGGTGCGATGCTAGTTTGGCCCCGATACGTCCGACATGGTCAAAACGTGCCCTACGAAAAACCCGCTTACAGAACTTCTCGGCAGAATTAAGGGCTTTTTTCCTCGCGCGAACCCTACGCGCTTTAGCCTTTCGGTCGCGGGCCTTGATCCAGGCTTGGTAAGCAGATTCTTTACGTGCCTCAGCCTGGGCGCATTCTGCATTATACCAAGGCCGGGATTTGTGACAGAGCGGGATGTCGGAGAATGGAATAAAATACTCCATCCCCTGCCGAATCACGTCCGCAATCACATCAGCGCAGCACGAAGGGTCACCCGAGGAGAAGCACACTTGCCGCCAAGGATATGACGCAAAAAAGTGTCGCATCTCATCCCAATCTGCTGACTCGTATCGCCATACTCGTCTCGTGCCTCTAGGACTCTTATCAGGAGGAGAGCAGGCCAACACGGATTTCACCAGGCAGTGGTCAGACGTTCCCAGCGGGGCTGAGACTGATACTGATTGACTGCCCGGATCAGTTGTCAGCAGAAGGTCCAAGCAATTGGTGTATGGGCGTCAACATCCGGTACCCGCGTTGCTACATTCACCAGCTGGGTTAGATCTAGCGTTACTGCAAACTTGCGCGCCTCTAACCCGGCATGGTCAGTTCTCTGGTACGGGAACAACCACTCTTTATGGTGGGCGTTAAAGTCTCCCAGAAAATTGAGCTTCGCTGTTGGGTACCGTTGCTGGGCTACGTCGGTCGACTCCACGAGGAAATTAAACAGCGCTGTTGTCTCCTGGTCACCGCTGTGCGATCGGTATACGCCGATGTAGATAATTTTTTCTACGCCAGTGTCCACAAGTAGCCAAATGGCAGAAAAACCCGATTTCTCAAAGCAACGGAGACGACGACTACAAATGTTATCGCGGACGTACACACAGACCCCAGCCTGCTTCTTGAACTTATGTTCCAGAGAGTAGCCCGGGTAGTTGAGGTACGCCACGTCCGACGGGGTTGTTATCTTCGTCTCCGTTAGTAAAAACAGGTGCAGCTTCTCGGTCTCAAGGTGGTGATGGACCGGATCGAGATTTGAGTGTAACCCTCTGATGTTGGTGAGGTGCACTTTGAGTGGGAGGAAGCGCAGCCGTTGTTTAACCTGTTTCCTTTTTGCTTTCGTCATTTTTTTTTTGAGTCGTCGGGGAGAAAAGTCGAACTGTCGAGGCTCTGCTCAGTGAACCAAGTGGAACACTAAAGCTAAACTAACCTATGAGGAACTCATTTGGAGACTGCGAGGACGCCCGAACGCCCCCGGATATGGCTACCGGGTCCTCCCATCCAGTCGTCGGCTGGCACGGTGGAGCACACCGGGATTTTTCGCTAGTTGGCGGGGCAACCTTTCACACGTGGCTGGCGTGCTACTTGGGCCCCCTACTAACTGCGGTCGGCCAACAGCTGGCACCGTGCTTCGGATCCCGCTACCCTCCAATTTACTCGGAAAGCCTAGCCCAGTGACCAAGACCGGTTCTGAGCAGAGCAACTGACAATCTCCTTCTCTCCCAAAGGCACTGGCACTCCCGCACACCGACGGAACACAGCAAGCTGCTTGGCGTCGGACTTCGGCGGGATGGTGGTCGCGAGCCAGGCGGCTCCTTGCGGAGCCTACCACCGCTTTAAGTGGGATCGTTCTGCCGTACCACAGGCAAGCCTGTGGTGCCGTTGCCCGGGGGTGGACCGCGAGGAGGTAAATCCCAAACAACCCCAAAACTGTACTGTACTGTGAACTGTAACGAATTCATCATAACATAGCCGTCAATGTAAAGATGAAATTAGTTTATCCTGAGATGCTGTTAATGAAAATTCAAACTTTTTAATGTAAAAATCAAGCGGTTTGATAAAATTCACACAATGTTATTGACACCTAAGGCTTTTTCTCAGAGGCCTGTTGCCGAAAGTAACGTCAAAAACTAAATCTAGATTGGCTTGCTAAAATTGACACACATTTAATTCCGCTTTTTAATCCAAAAGCCTTACCTGATCGAAGTGCTGATGCAGATCGTCGTGTAGCCTGTAGTGGTGCGCGGCGGCGGTGGTGTCGTGCTGCTGCTGCAGCCCCGCGCGGTCTGCCTCCGACAGCGCGAGGCGGGCGCCGCCGCCGCCCGCGCGGCGCCGGTGCCCCAGCACGGACGTGGACTGGGGGAGAGGAGAACTGTTAGTGATCAATGATTTGCCAAATACGTGCTTTGTTTTTGGAACTGTCCATAGACAAAGTTCTGATGGCAATCGACAAGTTCCGTCGACGGGTACTAGACTTTGTTATCGGTCAATTTACTACTGATTAAAAAAATATTGTAACGTGTTTCTTTGGCATGACGGTCAGCGCATCATGTACGGGCGCTAGAGAAGAGCGTAAAACGTGAGCGTATCAGAGTGCGCTCGGGCTAAGCTCACAAACGCGAGAAAGACACAGCTCCCGTAACGCATTGCGAATGATTTACTTAGCTCTGAATGTAACATGTTATGTTGTACATAATACCTGCAGTAAGACCACTAGTCCGATAGGGTCGGCGGGCGTGGTGGGCGCGGTGGTGTTGCAGATGACGCAGTCGTAGTCCCTCTCGACGGCCTCCTCCTCCTCCCACTCCATGGCGCCGGCCTCTGTGCCGTCCAGGCTCTGCATGGCCGACATGAACTGTTGTTGTCGTCGAGCGAACTCGCGCATTAGTTGTTGTTGACGCTCGCGCGCTCGTCGGGAACGTTCTTCTTTCTCGCGCCGTTCTCTGTTGGGAAAAGATAATGACTTGAGTTTATCAAAGAAAGACGAGACTGATATTAAAAAGTCGTTAATGTTAGCAATGCCGAAATGACAAGGGGAACACACAGTGGAGCGTACATTGGAGTTTTGCCCTACTTGCCGTGTCCTCGTCGAGCGACCGGCGCTGGTTCAATCCATGGTCTAGAGAGAGAGGAGGCATAGGAAGCGGTTACCTAATAAAAAGCTTCGTAGAAGGTACGCGAAGCCTATTTTTTTTTTTACGGGACCACTCGCAGTTCACCTTTCTAAGAGTGGTTGCTGCTTAACCGATATGAATCCGAGCCTGTGGTGGCCTCATATGAATTTAAGGCCCCCAGCCAAGGCAAAAAAACTTAAAACCTACAACTCCGCTCGCTGAGGGCAAATGCTAGTGAAGGAGGAGGCCGAATGCGCGAGAGAGAGGGAAACCTCACGCCCCAGCCGCCGCAACAGAAGAAGACACCTCGGGCGTCGGGAGTCGCAGGGCGATTCCCGGCCACCGTAGGCGTGGGCCTGCGGACGGCGAGCCACCCAACTCTCGCCGTCGATCAGAACCAGGCCCGGGTCAACGGCGCGCTGTGTTTCAAGTGCACCTAAAAGAGATGTCAGCATAGAAGACGGGGCCCGCTAGAGCCAGTGAATGTCAGGCTTGCGGAATTTATTCGAAAGTTACCGCGGCCCTGGAACGCAAAGGGCATTCAGAGGAACACGGATTCGTTTTAGTCAGTAAGAGTCTGAAACTCCCTTCTCCTCCGCCCAGAAAGGGAGTAGTCATTCGATGATATCCATACTTAAAAAAAGGCTGGGGGATGAGGTCTCACTAGCCTCCTGCGTGAACGGCGTATACAGAAATGTCAGGAAAACATATTTTGTTTATATTTAGATATTATGAATTTTGATGCTTTCTCAGCATTGAAAACGTTCGCGCTCGAATTTCGATGTAGCTGCCAAAATAAGAAATTACTAATATCCTTAAAGCTTTCATATGGGATAAGTTTTATCACTGTTTAGTAATTGGTCCGGTCAAGTATACAAGAAACAGTATAAGGGTCCACTTATCCAGGGCGACAAGTTCCGTTTGAGTTCATTTGAGTACGCCGAAAAAGTACATCAATACCAACATGACCCTTGGTCAACTTGTTATTCCACGATAGAAGGCTATTGAATACCTTCTTCAGGCGACTATAGAAGGGCTCCCTCAACTACTACATGTCAGTAACATCGCTACTTAACGCTTAGGACATACCCGAACATCTATCGCTGACTGGTTGAAAAGCAGACGTTTGAGTACATCATTCTATTTAATTACTAAAATGCAAGATCAGTTAGTTCCTAATAATAGGGTATTTTCCTGAAAATACCTCCGCTTATTCCTCCGCAAGTCACAGCTATGGTTTGGACAGCTGTATTTCCAACTGTGATTTATTTACAATTGAAATTGACATAGCGATCGTTCATAGACATTTAAAGTCCCTTGACTTAACTAAATCTGCCGGCCCCGATGCCCTACCTGCTGTCTTCATAGTTAAGTGTGCTGAAGAACTAGCTTTACCTATATCGCTTTTATTTAAGAGGTCGATATCTGAAGGTATTGTACCTTCTTTATGGAATTCTGCTTTTATATCACCCATCCATAAGAAGGGTGCTAAAGACAAAATTGACAATTACAGGCCAATTTCTAAGCTCTGTCTGCTAGCTAAAGTATTGGAACGCATAGTTTACAGTCAGTTATACAGCAGTATGGTTTCTAACTTTTGTCCTCAACAGCACGGGTTTCTGAAAGGAAGGTCTAGTCTTTAACCTAGTTCAGTTCACAGATAATGTTGCTGAGCATATAGATGATGGATCCCAAGTCGATGCAATTTATACCGATTATAGTAAAGCTTTCGATAGGATTGACCATGACACTACTGAGGAAGCATTTTGACTTGGGCATCAGGGGAGACCCATTCAGATGGTTTTCCTCTTATGTGCAAAATAGGACACAAGCGGTGGTTCTTAATGGCTTTATGTCCTCCTGGTCAACCATCCCCTCTAGTGTGCCGCAGGGTTCCCTACTGCCGTTATTATTTGTACTTTTTATTAATGATATCGGCGAGTGCTTCAAACATTCTAAATACCTAATGTTTGCAGATGACATGAAAATCTATTCCTCAGTTAGGAATTTAAATGACGCTAGACTTTTGCAGGCTGACATATCTAGATTAAAAAACTATTGTAAAATAAATAAATTACATCTTAACACATCAAAATGCTTAGTTATGACCTTTACCCGGAAAAACCTTCCAATCATATTCGACTATCAATTGCAAATCAGCCTTTAACTCGAACTCATGTCACTAGAGATCTCGGTATTCTGCTAGATAATAAGCTCACCTTTGAGTGTCATGTCGACCATATCGCCAAAAAAGCTTCTAAAGCCGTGGGTTTCATCATCCGTAATGCAGGTTCATTCAATAAAATGAAAACCTTAAAAATTCTTTACTGTGCTTACGTCCGTAGTCATCTAGAATATGGTAGTCAAGTTTGGAATCCGAACTATGCAGTGCACTCAGACAGGTTGGAACGAATTCAAAGGAAATTTTCCAGGTACTTAAATTATAAATTTAAAATCCCTTATCTGAGTTACAACGACAGATGCGCTCGTTTCCACTTACTTCCCCTTGTAACTCGTAGGAATATATCTGACATACGTTTCCTAGTGAAAATAGCAAAATCTAAGATGGAATGTCCTGAACTTCTTTCAAAGCTCTCTCTGAACGTTCCTCCTCGACATTCTCGTCTAAGCATGCTCCTTACACTCGCACAGTTCACCGTGGCATGATTCATTCATCAAAAGCATTCAACAAAATTGTAAAGGATGACCAGCTTTCAATAGATTTGTTTGCAAGCAGCTTAGCGACAAGTACAATTTTAACCGAGCACTATATGGGTTCTAATATTTTCTCATAGTGGTTGCACATTTCGCAGGTACTTAATTTGTACATTAAACTTAGCAGTTGTAGTAATAGTTAATTAATTTTGCAACTGTACATCAATTACCTACTCTTTTGTTAACTGTGGAGGCTTGTAAATGGCTTGTTGTGAATTAGCTTACTGTTTACCCCTGTATTTATTTATAGCTGTAAGCCACCCAAACACAATAAAATAAAATAAATAAATACTATTTGGTTCGTCAGTTAGACCAAATGAAAGTACACTTGTTTTATTTTTTGTCACATAAACTAAAAATTAAGATGATAGCGTGCGTTGTTTAATCCGCGGATTGTCCGTGTATTGTTGTGCGCGTGACTCATAATCGCATATCGTGCACCATTCATCCTAGCATAAATTAATCTTAATCTTACATTTGTGGAAACAGACAATACAGTGAATTTATTAACCTTGAACTGACTTTCATCTCTTATCTCATCCTTTATCTCTATCTTAATCCAACACCGAAAATTGGTCCTTCGAGCACGTTAGCGGGACCGAAACGCGTGTGCAAAACTTTGTGCTTTGTTCTTTTGTGTGTGCGTTTTACCGGTTTCGTTATACGCAATTAGAAACCTTGGAACATACAGTGTGCGTTTAATTTAATTTAATTTTAATTATAAATCCACAATATAAAACAGAAGTGCTCGAACACTTCTTCCCTTACATGATTAGGTAATCTGTGTAAAACTTCACAACGCAACAACTATCAACCAACATTTAAACATTCAACGCGGAGGCACTTTTGCCATTGTCAGAAATGTGGATGAGTTTTTTGATGCCTAATAATTTTTTTCGTTTTTGATACGTTTTTGTTAATAATTTCGCGAATCTATTCGTCTGTATTAGTTGTTCATTAGTTTATGAAACGTGCAGCATCGATCGTGCAATCTAGCGTTGCAAATTCAAAAAAATATTTATAAATACGACATTCACGCTTGTGCACCTTCAGTTCAGCCAAATTCCCAGCAGGGGAACGTGTCGGGTGTGGACAGTTCCATCTAGTGGTACAAATTCTTAACTTTTACGTTACACGCAGTTTCCGGTCTCGCCGCTTGCAGCTCAGTTTCGTTCTAGTCAGCGTACATCTCCACTGAAAAACATCTCTTCTCGTCACCGCTTTAGTGAAGTCCGGACCTATTGCACAACTCGTGAGCGTCGCATTCACCAGATGTGGACAAACCCTTATAGCTCCTGCACGCTCCTTATCAAGTAGATAGTTTAGGTTACCTATACACAATAATGAGTATGGTGAGTTAGTTACCGTGCCCGCTGCTCGGCCTGCCGCTCGCGCTGGTGCGGCCACAGCGAGTGCCGCACGTGCGCTATGGCGGCCGCACAGCGCGCGTCCAGCGCCGCCAGCTTGCGCAGCACGCGCCGATGATGATACACAATAATGAGTATGGTGAGTTAGTTACCGTGCCCGCTGCTCGGCCTGCCGCTCGCGCTGGTGCGGCCACAGCGAGTGCCGCACGTGCGCTATGGCGGCCGCACAGCGCGCGTCCAGCGCCGCCAGCTTGCGCAGCACGCGCCGATGATGATACACAATAATGAGTATGGTGAGTTAGTTACCGTGCCCGCTGCTCGGCCTGCCGCTCGCGCTGGTGCGGCCACAGCGAGTGCCGCACGTGCGCTATGGCGGCCGCACAGCGCGCGTCCAGCGCCGCCAGCTTGCGCAGCACGCGCCGATGATGATACACAATAATGAGTATGGTGAGTTAGTTACCGTGCCCGCTGCTCGGCCTGCCGCTCGCGCTGGTGCGGCCACAGCGAGTGCCGCACGTGCGCTATGGCGGCCGCACAGCGCGCGTCCAGCGCCGCCAGCTTGCGCAGCACGCGCCGATGATGATACACAATAATGAGTATGGTGAGTTAGTTACCGTGCCCGCTGCTCGGCCTGCCGCTCGCGCTGGTGCGGCCACAGCGAGTGCCGCACGTGCGCTATGGCGGCCGCACAGCGCGCGTCCAGCGCCGCCAGCTTGCGCAGCACGCGCCGATGATGATACACAATAATGAGTATGGTGAGTTAGTTACCGTGCCCGCTGCTCGGCCTGCCGCTCGCGCTGGTGCGGCCACAGCGAGTGCCGCACGTGCGCTATGGCGGCCGCACAGCGCGCGTCCAGCGCCGCCAGCTTGCGCAGCACGCGCCGATGATGATACACAATAATGAGTATGGTGAGTTAGTTACCGTGCCCGCTGCTCGGCCTGCCGCTCGCGCTGGTGCGGCCACAGCGAGTGCCGCACGTGCGCTATGGCGGCCGCACAGCGCGCGTCCAGCGCCGCCAGCTTGCGCAGCACGCGCCGATGATGATACACAATAATGAGTATGGTGAGTTAGTTACCGTGCCCGCTGCTCGGCCTGCCGCTCGCGCTGGTGCGGCCACAGCGAGTGCCGCACGTGCGCTATGGCGGCCGCACAGCGCGCGTCCAGCGCCGCCAGCTTGCGCAGCACGCGCCGATGATGATACACAATAATGAGTATGGTGAGTTAGTTACCGTGCCCGCTGCTCGGCCTGCCGCTCGCGCTGGTGCGGCCACAGCGAGTGCCGCACGTGCGCTATGGCGGCCGCACAGCGCGCGTCCAGCGCCGCCAGCTTGCGCAGCACGCGCCCGATGAAGTACGGCCCGTCACCTGCAGACAAACCACTCTTTGAAACATCTTTTACTCAACTTAACCCACAAACTCTTGCTGTACAATATCGGTAGAAGATCCCTTGGAGCCAATGATACTCGAATAAAACGCAGTACCTCAGAGCAAGACAATTTTATTCTATTTAACCTGAGCCTTATATATCTTGCCGGGAAACGAAACCATACCGCGATTTAATTCGATCTCAACGCCATTTATCGAGCTAACTGGTAGTTTTTGTAACAAAATATTGGTTACGTTTGTAGGATAGCATTGGGATCGATCACACAGTATTCTAGTTATTTTGACATTGAATATTCCGCCCACCAAAAGGAATATTCCTTTTAGTACCGCCCACCATGAACAAACTCAGCACAAGAACAATGGACTGTATGACAATTACAAATACTGAATAGTGGACGGTTTCATTACATGTGATTACAATATGGTTGACAGATATGGTTCCGAACAAAACATGACAAATACAACAAAAAAAATATCTACTTGGCAAGGTAAAAGTAAAACATTTTCATAACTGTATTGACTTCGTTTAAACTCCATCAATACACAAAGTTATAAGTTTAACGAGACAAAAAGATAACATGGTGTTTAAAACAATGGTGCAACATAAGAAAAACACAAAAAAAAAACAAATCTTAGCACTAAATAAACGCTTATAATTTCAACAACTTGTGACTTGTTCGGTAACAGGAAGGAAACACAATTTTGAAGTTGGATGTATGTGCCCTTACAACGAATAGTGACAACGCGCGTCAAGCTTTCTTTACCCGGATGCAGCTGTATAATTCTACCGTATAGCCTTTTAGCTGGAGGTAAGTTATCTTCTTTTATTAATACTACATCACCTATTTTATAATCAAGGTCTCGAACATTCCTTTTATGTCTTTGGAAGAACTGTGTTAAATATTCTTGTTTCCATCTACGCCACCATACGTCGGCGTCGTACCAATTGCCATCTGCGTAAAGTACTAACTGTGGCATACTCATAATTGTAGTCGGGTGCCACTACCAATGGATGACCCACTAAAAATGGCCAGGAGTTAAAGGTGTAGGATCTTCTGGATCGCTGCTACTCTGAGACAAGAGCCTAGAATTTAGGCATGCCTCAATTTGAGAAAGAACTGTGGACAGCTCTTCGAACGTCAAATTACCTACGACGCGCTTCAGATGATGTTTCACACCTTTCACTCCTGCTTCCCACAATCCATCAAAATTTGGAGTGTGGGGAAGAATGAAGTGCTATTTTGTTTGAGAGATTGCAAGAGCAGCTGCAATGTCTTTAAATACTGAAGTCTCTTGATTGAAATGTGTCTGTAACTCCTTGGCAGCGCCTACAAAATTAATGCCATTACCGCTCCAGATAAAAGAACCGTTTGAACACTGCCAGGAAACCCTCAGTTGTTAAGTCCGAAACAGCCTCAATGTGTACTGCACGCGTGGCCATACATACAAATAAACAAATGTATCCCTTATACGACTGTTGACCACGACCCTTTGAGCCCGTTATATTTATGGGGCCCGCATAATCGACTCCGGAGTTAAGAATCGGTTTAATAGGGGTCACTCTGCAAACTGGAAGCTCTCCCATCAACTGTTGTTTTGTGGTCGCAGCATATCGAATACAGGGTACGCAACTTCGTATATGAGCTCGTACAATATTTTTTACCCGACTGAGCATCGGCTACAATTAACTTGGCCAAACTTGAATCATGAGGAATGACAACTGTGTGCTTTGTACATTCAGTCAAAAAAGTATCGGGAATGGATGATTTGTTTATGGTTCCAAATTCAATTTTTTGTTTTTTTGTAGTTGTTAGATTGGCACAACTGTTTTCCATTTAGGCGCGGAGTTTGAGTTGCATCTGTTATTTATATTAAATACAGTGCTGGTTTTAGTAATATCATATATAGTGTGTATTGCGAATTTCATAATGGACAAAAATATCGAACAAAGAGTTTGTCTTAAATTTTGCATCGCCAATGGAATTTCGTGTTCGGAGTCACTGAAAATGTTACAGAAGGCTTACGGTGAATCGACTTTATCAAAAACTCGTGCTTATGAGTGGTTCAAAGCGTTCAAAAGCGGTCGAGATGTGATTTGCCTCGCTCTGGTAGGCCGTCAACGTCTGCAACTGAAGTCAACATCGCAAAAGTGAAGGAAATAGTGACTGAAAATCCCCATTCAACTCTGAGAGAGATAGCCGCCGAACTTTCTGTATCACACGAGTCGATCCGTACCATTTTAACTAATCACTTGGTTATGAAACATGTTGCTGCTCGGCTAGTCCCAAAAGATCTGAATTTTCTCCAAAAACTCAATTGCATGAAAGTCGCTGAGGACATGCTAGAACGAGTCAGTTCGGACCCAACATTCATGAAACGCATTGTTACTGGTGACGAGACGTGGGTTTACGAGTTTGACATGCAAACTAGTCAACAAGTTTCGGAGTGGCGCCTTCCAACTGAACCGAAACCGAAAAAACCACGCCAAAGTCGATCAAAAGTCAAAGTCATGTTGACTGTTTTCTTTGACTATCGCGGTGTTGTGCACTCTGAATTCTTACCGGAAGGTCTAACGGTAAAAAAGAATATTATTTGAGCGTTATGCGGCGTTTAAGAGAGCAAATTCGACGAAAAAGGCCAGATTTGTGGAAAGAAAATTCTTGGATTTTGCACCACGACAATGCGCCTTCGCACAAGGCTATCATTGTGAACGAATTTTTAACCAAACACTCAACAAATACTATCCAGCATCCAGCATATTCACCAGATATGGCTCCTGCTGACTTTTTTCTTTTTCCTAAACTCAAATTACCACTTCGTGGCACCCGTTTTCAATCGATAGAAGACATAAAGGAGAATTCGCGGCGAGAACTGAACTCAATTCCGGAAGCAGCGTTTAAAAAATGTTTTGATGAATGGATTATTCGTTGGCGCAAGTGTATAGTTTCTAAAGGAGCATACTTTGAAGGTGATAAAATAAATTTGGATGAATAACAGACATTTTGTGTATTATTGATCTTTTCCCGGTACTTTCTTGACAGAGTAGTATTATCAAGTAGTTGAGAATAGCGGAGTCTTCCCCCGACGCGAAATATCTCACATTTATCCATAAAAACATTTAATTTATATAATGAATTCGTTTTGTCTAATGGAACTTTATTTTTCATACATTCTGCATGAAACCATTGCTGTTGGCTTTGTCTGATACATACATCTAAGGCTTCACGAATTTCTGAAGCTGAGGTATGCTGTAACTTTAATGTTTGCTTTACGAAGTCTTGTTGACTGCAAAAACCTTTTACAGTACGCAACAACCCTCACCAAACGTGTGAGTGATGAATACATAGATCCCCAAATAACTTCAAACTCAGGCACGAGGTTGGCAGTGTGAACCTTAACAAGTTTTTTCTCCTCATTAGTGTGTATTGCGCTAGGTCTTGTGTATTATATATGATCACTTCTTAATCAACTTGGTCCTTGTTTCCATAGATCATCATTAGGTAGAACAGCTGAAGAAACTCCACGAGAAGCGATATCCGCTGGATTGTCCTTGGATTTAACATAAGCCCATTGTGTATTGTCTAGCAAACTAAGAATTTCTGAAGTGTGGTTAGCCACGTAAGTTTTCCAACCACTTGGCTGATCATTTAACCATTTCAAAACCACAGACGAATCGGTCCAAGCATGGATGGAAGCCTTTGGAATGTTCATTACTTCAGCTACTTCGATCAACAGTTTGGCTACTAAAACAGAACCACACAATTCCAGTCGTGGAATGGATATCTGCTTTATAGGAGCTACCTTTGTTTTTGCGGTTATGAGGTGTGAGTGTATTTGCGCAGTAGCGTCGATAGTGCGACAATACACCACAGCCGCATAAGCTATATTTGACGCATCGCTAAATCCATGTAGCTCTATGGTAATGTCCTCTTCTCCTTTGCCTATCCATCTGCGAATGTGAAAATCCACCAGTTTCTTTAATTCTGATCTGTAATATCTCCACTCTTGTGAAAGATCTGGTGATAGTTCATCATCCCAGCCTATACCACTCGTGGTGAGTGTCACGTATTGTTCAGGGTTAAGTTAAGGTAGATATACTTCGTGTTAGCACGTAGTCACGTACTATCTATGTATATTTAAATCCACCTATTAAAGGAGAGAGGATAGTTGAGGACTGTAGCTGAGTACAGTTGAGTCTCTGTTCACAATTGACTCTCAAAGTAATACACGTCATGTTGTTTACTTAACCCCTCCTCATCCCCACATCGCATGGCGACCCTGCCAGTCGGCTGGACGGCGTTATAGCTCTCCGTTCGAGGGATTCGCAGCGGCAGAAGTCGGCTAGGCTTCGGTGAGCTTCGCGTCACATCAGGTCACGGGCCATGGGGAGCACAACATCAAAGGAAGAAGTGGTCGTCGCTCAGATGGCGGTGGGTGGTTCGAATACCGCAGCGATTACACAGGAGCAGGTCACGGCCATCCAAACGGTGCTGTTATTTATTGCTGTATGTTTGGCGCTTGTCATCGTTGGTGTGGCGGTCCGGATATATAGAAGGTGTCACCACAGTTGGATCGAGGACCAGCTAAACCAGCGGGAGGTTCACAAGGCTGTGCAGTTGGCCTGACCAGATATGGACGAAGTAACGTTCCCTCGTTAAGAAGTAAGTGATTAAGTGATTCTATACGTGAGCTTAAGTGTGTGATATGACCGAGCGGTAAATTTAGAGACAATAGTATGCATATAGTGTATTAAGTTTAAACGGAAGTGGAACTAACGTCACTGTTCGTGCAACTAAAATTGTTAAGGGAAAATATTGTAAAATTAGGTCCTAGTAGGCGGAAAGGCGACAATTTCAATAAGAAAATTAGTGATGTGAAAGCCTTATACGTTAAATTTAAGAGTATAGTTTCAAGTTCGCACAAATTTTCAGAAGAGTTAACACAGCTGATAGTTTTTAATCCATAGCTTTTGTATGAATACCTTCGAGGTTATAATACATGGAGCACACATGCATGCATGCATGGAGTACATGGTTTATTTCTGATATGACCGTTATTTTTGTTTCAGGTGCTGCAGAACGTGACATCTTTACAGAGTAATCAAATTCGTCCTTGTTCCGGTTCCAGGTAATTCCCAAAATCTTAGTTAGTCAGTTTTAATTTCCAAATCTCTAAGGTCTTCCTCTAAGGTGTCCAATAAGCACATCTTCATATATTACTTGTCCATATTTGCAATTGAAACCCTCCTAAAAAAATCTCTAATAAACTATAAATTATTTCTACTTCTTTTTCAGTTTGGCCACCAGTCATCAGATCATCCATATAGAAGTCTGACGTCACCCTTTCAGCAGCCAATGGGTACATATTACCTTCATCGCATGCAACTTGATGCAATGACTTGACAGCCAAGTAAGGGACGCATGACGTGCCAAAGGTGACAGTCAGAAGTCGGAATTCCTCTATCTCTTTCTTAGGATCCTCTCTCCAGACAATGCTTTGGAAATCCGTATCTGACCGCGCTACTTTGATTTGGCGATACCTTTTTATTATATCTGCTGCTAGATCGGATGCTGTCGCCATCTCATGACAAAACTACTCTGTCAAGAAAGTACCAGGAAAAGATCAATAATACACAAAATGTCTGTTATTCATCCAAATTTATTTTATCACCTTCAAAGTATGCTCCTTTAGAAACGATACACTTGCGCCAACGAATAATCCATTGATCAAAACATTTTTTAAACGCTGCTTCCGGAATTGAGTTCAGTTCTCGCCGCGAATTCTCCTTTATGTCTTCTATCGATTGAAAACGGGTGCCACGAAGTGGTAATTTGAGTTTAGGAAAAAGAAAAAAGTCAGCAGGAGCCATATTTGGTGAATATGGTGGTTGCTGGACGGTATTTGTTGAGTGTTTGGTTAAAAATTCGTTCACAATGATAGCCTTGTGCGAAGGCGCATTGTCGTGGTGCAAAATCCAAGAATTTTCTTTCCACAAATCTGGCCTTTTTCGTCGAATTTGCTCTCTTAAACGACGCATAACGCTCAAATAATATTCTTTATTTACCGTTAGACCTTCCGGTAAGAATTCAGAGTGCACAACACCGCATTAGTCAAAGAAAACAGTCAACATGACTTTGACTTTTGATCGACTTTGGCGTGGTTTTTTCGGTTTCGGTTCAGTTGGAAGGCGCCACTCCGAAGCTTGTTGACTAGTTTGCATGTCAAACTCGTAAACCCACGTCTCGTCACCAGTAACAATGCGTTTCATGAATGTTGGGTCCGAACTGACTCGTTCTAGCATGTCCTCAGCGACTTTCATGCGATTGAGTTTTTGGAGAAAATTCAGATCTTTTGGGACTAGCCGAGCAGCAACATGTTTCATACCCAAATGATTAGTTAAAATGGTACGGATCGACTCGTGAGATACAGAAAGTTCGGCGGCTATCTCTCTCAGAGTTGAATGGGGATTTTCAGTCACTATTTCCTTCACTTTTGCGATGTTAACTTCAGTTGTAGACGTTGACGGCCTACCAGAGCGAGGCAAATCTTCCATCACATCTCGACCGCTTTTGAACGCTTTGAACCACTCATAAGCACGAGTTTTTGATAAAGTCGATTCACCGTAAGCCTTCTGTAACATTTTCAGTGATTCCGAACACGAAATTCCATTGGCGATGCAAAATTTAAGACAAACTCTTTGTTCAATATTTTTGTCCATTATGAAATTGGCAATACACACTATATATGATATTACTAAAACCAGCACTGTATTTAATATAAATAACAGATGCAACTCAAACTCCGCGCCAAAATGGAAAACAGTTGTGCCAATCTAACAACTACAAAAAAACAAAAAATTGAATTTGGAACCATAAACAAATCATCCATTCCCGATACTTTTTTGACTGAATGTATGTCTCAAGTCTGCCTGAAGAGTAGGTCCCACCATTGAGGTGTCATTTAAGGAAACCCCGTTTGTTCCCTTACATGACGCGTCATAAACCACTCTTACCTTGATGGTCAGTTTATCTGGTCTAACCACTGCATGATGGGGCAAATTAACCGCATCGCTTTTATTTCTTTCAGACTCATCGGTGATTTTCTCCAATGGCCCAACAATAAATACTCCTTTATCAAATCAGTATACTGTTGTTTTAAATCATGATCCCTAGCCAACTTCCTTTCTAAACCTAGCAATCTTTTTAGAATTACCGTATTTACAAGGCGGATCTTCTGATCTAAAAGGTAATTTGACGACATAACGCCCCTCCTCATCCCTTTTCGTCATATTGGCGTAGAACTCCTCGCAAGCCTGTTCTTCAGGAGCAAGAAGCTTTTTCGTTAAAGCAGGTTTCGAATCTAGTTCCCATAAACGTTTTAACATTTCGTTCCCTTCAATTTGAGTGTACATCGCGATCACAGTATTATGAGAATTCAGAGAGCTCTCTGCTTTATTAACATGGCCTGACACAATCCAACCTAAATGCGTATCTAGTACGACCGGAAAGCCCGCGGGGCTCTTGATCAGACCTTCCTTTAAAATACGGCAATATGTTTCGGCTCCTAACAAAATGTTGATTTTATTAGGGCAATTGAACTTTGGGTCGGCCAGACGTATACTGTGAATTTCTGGCCAATTCTCAAGTTCAAAGTTCGTATCTGGCATAACTGAGGTCAGTGAGCTTAATCATGCGTAGTAACTTTTAAGGTAAAAGAGGGGTCGTCATGCAACGATTCTTTATTAATATTAACCGCATGTCTAGAGATGATATCGCCCAACGTAGTAGTCTTCGAGACTACTCTCTTTAAACGAAGCAATTGCGCTGCTGCCTCAGTTATGGATGCTTGTGATCCTTGATCCAACAAGGCTCTCAAAATTGGAGAGAAATGGGTATTTCGTGAATCGGCCTTTACTAGAGCCGTGGCTAACATGACTTGACCCTGTGCTTGTCCATTCACAAAATGAGTTGCTATATTTGCAATGACATCATGTACTGGTTCTGAAGTAGATTCATGAGGGGTTGTGAGCTTCGTTGGCGTACTAGCCCCACTGGCTCCACTAAGGTTCTTAGGCTGCAACAACGTATGATGTTTCCGCTGACATATACGGCATTTTGAAATAACACGGCAAAATTTGAAAGTGTGCTGACAGCCCAAAAAATTAAAACAGACACCCAAAGACTTTGAAATGGCAAACGATCGTCAATATCTAGTTGACAAAACTCAAAATTCAAAAGAAGATTTCAAAAGTGCTTGACAGTTTGCTTAACACTAGGTAGGATAAATATTTAAATTTACATGATAACCAGTTTGGTTTCGAAGCCGGTCTCTCTACAGAAGCAGCTATATTGTGTTTAAAGCAGACTGTTAAGTACTACACTGATAGAAGTACACCTGTCTTTGCTTGCTTCCTCGACTTATCGAGGGTTTTTGACTTGGTTTGCTATGATCTGTGGCAAAAATTACAGCAAGCATAGTTTTGTGTAAAGTAGAAGCATATTTTTCAAATTTTGTAAATGTGAGTACCATGAAACCATTTACATTTTATGTGAGTAGTTATAGTTTTACTTGTTGGACATGAACGAGCATGGTGGTTGAGAGCATGTCATGCTCACTCAAATGTCTCGCTGATGGCGGCGCGTGGGTTTGATCATTCGGTTCCCTTCGAAATGGTTGAGCTGAAAGGTGCCGATACACGCGTCATGTTCGTGAACAGGCGCCGTCGGTTGAGACTGGTCATCTCTTAACTGCCATTGGCTTATTTTAATCTTCATATTTTAAATTCTTATAATAAGCCCTTTTTTTTCCTTTGCATTGTCCTCACATGCAGAAGCAACAAGTATATGTATGTAACTTGGAATTTTGTAAAACAGAACATGATTTAAAAGAGTGTCGGTGGAGTTTCTTGCACGTTCTTCTCCATAGAGATCTACGCTTTGGAACGTGCAAATAGCTTCCATGTTTTTGACTGACCGACCTTGACGTTTCAAAAGTGCCTGTGAATGGTTTATTTGAAATAAAATGCTTTGAATTTGAATTTGAGCGCCAGATGAACTGATCCGGATCTTTCAATACTGGTACAACAATCAGGTCAATGTTGTTCGATGGTCGGGGGCTTATTCGACCCCATATAGGTTGGAGTGTGAGGCAAGGAGGGCTAACCTCACCGAAGCTCTTCAACCTGTATGTTAATGCGCTGATAGAGAGGCTCAGCAACACGCATGTCGGTTGCCATATTGGAGGTGTGTGCCTAAACAATATCAGTTACGCTGACGACATGGTGCTGCTGAGCGCCTCTGTCTGTGGTGTGTCAAGGCTGATTGGCATTTGTGAGAAGTATGCTGAAGAACATGGTTTGTTGTATAACACGAATAAGAGCGAGTGCATGGTCTTTCGGGCCAGGGGGGGTGTCCAGATTACTTACCAGCAATTAACCTCAACGGATGCCCACTCAATACAGTTGACATGTTTAAGTATCTTGGGCATTTACTAACCGCTGACCTGAAAGACGATGCAGACATTGAAAGGGAACGTAGGGCGCTGTCTGCTCGTGCGAATATGATAGCTCGCAGATTTGCTCGGTGTTCGAGGGCCGTCAAAATAACCCTATTTAGGGCATTTTGTACGTCCTTTTATACTGGCAGTCTGTGGGTGGATTACACGCAGAAACAGTACAGCGCTCTACGTGTCCAATACAACAAACGCGTTCAGGATGCTCATGGGGCTGCCTCGCTTCTGTAGCGCGTCGGGGATGTTTGCCGAGGCGCGTGTGGATTGTTTCCACGCAATCATGCGCAAGCGGTGCACATCCCTATTGCATAGGGTGCGGGGCAGCCGCAACAGTATCCTGAGCGCTTTAGCTGATCGCTTTGACTGTCAGTACGTGAACCACTGTTGCATGGTTCATGTACGGACTGATATTGCCATATTATTTTAATCTCTCTATTTTAATTTTATTCTAAATCTATTGACATTAATCAATTGAATAATATAGGTATAATGTTTCTAAAATTTATATGTAAATTCATAATAATTAATGTGAGCTATTTTTATTTATCAAAATTATTGTATTAATTGTCTATGGGTTTCATGGCCTGAAATAAATGAATTTTATTTTTTAATCTTACAATTGGGGAGCTTGTGACTCTCAGAACAATGTGGACATGAAACATTAATAGCGCCATGCATTACTTTAGCGCGAGATGTAGAATTATTATCGACTTTTGGTTTATGTTTAGGTTCAACGCATTCTAGGGCTCTAAAACGCGTCTCGAAAAACTCACAAAATTGTTTAAAGGAGGATTGTCGGATGATTTACTAACATGCAGTTCCCACTGCTTCCTAGATTCTACGTCCAACTTCAAACTTACAACATAAACGACAATAACGTCACACGAACCAACATCAATCCTGCCAATATAAGGATTCGTGTAAACAATCGCTAGTAACATCAAGCAAATCTTTAAGTGCCATCGCTGATTCGGTTCCAATATTCCGCTGACCAAATAATCGGTTTATTAAACATGTTGACATAAATTTCTCATTATTGAACCTATGTTCTAACATTTCCTAACATTTTTTATAGTTAACATCAGTTATAGGAACATGTTTTATAAGCTGCTCTGCTTCACCTAACAGCTGAGTTTTTAAATAGTGGAAGCGTTGTACGTCATCAAGTTTTTTTTTATTATTGTGTACTAATGATATGAATAAATCTCGAAACGATGACCACTGTATTTCCACTAAAAGTAGGTAAAACTATTTTTGGCAATCTTACCACACTGTCAGATGAACCATCATAAACTTCCTTATTGGAATGATTAACTTTTAATAAAATTGAGACAGAGCATTTTTTAATTCAACCTTATACGTTAAATATGTTTCATAAACTTTTTCATAAATATTTTCCTGAAAGTATTCATGCAATTCTTCACCCTCACATTCGCCGACTACTCCTTCGTATTTTGTAGTAAAATTCCTAAATTGGGTCTCCAATATCTCTAGACGTGTATTCACATAAGTGTCATTTATCCGATCTTTCGGCAACTTTTTGAAGTTTATCAAGGCCTCCGCAATCTGTCCTTTGACATCCTTCAACTTTCTGAATTCCTTTTCCATGTTGTATTTCAACCGGATTATTGTAAGTGTAAAAGAGTTTGAATTTTCTAAGTCCCAACAAGACCGGTGAAGAGTAATTTTTATAAGTGCCGCCAAGAGTACATTTTCTAAGTGTTTTGACCCTTTTCAAATCGCTTCAAATCGGGCATGTATTCGACGTCTGGTGGTTCTTATCGAAACTACTCTAATTCCCTGACCGCACACTGTATTTTATCAAGTTCATGCAATCACTAAGGTTCCCTAACTTTTCACTATTTGTTTAACACTTAAAATGTACTCAACATTTTTTGTCCACTTGCACTTCACTACTTATGTGATCCAGTCTATTTACAAGTCCAATAAACCAATATTTCAAAGTTATCCTCAGCACAATTCACCAACGACTACCGCCACCTCGTATCAAGTAGCGTAACTAAACCTTTTAACTTATGTTTTTCCAAAAACGCCATCCGGCTCGAAGAACCATGTACAATATCGGTCTTTGGAGCCAGTGGTACTCGAATAAAACGCAGTACCTCAGAGCAAGACAATTTTACTTTATTTAACCTGAGCCTTATATTTATGTTGCCGGGTAACGAAAACATACCGCGATTTAATTCGATCTCAACGCCATCTATCGAGCTAACTATTAGTTTTTACAAAATATTGGTTACGTTTGTAGGATAGCATTGGGATCAATCACACACTTATTCTAGTTATTTTGACATTGAACACTTGCAGTTTTTAAAAGAACAGTGAAAGAATACAATCTTTCCTCATCGTCAAAGTTGCAAATATGTGTGTATGTATTTATCTTTTAATATTATCTAGTATGTATTAGATGTTATTTATGTATTGTATGCCATATTTAAAATGTATTGTTTTCATTTTATCTACTTGTAACTGTTACACACTATGTCTACATCTCTTTTTACTCTACTCTCCTTTCGCAGGTATGCTGGAAGAGATTTCTATAGAAATAAGCATCGGCTTTGTACCTATTTTTCTGTTTCTTTCTTCTCATCTTCTTATTAAATGTGCGTACATAAATTGTTAAATAAATAAATAAGACTATAGTCTGATTTTATTTCAACAAACGAGTACTTTTTTACTATTAATAGACATACGTTCGAACACCTCACCATGGTAAGCAATGATGTGGTCGAAGATGGAGCACGTGTCCCTAGAAGTAACCTATTCACTCTTGTCTTAAAGACTCCCTGGTAGTAGCTATCAGGAAACACAGACTCTGGCAGGGAATTTCACTCCATTTGCACTATGAATGTATTCCCAAAACGTTTTGTGCGTTTGAGCGGGATGTCCTCCATGTACCGTTGGCGCATCGCCGTTCGTCTTATAGTACGATGATGAACCGGACTTGGCGGAATGTTGACTGCGTTTCTATTGGTCCCCACAATCAACATAAAGCCCGTTCCATTCAATTCACCTTTGTTAAAAACAAGAACAAAGGCGTTGGCCTCACCCCGACCAATGACCCATCTCACTCTGTCAATATCGGAAATGTGCGAGAGACATACTCAGTACTCGCTTGTTAAAAAAAAATAGACTATAGTTAGAGCCATTACATAACTGTCCATAATGTAGAAGACACCGCATAGCTTGGAGACGCTTCGCATTTACTCGCGATCTTCAGCAGTGAGGGAACGAAGAAGAGTAGTCGCTCTTCTCTTGACGAAGTTTTGGATAAATTAAAAAAAAACTTCTCGGATCGATTTTCAAAGAAACAAGGAAGAAAAAAAATACGTACAGCCGAAGATAGAACCACCTTCTTTTTGAAGTCGGTTAAAAACGACTTCTCAGCCTAAGTAGAAATCACCTAAGAATAATAATAACAGGGACAATCACGAGCCATTTCCTCCTAAACAAACATCTCTTTACATCGGCGCCACGGACAGCCCACTCTGCAGGGGCTGCTTTGACGCCGAAGAATCAGCCGCCCACGTCATCCTGGAATGTGAGGCCGGGGCTACCGGCCGGTGAGGTCGCACCACGAAGCCTGCGCAGCTCGAAGTGCGGAAAATGGAGTCCCTACTCTACTACAATGTAATGTTGATTAACTTCTCCCGCTTGCATCAAAATGCAGTATTCGTTCGTAAACAAGGGCTGTATAGTGTAGGTCACTCACCAATAGGTTCGTGCGTGTCCGGGGCAGGCTCGTCCAGAGAGAAGGAGTCCAGCCGGCCCGACAGCTGCGAGTGCAGCTTCAGTAGCAGGGAGATTATTGATTCGTTCACTGGGATCGAGTCTTCCGACTGTGTGTGTAGTTGAACCTGGGAACAAATTGTGTTTATGAATTTTCTGTAAGTAACTTCAATTAAAGCTGTGAGTAACTTGGTTGGAAGTGATTGCTCTCGGGAAGTAGACATGGCTGGAACAGGATACAGGTGTGCTATTTTATTGTATCCTATTCCATTTCATTAACAGACAAGGTGTTTGGAGAAATTCTGTGCGAGTTGAAATTTGTGTACAAATGGGGTATTTTATTGGTAAGACTTGTTTCTAGCAGTACCAAAAGTTACTATGGTCACAAGCAAATCCGTATAACGGAGTCTGCGGGACCAGGTTATATTTGCACCGCCAAAGTAGCAATAGCGTGCCAGGACTCGCTTTAGTAAAGCTGAGGCGGCAGGAACGGCGACACGCGCTCGTACGGTGGCGAGAGCGGCTACAACAACCGCAACTTTCGGGCAAGCGTGTTGTCGAAGCCGTCCTGCCCCACTTCGAAGCCTGGCTAAAAAGAGGGGAGCGCATCTCGTACAGAGTCAGTAGTAAGTATTAGAGTGTCTCTGTACCTGGTTGCTGGTGGAGGGCAGGTCGCAGGCCCGCGGCGCGTCCTGTATGGCGGGCGGCGCGGGCGGCGCGGGCAGCGCGGGCGTGCCGCCGCGCACGCTCACGCTCCACTCCTCGCCGTCCATGTCTGTGGGCGGAGCGGACTTATACTGCTGGCCTGTACCACTGTACTTACATAGTACATAGTACGTGTCGCACTAGCGAGTTGCCAGCACACACGTTGCGAACTCGCGGCGAGCTTGCTGCACACTCGCCCCGCTTTCCACTCGCTCTTAACTCGCTAGCGTGATAAGGCCGTAAGTATTCTTATCAACGAACCAGTTACCTTACCAAGTTTTCGACATTCTACAAGAAACACTGAAGCAAGCATCAGCGAATAGTGCCGGATGCAAAACAACGCCTCACACCCAGCGCATGGCTTGCCCTACATCGCATCGCTATTGGTCTAACCTAACTATGACATTGACGATGTATACAGGATTACAGGGTGAATTACAAAAAAACAATTTTTCAAAAATCCAATGATGCAGGTTTTAGTTTTCATCAAAATCGGGCTCGAGACTCCTCTCAGTGTTTTTCGATATTCCGTATAGTTTCGGATTTGGCCATAAAGACACACTTGAAAAACTCACCTATATATAAGTAGGGTGTTGTGTAAAATAAACCATCTCTAAAATCGATTCAACCAAGTCTGACTATGGAGTTTTATTTACATCGATAGTTCCTGCTTATACCTATACGTCAAGAGACATTAAATTGGTGATCCTGACTTGATCCACTATATTATAGGAAAGATATGTCCAATAGAGTATTTTACTGAAAAAAAAAACAAATTTGTCCGTTAGATAGATTTCCAAAACATATTGGACACGTATTTTTTCTTTTTTCACATAAACAAAAATTGACGAAGATACAGTACGTTATAAAACTCGCGTGACGTCACTACGATAGTACAGTTTTTACTAGCGACGTGACGTCACCAGCCCCTTCTCCCGAGTTTTGATGCATTTTATCTTTGTCAATATTCATTGATTTACAAAGCATTAAATCCGTGTCCATTATTTTTCAATACTCTAAGTGACGGACTAAATAGTTTTACAATTTATTGATGGTGGAAACTAGCCAATTGAACCACCTTCACAATTAATAAAAAAAAAAAACACTAATTATTGTTTCCGACTCCCCTAAGCAATGTACAATAATATGCTAGCGTGAATGTACTTTTCACCTGCATATCGTTAAAGTTGCTATGACCCTTTCAACCGTAAGGTCAAAGATTTGTAACAGATAAACTGTATCATAAACCGTTAACTTTATCTTAAACTAGCGGACGTCACGCAGTTTCAACCGCGTAGTTCCCGTTCCCGTGGGAGTTCGGGAATAAAATATAGCCCATGTTACTCCCTGATAATGTATCTATCCATTTCTGAATGAAATGAAATTTTTCAAATCGGCCCAGTAGTTTTTGAGTTTATTCATTACAAACATACACACAAATTATTTTATTTTTTTCCTTTTTATAATATTAGTGTAGATGTAGACAAATCTCACACTTACTGACATAAAAAATTCGTTCACGGTATGCTTTTCGAAAGAACTCACCATATTCGATAGGTACTGGAGGCGTGTCCAAGTCAGATGATGTAGCGATGGCAAGACTCATCTCATCGTCAAAGGTCTGCAGAGCTAGCGCTTGACTGTCGTCTGTCACGTCCTGCATAGAGAGATATAAACCGTTACTAATGATACATCAAGTTCCAATTATTATTATTATCTAACCATTTAATCAAAAAGTATCATCATCATATTAGTCGAAAGACATCCACAGCTGGATATAGGCCTCCCCCAAGCGTCGCCACAACGACCAATCCTGCGCGTCTATGATGAAAGTAGACAGAAATATAATTTTAACAGCGGTATATTAATATTTAATAAGGTATAAGTAATATTTGAAAAATTCATTCATAATTTATTTACTATAAAAAACTTTATACATACACTTAAAATAAAACACCTAAGTAAAATATGGCGTTAAAAAACTCGTCCGCATCGCTGTCGGCTGGAAGTGAGCCCAAAAGACTAGTGGAATTGCCACGTTGTATGGCAATGCTGATCCTCTGTCCGAGGTAAAATCCAGCCCTAGGGTCACGCGAAGTGTCAACTCAGCGTTTACAAAGTTCTTTAAACAAGGCATGATCACTCGGACCCTATGGTCCATGAAATCAACACCAAACGACTCAAAAATATTTATTTTAGGGAAAACAAACAATTGTACAATGTTTTATATTCGAAAAGATTAAAATTAGGCTAATGTACAATCCACGTTCCCATAGGTTACTAAGCGTCTAAAATATAATTGTCAACAAGGTATTTTCGCCGATTGAGGTTCTCAGCAGCCGCAATACTCCTGTATTTTGCAGTATTTATCTTCTACGTCACGAGGACAGAATACGTACCTCCAAAGCTCGTATATGCGGCGCATCACCGCCGCCGTCAGATTGGTCGTCAGTCATAGAGTCACCGCGCGCCACCTGATGCATTACGTTCAACTGATTTTAATCAGAAAAAAATAAATAATTAAAAAAATGTTTTTGTACTCAAAGGAACGTAACACTCTCGATCTTAAACTTGTAAGAAGATTCAGTTCATTCAGACATTTGCATGCAGCTGAATTGTAAGTGCTAAGCGAAATGTGTGGTACTACGCGAATGGATTAGAAATAAAAGACTAAAGTATTAATGAGGATGTCTGAAAGTGGCACCAGCGACTGGAAAACTGGAAAGTTGTGTGAAAGTCAGTTGTCATTGTACGTACGGTTACTCGATGTGCAGGAATGAGGAAAATATCGTGAGGACACTTGAGTATGAATGTAGATGACTTTGTGGCGTCGTCCGAATGAATGCAAAGCGAGCATAGTGCGAATACGCGACCATCGCATTAATTTGTGTGGAAAGCCCGATAGCGTCGTCGCGCTGACAGAGGGCGTTTTCCAGCTTTGCCAATGACCTTGTACATACAAACGGAGCTAAAAACGCCTCTAAGCGCCACTCCGCTACCCCATTTTTATTTTTTGTAATAAAATGAATAGATGTTTTTAAAAAGTAACAAACCGAATTATTTTCGTTTGTATTAAAAAACTGTAATTATTTCTTACACTCTTTTAATAAAAAATGAAGAAGTAAAATGGTTTAACAATGATGAAAGTTACAAGATGCAGTAGGATATAGGTAAAGCTATAAGATACCTGTAAGGACGTGGGCACCACTAGCGCAGTGCTGGTGGCGGGCAGCGACGTCGACGTGGTGAGAAGCGGTATTCGCGTCGTCTCGTTCTCTGACGGCTCCCATTCTGTGTCGCCTGGAAGGGAAGCATTTTTATTACTGACGCCATGGATAACGGTAAGCAGGTTGATGTCGTTTATACTGATTGCAGTAAAGCTTTTGATCGGATTAACCCTCATGGTCAATCTGATCAATATACTTGGGAAAAGGCAAGGTGATGATGATGATGTGATGTTCTTTTTTTTAGCGCACAAATGTACAGAGGCGGTCTTAAGGGCGCTATTACAAAATCGAGCGCTTGCCCCGGACTAAAGCTACAAACCGCGTTTCCCGAGATTTATAGTGATTGTGGGGCTGTATACAAAAATTGCTTAAAAATATGAGTTTACTTTTAAATAGACCAATTTTTTTTTTCATGCATTATAACAATACATCCTTAATTATTAAATAATTTTTATTTGAATTTGGATTATACTTTCATAGATAAAAAATATAGTTTCGTACGGAAAATTGTCAATAATTCTCAGTTTTACAAAATTATTTTTGGTTTATTAGTGCATGAATCGTAACAAATTGATTTGATCATTCCAAAGTAGAAGGTACAGTTGTATCATGGACATTTTTAAAATTGATTAAATTATTATATCTTCGGTGTACCAAAGCATCAAAAGATTCCCAAAAACGTAATTTTATGAAACACCCTTTGCGGAGACAAGGAATTTACTGATGTACGTGAACAAATTGATATATTTATTTAGAACACTCCCAAGATCAACTATCAAACTTTCTTAGGCGTATTTTTTTTTTTTTTTTTTTTGTGCTATATCTAGAGCAAAATCAGACATCAAAACTCGAATCAAACGCTCAAATTCAAGAAAAATTGGTACTAAAACCGAATGAATACTTAGAATAGAATAGATTGAATTGAATTGAGGAGCTCGTGGCTGAAGAATAACAGCCGCACAGGTCGATCTCCAAGGTTAAGCAACGCTTGCCAAGGTTGTCTGTGGATGGGTGACCATCTTAACACATTGAGTTTCCTCCGTGCCTCGGAAAGCACGTTAAGCTGTTGGTCCCGGCTGTCATTTGTAGAACTTTAGCAGTCGTTACGGATTGTCAGAAGCCAGTAAATCTGACTCCAGTCTTGCCATGAAATACCGTGTTACCCATTTATTGGGTTGTGGAGGTCTGGTAGGCAGCCGCTTCACGTAAAATACTGGTGTTCAGCTGTATCCGGTTTGACTGGGCCCCAATGTATTTGGAAAAAGGCTAGGCAGATGACTTAGAATAGAATAGAATAACGTTTATTGTCTCCAGTATTACAGCTAAGTAGTATTACAAAAGGTTCAAGCGTCAGCATTATGCTTACGTTCCCCTAATGGGTTGCTAAGCTACTTACTGTCAGAGTGATGGTGATGCGTGTACTGCGCGGGATACGAGTGCGTGGTGTGGTGCGGCTTGCGCGCCGGCACGCTGGCCACCACGGTGCGCGCGTTGTCACATACTGCGGCGCCAGCGAACGCGCCCAGCAGCGGCACGCCGCTCACGCTGCCGCGCCCGGCGCCGCCCTCCGCCACCATCACGTCGCGCTGCGGACAGGGGGCGGGTGACTCATTCGAACAAATCCCTACGGCCCTCGTCTTCTATGCTGACATCTCTTTGAGGCGCGCGTAGACCACAATGCGCCGTCGACCCGGGCCTGGTCCGGATCGGACGACGAGCCACCCAACGTTCGCCGTCAAATCAGGACCAGGGCCAAGTCGACAGCGCATTGTGTTCTGCAGGCTCGCGCCTACGGTGGCCGGGATTTGCCCTATGGCTCCCGGCGCCCGAGGCGACTTCTTCTGTAGCAGCGCCCGGGCGATCCTCGCAGTGTTGACAGTCGGGCGGGCGAGTTGTGTGAGTACATACGTGATGCTCCTGCTGGCGCTCAGCGTGCAGCTCGGCGGCGACGTGCAGCAGGTAGGTGGCGAGCGCGAGCACGTGGTCGGGCGGCGCGTGCGGCGCGGGCGAGTCGGGCGTGCGGCGGTGCACGCCGCGGTGCAGCACGCCCAGCAGCGCGCCGTGCAGCACGCCCGACGCGCACAGCGCGCGGGGGTCGCCCGCGCCTGGTGGTGGGGGCGTGGCTGCGCGGAGGGGAGGCCATAACACTCCGCCCGCAGTTCGGGATGGACCGTCTGCAGCACCAGCAGCTTTTTGTGTCTCACGAACGCTGTGTGTAAAAGGGAAAGTTTATAGACCGCGAGCCAGGCTCAAATTTTGTCATACATTTCCTCCCAGTAATATAACGTCAGCTGGCTGTATCTCGGTGGAAAGGTCGTCAGCGGTCACACGAACATGTAATATTTTTTCAGCCATTTTCTCCCGATTGAAAATTGTGTCAGATTATAGTTACCCAAAATCTCGCAGAAAACAAAACGATCGCCGGCTGTATGTCGGTGGGAAGGTCGTCAGCTAGCGCCCTGAAGGGGGCATCTACCGCCTACTTACAGGATCATAAATCAACTATCAGCTGTCATTTTTTATCCGAGAAGAAACGACGTGTCTAAGTTATTCGACTTTATGCTTCATGCTCCGACTGAAAGATAAATTTTTGGAGGCCTTTATTGGTATTTTTTTCCATAAAAAGCAGTCTTGGAGCGGGAGCGGCGTATATCGTACCTACTGAGATCTATATACGTCCGGCCCTCTGACGTCAGGACCGACACCGACACAAAGAGCACGACCGAGACTGAAGCGACCCTGTGAATGATCAAGACATGGCACGACTTGAGGAGGAAATGGCGAAAGCTGCCATAGGCGATGCAGACACAGACTCCGCACCACCCACATCAACCGGGTGGACGTCACAAATGCATTCTCCCCAACACGAGACAACTGGCACGGAATGGAGGAGGGGAGGGAGACTATCCGATGGATGAGACTCCTCCTAACTCCACACCACCGGCGATGCTAGCCACAGAAAACGCGACAAATTTTATCTCAAACTGGCGAGTTTCAGACGAATCATCCTGCTCCGACCACAGGAGGATTCGCTTTACACTGGCTGCCAGCACAAAAAAAACCCGAGCCCAGGCGGAATCCGCGTCGAACAAACATACCAGAATTTAAACGTCTTCTAGCAATTTTGCTAGCAAAGCACCAAATGCACCCATGACCGAAGCATACCATACCTGCTGCAAACTAGCAGTACCACGCATGGGCAAAGGTAGCCCCTGGTGGAACGCTGAACTAAATAAACTCAGAAGTACATTACGCAAACAATTCAACACAGCAAAAAACACCCGACTCCCAGAAGACTGGGAAACATACAAAACTACCCAATATACCTTTAAGAAACATATCAGAACCGCCAGAAAAACAGCTTGGCGGAAGTTCTGTGAGTCTATAGAATTAAACGACGAAGCCGCACGAGTGCGGAAGATCCTATCAACTGAGCAGGACCGTACCCTCGGCGCACTGTAAAAGCCAGATAACTCATACACACAAACGGACCAAGAGACCAGTAGGGTACTTCTGGAAACGCATCTCCCAGACTGTAATCTCCTTGAGGACAGGGCGTAGGCGGGCGAATCAAGATGGACCCCTACCGAACAAGACTGGTCTACAGCTCGGAAAATAGTGACAGAGGATCGGATAATGTGGGCTGTGGAAACCTTCCAACCATACAAATCGTCAGGACTTGATGGTGTCTTCCCAGCCCTACTACAATGGGGAAAGAGTGTCCTGAAACCATGGTTGTTAGTAATCTACCAAGCCTGCATTGCGCACAGATACGTACCCCTCGCATGGCGCGAGGTGAAGGTCATTTTCATCCACAAACCGGGAAAAACGGACTATACTGCAGAGATCCTCTTTGGGAGGTGCAACCTCAATGACATAAGCCTTGAAGGAGTTAAGAATAATAAAGTTAGAATTCGAATGTGATGTCATAATGAAGTGTGGGTTTTTTATAAGGGATTCGATTGTTTGCCCTGACGTTGAAAGCACGCAAAATATATAATTCTTCTCTGAAATAATCTGGTTTTAACTGATTCGACAACCCCTCTCGCAATAGCTACAAGCGAGACCTCTACAAGTGGCGGAGGTGCCTGATAATTTACGCGTGTGCACTGCGTAAAGTATAAAAGTGCATGAAGAAACTCCCAATTTTATAGATTCATCTCGAAAAGGACGAGATGCGAACGATTTTCAGGCGCTAGATGGATGGACGCCTGGAAATAAGAGCTAAGTGGTTTTTATATTTGAAAGAAAGATTGTATGTGTAAAAGATGTCTATGTTATATACCGGTATAGACCGAGTATGCTTTGAAGAGTTCGTAGCCGAATTCAGGCGAGTCGCTATCGAAAGCGAGTGGCGAGAAGCCGATTATTCTTTAATTTTGGGCGCATTTCTGCAGAGCGCTGCTAGATATTTTTATAATACGATATACCATGACGGTATAGATTTTTCGTTGCTATGCGACAAAATAAGAAAAGAATTCCCGTGCAAATGTATTTCGTGTAAACGACGACGGCCATTGGAATGCTCTATTTATGTCGAAAAGACAATCACTGAAGTGTCCGATGAATGCGGACAGCAGGAATATGTAAATGTAGATAATAATACACCATTATATTCTAGTTTGAAAATTGACGACCCACAAATCGAAAACAATGATGACCATGATGACCATGATGACAATGATGACGAAGTAAAGCAGAGCTGTGGAGAGAGCAGCCTATTCGAGGACGAGATGGAAGCGGACATGACGGATGAAGAGAAAGAGCCCGGTGTGTCCATTCCATTATTTATTCCAGATTCTATTCCGGAATGTCAAGCGACTTTGTCTGAACCTGTATGTGATCTCCATGACGAATCAGTCATCGGTAGTAGCATATTGGATCACATGTTGGATGATGCCCAAGTTGAGGAGGCCACCACTCAGGAAGACGAACCGAAGGAGATGTTCCCTGAGGAGGCGCAACTTTCTTTGTCCTCCAATGATCTTTCTAATAATAATATATCTGTTTCATTTGGTAGGAAAATTTTAAACACAAACACACAGACACGACTAACACAGGCTATTAGTAAGTACTTGAATGGGGCCTACAAAATTTATCTTCGTGCCCAATCTGAAAAGAAAACAAGGGTT
Organism: Lacanobia oleracea; assembly: GCA_950371165.1. NCBI lineage: Eukaryota > Metazoa > Arthropoda > Insecta > Lepidoptera > Noctuidae > Lacanobia > Lacanobia oleracea. Next base: position 2,422,710 of record OX493398.1, read on the forward strand.
GGAAGAAGAACAAATAAAAATTATAAACACATTTATATATATAAAAAAAAATCGTACACATCAAAACATCTAAAACATTATACTACTGATTTGATAGAACGGCAACCTTTATTTTGTAAATGGAAATATTTTAGAAAGAAATATGAATCTATTATACGCATTTATAAGGTCAGGAAACGTTTTATTTTGAAGATTTTATAGTTGTTCTAAATTCCACTTTATTATACTCGATAGATTTATATAATGTTAGTTATTTTCAAGTTTTCTGCTAATTTCATAACATATAATTTATTTATTTTAATGGCAGCGAAAGCCGAAGGATTAACTTGTATTATTTCAGTCATAGGATGACATGACAACATAAAAAACAATTTGTCATATTGAGTCAAACTAATCAAAAAGTTTATTGTTTCATATAGAACCTGTAAAGGTGGGATTGAATAAGGTTCTGTAGTTAATGTAAATAGGTTGAAACCATTTTATTATAAAGAATATTTATGGTAACAGAAAAAGTAGGATGTCAAAGCAGATAGATGTCAATTATAATGTTATGTAAACAAACATTATTTTCGTTGGTAAGTTGAATAAGATATTGAATGAAGTCTTCCGTTCCATGTACATTCGAAGACGGACGTGTACGTGATCGACGACTTCGAGGGCGCTCCCAGATTTGTGAAGAGCGCGTTTAAATAGTATTAGCTAGGGTGAACTCATTCCAGTGGTGTTGAAGGTAGAGTTTTCGCGAATAATTTTACGCCAGTAAAGAACTCCATGGGCGGTTAAACTAACTTTGCATACGAGGTATAACCTTCGCGAAGGGTGGCTAGTTGTCACCATTGGTTAAACTGATTATGGAGGCAATTGATTACGATTCTTATGTATTAGAATCACTGGAGTAAGTTCAAAGTTAAAATTTAAAAACTTTAGCAGATTAGGTTCATCCGACGAGCAACCACATAGATTAGTTAGGGTAAATCTAATCAATTCAATCCCTTCTGGATAGATGTGAATTGTCGCATCGATTTTGTTTACGTCCGACAATGTGTTGCAGGTTTTTGTGGCGTTTTACTGCAGCAGGGTTTCAGCATAACTGCTTTAAGTTATTGCGCAAATGGCGCATAATAATATAAAGAATATTGCCCAGCGCAGGGTATGACTGAAACTGCTTCTATTGAAGTAGGTGTCAAAGTGTCTACGAAGAGTCGCCACTTAGGCAGGGACTTCGGGTTAGGAATAGGTAGGTGCTTGACTCTTCCAAGGCTGGGAATGTATGATTGCAAGAAAATCATTCTTACTATCCTCCATTCTTCGGGGGGTAGCTCATGCAGAGATCCTCTTTGGGAGGTGCAACCTCAATGACATAAGCCTTGAAGGAGTTAAGAATAATAAAGTTAGAATTCGAATGTGATGTCATAATGAAGTGTGGGTTTTTTATAAGGGATTCGATTGTTTGCCCTGACGTTGAAAGCACGCAAAATATATAATTCTTCTCTGAAATAATCTGTTTTTAACTGATTCGACAACCCCTCTCGCAATAGCTACAAGCGAGAGTTCTACAATACACAACCCAAAGCCTACCGTAAATTAGCCTGCCATCCTATCTACTGAAATCCCTGGAGAGGCTTTGCGACAGATACATCCGGGATGGACCACTGCGCAGATACCCGCTTCACAGTCAGCAACACGCCTACTCCACGGGGAAATCAACAGAATCTGCATTGCACAGCGTGGTCTCAAAGATCGAATGTGCAATAAACCAATGCTCCTCACTGGCTGTCTTCATCGACATAGAGTGCGCCTTTGATAAAACCATGTTTCATAATATCAGCACAGCCCTCGGAAGGCACGGCGTGGATACGACCCTGAGTGGCTGGATCACAAATATGCTCAAGCAAAGAGCTGTACAGGTCACCATAAATAACACAACACGGGCCATTGTTGCGAAAGGCTGCCGTCAAGGGGGCGTCCTCTCACCGCTACTATGGAACCTTGTCGCAGACACCCTAGTAAGAAGACTCAATAATAAAGGATACTTTACCGTTGGTTACGCTGACGACATAACCATAATAATAAACGGAAAACATGAAAACACGCTATGCAATCTCATGCGGCAGGCCTTAAGAATAGTAGAGGACTGGTGCAAAGAGTATCAGCTAGCAGTGAACCCCACCAAAACGAAACTTGTTCTTTTTACTAAAAAGAGGAAGTTGCCACCATTAGAACCACCACGTTTCTTCGGTACCACCCTCAGCTTCTCAACTGAAACCAAATACCTGGGCATCTATTTGGACAAGCAGCTGAACTGGGCGAAACATACTGAGTACACCACCACAAAAGCCAGTATATGCATGTGGCAATGCAAACGCATGCTAGGTAGGAACTGGGGCATCAGTCCCAGTACAACACACTGGCTTTACACTACAGTTATGAGACCGTTATCACATATGGCTCACTAGTCTGGTGGCCCAGAACCGACTTGAGCACAGCACAGAAAGACCAGCCTCGAAAAGCTGCAGCGACTTGCCTGTGTGGCAATCACTAGCAGTATGAAAACTGCTCCCACTGCGACCCTGCAGGCCATGCTAGGATTGCCACCACTACACTTCATAGTGCGGGAAGCGGCAGCCCTGGCGGCTCTCAGGCTCAGGATATCTGGCACCTTCAGAACAGACTCCAGAATCAATCACACACGCATCATGGAGGATGCTGTTGGGCGGCAACCCATGATGACTTAACCCAACGACAAAGCCCAAAAGACACACCATTTCCAGAATTACAACATAGTTCTAGCGCAGGAAATGGACGACCATTCAGGTCCCAAAGAGCTGAGAATATACACTGACGGATCAAAGACAAGCGACGGAACCGGAGTTGGAGTTTACTCCGACGACCTTAACATCAAAATATCCAGACCATTAGGTAAACTCAACACCGTCTACCAGGCGGAATGAATGGGCATTATCTTAGCAGTCCATGCCATAGAAGCCAGGAGAGTCACGGATACCAACATTCGAATACTCTCCGACAGCGCCTCAGTCCTCCAATCCCTCTACCTCGAAGCAGGGCTTGTAAACGTTACCAAGTAACAAAATAATAACCGTTAAGTAACGTTAATTCCAATGTGATACCTTAATAACGTTACAAAAATATAACGTTACTTGGGAACATTACCAGTAATTTAACGTTAATTAACATTAACGTAAAATACACAAGTAACGTTACTTTTACCGTTAATTTAGCTACGTTGCCGTGCTGTCGGTATACATTTTTGTGCCCTTGCTTGGCATTGGATCAGATATATTGTGACCGCATGTTGCCGTTCCTCGTAGGTAAACATTTTTGAGCGCTCGCGCCACTCGCTTAGTATTGGATCAGTTTAGATTTAGAATGTAATGTTTCGTACTTTAGATGCACCTTTGCCGCTCCGCCGCCGTTTTTTGTTAGTTCAATGATGTTTTTTGATGCTATCTTGATCTAAAAATTCTTAGACAATTGACACGGTAGCTTTTGGGTACCAAATAAATACCATTTTAGCATTCTTGAGGTTTTTTGGTTATTTATTTAAAGGTGAATTGACGTGACTTATTACCACTGCACCATTTTATTTTATTTAAATTAATTTGATATTAACGCACTCAAGCAAAGGACCAAACGGAGTACCAAAAAGTTTAATGCATCAAGAATTCAAGATTTAATAGTAAATATTTTCGGACTTGTGCTTTGTAAAGGGTTAAAAGCTGTCCAGAACCTGGAGAATCGCTATACCCTATTTAGGATGCCCAGTTTTTTGGCCGCAGTTTGGGCTTTGTACTCAATGGTGGCACCGAAGTTGAGACTGGATGTCAACTCCGTGTCTAGGAGCTCGAGAGCGGAGCGGAGATCGATCAGTCACAGGAACAGATGCACCCCGACAAACAGGAGTTTGGTCAAAACGACTCCTTTTTTGCGGTAAAAAGACACGTCTGTGTTTTGGTGGTGTTTAAAGTGACCAGATTCACTCACCATCAGATCACTTAGAAAGTGATAACCAGCTACAAAAACCAGCTGGAATTCCATAAGCAGGAAGCTTGCTGAGTAGACCTACATGCCAGATACTGTCAAAAGCCTTCGAGATATCGAGCGTCACGACAAGTCTTCGCCGTGTCTCTCGATGGCTTCGTCCCAGCAGTGCGAGACATACACAAAAAGAGCGCCTGTTGACCGTTCCCCGCGAAAGCCATATTGATGGTCACTGAGGAGATCATTGTCTTCAAGGTGGGTCACCTACTATTCAGAACCCTTTCCATAAACTTGCATAGGATGGGGGTAATGTGCAGGGTCAGCACGGTCTCCCTTTTTGGGCACCGGTTGCACATTCGCAAGGTTCCATGATTTCGGCACCGTTATTTTTTCAAGAGAGAGGCGATACAGGCGTGTCAACACAGGAGACAGTTCAGGTGCACATTGCCTCAACACTCTCGCTGGAATGCCGACAGGTCTGCTGGCCTTATTCACGTCTAGGCTGCACAATACTCTATGGACTTTTTTAATGTTAATTGCGATCTCCGGCATGGGTGTTGGTAGTTACTTGGAGCCAGCGTCCAGATGCGAATTGCTTGAAAAGAGAATTGCAAATAAATTTGCTTTCTCTCTTGCAGAGTGAGTCAGCGAACCATCAGGTTTTAGCATTGGAGGTAAAGTGGGTCGACAGAAATTTGTTTCAACCGCTTTCGACAGGGACCACTTACTACTCGGAGGTTGCGGTGCTAGTTTGGCCCCGATACGTCCGACATGGTCAAATCTTGCCCTACGTAAAACCCGCTTGCAGAACTTAGCGGCAGAATTAAAGGCTCTTTTCCTCGCATGAACCCTACGTGCTTTAGCCTTTCGGTCGCGGTTCTTGATCCAAGTTTGATAAGCAGACACTTTACGGGCCTCAGCGTGGGCGCATTCTGTCAACATGGATTTCACCAGGCAGTAGTCAGACGTTCCCAGCGGGGCTAAGAACGATACTGAATGACTGTCCGGATCAGTTGTCAGCAGAAGGTCCAAGCAATTGGGTGTATGGGTGGACCAGCTGGGTTAGATCTAGCGTTACAGCAAACTTGCGCGCCTCTAACCCGGCATGGTCAGTTTTCTGGTAAGGGTCCCCCAGAAAAATGAGCTTCGCTGTCGGGTACCGTTGCTGGGCTACGTCGGTCGACTCCACGAGGGAATTAAACAGCGCTGTTGTCTCCTGGTCATCGTTGTGCGATCGGTATGCGATAAAGAAAAGTTTCTCCACGCCAGTGGCCACAAGTAGCCATATGGCAGAAAAACTCGATTTCTCAAAGCAACGGAGACGAAGGCAACCGATATAATCGCGGACGTACACACAAACCCCAGCCTGCTTCTTGAATTTGTGTTCCAGAGAGTAGCTCGTGTAGTTCAATGCAATGCAATGTGCACATACATTGCATTGCATTGAATTGGCGAAAATATCGCTAAACAAATATTTTTCATGGGATCACATCATCAGATCCTAACTTATATCTTCCATCATCAGCTCAGCAACATGAGATGATGATTACCAGGCAGAAATATCTGAATTGCGTTAGAAAGTTTATGAAAAACAGTGTATGTGCATATAAAATTTGAGAGTTTCCCTCGATTTTCATGGGATCCCATCATCAGATTCAGACTTGGTGACAATGGGACCACCTCAGAAGTATAGGCTTTCGAATAAAATAATAATTTTTAAAATCGGTCCAGAATTGGCGGAGAAATCGATGAACATACATAAAAAAAAATACATACAGCCGAACATAGAACCTTCTCCTTTTTGAAGAAGTCGGTTAAAAATGAATGATTGGACAAAATATGACTAGTATTACGTTATCAGTTATCAGTATCACTGACAAAATCAGATTACTGTACTATCAGCACTTCTCGCACGTAACAATCTGGCAACGTTTTGATCGAGCGAGACGGCACGACGCGACAGCGCGTAAGGTGGCTTAGCTTAGGCGGCTCGCCAATTGGCTCACTGCTCCCCGCTAATTCCACCCCACAAACTTAACCGTTAACAAATAACTATAAAATTAACGTTATTAAACAATTAACGGTAATAAATATTAACCATAAAATGTTGCGAAAATAACGTTAAATCTATTAACGTTATTTTAACATTAACGGTAACTCTGTCAAATGAAGGTAACGTTACGAAAATTTTACCGGTATATAAAGCCCTGCCTCGAAGCTCATACAAGAATGCCACATTGCATTAGAACGCATCACGGTGACTAACCGCAACACTGTGACGCTGCAGTGGATTAAAGGACACAGCGGATATCACTAGGAATTGATGCAGCCGATGTGCTGGCCAGGAGAGGTTCCGGTGCTGTGGCTGTTGGATCCAAACTCATAGTACCACTCCCTGTCACACAGCTGCGCACATGGCTACAAGAACACACTCACAAATAGGCGGAATGCTGGTGGGCCTTGGCACCAGGCTGCAGGCAATCCAGGGAAGTTATGCCATCCCTAAACAGGAAACTGACCAGACGCCTTCTGCGACTGGATAGGCCTGCTAATGGTGGCGGAGACCATCACCGGGCACTGTTCAATAAACAAACACTTATACACCATAGGTATTACGGACAGTCCTCTATGCAGAGCATGCATGGAGCAGGAGGAAACTGTATCGCATGTACTCCTTGAGTGCACAGGCGTTAACGAAATACGGAGTCAAACGATAGGAACACAGAACTCGCTCACAGGCATCTTGAACACACCGGGTAAACTGACCTGCTTCTGGAGAAAGGTTGGCTGGTTGGATGGTCCAACATCAGGACTAAGTGCGGAAACCATATCCCGATAGATAGATACTTACAGGATCATATTAACTATCAGCTTACAATTTCTTGTCCGGGAGGAAATAAGGTGTCTAAAGTTATTCGACTTTATGCTTCATGCTCCAAGTGAAAAATTAATCTTTGGAGTCTTTATTTATTATTTTTCCATGAAAAACCCTTACAATTTATACGTTTATAGATTTCTAAGATATTATTCTATAATACAATTCAATAATATAATCCATAACTATGAAGAATGAAAAAATCTTGAACAAAAACTAATAAAATTCCAACGTGAGTAACTTTCACTTTCCCTTTTTTATAATAATTCGAAAATTAGATGTCCTATCTACTTCATTATTTTTATGTAAAAACCTTTTATTTGACACAAATTTTGATTTTTCACATATGAGAACTAATACACACTATTTATAATAAATAATTATGTCAGCTGGTTCCTACGTTCAGGGCATCAGCTGAGCCAGCTGACATATTTATTTATTCACAATAATGTGTTAATTCTCATTAGAATCCAATATGAAAAAAAAATTACATGTTCGTGTGACCAGCTGACGACCTTTCCACTGAGATACAGCCGGCTGACGTTATGTTTTCTGCAAGATATTGGGTTAGCTATAATCTGACACTATTTTCATTCGGGAGGAAACCACTGAAAATATTTTTTTTTTTTTTCAACGTGTTTGGGAAGCTGCCGCTGCTTAACCCACCTAACGTATCGCAGCTGACGTTCACAGAGCTCCATAATAAAGCTCTTTTAACCATTTTAAAAGTTATCTTCCAGGAGGAACTTGGTCATGGAAATCTGTTGCTGGCTCGCGGACCATTAGATGACATAATTATATTGAGCTAGCAAAGCGTCAAGAACGGAGGACGGACCTCCCAGCGGCGACCTCTAGCGCCTGGCCCTGATCAAATCCATGTGCGGAGCTAGTTATTAGGTTAATATAAAACCCATTGAAACAAACACACGTCTAATTTTCCAAATCTTTTGTGCCAACTGAAAGTGAACTTAAATCCGCTGAACATAAGCTTAATATCACAAATAAGGTGTACTCACTATGTGGTGAACCGCTCCATGGAGGCGTGGAAGTCCCTCCTGTGCACGGCGCGACGCAGCACGTGCAGTGGGTCGTAGTACTGCTCCCACACGATGGGCTTCGGCACGAACAGACCCTGTTCTAGGTTCTCCGAGCCTCTGGGGGGCGGACGATACGTTGATAGCTACGAAAACGAATTCAAATATTATTTACGGGCAGGCGACAGACCTGTAGCGATTTTGGCTAACCCCCTATTTTGGGGGAGGCCAATATCCAGCAGTGGACATCCTTCGGCTGATATGATGATGATGATGAGGGTTCTCATTAAATCCTAGAATATATCGCATAAGACCAAGGCGAAAATGGCGAAATGAGTGATACTCCTACCGAAAGGAAGAGCCAGAATTAGAAAAGGACAGAGTTGTGTGGAAAAGGGAGAGAGACAAACTATCGTTTGCTAGTTCAGGCCATTCCTTTCCAGCAGTGGGACGAAATAGACTAAAAAAGGTAGTAAAGGGATCCTAAATAAAGCTGAGACTACCTCCGTGCCTCAAAAAGCACGCAATGCCGTTGTTCCCGGCTGTCATTCACAGATCTTTGATAGGTGGATACTCAGAAGACAGAAAATCTGACACCAGTCTTGCGCAGAGGGTATTATTACCCAGTCTAGTATCCCAACTAGGTTGAGGAGGTCAGATAGGCTCGTCTGGTCACTAAATGTAAAATACCAGTGCTGAGGTATGTACATCAGCACTTTGATGGGTACAGATTGCTAATCAAAAATGTAAGGAAATTAAGACTTTTTAATAGTTTGCGACTGACATGCGAATACGATGTTTAAAAATTAGTAGCACTGGTTACATTGGAATTCAAACTCAAAATAGTTGGGAACAGATTTCAAATAACATGTCTATCTATACTAATTAAAGCTGAAGAGTTTGTTTGCTTGCTTGAACGCGCTAATCTCAGGAAGTACTGGTCCGATTTGAACAATTATTTCAGTGTTACATAACCCATTTATCGAGGAAGGTTATAGGCTATATATACAGGGTTATTTATAAAACACCAGCAACCTCTTAGGCAGTGAAAATACACATGGTTATAAGCAACTTTTACTTTGGGAAAACTCCCGAAATCTCGAAAAAATATCAGCTGTTTCATACAAAATGCAATATTTTGCCAATGAAAATGTATGAAACAGCTGATAATTTTCTCGAGATTTCGGGGTTTTTAAATTTCACTGCCTAAGAGGTTGCTCGTGTTTTACAAATAACCCTGTATATCATCACAGTAAGACCAATAGGAGCAGAGCAGACGAAGTTGCGCGGGTCAACTAGTATTTTATAATTTAACAAATAATAATATGTACTTATGTAGGTACATAGAATAAATGAAAATATAAAAAACAAAAATGAGTAATGCAGTTATGATTTGCCGTAACTGAGTTGATAATAGCATACATTCAGTGAAGAGAGTAAATAAAAATAAAAGTAATGTGTTACCTCCTTGAGCACGGTCTCGAAGTTCCTGGTGTGCGCGTTGCCAGATCTCTCCGGCATCAGCTCGAGGAGTTGTGAGTGAGTCTTGTCGCCGGCAGCGAGCAGTGTGCTCACCTCCAGGCGCGACTGAGTTAGCTCGTCGTTACCTATTGTAGCAAAATAAAAATCTATAATCAATCATCTTAATACATACAATTCCTCCTTTAATGTCTGAGAGACTGACGGACGACGCACAGCCAAAAGTATTGATCGTAGAAGGCTGCGATTTGGCATGTAGCTTCCTTGGGGAGTGTAGGGGAACGGGAAGAAAGAGATATGTCGCAAGCAAAAGAGTACTGCCCAGCTAAGAATAATCATAAATCTTTGGTTTTCACGACATGAGAGTGTTCTTGTCTAAACGCTTACGTTTTCCGACATTAGATAAATTGACGTCAACATCATTCTTTTTTTAGAGTAGAAATAGAGAGTTTTTTTTTTAATCTGTTTTGGGAACACATTCATAGCAAAGCTAAGGAGTGGAATTCCTTGCCAATCTGTGTTTCCTGATAGCTGAATGAATAGGTTACTTCTACGCAACCGTGCTCCATTTTCGTCCACATCATTAATTGCTTACCATCAGGTGAGACAGTGGTCAAACGTGTGCCTATCAATAGTTAAAAAAAGTCTTGTCTGTTTCCGTGACATTGGGATGTTGATTCAGCTGTATTCCATATGCGTCTACATAAATTATGTTCCGATCAAAAGATACATAAAGGAGCCAGCAAATTAGTGAAGGCGTCTGTAACAGCGAATATTTGAATCCTCAATAGTGGAGTTGAAAGATCTTACCGAGGTTAGTTCTCGACGACACCAGTATGGCGAGGAAGGTGAGCAAGCCCTCGACCATGGCGTCCTGTTCTGCAGCCTGAGCTGGAGACATTGGCATCATGCTCAGCCACTCGCGGCAACCAAACCTGAGGGCAAAATATTTATTAATTGTAGTCACCTTTCTAGTTTTTACCGTGTTACTCAGACTGGTCGTTGTGACGTCGCTTGGAGGAAGTCTATGTCCAGAAGTGGACGTCTTTCGGCTGATATGATGATGATGTCTCAGTTACTCAGTGGAGGTCAGAGGCAGTCACTCCACGTAAAATGCAGCTGGTCTAAAAAAGCCACCTTAGCAGAATCAGTAAGCACATCATGCTACACGAAACTTTTTTTCCCAATCAACCTTGAACCTAATGCGTTAGCGATAAAGATGAAAATAAAATATGACAGATTGTTGTGTGATTAATATTATGATTCCACTAAAGTGACCTTTTTAGACCCGCTGGTATTCAGCTGAATCTGGTTTGAGCAACTAACTCGTAGTTAAAAGGTTTGGTTTGTACAACTTAACGTACTCGACATAAATTACCTCTAGGCGCGATTATTATTTTTTTCAATATAATTAAGATAATAGTTTCAATAAAAATAAATAGTGCATTAAACAACTACGTCATGAATGTGTAGTATTCAAAGACGACTAAAATGGTGTATACGGATGGAAAAGTGACACATTGTGGCGTCACATTATAATATTATTTTTGATATGTTATTGTCTTGCGCGATTACTCTTTAAGTTACAATCGGAAAAAAAAACATTTAATAACGTGACCTCTTGTCATATTTAATGTGTGATTGCCTGCGAATGAATAATATAATAATATATGTGAAAACATGTGCAAGTGTATCTGTTTTCTGTCATGACATGCTTTGTCTGTGCTAAAATTACACTTAAGCAACAAAACTCATACTAAACTTATGCTTATGGTTTTACTATGGTTATTTTAATAAAACTAATGAAGGTATGCTATTTCGCTACCTAAGGTGTGTGTGGCAAAATGTCGATAAATATTTTTTTCTTTTTTAATGGGTTAAAGATACACTTTTATATAACAATCTTATTTGGTCAGTTTGGTCGTGTAATTTAACATAAGTATAATGTCTATTACTTATAATATAAGAAATGTTTTAAAGTAGATGAGGGCTCCGCTCGTGACTACCCTGAGTAGAAACAAGCACAGAGGTCTAAGTCCCTTTTAAGGTCCGCAGTACCACACACCATAATCATCTTCCTGCCCTTATCCCATGCTACTTGGGATCGGCGCAACACATTTTTTTTCTTCCATTCAATCCTATCAGCCGTAACGCTATCACTTACTCCCTTTTCTTTCATATCGCTGAGTTACAGTTCAGTTCCACACACTATACTGATAAAAATATGTGAGAATCGTGTAAATTCAAGTCCGTGGTGTTTTTTTTTTTTTTTAAGGAAAGCAGAGTCAATCCGGCCAGATAGTGCATACATTTATCACTTATCATGTAACTGAACTTAGAACTTTAAAATTTATAATTAATAATCGACATCAAATAATTATGGATTTTACCGCTCACATTCTGACGGTTGATGTCATCATCTTTATGTCAACACATTGATAATACGTTCTTAACATAAAAATATGAGAGCATTATAATATCAGCGGGATTGTCCCACTATAAGACTAGCAGTGTTGCCATCATTGTTATTTAATTAAAATGTATTATTTTTAGGGTTCCGAACATTCGTAAAAAAAACTGAACCCTTATAGGATCTCTCGGGTCTCTGTCTGTCTGTCTGTCTGTGTTTATGTATCTGTTCGTCTGGCTGATTTTATCTGTCTGTCACCAGAGATGTGTTTCCAAAAGCTTACAACCCTAATGTCTTCAAAGTAAGAGTGAACAGGCTCCTTCTGGGTAGGCTCGCCCCATCGTAGACTTTGTCTCTGTCATCTCTGACATAGACTAGAGTCAAGAGCAAACCCATTACAAATAAAAAAAAAGTTACATAGCGAGGGATGTGTTTATTAAGAACCAATAGAATCGCATGCCCTGAGCGAGGATAGGTAAATGAAGCGCATCCTCGCACGTCCCTGGTGGAATCGAAACGTTAAGGGGACAAACCAAAATTTGTTGTAGGGTGAAACAAATTACAATATACTGGACAAATGCGGGATCGCATTAAACTCTCGAGTACATCCTGCTCCGGTAGAACGTTAATGAAAACAAATTGCGATAGTTAAAGGTCCCTCAAAAGTATGACTCACGACTTCAACATTTATTATTTTGTTTCCTTTAAGGGAACAATCAGAGTGAAGAACAGAGTATTAGTAAATAAGACTACTGTTCAAGTTTTTATTAATTAAATTAAACAAACTCTTTGTAAGAATCATTTCCGTGTAATTGTGTCATTAACCGATAGCTGGGAACAAGTTTATATTAAGCACAGTGGACTCCTATTTGAATTCATTATAATAAAGTAAGTTATCTGCATATACATTGTAAACTCATTCCAAAATATGTACTGCTTGTTAACATTGACCTGCTCGTATTTGTACGATTGTTTAAGGTCCCATCAAATTAGATGCACATATTTTTTTATTATTAATATTATTATTTTTTTAATCAAAGATATCTAAGCAAAAACAAACACTGATTAAAGTGATTTTATTTTAATCTAAAATATTAAATTGCCGGCATACTAGAATAATCACATCCATAATGGTTAGATACTTGCACTCGCGTTTTTTTTTCATATTTTAAGGGTTTCGTACCTCAAAAGGAAAAAACGGAACCCTTATAGGATCCCTTTCTTATCCGTCCGTCTGTCTGTCAAGACCGTTTATCTCGGAAACGCGTAGAGGTATCGAGTTGAACTTAAAACCATATATTCAGGTCTATGGCCCCTTACAGCTGTGAAAAAATCAAACGTCTAAGTTAACTTTAAAAAAAGACAGTCATTTATGCTGCAAAAAAACGTATATTTCGACACCCTCAAGGGAATCTGTCAATTAATATCGTCTTATACTACAAGTATAGGAAAAAAGTCTGAAAACTATACATTTGTAATTAAATCATAAAAATATGGTCTTTATTTAAAGTAATTTGTAGTTACAAATTTGTACGGAACCCTCGGTGGACGAGTCCGACTCGCACTTGGACGGTTTTTTTTACCGTTGTCCTTATTTTGGTGGTCTGAATGATTTCAAAAACTTTGTCCATCTATTTTAATGGGACCTGATATTATTTTTGTAAAAGTGGTTAACTAATGGATAAATAACATCCCGCCTATATTTCGCGTGGAGTTAGAGATGAAGAAAAGAAAGAAAGAAAGAAATATGGTAAACCCCAAATTATCTTTTGCCCGCGAATTCGTACGCGCATATACCGCTTTTTCCCGTTCCCATAAGAATTTCGAGAAATCGTTTCTTAGTGCTCCCTTAAACTATCCAAGGAAGCTACATGCCGAATTTCACCTCTCTAAGACCAGCAGTTTCGGCTGCGCATTGTCTGTCAGTCACTCAATCAAGTATTTTATACATTAGGATTAAAATACAAATAGGGCAACATTGTAATAGGCGCACCATACACGAACGTCTGACCATTGCGACTTATCTGAGAAGCAAGATACTTTCACATACATACAAGTAGCTTTATCGCCTTTAGCTATATGTATTTGTAATTTTGCATCCTTCAGACGTAAGGGGTCGCACACACATTCGTTAATAAAACGTGCTGAATAATGCGATTTCGGTTTATCGGAATACAGTTGTGTTTGCTTTGATAGACCTCTATTTAGACTTAACGTATGCACATAATGCAGAAAGAAGAGTATTAGTGGTGAGTTAGTAATATGTACTGACAATTCAAGACGACAATGTCTTTAACTTCATGATGAACTTCTTCTAAATCCACCATTTTTATTAAAAGAAAGGGGTTCCAACATTTTTCTAATGCATAATAACCACATTTATAAGTAATTTTTATGATATTCATGATTGTCACATAGTGGCTATGCCTCGAAATATCTCGAGCAACGTGACACTTTAGGGCACCATGTTCCTAACATAATTTTTAAAGTGTTCTCTACTCATATATGCATCGAATAGACCCTGTGCCGCCACTTCGAAAAAAAAAACTAAATTGCGCAGTCGAGGCTGTGCCACAAAAAATCCTTTCTATGAAAAATGTTCTTATCGTTGTCGCGTCACTCCTTAAAACTTTATCGCATTGGTCCGGTGACTTCCTAAACTTGGTTTAAATCCTACTTGAATGCCAACGTTTGGCAGACTCTCAAAAGAGTAAAAAAATACTCCACTCGAGTTTAGTATAGGGTTACTGGTTTCTAAATCAAATAAGTACTCACATATCAATACACATGTCAAGGAACTGGTCAGCAGGCAGATGCGCGGCGCACACTTGCAGCCAGTAGATGTCCATGTCAACCATGGAGTTGCAGAAGTTGGCCTGGATGTACGTCATGGCCTGGCCCTTGATCTGTAGGCCGTTGCGCACCCAAACGCCGGCTAGGATCTCGTAGAACAGGCTCTGTGGAAGGAAACGTTTGTTTTAAAGGGGGTGTTTACTTTTACATATTATAGTAGGCAATGCATCTGTTTTGTAATAGTGCGTCCGCGCGATGCAGACTTCTATAGGATTTTGTCTATGCAACAAAATAATCAACTAATATTTATTATTTAGAGTTCTTGAGACACAGACAGACTGTACAGCCCATGCCTTTGCAAACGCGCCCATACGCGTAAACGTAGTGTGGGACGCCCTGCGACACGATGGAAAGAAAGAAAGAAAAATGTTTATTTGGGAATCGCACAAGACACATAAAATACGACGGCACGATGTTTTGAATAATGTGGCTGATAGAGGATGGATGCGGACTGCTCAAGACCGGGATGGTTGGCGCTCTTTGGGGGAGGCTTACGTTCTGCAGTGGACGGCAATTGGCTGATATGCAATGATGACAAACAGTCTGCATCGTGTGGACCGACTATAAGGGCCGACTATGTCGCCAAGTTTAATGCCATGAAATGAAACAAGTCAAACTTCAGAATAAAGGTCTCCCTGTCTCTTTTCCGCTCCATTCAATTTACTGCTAGTGTGGACCAGTCCCTTTGGTTGGAGCAGGAACTCTACAGATGTGTTGGTTGAGTATTGACATCTAACGCAAATATTACGAAAATTCAAACATATACAGCTGGGCTGATTACGGGGTCGACGACCGCTGTTAGTATAATTCGTTGAATTTAGAGTTCAATAAAATATTTTATCTTCTATCGTCAGACATCGATACTTGTGTGGAATTTTGCTACTTCATTTAATTTCTAGAAAACACTACAATAAAAGTTTGTGAGAATTGACGGATGTAGGTATGTCTGTTACTCTTCAGGCAAAAAAATATGAAAGAATTATATTTGATACATCAGAATATCACAGGTAAATTCATAAACATACTACTAAGTACCTATATGATTGGTTTAAAAACTGATAAATAGATTATAAATTAAAAACTCTACTATAGAACATTTGAATACAAAAACTGCTAGTTAGTATTTAATAACCATGTTTTTTGATTAGCTTAATTTAACAGTTTATCCTAATCCTAATACATATTTATAAAATTCTTCCGTTATTGCCTCAGTGCCTGACAGACAACGCACAGCCGAAACTAATGGTCATACAGACATGAAATTTGGCGTAAAGGTTCCTTGAGGAGGGTAGTGGAGCACTATGAGAGGATTTCCCGAAATTCGGGGAAATTTATAAAGGAGGGAACACCTAACAACACAAAATCTAATTAGTTCAATCGTAAGTGTACAATAAACTGCTATCCCGCAAGATAGAAAGGTTACAGGTCATTTAACAAAGCGTATATATATTCGCGATAGCGTCCCTGCCCTTTAAATAAAAAACCTTTTTATCAGTATTGCTTGGAACCGTGAAGATGAGAGGACGTATCAAGCTTCTGTTCTTAGCTCTCGTTGCCGTCATGGCAACAAAACATGGTGCCCATGGGCTCATAGACCCAAAGGGCATCACAGAGAGTTGGCAATACGATACAACAGAGAACCCCCTGGTCATCGCGAAATATTACGAGAAATACATGAAGCATACGGAGAAAAATTTAGAGGATCTGATCAAAAACAATCCTACTTTGGAGAAATTGATGAAGAAAGGTGAGTTAATTTTTTTTTGCTTGTTGGTAGAAAAGAACATTTGAGGATTTTAAAGGTGTAAATAAACTTTTTTTTTCTTTTATTTGTGATGGGTTTGCTCTTAACTCTAGTCTAGGTCAGGTATGACAGAGAAAAAGTCTACGATGGAGCGAGCTTAATCGGCCGGACTGAATGGAGATTCGCAAGAGCAAACGTGCTCGGGAGAAAGATGTATAATCCAGTAAGATTCTGGTAGTGATCTCGATCATACTTCTGAGATTGTTTTGTTTTGTGGTTGTTGTTAACCGTGGTATACCTCTTCACTCCTCTAGCATCTCAGGATATGTTTTGCCCCCTTGGCGCTACGTCACTTTGTGCTAGCGACACTTTTCGGGGGGGCCATTTATTGAGTGTGCAAGTCACCTCCTGCCATTTTAAAGCCGATTTAATTGTCAGTGGTCAGGCAGGGGCCAATAGTTCTTCCATAGTAAACGA
Source organism: Lacanobia oleracea (assembly GCA_950371165.1). Classification (NCBI taxonomy): domain Eukaryota; kingdom Metazoa; phylum Arthropoda; class Insecta; order Lepidoptera; family Noctuidae; genus Lacanobia; species Lacanobia oleracea. The sequence goes on from OX493398.1 coordinate 2,439,581, forward strand.
TTATCAGTCCACTAAACCAGCCAAACCCATAGCTTTCATCTTTTGTTTCCATATTCTGCAATAGTCCTACTCCAACCGGGGATTGTCCTTGGGTATACACTTTCACAGTGCATACAGGGATAATCGTCGGTTGGTGTCCCATTCCATTAGAAATGTCTAACGGGGCCTAGCCTCTGCGAGTTGGCTTCGGCCCCTCGTACGCCTATCAAAGGTCCGGGTCTCCAGGGAGCGGAGAAAATAAAAACATAATAGTAGGCAGTCGCTCCCTGGAAAATGCTGGCTAGAAACTACGACTCAACCATATTTTGGAAAAGATTGGGCAGATGTTGTTGATGGTTATCAGCCAATATTTTTAGGGTACATACGTTCCGTATGTCTGAATGAAAAAAAAAAACGAAACCATTAAAGCATCAATTGCGTGTCTGTCTGTCTTCTATCGGCCCAATTCAGTTGAAATTTAGCACCCACACATGAATTTCTGTGACCCAAAGATGAACGCGAAACGTAAATAAATAAATTTCGAAAATAGGTTCAGTTTTATCCTGAAAGTATAATAATTATTATTGGAATGTTTCCAATCCAATAATAATTATACTTTCAGGATATAACTATAAGTTTAAACATGTTTTCCAAACTGTTTTCAGCTCGAGGCTTGCTACAAGTACGTCTGCTCGCTTGGGCTGACGTCATCGGTCAAATGGCGCTGATCGACCAGCAACTGTCCCTGTACATGACAAAGGCGCAACAGGAGTCCGAATCCGAATCGGAGCTGCTGCTGGACTACGCATTTTGGATCGTGTCGCATGACCACACAGCTGTGAGCGGGCTGATGGAGGAGATGAGGAAGCTCGTCAGGCCTTTGTTTACTAGCCAGGGGCTGCTGCTACTGGCTCACAACTTTATGGTATGTTTTGTTTTTTTTTTTAATATATGAGGCTGATCCAAAAATAATGGTATTATCGGTTCATATTTTTTATACTAATAATAAAGCTCGACAGTTTCTTTGTATGTTTGAACGTGCTGCTCTGGAACTGCCAATCGGATTTCAAAAACACTTTTTGAATTTGATAGCCCAATTTTTGAGGTAGGTTACAGGCTATTTAACATCACACTAGGACTATAGATGCCGAGCAAAAAAATATCGATTTATCATTACTTTTTTATCAGCTTCGTAGGAACTAAGAAGCGGATTGCTACAGTTGAAGTTGTAGGATTTCTTGCGAAGTGTGGATTCTCAAGTACAATTCGGGGGTTGCATGAAGTGTTTATGAGATTTTCCAACAGTCAGAAAACTTAGATTTCCTCTTAGATTTTTAAAATCAAAGTCGATATTATGCACGAAATTTATTTGGATTATGTTGTGTTCTAATCTTCACGATTATTGTAAAATATTTTCAAAATTAAGGTACAACTAAGTACATCTCGTTTATCAAAATCAGTATTTATTTCATACCTACATCCACCAAACAGAAGTGACATGAACACCGTTAAGTATATGTATACAAAGAAGGTTAGGTTACTTCTAGGCAGGCGTGCTACATCTTTGACCACATCATCGCTTACCAACAGGTGAGATAGTGGTCAAACGCGTGCCTATCAATAGCAAAAAAAAGAAGGATATATACTGTGTCCCTATGTTTTCCTTTTTTGAATAATAGTTGCCTGTACTCCTTATTCAGTTTGTGAAATATATCTTAAATCGGTCTAATATTGGAGGAGAAAACAGTCGAGAACAAATCACGAATTATGACTTTTTACAGACAAAGTCTCGCCGTTCATGTTTCCTCATAAGCGTATCCATCCACAGTCAAGGCCTTGGTTTCAGAGCAAGCGTAGGCAGTACTTAGCTGCTAATGATTGCGCACGCGCCGGCTGTTATGTTCTAGTCATCACTTACACCAAGACCGACAGCGATAAAGATGCTATGTAGGTGTAACAGGAGTAGACATTGTTTCATTTAACGCAGCCTTACTTAAATGTATGAGAAACATAAGTTTTTAGTTGATAATTACTTAAACCAAAGTATTAAACATTGTTTGGTTCTTGTTTCTCAAAGAGTGTAGTTTGAGAAGCATCAACGTATTTAGAACTACCTCTTGCCGCAGCTTTGATCGCCGTTCAGTTTTATTTTCTTAAAAAAAAATTAGCCTATTCTAACCGTCTCTAGGGTTTCCAAAATTTGTAATTGTCTCTCAATTTACGTTCAGGAGGTAGGGTTAATAATAATAATCATTTTATTATCAGGCGACTGTGTAGACGCCGGTGGAACCAAAAGGTTCCATTTGCGACTCAACGGTGGGGCATTGGAATCCCAGGAGGTTAAACAATAATAAACTAATATATATTGACAACTAAAACCTAATTATCACTATAATAATTATACTCGTAACGTTGTCGTTGTTGTATTTCTCTAGGGCCAGTACTTGCCAGGGTTGCGGAATCTGTTCGAAAGTCACCGCGGCCCTGGAACACAAAGGGCACTAGGAGGAACACGGATGGGATTTAGTCAGTAAGAGTCTGACACTCCCTTCTGCTCCACCCAGAGCGGGAGGAGTCATTTGATGATTATCCATCCATAAAAAACAGGTTTCTGTCTATCTCTGTATCAAAATTCATCAAAATCAGTTCGGCATTTTAGGAGTGAAAGTGTAACACACAAACTTCCTTTGGCATTTATAATATGTATTAGTAAGGATTTCCGGAAGCAGATGATATCTGATTCCTCCCGTAACATTTAAGTTACTATATTTTAAACTGTAGGTACCTGTAAAAGTTACTGTAGTCACACAAATAGTGAAATAATCGTAAATTACGGCACGGGGGCGTGAACAAACATGACATTCTTTACATCGCCAGGATGTAAACACCGACGAAGTATGCTGCAGCACACATTTCTTTTGTCTTACGTCACAATGCCTTTTTTGACATCCAGTTTCGACCGTAAAATATTTTAGAAGAGTAAAGAATAAAATTCTCTCTATTATGTTCACCATATAAGCCACTACTACCACGAAAACTAAGGGGCAAGGGCAACCTAAACGGATAAAAGGTATAATATTACTCATGACCCGCAACAACAAACAAACAAACTCTTCAGCTTTACATATTATACTAATACGTAAAGCTGAATTGTTTGTTTTTTTGTTTGTTTGCTTGAACGCGCTAATCTCAGGAACTACTGTTCCGATTTAAAAAATTCTTTCAGTGGTCGATAGCCCATTTATCGAGGCAGGCTATATTTTACGCTAAGACCAATAGGAGCTCCGCTCCGAGTTATAAAAATTGTGACGCAGAAGTTGCGCGGGTCAACTAGTATTAGTATATAGATCAAATATCTAGCAGAGGAACACAAAAAAATGCTACTTAAGTTTTTGCCCGACCTCCTCACAAGGAGGGTAATATTTTTAACCTCAACACCTCTACAACAACAAACAAAAAATCTGTACCCCGACCTGACCCAGAAGAGGAACACATTCATCGTCTGCCTAGCCTTTTCCCAACTTTCAGTCAAACCGGATTCAGCTGAATACCATTATCCTACATGGAGCGGCTGCCTACCAGACCTCCACAACCCATTAACTGGCTAGTTCTTGACAAGACTGGAGTCAGATATGCTGGCTTCAGTCAATCAGTAACGACTGCCAAAGATCTACAAATAACAGCCGGGACCAACTGCTTAACGTGCTTAAAGAGGAACACAATAAAGAATGATTGGTTGTCGTTTAAGGTGAAGGCTCGTGAGCATATTCACAAGATGTTGGAAGAATCACTACATCGCTAATTCGTTGGTTTCGTGTTTTCTTAATAACGTTGTTAGTTTTGTTTATTAGTATGTATGTATCTATGTATTTATTATTGATTGTATTTATTTTTCTTCTCTCTATTTGTCTTTTCTTTATGTTGCACCTGCCATGCTGTCTCTGCACCACCCTAAGGTCGACTGGTAGAAAATGCCTACGGCATTAAGTCCGCCTTTGTACAGTGTTTCACTTGTGCATAAAGTTTTAATAAATAAATAAATAAATAAATAAATAAAAAGGTTGTTCAAGTTTAGCCGACCGCCCTAAATAGACGGTGATGTGAATGATCCAACCAAAAAAAACCCCCAACCCCTATCCAATAAAAAAAGAATAATCAAACTCGGACTATCTGTAAAAAGTTATGCGTGGTCACACATTACAATCAATGAGTTGTGTGACCCATGTGTTGCGGGACCGATGAGCCTACTGTGCAGGGGTAGATGGTGTATAGTTTCTTCTTTTTAATTTTGTTTATTACTAACATTAGTTATCGTATTCATAATGCGTACAGCTAAGGAGTGGAATTCCCTGCCGGAGTCTGTGTTTCCCGATAGCTACAACCTGGGAGTCTTTAAATCAAGAGTGAATAGGTTATTGCTCCATCTTCGACCACATCATCGCTTACCATCAGGTGAGATAGTGGTCAGGCGCGTGCCTATCAATAGTAAAAAAAACAAATAAATCAAAATTCTGTTACTAACAACCTTGCCTATATATGGACTTTTTAGTCTGTTTTTTTTTTTATAATTATTTTTTTATCAATCATCCCCTGTGTTCCCCTGGTATTTTTGGTTTCAAATTTATATGAGACCACTTCGGGGTATTACACATTCCAATAAAAAAAGAATAATCAAAATCGGACTACTCTGTAAAAAGTTATGCGTGGTCATGCATAAAAAAAAAATATGTATACGCGTCGATTTGAGAACCTCCTCCTTTTTTCGTCGGTTAAAAAAGCCTTTCAGGAGTTAAAACACTGTGAAACAGGCCCTTAGGCTCTCGTTTCATTTTCTCATGAGTCGGCTGACACGTAAGTTCTGATTACCAGTAAAATACGACACCATGCTCTCATGCTTCTTTTAATGATGAGTGTAAGGTATTTGATACGGTAGCAATGGTAGCAAAATGCGATGCAGGCACAATTGCAACTACTGATTCTTTTTAACCGACTTCAAAAAAAGAGGAGGTTCCCAATTCAGTTGTATTTTTTTATGTTTTTACCCCATAACTCCGTCATTTATAAACCGATTTCAAAAAGTTTTATCTCAAAAGGATATACTTCCCGATTGGTCCCATATAAATTAATAAAACAAACCTTTTCCAAAAACATGCAACCAACTTCCAAATAATAAAAAAGAAACATGAGTACGCGTACTCAACTTGATTTGATGTTGTAGAAATAAGAAAGAAGGTTGATAATCTGACACCAGTCTTGCCAAAAAGTACCGTGTTACCCAGTTACTGGGTGTGGTGGTCGGATAGGCAGTCGCTCTACGTAAAATACTATTCAACTGAATCCGGTTTGACTAGAAGTTAACCCCAAAATAATGGGGAAAGGCTAGGGCAAGTGTACCATAAATTTCAGATTAAATAAAAAAATAGAAACAATAACCAAAATAGAAATATTCTCAAATTCTTTACTTGTTACCTGCTAAAATACATAGTTCTCATTAACATACCCTTTCAAAATATGTGGGTACTAATAAAAAATTCTGACCAAAAAAGTCACTCCTTTATCATTTAAAATGTTTGAAAAAAAAAATGGGTCGCTCTAACATAGAAATGGAAAGTGTTCCAAATAATTATGTTTGTTGACTAACGGAGGAGGCGGCAACCGTTTTCTTGACAACCGCACAGTGTTGCTAGCGTTAAGAAGTATTTACCTGATTAGGGGACTTTCTCAAAGGCAGGATTGAATTTAACTAGCTAGCGAAACTCAGTAGATGTGTTGGGCATCGATTTCCAATGACAAAATAAAAACCCTCGTTCCTAAATTTCAAGAAACTACAGCAGACTACGGGATCGACAGAAGTACTTGAAATTATGAGTTTAGATAACATTAATGATTTCTTTGCAAAGAATACAAATGGGCACTAACTATTATCAACCTCGTTTTCTTATTTACAAATTCGTATCTAACGCTTATTTATCAATCATAGTTATTAACATACAAAATCCGAAGATACGAATTAGTCATCTGTAGCGTTGTAAGTTAAAAACAACTTTCACTAACACTTAGTAAATCGAGATCCCACCAATGAGAGCGCGCGAAGTTAAAGCAACGGTAAAGATAAATTAAACTTGCTCGGACAGTTCTATGGTATCACACGTCTGAGTCAGTGCTTAAGCGCGTTATTGAATTAGCACATAGGGCTCACGGAAAGTTGTTTTTAAAATTATTAAAAAATAGTGAAAATAGCTTAATTTTGTTTTCGGTAATTTGGTGTTGTGTCCTGGCAACCCCACGACCTCGAGCGCGCTACATCAGTGGGTGCGCGTCAGCCGCCATGTCCGTTCGACGCTCGCGCACCTTTCGTGCGCTTCTCGTCCTACTCGTGTTCGCGAACACTTCGCGCGCTCTCGTCGACGAGGTTATCGACGTCCTCAAGTTAGGCAAGGAAGTAGGCGAAGAGGTGCTGAACTCATGGGATGTGCTCGGAAAGCAGTTCAATGCTTCAGGCGGCGTGGACCTGCCCGTGGTCCGAAGACGTGAGCGGGAGATTTTGGCGCGACTCGCGGTCGTTTCGCGATTGATCGAAAAACTTGAACTCAGTGTCCAGAATGTTGGTGCGGTCGCGTCGCTTTTAGCTAAGAAAGGCAACAAGCCGACTAGGTTAGAGCTGCGGTTGCATGACATGTCCGACCTGTTGAATAGGGTCGCGTGGTCCAACAGGAAGATGCGGGAGTACGTGGGGTTGCAGGAGGAACTGGAGAGAAGTACATTACAGGACTTCGCGGAATGGTGCGTGTCTCACGACCCTGGCGCGGTGCCAGGGCTGCTGGAGCGAGTGCACGCGCTGATTGTGCCTCCCCACAAGAACCTGTTGGGACGAGGGTTATTGCAACTGCTAATAGATGAGTTACAGGTTTGTTGGTACAATAAACAAAATTAGATACTCTTTCATTCAGCATTTTTTATAGAACGTTGGTATTGTTGTATCCGGCTCTAAATGCCATGAATCGTCGATTCGTATCATTATTAGCTCTCGTCATGCGGGTACACATAATAGACGTTACACAAATTAAAGAGAGGCTTCGTTTTCAATGTCAACTGTTGCATGAGTCACACTCAGCATACTTTACTAAGTTTCCGAACATTTATTAAGAGAAAAAATCTTTATGAATTTAGATTTATTAGGCCGGACATTAGAATAGAATAGAAATTTATTTTGCAAGTATGGGTAATTCACAGTAGTCGTTAGTCGTTGTAGAGATATCAGAGCTCAGCCATATTTTACCATTCGGCAAGCATTGTATTGGTTGAACGGGTATAGTATTGTCGGCAAGGTCTAAAGTACTTTCACTTATGACAGACAGATAATAATGATTCAAACTTAGTATCCTTTTAAATCAGTTGGGTGCAGTTGGATCTAACATACAGATAATAAAAATACAGTTCCTAATATATTTACATAAAAATTATCATATTGCGGTGACGCATATTAGGCGTATAACGGCTTCTATAAAAATTCTGTTTTTAGTTAGTATTGCTCAAGCTGTTTAGACAAAGTAGGCATTGTCGACTTGGTGTTATGACTTTAGAAATAAGCACAAGAAACCGGTTGCTCGTTTTTTGTCGTTAACTAAGACTTGATGTCTGATTAAAATAACAGATCTTAATATCAGTAGCCAAACTAAAGCGTTCATGATTGATGATCAAAAATATTAGGAGTAGATTCTCAGTTCATGCTCGTATAGAACCAGGATCTGGCCGGAACAGAAGCGTAAGGATTGGCTTAAGAAAAGAGAGGACTTTCTTCAAGGGTGGGCGAAGTGAGCTGTTATGATCATGAAGTTCCCATTTGACGCCATTTTCTGCTGACTTATAATAATAATTATGTCAACGGATAATTGAGAACTCCGTAAGATTGTAATAAATCTTTTTTAGATTATACATATTTTCTCGATAAATTATGATCATATCATTTTCAATACAATAAATCCCATCCTAATTCAATAGTTTCCAATGCAAACATTATTATAAATATTGTATTGAGGAAAAATAGTTTAAAATTTCACGCGATATTTTACAATCTCACGGTGTCTGCTATTTTCCTTTGACATTTATATTAAAACAGCAGCTGCTATCATACTAAATCTTCGATATTTCTTCTCATTTTTGAGAACACTACAAATCAACATTCTGTCGTCCCATAAGAGATGATTTGCTAACAGTAAAGGATGACTCATATAAGGGTCAAACAACTCTCGTCTGGGCAGCAGAGCTCCATTGCCACTGGTCCCAATAACTGTATCCTTGATAAACAATTGACGCTTGCTTTATTTGTCTCTAATCATAACCAGTTTAATTTGAACTCCGCGGTCACATTTATTTGAACTTTACTCCCCTTTAGAGGATGTGAGAATCAAATCTGATAAAGATATGGATTTAGTTGTTTATTGATAGTAAATAATGTTGATTTAAGATTCTTTCTTTTTCGTTTTGATGATAGCATTAAAATTAGTATTGTTGCATTTCATTTTTACTTGCCCAAGCGCAGGATCGCAGGTTGCCTGCTAGGCTGTTTAGGTCTGTCAGTATTAAAAACCAGTGCACGTGCAAATCGTGTACAAGTAGGAGCTATTTCTGTACGGATAACGTGTCAATGAATCATGACAACTATGAAGAAAACACAAGTTTTTGTGTAAAAACACATAGAATGGCGAATTCAATATCTGTTTGATTTTTAATTTAAATCGGTGAGTGTGCCCAAGAACTCCACGACCTCATCCCACCGGCCCCCTTTAACCATCGGACATCCAGACGCATTGCATCTTACCATCCCCACCTTGTTGCTATTCCACCAATTCGCACTAAGCGTTTCCAAACGTCTTTTATAATGCGCACAGCAAAGAAGTGGAACTCTCTGCCTGCGTCTGTGTTTCCAAAAGCTTACAACCCTAATCTCTTCAAAGTTAGAGTGAACAGGCTCCTTCTGGGTAAGCTCGCTCCATCGTAGATTGTCTCTGTCATCTCTGACATAGACTAGAGTCAAGAGCAAACCCATCACAAACAAAAACATCCTACCTAATATATAAATGTCTTCCGTTACTTACAGATTAAGTGAGTGATTGATAGACAACGTACAGTCGTAAGTCCTTGTCGTAGAAAGCTGAAATTCGCCATGTCACTTTCCTGCACTCCGTAGAACCTTAAAAAGAAAGAAGTTCCCGAAATTTCTACGGGAATGGGAAAAACGGGATATGCGCGTCCGAAGTCGTGAGCAAAAGCTAGTATATCCTTCTATACCAATAAAGAGGTAAAGTTTGTGAATTTGTTAGGTTGTAGGAGGTAATCTCTGGATCTACTGAACCGATTTTGAAAATTCTCCACCAACAATAAGCCACGTTATTTGTGAGTGTCATGGGCCATATGGCCAAACGAAGTGGACACGGGTCAGCTAGACATTGATAAAGTATAAAATCCCTAGGAATGAAATCCTTAACACCAACTTGAAAAAGATTGGTCGAAAATTATGCGGCTTAAAATTAGTATTGACTGCATATGAAAATATGTCATTCATAAGCAAAAATAATCAGTAGCAGTATAATGGATTTTCCGTGTTACAAATTAAAACTCGACTTTACCGTGAGAAATGTATTGAACAATATAAGTTATATAACTTGTGAGAATATACTGTCATTTTTTGATGAATAAAAAACTTGCGGTAGGTGTATGTCAGTCGTTGGTTTTCAGCCTTTGTGTGAGGTGCGATGAGAAATTATTTTCAAGATTACAATTTAGGGAAAAATTGTATTAACCTTACCTTTCATTTATTATAGAGGTATATTTGTACCTTCAGGGCAAAATGTAAGTGACCTAACAGTTCATTGCAATACATATTTGGAATTACTACCTACCAAAAGCACCAGCGATCCACAACCAAAAATCATGTCTTGTGTGTAAGCAGCTATTTCTTGTAAGTACAACATTGTTCGTATATTTTGGCTTGTGTTGAGAAATAAACACCTTTTTATACTTAACGGTAACGGTAGCAAGTTATGTGTGATGATGAGATAGCTCATACAAGGAAAACCAATACAATTCTACGAAATCATAAGAGAAAAGAAATAACTGTGAGTTTTTAGTCGTCCGTCCGACTACGCCCAGCCTTAGCGCTAGATTTTCGAGTTTTAGGAAAACGACTTTGTAATTAGGAGAATCATTTTGTAAGGGGGGTGAAAAACAAAAAACCGACCAAGTGACACACTAAAATTTTCAACTGTCTACCTATTACGGTTGTTGTGACACAGCACACAGCCCGCTGGACGAACGGACAGCGGAGGCTTAGTAATAGGGTTCCGTTGGTTAACCTTCGGATACGGAACCCCTAAAAAGTATATCTAAGATAATGTAAGGATGGGAAATCATCAAATGTCAAGACTTTTTCTGACTAAAACCTATCCGTGTTCCTCCTAATGCCCTTTGCGATCAAGGGCCGCAGTGACAATTTCGAACAAATTCCGCAACCCTGGTACCTGGCAGAAGATAATGTTATCCATTGATTTACAAATAAACAATGGAGCTTGACAGTACATGATATGCAGTGGTGGAGGAAGTGATAAAGGTCGTATCGTATACTGGCGACACTTCCTCTACCAGAGCTGGCATTGACCTGGCGTGTGTCAAACAATGACAGAACAAAGTATCTTGACATACAATAACAGTATATTGTAGGTATGAAGTGGAAGGTTATGAAGAGGGCTATGTATTTGGCAATGGATGGCTACCAACTGATAAATAATTGGGATAATTATAGTACAAGTAGCTATTGCCCGTAACTTTATGCGCGTAGTTTTCCTGTTCCCGTAGGAATTTCAGAAAATCCTCCAAATGATAGGTAGGTAGGTACCATTTAACCATAATTTAATTGATTCGCTAAACAAAAATAGTTTCCTTATTTTTCGCACAACGGGACAATTTTAAATACTAAGTTGTGGAATTTCATTCATTTTGTGGTTTATGTTTTTGGTTTGTTTTTTCTTTTTAATTGAATACAAATTGTTAATTTTCCGATACGATTGTCTTTTTTAGGTAGAAGGTAAATTAACATACTTAATTATAGTAGTAAGTATGTACAATTTATATGATCTATACTAATATTAAAAACAAAACGCTTAAAAAAAGGCGAAAAGTGGGGTACTTCTAATCACGGGAGCGTGCTGTGCCTTGGGATAATTTTCGACATTCACGCGGACGGAACCGCGGGCGACAGCTAGTTTAAAACAAATGCTCGCTCCATCGTAGACTTCGTCTCTGTCATCTCTAACCGAGACTAGAGTCAAGAGCAAAGCCATCACAAAATAAAAAAATGCTATTGAATTTTAAGTGGACGACTTTCAGCTGTTATGATGATTCAAATTTTAAGTTAGGTAGGTACTACTATCCCCACGAAGTAGTTTACCTTTACCAAAAGAAGGTTCGACGCATCAGATTTCGCATTTACACATAAACATCAATTTCTTCTTGTTCAGGAAACCTGTTTTGCACCGACACCGTATAGGGGAGTCGTTTGACTCATATAATTTGCTTTAAAAGGTAGTGTTTTGATGAATCATTACAATAATATGGAGATATACAATAATCCTTCTAAAATAAAATTTATTATTATTGTCCTCGTGAATATAATATTTTACACTGCGGACAACTTCTAAATATCTATACTAATGAAGAGTTTGTTTGTTTGAACGCGCAAATCTCAAGAACTACTGAAAAAATATTTTACTGTTGGATAGCTCATTTGTCGAGGAAGACACTAGGCTATATAACATCACGCTACGACCAATAGTAGCGAAGCATTAATGAAAAAAGTGACGCAACGAAGTTGCGGGGGTCGCTAGTTCCTCAGAAGAACTTAAATTTAGTTCACTTTTTTAATGGGTTGACATGTAGATTTGGAGCATATATTTTTATTTAAGTTTATTCTGTATACTCTAACGTAAACAAAAGTATTTTTTATTTTGAAATTGCTTCAATACTTTTCGTTTGGCAAACGTTTTTATCAGGGAAGATCCGCGACATTTTAGAAGCGTTGAAAATCGGTTGCGCCGCGACGTAAGTCCCACATGACAGCTCGCGAGCGCTGACGTACGAGTGGTTAAAATGAGATAAATACGTAGTGCTGGTGATATTAAATACGTGTCTTACGTTTTGCTTTAAATTTGTTTATTTTTTTATACTATCATACTTTAAATCCTTTTACTAAAAAAATCGTATTAGTCCGTCTGATAGATTTTCAAAAAATATTGGACACGTATTTTTACTTTTGCACTTTAGCAAATATTAAAGAGGTTAAATTTGGTATATTTTTACCAAGCCAGATGACGTCACGCGTGTCTTCAACTCGCTGTATCACCTTTATTTTTTGTTTACGTGAAAAAAGAAAAAATACTTGTCGAATATTTTTTTTTAAACCTATCAGACGGACTAATTCGATTTTTATTAGTAAAATACCCTATTATTGAACAGCCTTATGTTCAACATCTACGCACAGTATAAAATCATGTTAATTCGCTAAGACTCGGACAAAGAGCTAGGATACATTATATTGCTACGATAAAATGATTCTACATTGGCTGTTAGACACGTTCGTGCAATAAGCAGGTACCTATTAGCAGAAATCTTTAGTGAGTCTATTGCGTTGTTTATGCTATCAATTATACTTGGAAAATGGAGCAAAAAAAAAAAACGTTAACGCATTCTTTAGTATGACTGGAAATGAGGATAATCTGGATTAAAATAGCTCATCTATTGTAATGTGAATTGGTGTATTATACACGAATTAAACGTTCAACAAAATGTTTAATGGGTAATTAGCTAATAAGGCTACGATTTTAAAAACTGACCTTCGATCGCCAGCTAATCCAGAGTGATTTTTTCAGCAACAAGCTATTCAATTTCATGCACGTCTCATCTTTTTAAAAATCCGACCGAACTAAAATAAAATATAGGAAAAACGTTTTATCATTATGACCAATAGTTTGTCCTTACACCAATTTGTTTATGACCGGCTCAACACCGTTTTCTTGCATTTTTCTATTGTTCCAAACCACGGTTTTAACAAAATGCAAGAAGGTAAAGTGATGATATTGCCTGTGAGAACTCATTGAACCAATCACAGTTAGATAACGGGCGTTTGGCAATTTTTCACAATAACTTTCGTTTGAGTTGCTAAGCTAATCTCAGTACCAGTATTAAGTCACCCCAAGTCTAGCCATACTAACTTTTACACAGTTCGTCCACCATTTCTTTGGTAATGTACAAAGAAAATGTGCATAATTTCTAAATTTTTTCGCTAGTCATTTCAAACAGCTGTACAAAGATCGCCTGCAGTTTATTCTGACGTCATCGCGGATTAATGCAACGCCCCGCGGTAACCCAGACACCGCTCCCTGCGAGTTGCGTCTACCGGTAACACGGTAATTGGCGCTTCCTCATAACGCACAACACTACACCAGTGTCGTATCAATGAAAATATTCGTTTTATGGCACGGGCCGTAGTGATGGGACGTGCTGCATATTTTTTTTATCGATTTTTTATTTTGGCCCTGTTTTGCAACAGCTGTATGTTATTGTGGGGAAGTCTTTGCCAAGCAGTAGGATGATATACAGGCTTACAGTAACCAGTAATAGATTTATTATTGAAAAATTAACTTGATATTTGAATTCGGTTTTAGATTCTTAAAGTAGTTGGTAGATGAAGATCATTTTTACTATTAAAAATATTTTTGAGGCGCCTAGGTCCTGCAGTGTATGTACCTAGTAATTGGGCTGATATTTTAGAACTAGAATTTATTAGAAAACAACAACAACCACAAACAATGAAAATATTTATTCATACTTTTATGATGTTGTTTAAAAATAAGCAAGTCCTACTAGTCAAGTTAAATCCAGCTTGTTATTATGACATGGCGAAGCAATATAACAAAGTATCTAAAATTTATCACCTAAGTTGTCATCACGCGGAAATGTTTAGAACATATTAAACACCATGTAATATTATAAATAATACGAGCATTAACTAATTAAATGCAGTTATGCATACTTTGCTTCATGCTGATTCATTTGCTTCGCCCAGAGTTCCATTCACTTCGCTAGAAAATAATAAAGTTACAATAACCTAACCTCGTATAGAGATGACAAAAGATTTTTTTTATTATTGGTCTTATCGATAAAAGAAAAGAAAGAAGAAAAATGTTTATTTAGGACGCACAAAACAAACAAAAAATAAAATAAATAAACCAACTGTAATAAATAACTAATTATGTAGGTACTTGCACAGACTATTTACTATACAATAACACACTGTTAAAATTATAATTATTGTCATTAATTTATGCCCATAACTAACTACATTTAACACACGGATTTGTTCGTTAATAAATAATATAATTAACTTTCGATCGTTTAAAAAGTTTAATAAAGATTACCTACTCAATTTTAGCGTTCAGTACCGTGGTGTTTTATGACTAAAAATTTATTGCGCTTTCATTACTAAATGCCCATGAAAGACGTTTTGCGTTTCCTTTACGGGTTAATACCCGTAAAGCAAACGTAAAACGTCTTTAGTTATATGCTTAGAACTTGATGATTAAATCACAAGTCACACTCAGCCTGCGTCAGTGTTTCCAAACGCTTACAACCCTAATCTCTTCAAAGTTAGAGTGAACAGGCTCCTTCTGGGTAAGCTCGCTCCATCGTAGACTTTGTCTCTCTCATTCCTGACCTAGACAAGAGTCAAGAGCAAAGCAAATCCATCACAAATAAATAATAAATAATAGGTACATGTAGTTTCGTGGCACATATTTAGTGACATACAGCTAATTTATTTTAATAAGGCAGGCATTGACTATTTCTTTTTTGGACATGATTGACCAACAGGCCACTCCGGTCTTAGTCATAAAAATTTAAATGTTCGTGACACCAAGACTTTTGGTCGCGATGATTCATTCCGGAACCACGGACTTCACGTAAAGGTTTCCAAGACAACCTGTTTGTAAGTAGACCGAATACTGAGAACTCAACAAAGAAAACATAAGTCTCACATGCCATGTGTGTGTAAAATGTATTGCTGCGCTAGCGACATATTGCGCGGGAGTTGCCAGCTGACACCGCACATGTAATGACCAAATAATAATAACAATGCTTCTGTTACCAACATAACTACACTTGAGAGGATGAGCAATTTTCTATCTTATTCCGCGGTGATAAGAATCAAAACAGGAGCAGATTTGTTATTGCACAGTTAATAGTATTAACATGCGGGTGCGTAAGGATGGGCTTAGCGAAAGTGTATCTAATCGATATCGATACGGCTTTATTTATGTGAATATTAGATGAGCTGTTGTAAATTAATCTTTCATGGCTTTAAATACTCTTTTATTAAAAAAAATAAGTCTTACGTAAATACTTATGTCTACATATTAACATTTATCTACCAAGGTAAACATTGAAAGTTGTAAGAATCATCAAAGGTAATTCTTACAATGTCTCCAATTAAAGTACAACAAAACAATGATGCGATAAACAATTAAAGGTTTTCTTTAACTCATGGTTACTCCGATAACAAACAATGCTAATTATATTATACGCTTCAAAGGACAAACATGGGGATGACAAAACTGACTGACGAACGTTTGTTATTTCATTTTCGATTGACACGACATTCGAATAAAACGTGTCTAAATGTTTATTTGAAACAAAACATCGATAACGATTATTAAGCTTACGCATTGCACGGCCCATCACTAGAGCGACCCCACTCGCTGCGTTCCGGCGGTCCCCTCACTTCGCGTCAGTCAGTGTTACTCGTGCCGCGTCACAAAACGTTTCACCTCTCACAGTGCCACAATGAGAATCGCAGCGCTTTTTGCGCTGTTCGCGGTCGGGTTAGCCACTGAGCTAACTCCGACGGACTTAGTTCGACAGAAGTTTTACGACCTAGAAGAGGAGCTATGGAGAAACGTCACGGACCCTATGTGGAGGGACTCCGGCCTTGGCGGGGACGTCGAACTGACAAAGGCGTTCTACGCGCTGAACGAGCAGATCGAGTTAATTCCAAGGCCTAAGCGGCTGACGCTGAACTCCTGGTTATGGGGCAAAGTGTCAGAGAAACTGCAGGTCGTGGACGGGTTCTACAAGAACTTCATCGAGTTTGTGAGGCACCAGGCGTCTCCTGGTATCGTGCCAGCGCCCGTCAAAGAGTGGCTGGACATGGCCGAATCTGTCCTCATGGACCCGAAGACTTCCGTGGCGCAAGCAGTGCGGAAAATCCACGGTTACTTGGAGCACGGAGATATTTTCCGCTCAGCCCTCCAGGTAAAGTTAGTGACTAATAATACCCGAGTTTGGGGTAGAACGACAACAACAATGGAAACTTGAGTAGCGGAGATGTTTGGCAACATGTCAGTGACCTGATGTTTAACATTAAACAATCGGAATGTTTACAATTTCCCTATAATAACATGATTATTTTCAGAGAACGTCGCATTTAGGTGTTTTGTCTGTGTAATAAGTGTATTGAGTAATCGTATTTTGTCCGCGTTCGTTGAAGCAATGGCCTCATTACTAAGGCGCTTACTGCGACGACGGCGAATATTTGGATATCAAAAAGCAGGTTTTAATATCGCACGTGTTCGTTTTACCTAGACTTATAAAATACCTCAATTAATTTGAGTACTGGCGTGTTATCAAAAGGTCGGAATTCTTTAACTCATTAGTAAATAGCACAAATGAAAACCTAAATTGTATTTTCACAATTTCACTACTTTAATATTCGCCGAGGCACTCGAGAATGCGAACGATTCTAGTAGTTATAAGGACGAAACGTGAAAGTTGAAACTGTATAATTATATTGTTTATAGCCGTTACTAAGTAGTTAATTTTTCTTTGTGCATATCGCGAGTGAGATTATCATAGCGTTATTTTCTAAATAAACGTAGTTAGGTTTATTTACTGCTAAGAAAAATGCCGTTCTACTAGGCCAAGAGAAATAGACAATTATCAGTCCAGCAAAACATAGATTGCATAAAGGGTTCTGGGCATTAATGAATGAAGGAAGAAAAAAAAAACCATTTGAAAGTAAATACTTTCAAATGCTTTTTTTTATAAGTGCAGCAAAATGATGTCTGAAAGTCGTCTTATTCTCTTGATAGTTTCCAGGTTACTTTATTAGCTTAACATCGTAATTGCACACCGGAAGGTCTTGATGAGGAAAGAATGCAATCCGTTAATTATCCCGTATTTGTCGAGTAATTACTTGTTATATATGCGTTGTATATGCTTAGGTGTCGTATGACTTGTCAACATCGAGTCTTCCACTAAACGGCTTATGTCCAGTACTGGTTATTTAAACATAACATTATCTATGCTTAGCCCGCATGAAAGAGAAATAAGTAGGTCGAGATTGGGGCAAGAAAAAATTACAAACTCGTCAATTATTTACACTGATTCATAGCTGACTTACGAAATATCCTAGGCACTATTTTAATCTATACTAATATATAAAACTGAAGAGTTTGTTTGTTTTCTTGAACGCGCTGATCTCAGGAACTACTGGTCCGATTTGAAAAAATATTTCAGTGTTAACATTCGATTGTAATTTCTTAAATACTATTCTATTCTATTCTAAATAACCCATTTATCGAGGAAGGCTATACATATCATCACGCTATGATCAATAGGAGCGGAGCAGACAAAGTTGCGCGGGTCAACTAATTTCCTATAAAGTGTTTGGAAAAACCGTCTTTTTTTGAGAGTTAGATAATACGCGGTTGTTTATTTAACATTAATTGTAACGACTGTATCCAATTAGATTGATTAGACATGATTAGTTTTATGAGGACAATGCTTGAACAGCACGCATCAAGCGTTTTATATACCAACTGCACCACGAAGAAGGTTGTTTTTTTTTAGTTTATTATCGAGCCCAAACACGTATAAACAAAAAGAAAATAAAAGCGTTTCTTGATGAAATATTTCGTTGATCAAACTATGTAGAAATAACATTGTCTGAAGGTCAATCAATGCCAGTAAAAAACCCAAGTTATCAACTTGTAAATAACATTCCGTTTACCAGTAACTGTCCATGAAAGAACATAACTGTATAAACGTTACTAATCGTTATCAATCCGAAGTTGACTATTCCCACAGGTATTTCATAAGCCTTATGCATACTACGTTTATTCGCAATGACTTCATACGTAATTTTGTTTGATTAAAAGACTGTCACCAAAAGGAATGTATTTACTTTTTCAAGCTTTGGTGTTTTTAGTCAACAATCTTATACTAATACATAAAACTGAAGAGTTTGTTTGTTTGTTTGCTTGAACGCGCTCATCTCAGGAACTACTGGTCCGATTTGAAAAATTATTTCAGTTTTGGATAGCCCATTTCGAGGAAGGCTGTAAAACATCACGCTAAAACCAATAGGAGCGGAGCAGTAATGAAAATTGTGACGCAGACGAAGTTGCGCGGGACAACTAGTGACATAATAAAAATAATACATACCCTGTGTTAACATAAAAATACAATAAGCTAGTTTAGTACAATAGTAATGGTTACATTTCCTTAGTCAAGTCTTGCATAATAATTAGGTAATAACGTCTCAAAGATCTATTGGCTGTTTGCAAAGAAATAATCGCCCAGCTGCCTTTATGCCAAATTATTTGGGATAGGTGAAGACTGTTTTCTATATTCAATACAACACTTTCAGCCATTTTGCAATAAATAGAAGCTTTGTAATTGGGGGTAGTCCACAATCGTACGTTGTTCGACCGTTTCCTTCTTCAAATTCACCAAGATATAAACATTTCGTCTCCTAATTTCAGGAGGAGGACTCCGACGTTTGCGACCTACAGATGTCCCCTCACCAGCTAATTTACGACATGTACAACACCATAGCCCTGACTGAGATCAAGGGTTACGCCATGATGCAGTTCTCCTGGATGCTGCTCAGAATATATGGGAGAGGTAAGCTTGATATCATCGCCTGTATGTCGAGAGGGGGGTAGGCAGTTTACTACCTACTACTCATCTGTACTAATATTATAAAGAGGTTAAGTTTGTGAGGTTGTATGGGATAATCTCTGGTTCTACTGAACCGATTTTGAAAATTCTTTTACCAATAGAAAGCCACGTTATTTGTGAGTGTCATAGGATATAATAAAACCGGATTTCAAAAAATACTGACCGGATTTAGACAAAGGCACACAATAGATTAGTAAACACATACTTAGGTAGCATTGTTATCCCGGGGAGTAATTTAGTTAAGCTTGAGACCTATGAAAAAGTAGACGTTCTTTGTTTATAGACAACAAAGACGATGACTGTAGGTGCTGTGATTCGAATAGGTAAACAGATTGATGATTACCTTGTTGATTTATTTTAAATCAGTGTTAAATAGAATGTAAAATATCGTATTCAGATCAGTACCCCCTATTCTGTATCAACATTTTCGTGTCTCGACAGCGGAATCCGAGGTGAGTATCAACCTTTATGTTGTGTGCAATAAAGCTCACTTTGTGAGGTTTGTCGCTCAGGTGAAGCTCGATATCGAATACTTACAGAATATACTAGCAGATCTACTTTGAATGTATTAAGAATATGAAAATATAGGAGCTGTGGAAGTTATTAAAGGGTATAATAATGATGTGAACCCCTATCATAAAAATAGGAGAATTATAGCCCGCAGAAGTTCACATCTGGCCATCGTTGAGGCATTAAAGTTATAATTAAATAATTATCTATAATTTACTCTCTAATTCGAGAGACAGCAAACGCAAGTGCATGGAGGAATGGATGTTTGTTTTTAAATAGATAGTTATTCAAAATTATTTGATACGAATACGATGGTAGTTGCGGTAACACGAAATTAAATTCATGAAAAAGCATTGTTTCTATAAATATGAGAACTTTCCTTGGTTCAAAAGTATGTATGATTTTAGATATCAAGAGAATAGATGTAATTTAGTCAGTTATGTACACACTATTTATTAATACAATCAAAACACCAACACCTATGATCACAAAACTAGAATAGTAACAAGCTTTTTTCAAACCAATGACTAAAATTCTCATTATAAAGTGAATCATATTGTCTTTGGCAGTCGCAAGCGCATGCGTCAATACGAGTACATTTACATGAACACTATCAATAAAACGATATGCAAAACATTTAATTAAATAAGCTATCATGTATGTTCACTGTAAATTCCTCACGTAGGTAGTTTACACAAGTACTGAACGATTATGATTGTAAAATACGAGTAGAATGGACAACTAGGAACAATTATTTTTCCTAGTTTGTTTTATCAATATCAGAAAAAAAAAACAGAGTTTAATCGAGTAACTCTGCAAGTGGGGCCAGTAAACAAAAATAAAAATCTTATGAATAAGGTGAGCTGTCCCACTATTTTAAACAAGCAATTTATAACTTTGTTTTTCATCAATTTGAAATGAAAACAAGAACAAGGTAGGAAGTAAGTACCGAATATTGATCAGTTCATTTTCATTCACAAACAAGGAATTTGACCGTGTGTCACAAAAACAATTGATTATTGTACTCTAGCTCGTACGCATCTACATTTTAATTCATGAAATACCTTGAATAATCTAAATGCAGCCTCGGAACTCCACTTTTAAAGCCATTACCAGAAATGTGTAATTTATATTCCACTCAATAAATTAGTAAAATCAATTATAAATTATATTTAATATTTTGCTAACGACATAAACCCTTATAGGGATCATCAGTATACAGTAATGCAGTCAGAAATGTACGTCATTTTGTAACCACAGTAAATAACATTGTTTGTAATTTATTTTATCTGCAAATAGGTATTTTGCACTAATAATGTTATTTAATTACTAATACACAACTATTAGTAATTAAATAACAATAATATAGCCAGTAGGCACATATCCGTTGTTTCTCGGTCATCATCATAATTATGCTGTTTATTCAAACAAATTATACTTAGCTTTAATACCTTATAGTATTTCGAATTGTCTACATTTGTAAAACAGAAACTATTAGGTACTAATATTACTTTATTTTTTCCACTAGTTGACCCGAACAACTTCGCCTGCGTGACATTTTTCATGAATGCTCTGCTTCTATTGGTCGTAGCGTGATGTTATATAGCATATAGCCTTCTTCGATAAAAAGGCTATCCAATACTAATAAATTTCAATTCGAACCAGTATTTTTTGAGATAAGCGCGTTCTACCAAACAAACTCTTCAGATTTATAATATTAGTATAGTTTCAGGTCAAGATTGTTCAATGCGCTGTGTTTAAGAAGAATCTATTATCACATAACTTGATGACAATAGATTATGTTTAAAAAAACTATTGCGATTGAGAGTGCCATAGCAAAATAAACAAAATCTTACGGAAATTGAGATATGAACCTATTACATTAAATAACTCTTATACTTGATAAGAATTTACTTTAAACTCAACTTTAAGAAAAGGAGATTCATTTTTCTTTCGTTTTTTTAATGGTGATTTATGGAAGCAGAATATACGGTCCCAAATAAATTAGGTCGAGAACATGAGGATGATGATGTAGGTAATAAATATAGTCATTAATGATTTATTTCAGGCAATTTCACACAAGAAGCGAGTTTAACGCGACAAAGGTACGCCGAGCGGACGGGGCAGACGGCCACGGCAGCGAGGGCTGCGCTGTCAGTCGCTAAGCGAGACCTGTACCGGTGCGACCCGCCTGTACACACCAGCGGTAAGTAAATTTAACTAATGTAACATTACCAGCTATTGCCCGCGAACTCGTAGGCGCGTATCCCGTTTTTCTCGTGCCCGTTGGAATTTCGGGAAATCCAACATTCCCCAAGGAACCTACATGGTGAACTTCAGCTTTCTACGACCGGTAGTTTTGATCGTGTTATGGTTCTGTTGGTATAATATGTGTGAATAGTTCTGATGATTTTGATGACTAAAAAAAATTAAAAATGCCACTGCAGGCGCCAATGAAGGCGCTTTTGTAGCCTAAATTTTCTCAGAAAAGAGTCACACTGACAAAAACAAAGCGTAAAACATTGTTATTATTTTAAACGTACCTACTTTGGTCAACAGTGATAAAACAACTAACCGCCTACAGATTACAAAAACAAAGACGCGATACCTAAATAGAAAATCATCAACAAACCCCGATCCAAACTAAACTTATCACCCCAAAAACACACTACAGTCAATAACGTCTATTTTCCAGCGACGTACGCGGAAGTGACGCGCCTGCTGCAAGGCTACATTGAGAACGAGGTGGACATGAACAGCGACGGCACGTGCAAGGAGAACTGCGCCTTCTATACACTGGCCGAGCGCCAGGGATGCTACAAGGAACAGTTCTGCGCGCAACCGAAGGCGTGCAATGGAAGGATTCTTGACTGCCAGTATGTGGATTCTGACATGTGGGTGTGTCCTGCGGTAAGTGGAGTTTGAAACCTGTGTTTAATATGACAGCTTGAATCCATACTAAAATTAGGCTGCGTTTCCAGATGATGTGCGAGGATGAATTAGTTGCGCTGAGCAAGGCTAGGTAAATGAAGCGATTCTATTGGTTCTTAACAAACCCATCCCTCGCTACGCATCCTCGCACATCTCTCATAGAAACTCAGCTTAATAAGAGCGAAAGTAGCTTGCCTTTATATCGAACGGATTTGGACAAAACTTTGAACACGGGAAGACTATATTCCGGAATAGGACATTGGTTGTTTTCATCCCAGGTTTATTACCTTGGGATAATTTTCAATAAACACGCGGACGAAGCCGCTGGTAGAAGCTAGTTATTTGTTAGCAATATTAGCATCACCCTTGTTTTTTTAACTATGGTTTATGCAGCAACCCCATATAGTACAGATGGCGAGCAATCAACCAAGCGTACCGTAAATCTGAGGCTTTTACGTACTGGGCCCTAGTAGTTTACTATTAACAAAAAAAACTTATTTAAGACAGCAAGGCACGAAAATCCTGCTTCACAACACAAATAAGTAGTTGGAAATGGCAGCAGGGCCTTTTCAGCTTCAGCTAAGAATAGCCTTCCCAGATAAATCTGGCAAAAAATCGTGAGACACATTCTGGCAAATCTTTCTTTTTTTCCTTACTCCATCACCCTGCAATTCAAGTAATTCTTCATGTAATCCCGCGACCCATCTCAATACGCCCGCGATCCGAGGTTAAGAAACGCTGTACCAGGGACACATACTGCACAGAAATAATAATACATATTAACAGGAAAAACAAAGAACTCCAGATGATAAATATAACGGTTTCACACAAAGCTAAATTGCTTTAATTGGTGTTGTATTGCGGAGTCATATCTTAATTGTCCAGTCTGATTATACTGTTGTTGTACCTAATTAAAGTTAAACAAGCCAGCTGAGCTCAACTTAGACAAAGAGAAAATTAAAGCCAAAGAATATATTAAAAGACTAGGTTTAGCCCGCGTTTTCGCTCGATACAGATTTTCCGAAAAACTTGTCTCGTATAACCGTACCGTCTCCAGGGTCCTATTAATATTGGTTCGACGATTCAAGCATATGCTTTACAAACAACGCTTTCGCATTTATGATACCTATTAGTTAGCTTTTGCTCGCGCGCTTTACGCGTATATCCCGTTCTCTCCCGTTCCCGTGGGGATTTCGGGATATCCTCTCTTAGTGCTCCCCTAAATTCCCCAAGGAACCTATATGCCAAATTTCAGCATTCTACCACCAGTAGTTTCGACTTTGCGTTGTCTGTCAGTCACTCTTGTAATCAGTCAGTAAATTTTATATATTAGGATATTGATTGTTTTGAAGTCAAACTGGGACACGAACAACAAAAGAGGAAATATTTAATGCATTTGTTGTTAAAAACAGTAGTTAACTTAAGTAGTAGCCGTGACCTCGTTAGTACACAAACAAATCACGATAAAGTTCATCACGACTCGATATTCGAAATAATTATCTGTTTTGAACTTCACAGAACTACAAGAGCTCCAGGCGGTATGAATGGATCGAATACGAAAACGGACGCACGCTCGGGAGGGTCGGCAGCTGCAGATACGGAACAACCAAGGTAAGAACAATTTGACATTACCAACATTGGCCCCAATATCTCAATCATTGCCATCAAATCAGCCGAAAGACGTCCACAGCTGGACATAGGCCTCCCCCAAGCGTCGCCACAATGACCGGTCCTGCGCGTGTCGCATCCATCGGCTACCCGCGACCTTCACCAGGTCATCAGTCCACGTTGTGGGAGGCCTTCCAACGTTGCGTCTGAGTACCCACATCGAACTATGACCCCAATCTTTGTATATTGGCGACAAATGTACCGTTCGCAGAGCAATCGTAAAATTGCGTGGCTTATCTGCCAGACTTGGAGAGCAGTTAATAAGGTCAGATGATTAAGGAAACAAATCAGAACGCAAATACGATAGCAAGACGTTTTACGTGATTTTGTTTCATTTATATTGGTTTTCTTGATGATCAGTACATAATTTTAAATAATATTTAATATTTTAATGTTTAACTATATTTTTAATATGACTGAGACTATTTCCAGGGTAACTAGTTGTAAAATAAATAAAGTATTTTACACGTGTCGACCGCTACCTGACCTCGGTAAACCCAACACGTAATCGATATAACCATAATTGTTCCCAAGTGGAGTGTTCCAACTCAGTGGCTATGTCCAGGTGGATTCTTGGTGGCGCTGGTTATTCTGGCACTGTTCCTACTGCATGTGCCTGTGCGACGACACGGCAGGCTCCGACCGCTACTTCAGCCTCCGCGAAGCAGTGGCCGACATCAAGAACAACAAGTTAGTCCCTTAAATGTCCGGCTCGCCCGCACACTTTTAGGGACACATCAAAACTTGCCCCCCAAAACTCCGAACATTCAAGTTTACTCCAAAACTGGCTCTAAATCTCCGTTTATAATACAAGTTTTTCGTTCAAAGGTCGACTCCTGGTGGAGATGGACGCTAACTCACTGCTCGTATTGCTTTTGTCTTTGCGAAGACGAAGTCAGCACGGCCGAACGTTTCTTCAGCTTACGAGAAGCGGTAGCTGATATTGAAAGCAACAAGTCAGTACCAGGAGAACCGAGGAAACTAATCTTTGTCTTTTCGACCTAACCGGCTTTCGTTGTACATACCGCTTACAGGGGTACTAGCAAAATGCAGTGTATACTTCGCAGTAGTGTTTCGGAGCTAATTCCATCTTCTTTATTGTGTTAACAGCATGGGTGTGCGGGTGGTCTATTTCTTTGTAGTTTTTAGTTCGATACTAACATAAGCTTTTCGCAATTTTCCAGAGTAGTGACAGGAATAAGACTGGTGAAGCACGGGAAAGTGTTCCACATTCAGATCTACCAGGGTAAGCTGGTGGAGCGAGGTTTCGTGGAGTCTTCAGAGGAAGTGTTGGCGCAGGCCTTCGATCCCATACACGGAGGAGTCATGGAGGGGGTAGACTACCACACGCTGACGTACGAGAGAAGAGCGATTGATTTGGACGAGCTGGACTCACCTTCGGGACATGTTTTGACTGGAGCCAGGTAAGAAAACTCAATCATAAACACAACAAAAAAACAGGCCTATTTCGTTTTCATATTTACGAGTGTCAATTGTTGACAGATTCCGAATGATCGGTGCCCATCTACACTTCGAGATTCGCTCAACACCGTTCAACTATACGACGGGAAAACTTTCGCCCGAGAAGAGTCAATGGATCAGCAACGACAACACTGAAGGATCACACACACCCAGGTAAATATTTTATTTAATAACTGAGAGAAGAGAAAAGGTCTATAAGAAAAAGTTACAAGACGAAAGGACCTCTTAGAAGAGTACAAGAGAGAAACTAGCCACCATGTGGTTAATTTGTAACCAACCGGATATTTAGGGTACAGTAATTATGAGTTGATTCTCGTACAGAAGAATCGGTTGACAGTGAGCAGAACCATAAATTGGGGCTAACCAACGGCCATTGACCACCAATAAAGCTAGGCCTTAACCTCAAGCTGTCGTATCTCCCAGGTCACGCCTGGAGCTCGTGAAGCCCGAGCTGCCGACGCGCGCGACCACGACGCTGCACATAGACTCGCAGCACGACCAGTACATAGAGTTCACGCATTCGGACTTCGACGCGGACGCAGCGCAGAGCACCGTGCC